>JAEQBH010006178.1:0-689197 GCA_016808115.1 Tetrastigma voinierianum
AAGATCGGAATTTATGACTCGAGGAAGGCGATATTGGAGCAAAATTATACGTTGATCAAACTACATTTAAATTAGTTTGGAAAAGAGAGTAATAATTGAGGGCAAATTATTCAAAAAGTAATAATAATAATAATAGTAAGTTTAAAATAATAAATAAGTAAATTAAAAATAACATTGAAGAAAATAAATAATTGTTTAGATAATTAATGAGTTTTTTTTCGCTTTTATTTGTTTAGGTGACGTAGACTCTTAACTAAGTTTAATTGTGGAGTGGTATCATTCAAGACTTTTGAGTTGCTTTGAGGTAAGGAAGATTAATGCAGCTTTTCTTCCTATAAAAACAAAAATATTTTTCATTATATGTAATTATGAGTTTTATATTTGTATTGTTAATTATATATTGATCAATATAGTTATCAAATGATTTGAAATGTTCAGTGGATCAGGAAGAGAGGATATATTTATATTTTCTGAATTGAAAACAAAGAGAATATCGGACTTATTATGATTCGTCACGGTATTTAGTCTGAATATACCATATCACCCGCATAAACTTAGTATAACCCTCAATAATGGCGATAAACTTCACAAATACGGTCCCTGTCAATGGATATAAACTTGACAAATAAGGCCCCTGTCAATGGTTATAAACTTGACAAATGTGACCCCGATCAATGGGTATAAACTTGACAAATCCGGCCTTAGTCAATGGGTTATAGTAGTTGACAAAATGGCCCTTGTCAACGGGTTAGAATAGTTGACCTTTTATTTGAAAGAAAGATGTTTTGAGAACCAAAAGTGTAAGTATTTTGGAATAACCCTTGTCAAAGGATTAAAATAGTTGACATTTTATTTGAAATAATTCTTTTGAGAACCATGAGTATATGTGTTTTAAAATATTTGTGGATTTGATTATGATATGGAATTGTTTGAGAAATGTAAAAATATGATGAACACGCTTGAAATATATTTATATATATTATTTATTTGTACTCAAGGATTTTATGATTTGTGAGGAAAAGAAAATATGTTATATCTCCAATTTTGTGAATTTAAATTATTTGATCCATGAAATGTATTAACATTCCTTATCGGGCTTTTAAATACCTCTTATTGTTGATCATTTTCAAAATTCTTAAACCTTGCATAAAAGTGATTTCGTTAGGCAGGATGGAAGTTGAGAACTATTGGAAGTTTGAATTTGTAGAAAGACTTAGGATTGTTTGACTACTTTAACACAAGCTTGGGAATTAATGTCTGCAAACTTTCATTAGAAGGATTTTATGTTGCTAGAATGTTATATTTTAAGATTATTAGTTTTGAAAAATTTTATCAAGTTGGAAGACATTGGTTCAATGACATTTTGTTATACTTTGGAAGGTTTTATGCCTTTAGGAGATTTTGATTTTATAAAATTAGTTTAATTATTCTTGTGAGCATTTTTAGGACAAACAAGATTCATAAACAGAAATTTTGAAAGTGTGGTTTAAAGGTGGGATTTTAGAACCTCATATGTGAATGAACAGTAATGCCCTTTGTCTCCAGTTTGCAGCATTGCTACTTTTTACTAACACTGAAGTTCTTAATTTTTCAAGTATTAGAAAAACTAGAAATGCTTCTTAAAGTCGTTGTCAAACTCGCTATGAATCAATTCTCACTTTTTGTGTACATCTTCATACATTTCCTCATTAACTGGACAAGAGTTATTATATTTATCATCAAAAGAAATAAAATCATGCAGATGCTCTCAGATTTTTTATGATGATAACTAGAATCGAGGTACTGCAAGTCTCGGATATGTAAAGAGGATACAGACATTTAAACACATCATATCACCTGGACTTCTTCGTCCAATGCCTAGTTTTCTACAAACAGAAAGTTCCAATTCTTTTCGACACGTTTACCCGGGTTATAGAATTTCTCCGGGTTCTCCTCCAAGATTACGGATGTCCAAAGCAACCTTGCATCACAACCACTCGAAAACAATGTCGATAGTCGGGTTTCATAAGGCATAAGAATACTGTCGATCAGTAATATGGACTCGGTAGTTAGCACAATGCATACGGGGAGCACTAGCATCTCCATACTTTAAGCAAATACTAATTGTTTTTGTAGCTCACTCCGGTTATCTAATATGGCAACCAAAATGCTCACTGTTGCATTTGATTGAGCAATCTAAGAGCATCTCCAAATCTTAATTCACTTTGATTACCAAAGCCATTTTACTACCGAAAAGCGAAATATTATGCTCCATCGCATCACTTTGTCCCACCAAATTCGTCGTGAAAGCAAAAATTTTAGCCAACATGAAGGTGGACTACTCGGTAGCTACAAAAATGGCCACCTCAAGATGTTTCCTCCAAATCTCACATATTCTAAATTCTAACCAACCAAACACTGTGAATCGGATAGATCGCACAATCTTTCTTATTTATCTATTCATTCATTAACATTTTTTGGAAATATAACATCAAAAAGAGAGACCTTTCTTATTTATCATTTTTATTTAATTTTTTATTTAAACTTTTTAATAAATATTTTTTTGTTATTTATTTATTATTATTATTATTTTTTAAATATTAAATTTTAAATGGTAACATGAATAAAACATAGTAGTTTGTCGGAAGAAATCGAAATGGTAGTTTGGTTGAGAAACGAGGAAAAGTGTGTTAGCCGTAAAAAATATGTAGGATCATGCATTTGGAGCGCTTTAGCCAAATGGTTAGCCAAAAACACTGTAGCGAGCCAAAAAATGGCTTTGAGATAAAATGGCGACGGCCGCATTGAGACGCCTAAGAGGACCAAAGTGGAAACCTCCTGAAAAATATCAATAGCATAACTGTTGAGACTTTCATTGAAAAAGCACTCAAACAACTATCATATAGATATTTCAAACACAATCATCTACATTTGATGCTTCAGATTATTTGGCACCATTGCTGTTAACCTGACCTAGGTGATACTGTTAACTGGTTCACAAAGAATGAAAAAAACTAACACTTGATAGGATCTACAGTAAGAGTATTATACGATTCAGAATCAGGTTGAATCAGATAGCAGGTTGATGCAATAGACATTTGGTTTTGTTAGTGAACTCTGACATCCAAGAGACAGAGTGCATAGAAAAGGCTTTCTCCTTCAATAATCAACTGAGCAGAAATCCAGCTTTGAATTATTATTAAGCTAAGTTGTTAGGTTGATGTTCTGGATATTTAGTTTGGTTTACTGTGTGCAAAACCAACAAAAAAATGAACCATGCTGCAACCTTAATTCATACAGCAGGTGCATCTCATCCAAAAACTGAACATATGGCATATCGAAAAAGGCAATTCATATTTAATATAGATAAATATCTTGGATGATTGGAAAATATGCAGTGAAATACCAAGATAATTGTTCATAAATTTTGGTGCTTGGAGTTGCTTTCCCTGTTGTAAAATTGTTATTTTCCATCGGTCTAGCATAGTTACCGCAGCATGCTCTATGTGATGCAAAACCGTGCAAAGGCCTCCTTGTCTCTCCACTGAGCTCAAACCACCTCCCCAATTCAAAACTCGGGCCATATCATTTCCAGTTCCTGCAGGAAGGATTGCAACTGGAGGAGGGGAATCAAAATTTTGTTTGTCTATGGCATTTAGAACCCAACCAACAGTACCATCTCCCCCACAAACAAGTACTCTGAAGTGGGGCACCTTTCTGAACAAGTAAAGGCCCATCTCTGGCCCCTGTGCCGAGCTCAACTCAAAAACCTGCAAGAATCGCTGACAAGATCAATTTTTGCAGTTTGTACAAGTTAAAGGTAGGTCAATCTTTTTGAATCAAGTTTGAGGGCAGATCAAAACTTCAGATAAAGACAAAAGTTGATAACATCTTAACCACAAGGATAAATGATGCAAGCAAGCAGCAAACTGGAAATTCAAGGCATATTTACGTGTTGCCCCACTCATAGTTGTTAAAAACTTATGGTAGATGATATGGTGCAACCATACAATTTTATTTTTTTAATGGAAATCAATATATATCACAATTCATATCTTGATTTAATGTGCATCTTCCAATACAAAATACATATGCAATATTATGGTATAATAAAACACCCGAAATTCTCTCACACACAATCCGATTCTTTTTTTTTTTTTTTTTTTTTCCCGAACAAGAGATAGCAAAGCAAAAATGCAAAAATGCAAAAATGCAAAAATGCAAAAATGCAAAAATGCAAAAATGCAAAAATGCAAAAATGCAAAAATGCAAAAATAAAAAAATAAAATCAAAATGAAAATCGTCCATTGTCTAATGGATACATGCCTTCTAAACCTTTGGTATAGGTCCAAATCCTATTGGACACAACTTATTTCCATATATTCTATTCTTTTTTCAGTAAAGAAATTTGGAATGATTTAAACCAGAGACATTTTATTATTGATTTAATTTTTTAATACAATACCTATTTATTATTAAATTCATTAATTAGAGTAAGAATTAAGAGTGATCAATTTCTTTATGCTTGTTCCTGAAGTAGAAAGAGTTCCATTTGTTCCCAAACAGTTTCTTTCAAAAGGATTTCTGCTTGCTTGGTGAACATCTTGGTAGAAGATATGATTTAAAGTATGTGTGTGTCTAGAATTTGGAACCAGAAATCATAAACAAAAACTGAATATTTTTATTTTTGTGGATTATATGATGAATCTGTTTACTAAAGCCATATTTTGTTAACTTGAACTTGTCAGAACTTTACTAGTTTTCCTATGATATGACATATTTTAACTCAGATTTGTTAAGTTAAGATATTCATCATGCAAATGGTTATAAAAAGTGTTACTTTTTACACTTCATACATTTGACAGATATACAAATATATACGTATTTTTCTATTTATTTTTCATTATATAAAAAAATTGCGGAACACAATATAATGATACACAATATGTTTGATAAGTTAACGACAATGGCTACTGATCAAAAAAAAAAAGTTAACGACAATGGCCTCACTTTATTTGCATAAAGCCACTGCCCAACTGAATTTGATTTTTTTTTATTTTTATTTTTTATCAGATACTGAATTTGAGTTTTGCATGGCAGCCTTATCAAACAAGTAGACTTGAGTCCACATAATTGATAGAAAAAAAACTTGTTTAATATGATTCTTTTTTTGTCTTCATATTAATTCGTCATATTTATTTTAAAATAAAATGGGTTGAAGTTGTTCCAAAAAAATTTTTTCTAAGATCTGAAGTCTAGCACATGAGTCACCCACAACAGCAATCACTATTTAGAACAAAACACCCCTAAAGTTTATTTCCCGATAATTAATTTGAAATATCAGCACCATTAGACATATGCCTCACAGACAAACCAGCAAAAGACACAGATTTCAAACCATAAATAACATTTAACATCCTCAACACAGAAAAAGGACAAAGGAACAAATGGAACTGCAGAAGTAGCAAAATAAATAGAGCGATGCTTGAGAAAAAGTTAGCAGGAAAAAAAAAGAAAAAGACAGAAAAAAAAAATTCACTAGAACAAACTCTGACCTGAACAGGATTGAGAAGAGTATTCAAACGTTGCCTGAGTGAACCACCACGCTTGAGATCCATCTTCTGTTAATGAAGACTGGGTCAAAGGTCTTGCATCAGAAGGCAAATCAATCAACTCATACCTCTGTTTCATCCTTAACTCCTGGGACTCATCTTTCTGATTGATTGAGGCACTTCTTTTGAAACTAGGCACTGAATCCAATTTTTTACATACATCACTATCTGGATGTGGGCTCTCATTGTTTGTGCTGTCATTACAGCCTTCATCCATTGCATAAGAACCATTAACTGTTTGATGAATTTCTCCCGCAAGCCGTGGATGTGTCGCGCGATCACAGCTGGCTACTTGTGTCAACAGAGGGTTCATGTCCTTGCCTGTACTTCTTTCCCTGATTCCTTATACTTGCACGCACTGAAGATGCAATCTCATTAGCCCCATGTGTGATTGAGCTCAAAAATCCAACTGAGGAAGTTCGGTTCACTTCCTTAACAAAAAGTGGTGACAGAATCAACCTTCTAAATGAGCCCAAATCACATATATCACCTGTTTCAATAGACATGGCACCATGGCAATCAACATGTACAAGCTGTTGACACCACAAGCAACACCATATAGGGGATCCCCCAAGAAAAGACCCGCTACAGGGCTCTTCGCAATAGCTACAGAAAGAAGTTTCGTCAAGTTGATCTGTGGCCTCTGTCCATAGAACAGCCCATTGGTGCATAACATGCTCATATCCGATCATAGATACACACTTACAATCCTTTCCAGCCTGTGAAGAAAGCAGCTTAGGTGAGCTGCCGCACCACAAATGCTACAGCGATGAATGAAACTGTCTGAAGCAACCATAGGCCCAAGAGTTGAGAAGGGGACATGGATTTAAGCACACACAGTAGTTTAAACTTTCTTCCTCGAGAAACAGATTCTAACATCCAAGTGTGAGGAGCAACAGGAACCTTGTGCCTATCTTTGGGTTTTCTTGACCTGGCTATGGCTTTCATCCAACTTAGGTTGATGTTCCTTCCATTGGAAAGCAGTATAAGAGGTAAGGATTCCAACCAGGGCCGCAATCAAACCAGAGATAATGATGAGACGAGATTCTGCCATTTCAGATGGACTCATATTGTTCCATGCAAACAGAAAATCAGGCTCTCTGTGGTAATCCATATTCAAATTGTACCTTTTCACATTCTACATGCAAAAAACAAAGACTGTCCTTTCACAAAAGGCTTCCAACTCAACAGATATGGGAGCCTGTGTTAGGTCCTTCAATAAAGTCCCATAATCTAGCATGAGCAATAAACACCAAGAGCCCACTAAAATTTATTTAAAAACCATTTGCAAACACAAAAGATTGTTGGATGAATGATATTTGCATCTTGCTGCTCAATCAGAACAGGTCCCTCCTGTGTCTTTGGAAGAGAATTTCTCAATGCTACTTGGTGCCTAGTTCAACAATTTCCAACAAGACCAGTTATTAGTCTCCTTGCTGGTAGGCACAAACACCTCAGTCTTGATCAAGCGCAACTCCAACATATGACAGAATAACCTGTAAAACACAATAGTAATGTCCATATGATTGAAACCAACATTACATAATCTAATGTTAGAACCCGAGAAAGTAGACACGAATGTGTGTGTGAGTGCTGGGGGGGAAGTCCTTGAAATGCAAATTCTCAAGTTCAATCACATAAGTAAAAGGGTAAAGTTATGTTTCTCGATTGCAGTTTGGTCATGTCTCGCATGAACTGCCTCAAGGCATTTCATTGGACACTATAAATGTAACATGAAAAGTAAAATAAAACAATAATTTATACAAAAAAAAGGGAGAAAACAATAGCAAGGCCATAGCAATACAGGAAAGCTGGTTCAACGCTCCTTGTTAGAATTAAAAGAACCAAGGAAATGATATACTTTATAATCATTTCGTGAGCACATTACATCATCAGTGCTTAGATGATTATGATTAAAAAAAATTAAGGCCGCAGACCAAAATGATGTCTTGCCACTTGCAGCATAACACTTGTAAATCCAAGCAACCAAAAAAATTTGACTGAGATTATAACCAGTACAACGTAAAATCGGTATAAAGGTATTCAATTTGTCACTATTTTTATGACTCAGGTATCACAAGTTTATAATGCCTGTTCCCACAGCATTGCTGCTACTATTCCTGTTGAAGTGAATTTTGCAAGACAAGAACTGGGCTCCACATCACTGCAGAGGATCTTCTCTTACCTTATTACCTGGTATGGGTTAACTGGTTAATTAAGATATATATTGCTTTTAAAATGCTTAAAGGTGTTCTTGCAAAAACATTATACCATTTAAGAAAATGTGAAATACAACTAAGTAAACTACACTTATATCCACTCCAACTTACCCAGATCAGCTGAATTTCATGATGTCATAATAATTGGGGAAAATAAAGCAAGATATGGAGTGGGAGAGATTTTCATCACCAAATATTTTTGAAGGGAAAAATTCTTAGGAAAAAAAAAACAGAAATGGAAAAGCCAAAGTGTAGCTGCAATGTTTCTACCGTCTACTCATTCCAAGAAATTATAAAAATTGGGGGAAGATGTTAGTAAACTAATTCAATACTTAATCATGCCTAGGCAATTGGTTTCCCATGGTTCTAAGTACCATCAAACGGCTGAATCAAAATTTTGATTTCTTTTCTTGTCTTTTTTATCTACATTTTCTCAGTAACCATTCGGACCCTATAAGACACGCTATTTTACAATTAAACATAATTAATTCTCGTTATAGACTAAATAACATATTAAGTTCGGCACGAAAGACGCAACAGCTCAAAAAAAAGAAACAAAAAACCCTAAAATTCAAGCAATAAATGATGACAACGTTCCTTCAATCATGTCAAACAACATTTACGTAATAATACAGCTAAACCAAAAATAAGAAAATCGACAAAGCGGTGAAATAGCTCGATTCCGAAAAACAATAACCCTCCGTTATTGAAAGAAAACAAACCAAAATAAAAGAAACTCAAATTTCGAATCTCATATTCTTCATCATTCGAAACATGAAAAAAAAAAAAAAAACACCGTCTTAGCTTAGTCCTTCCTACAACACAGGATCCATAATTTTCATTCCTTTTCTTCTCCTTGCATTCCTTTTCTCGGGAACCAAACAGAGGATAAATACAGATGAACCTGAAAACTGTATCAACAAAATCATAGCATATAATTTCAATGGAAGTGACATAGGATTCTAAAACACTCTACAGTGTGATTCTGCAAAAAACGAATCCGATCGACGAGAGCAAAACCCAAATGGATCTACACAGAGAAAGTGATTTCGAGACAGAAACTGCGTCCAAAATCCAAATTCGAAACCTCTAAGCTTGACATTAATCATAAAGCATAAAGCATTACATTGTTTTATAATTGAAAATTTTGAAATTACCATGTACTATATGTGGGACCATAGTTAGCCTCCCTCGCATTTCTTATAATTATAGAACCATCCCTGGGTCATTTCATAATTATTAATCATAATAATCCTTGTTTTTAATTTATTTAACATATTTTATATAACCGTTGATCTATTTTCTAAACAAATTTTTAGTTTCTGAAAAATCATGATGGAGAATAATAAGGATTTAGAATAATGATTTTCAAAACAAATACTTCATAACTATTCTTAAAACAACTTCAAAAAATATTTTTTCAAAGATCATACATATGTTCATAACAAAGTTTTAAAAAAAAATAGAATTTAATTTTTATCAATAACAAAAATAATTTTTCTGATAATATCATATTTTTTTAATATTATTGATTATCAAAGATATTTATGAGACTTAACTAAGTGGTTAAAGAGTTAGACAACCATAAGCTATGATCAAGCTTTCACTCGGCGGGAACATGGTACTATAACATTGTATTTCAAAGTGAAAAAATGTTAAAAACAAAAAATTATTTACATCCATCTTTTATATTTATTAAAGGCTTATATATATTTTTTAACAATTAAATAATTTAGTTAAGATGTAGTTAATTCGAACTCAAACCCGAAACCTTCTTTCCTTCCTCATGCTACGCTTTTGAAACGCCGAATGTGTGCTTTTAAATTAAAGGTCAACGGTACATAATGCAAAGGGATTTTATATTTATTAAAGGGTTATTCAACTAAAAAATCTTTAGTGAACTAAATTTCGAAAATCTAATCCTATGTTTTGACCTCATTATTTTTTATTTTGATTATCAAATGTTTTTTTTTTTTAATAAATCATACATGTATTTACTTTGTATTACATTATTGTAATAATAATCGCTTTTATAATAACTCAGCCCAAATCTTCCGTACAAATAGAATCCCGGCGAGCCCGTGGCACTTCAAATAAATCAGCCTTAAAAACCTGTTATCAGATAAACCATAATTATTTATATCTTTATCAAATTATATATATATATATATATATATATATATATATATATATATATATATATTTGAGTTAATAATATAATGAATAGAAACACAAAATAATATATATATTTGATTCAAGTTAGTAATACAATCGATAAAAATACAAAATAAAAAATTCTATAAACTTTAGAAGATGATGCGACATTTTGGGTTAATAGCAAAAATAATCGGCTCAAGGGCTACACATTTGATAATCCAAAAATATCTAGAATACCTAAAATTCTAGATCTACAATATAGTGATGAACATGAATGATATGATAAGTACATAAGATATGATAGTCTAAAGTACACGAATGATAGGCACATATGCATATAAGATTAAATGATATGAATATATGATAGACATACCAAACAATAAGAGGGAATACGCTAAACACATGATAAACGCGTAAATGCTAAGAACGACAGAGAGCAAGAAAAGACGACAAAGACGAATGAGTACAAGTACACAAATGATAGGTACATATACGAATATAAGCGTGTATGATAAGAATATATGAATAAGTAAAAGCATGCTACGATAAATATACGAGTCCTGTATCGCCTAAATCGATATGAAACGTGATGAAAGACATGATGTAAACATGTGAGATAAAAGGATATGAATATATATAAAGATAGATATGAATATATGAATACAAGAGTGCATAGATACATTCATGATATATGATAGACAAAAACTAAATGATAGAAAAAGATATGAATATATATATTATAGAGATATATGAGAACCGTAATATGAAACTACATATATGAGAACTTAATACAGAAAAGTAATGATAGTATATATCGTGATAAGCAATTGCGATAACAATAGTTATTCATGCTTATGAGATATGTACGTAAAACGAATAAAACTCGATTGTCGCGAACTCCGGTATGGATGGGATAGGCATGCCTAAGGTGAAGCATACAATCGCTGCAAAGATATACATGGCGCATATCGGCAACTCGGGTTGTCGGCGCACATATCCTTACGTGGATCGCGCTTTACTAAAGGGTCACCGCATTAGACGTAAATCACCGCCTCGTACGCTGATAGTACCTTCGTACGCATGCACAGAGATCACCGTCTCGTATAAGGATAGTACCTTCTCGTGCGTACACACCTGGGCTATTTCCGAATCCGTCTAAGGGTAATTGCAAACATGAATATAAAAGAAAAGGAAAAGTATACACAAAAGTATATGATGTATGGTATCATGAACGCATAATCGTATATGACAAAGATAAGATTTAAACGGGGGGCTCATATTTCCACATCACATCGCTAACAATGACAAACATTTAATGAGATTCCCTCCTCGAATCAAGGCTTCGCGGAATGTCAATCTATACGTCAAAGTGAATCATAATGTTAAACGCGAAATCACATACTTATCAATCGACAAACATGACGCATTCCCTCTCGAACTGCCGTGAATGTCAATTCTCCTATAGTCAAAGTGAAAACGCAAATGCAAAAGTATATGACAATACAAGATCGTATATAAGAAAATATATGATAAAAAACAAGATATAAGAAATGATATACGTAATAGTACATAGAATGTAATAAATTAGTAGAACCGAAAGATGAAAAGACATGTGTTAGAGACATGATATGTAACCTCGACAAAGAATAGGGAACATTGAAAGACATGCATCAAGCTGAAAGATGAACACATAACAAGTATGTGAATAGGTAAAATATAGAAGTAGGAATACAGAAAAATTATAGATAAAGGATATGCAAAAGACATAGAACGGGTAACGGGAAAATATGGACATGCAATAGGAATATAAGATGATAAGGAATTAAAGTTATAGAAATATGTATGATATGTATATATAAAATGTATATGTATAAGTTTGCGGGATACGCTATTGGTGGTTGTCCATGCTTATGTTCCCACTAAGCTGCGAAAGCTTAATCCGTGTTCAATCCGTAGGTACCAAAGAGGAGGCTAGAGTGGACGTGACATCTACTATCGCCACAGCAGACCGACCTCGTGAGATAGGTGCTCACCGCAGCCGCTCCGCAACTTCCTCGAGGTTTCAGAATAGAAATCAGATATGTATATATTTGTATGTAGTAAAATGAGACTCTCAGACATGTGTTTTAGATTTTACGACACCATCTCTATGGTAGTTCTTCTCCTGTAGATATGTAAATGATTTTTGTTATTGGCAGAATTGTTTGTATACTCACAGTACAAGTACGCCTCGGTGAGCATCGGTGTCAACGGTAGCCCCAAGATATAGTATATAGATAGTCTCGCACCCCAGACCAGTTCTGATCCGCCAATCGGGTTCGACCGGACCGACTCCGGGCGTGACATTCATATCAGGCGATGCGCTTAGTCCCTCCAACGTGCGTAAAACTAATCTTGTAATATGATGAATGTCAAACAAAGAAGTCTTCGGGAGAAGCCCCATGAGACATAGTAGTGATTTCTACCATCCCAGCTATCTAAAAATACAAACCAAACAAAAATAAATGTCTCCTCTATGCATTAAATATTGGAAGTAATTTAAATTTAAAGACGCCATTTCTACCAACAAGGTGATAAGGGCCAGATATGGTACCCTATTTGATCCCCATGGAGTGGTATGCGGATCAAACGTCATGTAATACATTGATATCACTCCATATATGGATCATGGAAGTCCATAATACCAATCGGATAAGAGGTGATGTGACAATCCTTCTACACGCAGCAATACAAGGCGCACGATGGTGCAAGATATGTCCCCCGCCGTATTTTCAGGCGCCCGTCTGCCAACTGGGGAGAGTAACTCGCTTAACGAGCAAGAAGGATGTATCCCTTGATAAAGGCCGAACTAACGCGAATACCGCTAGACAATGCTACTTGGCCGCGCCTCAAAGCGTATAAGCGGTGACATCGCTCCTCGTCAATCTCCCGATCGTACAAGATATATATTAGGTGCATGAACAACCTAATTTTTCATGTACGGCTCTATAACACCTACAATTTACCTCAATGTCAATATGACTAAAATTATCATTATTGTGAATATGACTAAAAATAATTTATATTACCTGATCATGAGTCTGTGTATCCAACTGGTCTTGATATAAGGCGAGCACACCAAATGGGTTATGCACCCATGATAAGGGTACTCGCCAATGAAAATCAATGACTTCGGCTTCTGCTCACGCTTAGCCTGCTTCAACCTAAACCTCACGCTACCGACTAACCTCCGAACCCAGGGGCTCAACTGGTAATCCATGTAGTGTACCCTTAACTGCGTCTCCATCAAATGCATCGCCATCATCATGTAAGTGGTGAGAGACTGGAGGTGCTACTGGTCACCCAAAATCAAGTCGACCCACATGTAGTCTCTCCCAAGATCAGAGCTGGATAAAAAAAAGTCATTCAATATTAGCAACATCTTGAAGTCACGTGTGCCGGTGATTGGTGGTCCATGAATCCAGAGACCTAAGATGATGGCGACATCTTGTAATGTGATTATCATCTCCCCAACCGATAAATGAAATGTGTGTGTCTTAGGACGCCATCTCTAACCAGACTCATGTTGAGGGCCCATTCGAGTGTGATGTGTCCGATGCGGTACAAATAATAAAAGTCGCATCGAATCACATACATGTGAATACGAGGATCCATATGCCAGTCTTTCGCATGAACTTCTACATCTGCTATTGACATGCGAGTATCGACGAAAGCTACAAAGATTTCAATAAATAAATTCCTGCCCTTACATTACACAATAATCGAAAACAACATTTTGTGATATGAAAAATGCATACTTGACTAGTGTCTACTAAATGAGATCGATGTCTGTCATGTAAAACCAAGACAGATCTATATAACATATCTGCATCATAAGGCCCTCCGAATGCCATATCTGTAACATATAACAATCAATAACGATAAACAAATGAGCAAATACTAGTATATAGATACAATGCAATTATTAAGGCAATGTAATAACAAAAAACATACATGCTTCAATCAACTTGATTCCTATTTCGACAAGATCGGCGATTATGACTAGGTTGTTTGCAGAACCCACATGTGATAGTAGTCTTCCCCTATCTAACGTCCATTTCATTATGCAAACGAGTTGATTTAAGATGTCCACGTGATGTGCGTTTCATTGACTCATAAGGCATAATGATTGAACCATCATAAGGAGGTCATTCATATTCATCGAAAATGGGATGGAACAAGGTTGCTTATGTATCATAATAAGATTGAATCTTGTGTAGACGAATGATCGAAAATCTGGTCGAAGCCCAACATGCTGTATAATATGACTATGAAATCCATATATAAGTGTCTTACCCTGTGAAGTGCATTTATGGTCATGTAAGTTGAGGCGATGTATTCGAGATCTTTTGACTTGACTGAAATCGTCCTAGTTGTGATTGTAAAGAACAATCTCAAAAAATCCAGCTTTAACCACATGTGCCTTAATCTTAGCATCAACATCTGGAGTATACTGTTGATCTGATGTCAATCTATTACAACCTTGTTCCCTTTTTGCAATAAAGTAGCTATTGAGCCTAAAAAAGGTCAATTGAACCAATGTAGTTATGGAATTTAAGCAGGCTCTTTTAAGAACACTATTGAAAACCTCATACATGGTTATAGTCATTATCCCATATCTTGACCTCCATCATGTGAAAGTGTCCATTTCTCAAAAGGGATTGCCTCCAACCATCATTGTACTTCTAAATTAATTCTCTTAATTGTGTCCATATGCTTATTGAATCTTTCAACTTCAGTTGCTAAAGCTGCTTTGCACACTAAATTCTTTAAGGTTTTATCTTTGAATCGATTCATGAAGTTGCTTGCAAGATGACGCATGCAAATCCTATGATATGCATATGGTTTAGTCAACGAGATGAACATCGGTCATTACCTATGTAATGTCTGGATTATGCATTGGATTATAACATAAAGTCTCATCCATTGAGTTACCTTATTTCTAATATATGCCAAGAACCATCCCCAACTATCAATATTTTCTCATTCCGTAATAGCAAATGCCAGTGAAAACAACTAATTATCTCCATCATAAGTCATAGCAATCATTAACGTGCCTTTATACTTCCCATACAAATGTGCACCATCAATACTCAAGATGGACCGACAATGATTGAATCCTTTAATAGATGGATGAAATGCCCAAAAAACGCATTGAAATACCTTAGTGTTGTGCATATAGTATCAAATGTTTCCAAGTTACAGCATCCGAGATTTGCACGCTCGATGCCATGAAGAAACATGGCAGTTCTACATATGACTTATGGAAGTCCCCAAATAAGATTATAAGTGTTTTATGTTTTCCAACCAATGTCTTCTTGTATAATATTTCATATCCAAATTTCTCCATAATGGTTGCTTGGATAACAGCTAATGACAAAGTGAACTGTGCCTTAATCATTGCCTTGATATGATCAGCAACCAAGTTGAAGTCTAATTGTTGATGGTCTCGATTCAAGCAAGCATTGACACAAGTATGTGGACCTTTATACTTATTGATTGCGAAGAAAAATGTATATTTCACAACCTGTACGAAGCTTCATGTACATTGACACTCCTCGCCTTCTTACATCTTAACACTAACAATTTTTTGAAATAGCAACCCTATCTGCTTTGGTGTGATTTAATAGAGTACAAGTTAACAACATCTTGCAAGGAAGCTTTAGAACAAAAAACCTGGCCAATAACAAATTCTCCACTTGAGTTTACAGTATTATAGTTCAACCATGAAGTCTAGTCAATTGAAACAACATTACCAAAGTTTTCCATATTTTCAAACTGAGGTGATGGTGCTAAGTAATAATTAATTGTTCCCCTCTCGTCTGGGTCTTTAGGATCTAGGTTATTTGAAACATCATAACTTGGCACATCCACAGAAAGATATATTCTTTGCTCATTCTCCATAAGTTGGTTAATAGTTAAGAAAGACGGAATAATGTCCATCAACTCGAACATCTCCATCTCCATCACTTTCATCGTCACCATCTTCATCACCTGCTTCATCTTCATAATCTTGATCATCTTCATTTACTTCACATCTATTAGTTACAATAACTGAAACGCTACTAGGACCATACCCATATTCCAAATCCTCAACATTAATAAAATTTCTTCCAAGTAATAAATTTGTGTAAGTACCAGCTGATTGATTCACTTGTGGCTTAACATGCACTAGCTAAACATACAATTCAATTTCCTCCATTCTAGTCGTGATAATCAATTTCAACGTCGATACACATATTGTCATCTGTATTGGACAAGGTTAGGAAACTATTTCATTTTTAATGGATAATTACAAATGAGACTAATTTAAACCTCTCTTTATCAATACATGTTTTGAGTATACCATAGCTAATAACTAATCAAATGTGCAAATCAATCGGTACATCCAAGGCACAATAACAGCTTTGTTCCCAACATATTTCACATATGTTTCAGTCCTTTCAGATTTTCCATTATAAAAACATATGACGGGAATAGTGGAGTCACACATTATTTACCTACAAAACAAACACACCAAGTGGAATGACAATATTTACAAAAACCATGAACCAAATAGGCCCTTGTGTCTATACTACTTATAATGAAAATATGTATAAAAAAACATGTTGGGTTGGGAGATGAGCTTCATTTTAGCTTCGGTGACACTATTGTCATCTTGTATTGGACAAGGTTGGAAACTATTTCCGTTTTTAATGGATAATTACAAATAAGGACTAATTTAAACATCTCTTTATCAATACATGTTTTTGAGTATATCATAGCTAATAACTAATCAAATGTGCAATCAATCGTTACATCCAAAGGCACAATAACAACTTTATTCCTAGCATATTTCACACTGTATTTGATCCTTCAGATTTTCCATTATAAAACATATAGCCCAGGGGAATGAGTGGAGTCACACATTATTTACCTACAAAACAAACACACAAAGTGGAATGACAATATTTACAAAAACAATGAACTAAATAGGCCCTTGTGTTTATAATACTTATAATGAAAATATGTATAAAAAACATGTTGGGTTGGGAGATGAGCTTCATTTTAGCTTCGGTGACTGCGTCATTGTAATTTTTCTTAAGGTTCATGCCTTTTATGCATTTTCCAAATCGGTAGCTTGATACATACTTTTCCTACCCCCGGGAATAATATCTATCAGGCTACCGATTTGAAGAGTAAGTAAAGGGAGTGAAGAATAGAAATCGTAGTTAAAGCATCTTAGAAAAAAATAATTATTTTTAGATGAGGCCATGTGTTGTGCCAGATTGTAGATCTTATCTTAGCAATTATTTAATACCCGGGGATATCCTAAGTTTCTAAGAAATGCAGAGGAAACCAAACAATTTGAAAATTTTCACCATATACTGAACCAAATAAAAAAGAAATCATATCTCCAAATCACACGCTCTTATAATGCAACACTTGCTCTCTTATCAAATTCATATCTATATTAACAGCAATGTTGTTAAGAAAACTCACCACCCAATAACTCACACCATTAGCAGTAATTTTAAAATTTCTATCAATATATATGTAACAAGAAATACGAGTCAAAAATTTTATCTTCCTTATTTGTTTCAATGGCAATAAAAATCCTCAAGAGGCATTCCAAGCAAGTTTCTTACTCCATGCTCTAGTTACTTAGGATCAAATACAACCAAAATGAAAAGTGGGTCATACAGTCTCTGTTGCAATCACGACAAATCTATTTTCCATCTATCAAAATTCATATCTATGGCCAACTATACTAGTAACTCAAGTTATTTTCAACTCACACTTAAGCATAAGAATTATGTCACTATATGTACAACACAATTGAGATAAAATTACATTTTGTCTTCAATAACAAAAAATAATAAAAGAAAAATTCGCCAGTGGCGTCTGCGAGTTGAAATCTATGCTTTATTTAGATAGAATCATATATAAATTCTGGTTGCTCAATTGATGAGCGAAATGGGATTACTTGCTATGAAAGGAATCGATATCTGGGCGCAAACCGTCGAAGAGGAGGAGGAGGAGAGGAGCGGAGGAGGAGAGAAAGGAATAAACATCAAATAAGGGGAATAGAAGAAAAAACCTTAGTTTTTAAAACGATGAAGTCATGTCTGAACATTCTTGAATTGTTTTAAAAAAATTCTGATATTGTATTCGATGGCAGCATTATTACTAAATATGTATACGGACGTGATTAAAATTCACTAGTTTAACATTATTTTGATTTTTTTACGTATTTAAGTAAAAAAAAATTTTAAATGACGTGTATTGGCTAGGTGGTTTACTACTTCCGCCAGGTGTGGTAGTGCAACGTGGCAGAAGTAGCGGGTGGGTGAAGAATATATTCAATGAAGGCGGGCCTACCTTAAAATCTCTAGATTATGGACCCACCCAAGTATTTGAAAGCAAGCCACGTGGGCAACACGTCTGGCCTCGCTACCCTTCCATTTCATTCATGGCATTGTTTATTCTTCCTTTTAATTGATTTAATAAAATATTATGATTTTTAATGCTTTAAATAATTTCTTAATTTTAAGAGGTCTTCCCGTTTAGTCATTTCAGTTTAAAAAAACCACTTCATTAAAATAAATCAATCTAGACTTGAAAAGCAAGTGATGATTTAAATAATAATATGATAAAAATTAGTATAAGAATAATGGCAGATCATTACCCAATCTATTCAGTTAGTTCAGGTTTTGACTTTAATCAAAATAGTAATAATGAAGAGAAACATACAAATTACTTAAATTTTTTATAGTTAAATAATTAAATTGCAAATATAGTAAATTATTCTAATTATGAGCTTGGGTAGGACCTTTCCTTTTATATTACGTGGCTTTTGAAATGATAAACGTTCTATCATATGAGATAGATATGATGAGCATTGCAAATTCCCTATGCACTGCAAATTCCTTAATTAATTGCATTATAAAATGCATAAAATCCTAGTTTAGGGTTTGGAGTGTTTCACAATTTGTATTCATATATATATATATAAAGAAGAGAAAAAAAATGTTGATTAAGATATCAAATAATTCCAAAATTTATGATTATAACCTTTCACATGTTTTTTTTAAAGAAATAATATATTTTGAATAAAAATATCATATTTCATATTATGTATTTACATTATCTCTTAAAATAAGAAGTTATTTTTGCAAGAAAACAAGAAAAATATTTTTTTCAAAATCATATAAGAATTACTAAAAGGGTCAAAATTTCGGATATTAGGCATATATTTATATTTATATATATATATATATATATATATATATATATATATATATATATATATATATATATATATATATATATATATATAAATCGAATAAAATCAAACATTGATTTCACCAATATATATAACTAGAAATTTTATAAGATTAAGTAATTAGGATGTACGCTAATTCACAGGAAATTAGTATCTTTCCCTTAACCCTTCGTCTATATGCATAATTGATGAAATATAATTGTATTTATAAGGTTAAGAGATGGCTGGTTTCCTTCTCAGGTGAAGTTTACTTCGAATTATTAGTTCAAGAAAGAATTAGTTTCCTTTTCATATTAGAAGTCTAATTTTTTTTGACAGCTAATCATTTTTGTATTATATTATGGTATTATGTTTCTCATAAATTTGTTTTCATTGTCACTTGAATCCTAGAATCCCTCTATCCACATGCATGTCTGAGTTCTTAGTTACTTGAGTTAAGTTTTATGAGCTATTAAAAATCTACTTCATGCTATTAGTTTAAGAAACTAACTTCCTTAAACCAAGGAATAGGATTTTAGCTCATACTATTAATGTGATATAATATAAGGGCATGTTTGGTTTCTGTTTTTGAAAACTATTTTTTATTCTAAAAAACAAGGAGAATAAGAAATATAAGAGAACATGTTTGGTTTCTAATTTTTGCGATTTAGAAAAAATAAAAACACTTTGAATAGGGATAACAATAACAATTTTTGAAAACAACAAAATGATGTTCGTGAGGTTTAAAATGGTTCTCGAGGCGATTTTCAAAATAAAAAATCAACGAGGCTTACAAGTGTTTTTCTAACATACACCCCATGCGGGAATAATCGACGGAAGCTAGAATCATCATGTGATTTAGAATATTTAATTTAATTATTAAGTAATATCTTAGGTCGAGATCGTGCGCCTTGTGGTTATGAGAAGTATGCAGGCAGCGGATCTTGAGCCATCCTCGGGTGATAGACGGCGTCGGGCTTTGAATCAGAAAATATTTCTTTTTCTCTGGCTATTCTCTATAATTCATTCATATTTAGATTTAGATGTAAGACCCGAGAAAATTCCAATTTTATGAAAAATGGTAAAATGGTCATTTCGGTAAAAATCATATATTTTTTTAGATCTCGGATGACGAAACGGATTTCATTGTTGGAATGAGTCTCCACCAATCTAGCTACCAAGTGAATTTGGTCGGTCAGGAGCGGTCGAATTTCACGTTTTCAGGCAAGCAGGTGTCAGATAAGTAAAGCGGGTTTGAGAGACATGTGATGTGACAAAGTCGCTCTGACATGTACTCTTGTGACACATGTTGCAAGATTAGAGAGATGATGGAAATGAACGACTTAGATTAAGCCAAGTGTCAAAAATCAAGAAAAAGGACATGATGGGAATTATTGGAATTGTTAATGATAATAAGACGAAAAATGAACAGTGTTCATCTTCTTCAAAAAGACCAATGTCGTGTAGTAAATTTGGAAAGTGATACGGTGGCTTGGTTTTATTTATTTTTGAGAAAGCGTTTTCTTAGATTTTTCGAGTCATTCGATTTTACTTAGGTTCTTGTAGACAGAAGCAAAGTCGATCTCTGCGGCAGAAGGCTACGGCGTGAGGACAGAGTGGTGGAGTTCAGAAGCCATCCAAGAGGTAGGGATCTTTTCCTACTTGTGTTAATCTTTGGCTAAGGGCCATGTAAATGGTTAGAAATGTTCTGAGACTTGTTTTATCCGTAAATTCGGTCTCAAAAGCTTTGAACCCAGTGGAGAAAATTCCTATTTTTGTGGCCGTGAAAAGTAACCCGAGGGTTTCACTGTTCACGTGAATAGTGACGTGATTTTTTTGGTGTGAAAATGTGTTTTGTAAGTGATTCAAAATGAATTGTTTGTGTTTGCTAATTAGCCCATGTGAGCTAATTTTAGTGTTATTGATATGAAAATTGAATAACATGATTGTTGTAAGTAAGTATGTTAATATATGCATGAACTATATTAACATAAAATTATTTGGAAATTGGCATAATGCATTAAGTATGCATTGGGCGGCTTAGAATATTAGGTGTGAGTGCATGACATGAAATGAAACAAATGAAAATGTTTGTAGAAAGATTCGACGGAAGATTTTCGAAGAATTACCTTGAAGAGTTGTCGATAGTTCATCTCGAGAAGGCGGACTCATGAGTATTTGGGACAAATATCCGACCAATTACGCCTTGAATTAGTCCAATGGTTACCCGAGATCTCGATGGTGAGTTTTCGAGAACAAAAAACTTTTGTTTTGGCGGATATTTACCGTATTTGGGCAGGCGTATGTGAGAGAGTGGTGAGGACTCGGTGCATGGGATTAGTCGTGTAAACATTCGAGTAGGTTCGTGGTAGCGAATGATTGTTTGCCATAACACATGTGCACTTAGGTGGGAAGTAACACGTGAAATTATCACTGGGACTTTGCTCGCCACGTAGATGGATCACCATTCAGGTACGGGAGTGTGCCTGAGGACGGCGCCGCTAGAGGCCGCGTTTTAGAAGCCCGGATTATTGGCTTTGGTATTGATTTATTGTAACAAAATTATTAGAATTGTAAATTTTAATATATGTTGAATTAAGAGTAATGTAAAGCTCTTGAGCCAGTAGTAGTATAGTTTGGTTGGAGTATATTTTGTGAGAGTATTGATGCAGGGCCCAAGTGGCCATTATTTTACTCGCATGTGGACTCTGTTAATGGTCATTGTAAACTTGTTAGGACGGGGTTTTGTACCTTGAGTAGAGCTCCCCGTACAAAGGAGACTCTGCCCGATTTTCGTGAAGTGGTTTTGGGTTACCCAGGCATCACTGGTATTCCTGAGGTTGACCGGGTTGTCAATGGACCCTGGTTTTAAGGGGCGTCATGACTTGGTATCGGAGAAATTTAAGTGCGATTACCTTGGGAGCTCGGTGGGTGTATCCATAAGTTTAGTCCTGATACCAGCTTCACAGCTTGGTATCAGAGTTTAGGTATACGAATACCTAGGGCTTGAAGGACTTGGGCTTAGGCCATGGTCATTGAGATATAAAAACATCACAGCTTGGTACAACTCGATGTTAGAGTTTAGGCATGTGATTACTAGGAGTGGGACAAGACTAGAACCAGCTGCGTGCATTGTGTTTGCTGTGTGATTGTTGTGCATAACATGAGTTGTTATGTATGGTGTGATTGAAGTGTAATGCTTGGTGAATAGCATAGGAGAAAGCAGATTGAACACTAGGGTCGAGAAAATAAAACCTTAGGAGGTTGAGAAATTTTGGGCAAATAGTCCAAAATTAAATGAAAAAAATAATGATGATGAGAAGAAATTTTTTCTAAGGTTTTACAGTGTGTAAAACTGGAAAAAAAAAATTTTTAATAAATTTATTTGGTTTACTAGAAATTGAAAAAAAAAAAAATGGTGTGAAAAAGAAAAAAAGTACAGCAGAAGTATTTGATGGGCTCTTGCCCATCGAGTCCTCAAATACAATCCAACAATACAATGGATTGTATCGTGACCTGCAGGGCCTAGGAGAAATTTGGCTGAGGCGACCCGGAGACCCACGAGCTGTAGTAGGAATTTGGTCTTGACGGGCTGTGATACGACCCGCAAACCGCGACCGCGATCACGAGGCTACGATCGCGGCGGCTGGCGCCGCGAGGTGTGCGCGGCGGCGTGCGTAGAGCGTAGCGGCAGTAGCGAGCATCATCTTTGGCCGGGGAGATTGTCGCAATCTGAAATTTTATTATCGTGGCTGAGGGCGACTTTATGTCGAGATAAACGCAACAAAATTTGTGATCACGGTCTTTGCGACAGCGTGCTTGGCCCAGTGACCCTTCTGACTGCGATATAGCCGCAGTATGTGGCGACACAGCGTGCGATGTCTTTGGGGGATTGGGTCGTGATACATTTTTGTATCGTGACCGGGGAAGGGGAACTTTAGGCCACCGCCGGGCGCCAGCGCCCTTGTGTATCGGCCCGACACGGCCTGCGACCGCGACCTACGACACGGCGCCTGTGAGCCACGATATATGCAGCCATGGCCGCCACGACACGACGTTGTGCGGCGCGACTGGCGGCCTGTGCGCAAGGCACAGGTGCCTGAGAGTGGGTCGGGGTGTACTTTGGTGCCACCCAGGCCTCGAGTTTTGACTTAGTGCCTTGATTGCAGAGTCCTTGTTTGGGATATTGCTCATGAACCTTATTCATGGGCACTGTTCTAAGGTTTTCAAAAATAAAAATAATTAAAAATAAAAATGAAATAAAATCTTTTAAAATAAAATAAAAAAATAAAATAAAATGAAATGAAAATAAATAATTTTTTTGTTAAATATGATTAATTATATGGAATTATTGTCTTGCATTGCACAATGAATGCATGTACCTTCAATGTATGAAACTACGTATGTGAATAATGTCTCGATTTGTGTTTACACCGCCAGAATCTTTGCATCGATTGTGATAGAGTTGGGCTTAGAGGTTGAGGCCTTGGAGGAGCCCTTGTATGTGAGTTCTCCCTTAGGGATTAGGGTGAGGATATGGATGATATGTCATGGTTTTGAGTTAGAGATCTCGGGGATTCTACTCACAATGGACCTAAGGGTCATGGACATGTTAGAGTTCGACGTCATCCACAGGGATGGATTAGGCGACACCTTACGAGTCGTTATCGGTGTGAGGCGTAGGGTTACCTTTACCGCGGGACGGTACTCGTGTTGTATTTGAGGGGGACAAGCATGATATTTTGCCCCCGGGCGATTATGCAGTCAGTGTCGAGACCGATTAAGCGGGTTAGCTAGCGCCTTACCACAGAGGGCCCGGTGAGGCCGGACACCAAGTTCACCTCAGTGGTTTGCGAGTATGGGGATGTTTTTCGGATGAGCTCTGGGATTTGCCTCACGCAAATGGTTGTAGACTTCGATTGTCGAGTTACACCACGGTACTTCGCCCATCTCTATGACTCATGGGGATGGCCTTAGGTTGAGTTGAAGAGGAACTCGAATCCGATTAAACAAGAGGCTATTGGGCCAGGGGTTCATTGGAGCAAACACTTCACCTTGGGCGCTGGAGTTCTTTTGCGAAGAGAAGGACAAAGACCCTTGTGCATTGACCTTCTGGCTTGATTGAACATGGATTCGATCAGAATCGGTACCCATTGTCGAGGATTGACTATTTATTTGATCAATTGAGGAGAGCGCGAGTCTACTCGAATGAACCTTATGCGGTTACCATCATCGAGGTTAAGGAGCGGATATCCACAAGGCAGTTTAGGGCGCGTTATGGCACTTTGAGTTCTGATTGATGCCCTTTGGATTGTGAATGCACCGGCCCCGTATGTATTCATAGACCATGCATGGGTATTCAAACCTTATCTAGATCGGTTGCCGTAGTCTTCGTGGATAACATTTTGATCTACTCCGGTCGAGTGGGAGCATGAGTATACTTGAGGATTGTTTTCTGATTCTTGAGAGATCATCCGGTGTCACGCCAGAGATTCGATAGTCAGTTTTGGCTTGCGAGGTGAGATTTTGGGACATGTGGTGTCGGCCATCAGTGTGTCGATGGAGCCCGGAAGAAGGTCGAGCCGTGATGAGTTGGGGAGCCCCGAAGTCAGTCTGAGATATGGTTTCTTGGGATTGGCTAGTCTCTGAAGGAGATTCGGTGAGGATTTCTCTTTGATTAGCGGCACCTATGGCCAGATCGGCCGGAAAGAGGTCAAGTTTGATTGGGATGGCCCGATGCGTGGAGGCATTCCGGGAATTGAAGGAGGCTTGCATAAGCTCCTATCTTGATAGTCCGGGCCGGACGGGGTACCACAGGTTATTGTGATGCCTCGAGAAATGGGATTAAGGATGTGTTTAATGCTGATGCAGGATGGTAACCTATAGTTCTTGTCGATTGAAGAATCATAGGCGGGGAATTACCCCACACACGGAAATGGGTTAGGCGGCCGTGATCTTCACCTTGAAGATTTGGTGCCAAGCTACTTATATGTGAGGAGTTCGAGGTGTACTCGGACATAAAGTCGAGTGTATTTTCAGCGACGGGACCTCAATATGAGGCAGCCTTGAGATGGATGGAGTTCTGAGGATGCGACTTCACTTTGCATTACCACCACACAGTAAGGCCGTGTGGTGGCCCGATGCACTCGGTCGGAAGTCATGGGAACGATGGCTAAGTATAGCTTCTCGGGATGCGGATGCTTGAGGCATCAGGGCGAGTTTGGGCTATAGTACGCTGAGCCCGGGATCGGGGAGTGCGTTAGGGAGTTTAGTGGCTATCTGAGTCTCTGTTGAGTAGAGTGGGGATTGAGTCCCAGGGGCAGGGCCCGCGGAGATGGTGTCCATCGGGAATAGGAGTGCAGTCAATTACGGGTGACGAGAATTTCCGAGACCCGTCACGCGAGATGGTAGTCTTCAATATAGAGGGCCGGGTAGTGGTTCCCCGAGTTGACCCGATTTGAGAGAGGAGATTCTTAAGGAATTTCAGCGCTCGATTTGCCGTGCCTCCGGTGGCATGAAGATGTACGGGATCTTAGTCGCCCGATACTGCCGGGCGAATGAAGAGACCGCGTGGGGACTTTGTTTTGATGATGTCTCACGTGTCGACGGGTTAGGTTGAGCACCCGAGGAAGCGATTGGGACTACTTTAGCCATTGGAGGTGGGTGAGTGGAGGTGGGAACGCGTCGATGGATTTTATGACCCACTTGCCCGCGGACCGCCGCGAGGGACATGATGCTGTGTGGGTAATAGTGGATCGGTTCACTAAGTCAGCACATTTTCTGGCCGTGTGGATGACCTTCACACTGGAGGAATTCTGTAGGTTGTACATTCGAGAGATTGTACGGTTACATGGGTACTAAGCCCATCGTAGTCTCGGGATAGAGACCCGGTTCTGACCCACTTTTGGAAGAGTTTCCAAAGGCTATGAACACCACGATGACCATGATTACAACTTTCCACCCAGGACGGATGTGGTGGTCGGAGAAGGATAATACATGTGTTAAGAATATTTATGACATGCGTCTTTGGATCATAAGGGTAAATGGGAGAGCATTTATCCTTAGTGGAATTGCCTACAACAACGATTATCGGCGAAGTATACAAATGGTACCATATGAGGCGTTGTATGGGAGGCCATGCAGTCACCGATATGTTGGACCGAGGTGGGAGAGAGCTCCATCGCGGTCACGATCGATTAGAGACACACCTCGAGAAGGTGACCTTGATCTGATCGCGTCTTCTCACGACTCGGAGCTGGTAGAAGAACTATGCGGATGTGCGACGTCGACCCTTGGGATTCGAGGTTGGAGATCCGCGTCTTCTTGAAGGTGATGCACAAGAGTGGTCAGGTTTGTAGCGAGGGGAAGCTATCGCCGGGGTTTGTTGAACCTTCGGGGATGCTCGGGGAGGGTAGGCCAGCTGTGAGCGTCTGGGTTGGTACACGCTTGAGCATGTCGGTGTCCACGGGTCATTCCGTCTCCATGCTCGGATTGCACTCTAGATCCGGCTTCATGTAGTGGATTGGGGAGGGTTGAGGTTGACCGCGGATGGGACATTCGAGGAGGGACCGGTGTGCATTTTTGGATAAGTAGGGATTAGGTTTTGCGGCCTTAAGACCGTGAGGCTAGTGAGAGTGCTATGGCGGCATCGTGGAGTGGAGGAGTCAACGTGGGAGAGCGAGGACATGATGCGGGCCACCTATCCCTTCTTGTTTAGGGATGAAGGTACGTGGTTTAGTCGTTTAATACTTAAATGACTAGTTTACATACATGGCATAGTGCACGTTGCATATCGTGTGGTATTGTGATTATCGAGTGGGTGAAATTCAGCTACAGGAAGGAGAATGTAAGGCATGAGAAAATTCCAATTTTTCTGAAAAAGGGTAAAATGGTCATTTCGGTAAATATCCGAAATTTTTCTAGATCTCGGATGACGAAATGGATTTCACCTGTAACATCCCAAAATGTACCCTAATAGTTTTCGGACTTGTTTAGAATTGTAATTATAAATAAATTTTTAGGAAATAAAACGAGGGCAGAAATGAATATTAGAGACAAGGGTAAAGTAGTCATTCACCACTTCGAAATTAAAAAGGCATAAATCCAATAAGTTTATATGCAATTATAGATTTGAGAAAAGATAGGTTCAAAGTTTGTATATATAAGTTAGAGTGAGAATAATAAAGAAAGGGCTAAAATGAAAAATTGGAAGAAATAAGCCAAAAATGGGTTTCTTGTCTTGGCCAAACATGTGTAACTAAAAACATGGATAAGAGCAATTGGTCTCATTTTTGAGAGACCGAAAAACAAATGAGAGAGAAGGAAGGAAAAAGATAGAAGAAGAGGAAGAGGAAGAGAAGAAGAAGAGAAGAGAAGAAGAAAGGGAGATAAAAAATGTATGGATTCTAGAAAGATTTGGTATGGAACTATGACCTTTAGTATGGATACATGTTTTGGGTTGTAAGAAACCCAACCTTAGAATGAATTTTTGTATGGAAATCATCACAAATCCCTTTGTTTCTCTAGGATTTTGTTATGAGAGGGACCTAGAGTTCCCATTACATGTGTTTTTGGGTTCTAAGGGTTATGTAAAAGTATGAACATGATTGTTCTTGTTCTAGGTTTGATAGGAATCCTAGATTTCTTAAGAAGTTGGGTTAGAGTAAAACCCTAGGCCTTGTATAAAGAGATGAATAGAAAGCATGTTTGAGTTCAATAGAGTTCATAAGATGTGTATTGAAAGATGATTTGAGTAGAAAAGAGATTACAAGATGAATTTGGAGTGGTTTTGATGTGTATATAGAGTATTAAGTTGATTTGGGTAGCAATATATGGAAAACAGGAAGAAAAACCCACATTATGGGCAAATTTCGGGACTGTACCAGATACACCTTGAACTTTGTACCGTGCAGTGCTCCCGAGGCTCTCCGAACTTTGTCTGATGCAGTCAGGCTATCTTGTGTACCGATTGCTCTATTTTGACTAGTGTTCGTATTTTGGTCATAAATTGGTCATTTCTTATCCGATTTGAGTGATTCAAGTTGATGGTTAAAATAGACTTCAAGGAGAACCAAACATCCTGAAATAGGTACCTTCAAATTATGACTCTAGGTGGCCCAAAAATTCACTCAAAGTGGGGCTATATTTCAGCCAATTTCTGCTTCAGTTTTGATCATAGAGTAGTCCGGGTTGTTTTGGACGTATCTTGAGTTTCGGTGCTCCGATTTTGGTGATTCCAGTTGGAGGAGAACCCTTAGCTGCCAAGCTTTAAAGGTACAAAGAACCAGTGTCAAATATGGAGTCAGGCACCTAAGAAAATGATTATTACAAACTGTCCCTCGAGGTAAAATCGGTAAATTGACTAGTTTGGCATGAAAATCACCATAACTTTAGTTTGGATAATCAATTGGAATGATTCCAATTTCTAAGTAAATAGATTCGTTGAGGGACAACAATACATGAATGATGTGTGAATACATAAGCATCATCTTGTACAAATATATGGAATGCCATATATAATAGGCATGAAACAAGAAAAGTATAAATCGCAAAAATGTCATGTGTTCATGAAACATGAATGTGATATGGAAAATGAAAAAGAAACTGAAACATGAAAGGCAATTTTCCATGAAAACATAATGTAGTTAAGTTATATATGATTATTATTACATATAACCAGAAAAAGATAACAAATGATAGGAAATATATGAATGAGTATATGAATGAGTATACGTGAATGAGTATATTAAATGAGCACATGAATGAGTATATGAATGAGTATATGAAATGAGTATATGAATGAGTATACGTGAATGAGTATATGAAATGAGTACGTGATTGAGTATATGAATGAGTATCACGTGAATGAAGTATATATGAATGAGTATCGTGAATGAGTATATGAAATGAGTGCGTGAATGAGTATCACGAAATAAAGTACATAGATTGAGAGTATATCTTTGAAAAGATAATCTGAAAGTGGAATATGGAATTGAAATGTGATATTTGGCAAGATTGAATGTGAATGATGATAAGAGCCGGGTTCATTAAGCGAGAATCCGTCCATAAATGTGAATTGGTTGATATGTCAGATAAGTATAGCGGCGGGATGTCTGAATCGGCATCCGTCACGAAGGCACCCTGAAATTGTCCAATGTCCCACTTGGCGGGATGCACCTATCGGCATCCGTCATGATGATGTATGACATTTAATTGATACCACATGTCGGGGTGCACCAAATGACATCCGTTATGATGGGAGACCGAATAAGTAATACCACATGTCAGGGTGCACCAAATGGCATCCGTTATGATGGGAGATCGAATTGTAAATATTGTAGGCACGTGAGATGATAACAAAGGGTGGGATTCGATGCGCCAGGAATCCGTCATAAATGTGAATTGAATAGTCAAAGTGAAATAACCAGCATTGGCCAGTGTAAATGGGATTTTTATGTATATGCTTAAATCCTCATAAATTGAATTGTGAATTGAATTATTGCATTGCAAATACATGTTGTGATATGATAAATGATGTGTAAAATGGCTTATCACGAAAATGAATAACATGAGTATATGTGGATATAAAGGCATTATTTGTAAAATGCATTTTGTTAATTGTAAATGTTTATGAGCACTTACATAATGAAGTGTTTCCACGTAATTAAAGTCTAAAATGGAATAACCTGAGCAAAATGTTTGAGAGATAATTGAAAATATCGAGATGGCGAGATAAACTGGATTCGCCAACCGGGTCGAGTCGGGGATTCGTGTCGCGACACTTTTGAAAACGAAAATTTAATAAAACCAAACATATGTTTTGAGATGATAATTGAAAACGTCGGAGTAAACCGGGCTCCGGCTTGGATCCATAACGGGTTAGTCGGGGATTAGATCATGACACTTTTAACGAGAATTTAATAAAACAATAACTAAATGAATTAAACGATGTATCAGTCTAATTCGACCCTGTATGTATTTGATATGACTTTGATATGTTTCGATTTTCCATTGTGTATGTATAAGTTTGTTTTGAATATGATCTGACATGCCATACATGTAGAAGATATGAATTGAAACTCGTAAAAGACATAACATGTGGAAGTAATACAAACAAGATAATGATATGGAATCTGAAAATGATAAAATCTACATGTATAATATGATATGAGTTAGAAGTCACATAAGAATAAAACTTGTTATATGCATAGGAAAGTAAATGTAAAAGATTGTGGCAGCGAGTGTATTTGTGGTCGATTCTTGTCTATATGTTCTCACTAAGCATAAAAACATACGGTGTTCAATCAGGTGTAGATGCTTGAAGGAGATAAAGAGGGCCCGGAGACATTCCTCGGCTGATGCCGGGCCATCTCGAGGAATGGGTGCTCTCACCCGGCCTTTGTTCAGTGATCTCGATGTTTAGTAGATATGTACATGTATATGTATTTGTATAAGTAAATGGGACTTAGCATATGTGTATAGATTTTAATGGATACCACTCCGGTGGTAGTTCAGCTGTATATGTAAAATGATTTTGGTTATTACAAAAATTGTTTTGTATACCTGGTATAAGTTCGACTCTACGAAAAAAAAACAAGCAAATAGGTAAAGAGTCTCAGTATATGGTTCCGCACCCCAAAACCGGTTCGGATCCACAAATCGGGTCGGACCGGGAATCGGGGCGTGACATCATCGTTAGGTCGTCTCATGATCTAAATTTCCACATGGGAATTTACATTCGAATTTCGGGAGCGGAGTCAAAATTCCGCCGTTTTTCAAGGCCCTTAGGGTGTCGGGTGCCATAAAACAGGTTTGAGAGACATGTGATGTGACAAAAGTCACCTACTACATGTACTCTTGTGACACATGTTGCAAGATTAGAGAGATGATGGAAATGGACGGCTTAGATTAAACCAAGTGTCAAAAATCAAGAAAAGGGACATGATGAGAATTTTTGGAATTGTTAATGATAATAAGACGAAAGATGAACAGTATTCATCTTCTTCAAAAAAATCAAAAATCGTGCAGTAGGCTGGAAAGTGATGCAGTGGTTAGGTTTTTGATTTTTTTACTAGAAGATAGCAGCCTGCAGATTTACGGCCACATTCGGACCATCGGTTCTCCCGCGGGCAAGCTGAGAAGTCGATCTACGCGGCGAGGGCTACGCGTGGACACCGATTTGGTGGAGTTCCGACAACTCCAAGAGGTAGAGATCTTTTCCTACTTGTGTTAATCTTTGGTTAAGAGCCATGTAAATGGTTAGGAATGTTATGAGGCTTGTTTTAGCTGTAAATTCGGTCTCAAAAGCTTTGAATCGAGTGGAGAAAATTCCTATTTTGTGGCCGTGAATAGTAACATGAGGGTTTTACTATTCATGTGAATAGTGACATGATTTTCTTGGTGTGAAAATGTGTTTTGTAAGTGATTCAAAATGAATTACTTGTGTTGATAATTAGCCCATGTGAGCTAATTTTGGTGTTATTGATGTGAAAATTGAATTACATGATTGTTTGTGAGTAAATTATGTTAATATATGCATGTGGTATGTTGCTTATAAATTATTTGGAATTGGCATAATGCATTCCATATGCAACTAGGCGACTAGAATATTAGATTGTAAGTGCATGGCGTGAAATGAAACAAAATGAAAATGTTTGTGAAAGGAATTTCGTAATTTTAGAAGAATTGCAGAGTTGTCAACGGTTCATCTCGGAGGACGGACCCATGGCTGTTCGGATAAATATCCGACAGATTCGCCTCGGAGAACAATCCCGATAATTCTAGAATTTGATGTGAGTTCGAACAAAAGCTTTGTTTTGAAAAGCGGATATTTGCGTCGGCTTAGGCATATGCGAGGGAGTCGGTGAGGACTCGGGACATGTGATTGGTCATGTAGACATTGAGTAAGGTTCATGAAATTGCTTGAATGTGATTGTTGCCCATAACATGTGTACCCAGGTGGGAGTAACCCGGTGAAATTATCCACTCACGGGCTTTGCTCATCTTCTATCCCGAGATCATAAATTTTGAGTGCAGGGGAGTGTCTGCGAGGGCGATGCTCGCTAGAGCCGCGTTTAAAGAAAGCAGTTGTGGCTTTGGTATTGATTTTGTATAACATGTATTAGAATTGTAAATTTTAATATGTTGAATTAAATAATGTAAAACTCTTGAACCATGTAGTATAGTTTTGGTTGGGATATATTTTGTGAGTACTAATGCAGGGGCCCAAGTGGCCATTATTTTACTCGCATGTGAACCCTGTGTGGTCATTGTAAACTTGTTGGGACAAGTTTTGTACCCTGGGTAGAGCTCCCCGTACAAAGGAGACTCTGCTCGATTTTTGTGAGTGGTGTTGGGTTACCCGACATCCACTAGTATTCCGTTGGTTTACAGGTTGTCAACGGACCCCCGGGTTTGGGGCATCACATTAGGGTTGTATTATCTTTCTCTATTTATAAATCCTGAAGCCTATAATACTTAATAGCCATTTTGAGCCTCCCACACCTTAGGGCCCCAGTCTATGTGTGAACCCATTTAGTGTTTTAAAACAACTTGGACTTGCTTGTATAGCAAAAAATCCGACAATCTACTGCCTAGCTATAAAAGCAATCGGGTTCTTTAGCATGGCTGTGATATCGCTGCTCCTTACATTTATCCACAAAGCTAGTTTGGGGATCTTACACGAGTTATCATTAATCAAAGGCTCCTCATGGTTGTAACAATTATCTAATCAGGTGCTATTCATTAAAAGCCCGAGTGAACTTGAGATTAATAATAGTAAATATTAATATTATCTTCTTATTTGTAAAATATCAATAATTAATTGATAAGATTTTCTATCAATCAATCAATTATTTATTCTCTTGATTTATCAGTTTCTCTAAAAGATAAAATGCACTGGCCAGTGACTTCATAACATCCACGTACTGAAGCATATTAAGAGGATATTTCATACAAATTTCATATTGTTTATTTCATAAATAAATGATTAAAATATTAATCTTGCCCAAATCATCAGATATTAATTACGTTTAAGAAATAGACCTCACTTATTTACAACTCAAAGAACAATAATCATTTAAATACCTATCTATAATAAACTCAGGATTGAGATAAGAATAATAACGAAATATTGTTTGAGATTTATTTCCTTTTATAGAAATTTAACTTTAAATAAATCTCATTTTGATCCTTTATCAGTAAAGCATAATTTGCTGTATTTTATAATAAACAAAGGCCGATTATTACATAAAATATTGCAGTCTAAATAAAGTGCCCGACTTTGTTTAATAGTTGTGATCATATTCATTAATTATGAGAACCTATGATCATCTTCTATGAGCGTATTCATATGATTATATACTCTACAATTATCCAGGACCTTCTACGCAAAATATCGGTGTGCACAATAATATAAGAATACCCCATATTGTATTAAAATTAAAAGCTGAGAAAATATAATATCGTCTGTCTTGTTCTAAAAAACACAAATAAACTCACTTGCCTTAAAACAAGTTTGGTAGATATGCTGCACCCATATAATCTACATGTTTTATCGAAAACTTCGAGCAATTAGTGTCTTTATCAAATAGATGCATAAATTCCTTCCTCGATGCTATTTTAGTAACCAGCTGTGTTCCTCTCGTGATATACATGAATCAAATGATACTTTCTCTCTGTGTTGTTTACCGATTTCTTGTGATACCTCGGGTTCCTTGGGTTGTGCTCTTATTACTATTGTCTAATAAAGAGGTAATGGACTGATGCGCACTCGGTATCCTTGAAGATCGAAGGAACGCTGACCATATTGCTTCTTTCGTTGCTTCGGAAGCAGCCACATACTCAGCTTCAGTTGTGGAGTCAGCAACGCAAGTTTGTTTGACACTCCTCCAACAAATGGCTCCACCATTTAGTGTAAACACATATCCAGAAGTGGATTTTCTTGAATCAATATCCCCTTGGAAATCTGAGTTTGTATAACCAATAGTTTCCAGACTCCCACTAGAATATACTAGGATATAATCTCTTGTTCTCCTTAGATATTTGAGAATATGCTTCACTGCAATCCAATGTTCTTCTCCTGGGTCGGATTGATACCGACTAACTATTCCCATTGCGTTGCAGATATCTGGCCTGGTACATAACATGGCATACATGAGACTACCTCACTAGTAGGAAGCAAGGTATCCTACTAATATGTTCTTTTACGCTCAAGAGTTTTGGGTGATTATGTAGAAAGATGACTCCATGCACGAAGGGTAAGTTCCCTTCTTGGAATTTTCCATCTTGAACCTAACTGAATTTTATCTATAAACTTGAGATAATCACGACACCTTATTCTTAGGTCTCGTAAGAGTTTGATTCCAAGAATATAGTTGGCTTCTCCCAAATCTTTCATATCAAATGGCTTTTGCAGCCATTCGTTTACCTTAGTAACACCTCTATGTCGTTTTAGTAAAAATGTCATACAAGTAAAATTTAGAAAACTACTTTTTTACCTTGGATCCTTTTGTAAACACAAGGTTCATCAGGAATTTTCTCAAAACCGTATAAAGTTATGGCTTGATAAAACCTAATGTTCCATGTTCTAGATGCTTGCTTTAGTCCATAAAGGGACCTTTGCAATTTACATGCCATTTGTTCTTGCCTACAGCTATGAACCCATACAGTTCTTGCATGTAGATGTCCTCTTCTAAATGACCATTTAAAAATCTTTGTTTTTGACATCCATCTACCAAAATCTCGTAATCTGAACTTGTGGCTACAACTAAAGAATCCGGATGGATTTAGCATAGCTCTTTGGAAAGGTTTCTTCATAATCTATCCCTCTTTTGGGTATAACCTTTTGCCACCAATCTGATTTGAAGGTTTCTACCTTGTCTGGTCGTCTTTTTCTCTTGTAGATCACTTACACCCTATAGGTTTTACCCCTTTGATTGCCTCTACAAGAGACAGGTACGAGTTAGAATACATAGACTCCATCTCACGGTCCATGGCTTTGAGCCACTCTTGTGCATCAACATCCTCAATGCTTCTTTGTAATTCTGGGATCCTCTTCGCTATCAATGGTTATAGCTTGGTACGATTAGCCCAACAAGAGATATCTCAATGGCTTGCGTGTCATTCTCCCACTATGCCGAAACTCCACTGGTTGTTGTGGTTCTATAGGAAGATCCTCTTGATCATTTTGAATTTGATTTTCTAGGTTTTCTAGTTCCACTTGTATATCTACCTGTTGTTTTACTATTGGTTCCACTCATGCTTGTTCACCTTCGAGTATATTTTCATTTTCCCTACATTGAACACATAGCGAAAACAATAACAATGAGTCCAAATTCAAGTGGTTTAGGCGATTCTTAAGCTGAGTCAAGCTCCTCAGAATTACCTTATACTTAGGCCAAGGGAGTGCTACATAGTCTTCCTCTAAGAATTTTGCATTAGTGCTCACTATAACTTTCTTCTTTGAGGAACTATAAAAAAGTCCACCTCTCGTTCCTTTAGGGTATCCAATAAACAAACATACTTCGTTCGAGATTCCAACTTATGTGGTTCCTTTCTCAAGACATGCGTCGGAGCACCCTAGATACGAATATGGTTTAAACTAGGCTTGCCCCCGTTCCACAATTCAGTGGGTGTCTTAGAAACCGACTTAAGAAGGAATGAGTTCAATAAGTATGTAGTAGTCTCTAAGGCATATCCCAAAAGCGATATAGGTAGAGATGAATAACTAAGCATCGAATCTCACCATGTCTGGAGAGTTCTATTTCTCCTTTCGCAACTCCATTTTCTTCGGGGTTGAAGCGGTTGTGAAACTATCCCCTCTTGAGTTAGTAAACTTAAACTCTCGGATAAGGTATTCATCACCTCGGTCGGATCGAAGTTTGTTTGATATGGACACCTAATTGGCACTACTTGCCTTAGCCTTATATTCTCGAAATTTATCAAGGGTTTCGGACTTTTGGCGCATTGAAATAAAACAAAACCATATCCTTGAAGTAGTCATTTGTAAAGTGACAAAATACTCATACCCACCTGCAGTTTGAACACGCATTGGGCCGCAGCCACATCGGTATGTACCAATTCGGGGTTTGGTGCGCGATATCCTTTGGCCTTGAAGGGCCTCTTGGTATTTTACCTTCGAAGCAGAGGATTCACACATTGGGTATGGGGTTCAAATGCTGGGAATTTAAAATCACTTTTCACCAAACCATGTATCCTATTAGGATTAATATGACCCTAATCGCAAATGCCAAAGGTAAGTTTCATTGTCTTGTCCTTTTCTTGGCAAGATGATTATGTTCATTTTCAAGCAAATTCCAATGGCATTTATATCATAGGACAGGGACTTAAAAATAAAGATTATTTATAAGATCACTAGGAACAAATAAAGAATTTACTTCTTATTGAGAGCGAGGAATTAAAGCGCAATGTCAATGAGTGTTCAACCAAACAACTAACATAAACCAAATTCCTCTTGAAATCGGAACAAATAAACAATCTTCTAAACATAAAAGTCTATTATTCTCAAAAAAATAAAACAAGCGGTCCTATGACCTTTTCTGGGAGATTAGCTCCGTTCCCAAGTTTCAGTATCTTTGTCTTCTTGATAAGGCGTGCTATGTTTGAACCCTTTGCAAAGAGTAACAAAGCATGATTAGTGGCTCTTGAATCAATGATCCATTATCCCATTAGATTCCCTACTAAACAAAAGCCTCAGCGACCAAAGTAAATCACCCATACCTAGCTTTTTGGTGGCCTTTGGGCAATTCTGTTTCCAGTGTCCTTTCTGTCCACACTTGAAGCACTTGCCTTTCGGCTTCTTCATTGCGTCACGATTTAGTGGCGGGCCATCCAGCACTTCCTTCTTTTAGCACATTCTTGTTCGCGCCATAGGTTTCCCGCTAGGTTTAACGAAACCCTCCGATAAAATTGTCTTGCTGGCTCTGTGATGAACTATTCATCCTCTCAAGCTCCTGCATCAATTGGCTGGTCGAATCCATCTTATGCATGTGTAATTGACTTTGGCCCGATTGAAATGTTTGGCCGGTGATTGCAAGATGAGATCTATCTTCATCTCCTTTTGAAGTTTTTCCCCCATCACTTCCGCTCGACTGATATGTGAAATCATTGCCAAACAATGATCCTTCACATGCCCACCAGTCATACGTGTGTTAATCAAATCAGTGATAGCAGCTTGTCTCTCGGAAGCGTGCACAGCAAACATCCTTTGAGAGTCTGGAGCATTTCTACTCCACTGTCGAGAGGTGTTATTTGCTACCTCAAATGACCCTATAGTAAGCAAAAAAATATAACATGAGTGAGTGTTGCATTCTTCAAAGTCGCATGTTTTGTTTTTGTTATATCATTAGCACCAGCTTTCAGGATAGCTGACAGGGGTATCCTGGAATGAGCAGTTTTCTCATAATCGAGCGATATATGAGTTCGTTTCCTGTTGAATCTTCAAAGTTATTTCCATCAAATGGTTTTATTGAAAATCATAGCTAGAGGTTGAAGATGCAATTTTGAAGAAAAAAATTATACATTGTGCACACTAATATTAACGTATATTATACAATAAACATATGTTAGTAAATCAAAACAAAGAAATATATTTGTTGTTTATTGTAAACAATAATTTAGTTTCCATAATAAATGCTCACGATGGGCAAGACATTTATAACAAACTAAAACTTTATCATAAAATGAATAGTATCCAACTAAGTCAGGTCCAAAAAAAAAAAATTGGGGGTCACTTACCGGACTACTTACATCTCAATCTTCATAGATAGAACCTTCCTAGATAATACACTTTCATTTCAATCATTGTTCATATGGCCCATAATAATATTATTAGAGCCTCGTTGGGAGGTTAATAAAATTATCGTGGTTTTTGAATCCTTGTTTAATTTTAAAATTCTCTTAATCTCTAAGAGTTGCCGGTGGTGGACAGGTCAATCTAATTAAGATTTTAAAATTATTCGAGTCGATCAATAAAACCCGATCATGATTATCCGATGGGGCTTCACATGACCATTTTATTATTTGGACCCACAAAAAATTAAAGGATTTTTCATAATTATATTTATCTAGATTTAAAAAAACAAAATTTAATTATGCACATGTATATCATTGATGCAAGATAATATGGCACCACCTAGTCTATATGTCATGTTATCACAACTAAAGCATGTTACCAAATATAATTTAATCATCCATGAATAAAAAAATAATATGAGTTAACGAAAAAAAAAAAAAAAGAGCCCCAATCCATGGTTTTCCTAAGAAAAGAAAAAGAAAAAAAAAATCACAAGCCCAATAACACTTGAGCCCACTGTTATTAATCCTGTCCAGCTTTGGGCAAGCCCGTCCATTTGGGTTCTATTTACCTAGGCTTGGAGGCCCAAAATTGAAGAGATTTGAGTTAAAACCGAAGCTTCTAAACCTGTAACGTAAACCACAGCCGTCGACCATCATTCGTGTCTTTGCCACAGGCGGAGCCACCCATAGAAGCGCGACATCTGGAGGAGGAAGTCTGCAAAATCCGGCCCGGTCAAAAACCCTCTCCATAGCGTTCTCACGTCGCGGCTGAGTGGAGAGCCGCGTGAAGCTTGGCCTTGTGCCCGTAGGGGTGTGTGGGGCGCGTCGGCGATGGTTCGACCCAAATTTTTCGGCAGTCGTCTCTTCCTTGCGTTCCTAACCTAGTGGCGTTTGTCATTTGGATATTGTAGCCCCTCTGCTTGAAACCATGTAACGGAGTCTCAGCGTGTACAATTTTCTCATGGAGTTCTTCATCTTCTTAAACACATTCATTAGTCTTCAGAATTTTACAAAAATAATCCTATACCCTAATAAAATGGTGTCTGAATTCTAGATGATTGAAAATAAATCAAGAAGAAACCTAATCTTATGATTAGCCCCTTATTCTAAAGCGATGAAATACCTGACTCTACCATGGATTGAAGGACAAACCACAATTGATAGGTAACCATCCATGAACAAAAAATCATATTAAACATGAGAACATGCGAATCAACAAATATAGAAAACCTAGGTGCCATATTGCTAATTAAACACCAAAATACATGAAATTGTTTAGATCAAATTGAAAATTTTAATCACATGAAGGCTCTGATACCAATTGCAGGAATAATCAGTGGAAGCTAGAATCATCATGTGATTTAGAATATTCAATTTAATTACTAAACTAATACAACCAGTCAGATCGTACCTTGTGGATTTGCGAGTATGCACACAGAACTCACGGATCTTCAAACTATCCACCGGTGATGGAGCAGTGTGAAGCGAATCACTAAGAAAATATTTCTTTTTCTATAGCTATTCTCTATAATTCATTTAGATTCAGATTTAGGGTTATATTATCTTTTACATTTATGAAGTCTATTTTCCAAGAATCGCAATAGTCATTTGGGCCTCCACACCTTAGGACCCAAGTCCGTGTGTGAACCCATTTATTGTTTTAAACAACTTGAACTTGCTTGTATAACAAAAATCCAACAATCCCATACAAATTCTAACATTTTTCTAGCAATTGAATCGAAAACCAAACTAAAAATTTTAATTTAATATTTAAAAACAAGAATTAATTTAAAAGCTAAAAAGAAGGAAAGGAACAACTAGACATTTTAATTATAAATTATGTTGATGGATAAGAATAATAATTTATTAAAAAAACATATTTGGAGGTCTAGCAAATAATTGGTAATTACTAATTACTTGCGCATCCATCATTTAAACGGAAAATATTTGCAAGTGATTCTTAAAAAAAAAATATTAGTAATTTGAAAACGCATAGAGTAATATATTTAGATTTAAGCATTTTTCCCATTTGTATAGCTTTTCCTTAATAAAGTCACTATCAATTACTTCTATAATATGAACAGTTAGATTTAAGAAGGAAAATGATTTGTTTAGTGAAATTGTTTACGTGTAAATTTTTTTTTTTTTTCGCATATAAAAATTACTAGCAGTTTCTAATTTAAGATTTAAAATAAAGATTTTTTTTAAGGAAAATAAAGAATATTAGAAACTTTTTTTATACATGGTTATATAGAAGAGCCCTACATGGATAAGATAAACTTTTCTCCTTTTATGATCATTTACTTTTAATTGATCATTATCATATCATATTGAAAATATTAAGAAAGGATTTACAATTATAATTTTTTTTTTTTTGGTATATCTAGTTTTATTATAGTTATATTTGGTTTTAGAAATTTTGTGCATAGAATGTAAAGAAAATAAAGAAAAATTAAGAATATAATATATATTATATTTGTCATTAAATGAGCTTTAAATATAATGTAGTAAATTATCCCCAACTAATTGAACCTCTCTTTCACAACCATTTTTAAATATTAAGTGTTACATCGTAGGTTAGACACTGATAAGCAATTAAGAAAATATTAAAATAATAAAAATAGATTCAAACTTAATAGATTATTTTTATATGTGCCTTTAAATTTGTTTATACTATTTACTCTATCAAACAAAAATCAAATAATTTAAAATATATAACTATCAATTTCATGAGAATAAAAAAAAAACCCTACCCTCATTTTCCCTCTACTTTCTCTTCTTTTTTCTATAGCCACTTGTTTTTCTTAAGCAATGAGGGATGCTTTTCGACAATTTTTGACTTGAAATCACTAATTTACACCTTATTTTTTTTGTTTATCTCTTAATAAAATATGGTCATTCCATAAAGATTTAAGTATTTTCTTATTTTTTGTGTTGTTGCAGTCATATTACTGTGTTTAATTTATCATCGGCTTGTTATGACATGATGTTTTTTGTCATCTTATTATGATACTTTATTTGTGTAGAATTCAAATAGTAAAGCGGATTTGATGATATCAATTATGATTGTCGATATGTTAAGAAGCTGGAGTTATAGATATTATAGTCGGCTAGGTTATCAAATTTGTGAGACTTTTCACTTATTTATTTTGTTATTAACTTGGATATTATTCCTTTGTTGTGATTTTAGCAATTTTTATTTTGGATATATCGATTTATTGTAAGTTTGAATCAATAAAATTATTTTTCATTTTAAAAAAATAAATCTATTTCATCATTATTTATATATTTGAATTATAATTGAAGGGGACTTCACTCTTCAATTTAATTTTCAAGTAGGAAAAATGCCAAGGAAAACCACATAAAATACCAAGGAAGGAAAAATAAATAAAATAAAAAACCTAAGATTTATTGAGATCCCATATGTGATTTCTCATCATCCAAACAGTCCACCTATTTGTAACCATAAATATTCATCCCCAAAGTACCTCATGAGTCATGATTATAAAGCTTCACCAACTTCTTATTAATCCCATTTCAAAATGACACAACCTGTTATGAAAGTATTATAAAATGTGATATTAAGATAAATATATTCTATTGTTTATGAAAATAATAAGTATGAAAAGAAAGAAGAAAGAAAGATGAATGAGAGAAGTCTTACTTTCTTGGGAATAATATTACAAAGGATGGAGAAGACCTTTTATAGGATGTCTCATGTGACCTTTAATTACTACTCATTAAAGTGAGCACTTAACATAATTACAAAATTCTGGTTACAAAGTGAATGTGGGAAAGTAATGAGAATTCATGCACCTTAAATGAATGAGTTTCAATGTGGTCATTCACCACATGTAAATGAAACTGTTCATTTACAACACTCCCCCTTGAATGATCATCATCATAAATATGTCTCATTAAAACCTTGCTTAATTTGATGTTTGGGTTAGAAAAATCCTAATCCATCCATGGGTTTTTCTCATGGTTGGGTTAGGATGGTATTAGGATGTTATTGGGAGTGATTCCCATGATTTGTTTTGAGTTTCGAGTGATTTTTGGAGAAGAAAAAAGCAAAGAACAAAAAAAGCTGACTGGGCATTTCGGGCCATCGCGTGAAGGGCACCCTCCTTGTGGTGATGAAGCCCTCACAGCCGCGTGAGGGCTGCCTGTTGCCGACGGGCCGAAGGGCAGAAGGCCTCCCCCCGGCCGCCTAGCGTAGCCTTTCTGTCGCGTGAGCGCTTCTAAGTAAGTAGCGTAGTAGTCTTCTGCCGCGATGTAGACACTATTCACATAAGCCATTTTTGGATTTTTGTTTTGGAACACCTCGTATTTGTATACCGATTGTTTAGGAACCCTATTAAATGACTAATGGGGATTCAAATAAGAATGAAACTAAGTGAAAAACGTACCGTACCTCGCCGCCTCGGCAATAGTCGTTAAGTGTGATTAGTGCTAGTTCACTAAATATGATGTGTGTGATTTGCTAAGGACCGGTGAGGATCACCTAACCTAGGATCGAGATTGAAGGCAAGGCAAAAAGAAAGAGAAAGATTGGTTTGTTATATCTTCTCATATTCTTGTTTCAATATTTGAAAATGTTTGTTCTAAATGCATAATAAAAGCATATTTATTTGCTTTAATTGATTTGAGGCAAATGATTGTGAAATGTTTGCATATGAAAATTGCATGATTATTGAAAATGAACTGTTTATACAAATGCATGTTATCGTATTTTGATATAAAGGATTTGAATGCCCTTAATAGAATGATAAATTCATTTTAATTCGCATTAGGATAGATTGGTGATCACCGATAAAAATTGAGTCGCGATTACTCACGAACCGTGTATTGATGTGTCCTCCGGTCGGCCAGCGGGACGGTATTAGTAGTGTTCATTTGATTGATTTTAATAACCCGATATGACCAGCGGGACGTCTTGTGTTATAAAGCAATGTTTTTATCTTAGGCTGCGGCCTAGCGGGATTTGTGCGATTGATTCAGGTATCACGTATACAAAAAACATAGGTTAAATTCGTTAAGGGCAGAACTGAATTTATTTGAGATTGTCGACATATTGGTATTGAAAAGTATGATTGCAATTTAAAATGAAAAGAGCATTGTGAAATGCATGATTTGATTATAAATGATTTATTGCATATGAAAGTGTATATTTGAGATGATCAATGAACCATAAATGATTGAATATGAAATAAGTATATGTATTGTATTGACATTGATCATCCAAAAAAGATTTGAAAGTATTGTTTAGCAAAATTGCATGATTTGACTTAACTGAAATGGAAGAATGGAATTGTATAGAACCACTAAGCATGAAAATGCTTAGCGTATTGTTTTTATCAATGCGCAGGTACCGAGTGATTGATAGTGATTGAAAGCGGAACCAAGGCAAGATCGTGGAACATCGAGTCATAGAGAAAGAATTGTGGAGTATGCTCCGTCATATGCATTCACTCCATTTCTTTTGAACATTGATATTTTGTAAAAAACAATTTGAACTCTGAACTTTTATTTTGTAAATCATTTTGAAAAGGCATTGAATGCCTTCATTGTAAATGCATTTTGTTAAATGTAAATGTTATGGGCCTATTAAATTTGTAAATGTTTATGGGCTTATTGAATTTGTAAATGTTTATGGGCTTGCCTAAGTGAAACAACAAGATTTGAGAACAGCGTTTATATGAATAAATGGATTTGATTGATGAAAACCCCGGTCAGTGTCACAGGGTTTCGGGTCGAACTTCATGCGTCGGGTCGGGTGAGCTTCGATATAGACTACATAACCAAAGATTCGTAAGTGAGAAATATTTGGTTGTTTACCTAGTACAAGTTGTGAAGGGGAGTACTTATGGTAAGATGTTGGTCTAATTCTTATTAGACTTGCAGCATGCATAACAGCAAGTCTCCAGGTATATGCTGGTAATTTGGTCTTCATCAGTAGTGGTCTAGCTATTAATTGAAGACGTTTGATCAAAGGCTTCGCTAAACCATTTTGAGTATGAACATGAGCAACAGGATGCTCAATATTTATCACAATTGACATACACTAGTCATTGAGAGTTTGTGAAGTAAATTCACCAGCATTATCAAGTCTTATTGTCTTGATTGGATAATCGGTGTGTAATTTGATCATTTGTCACGGGAGGCCTAAGCGGAATGACATTTCTTGTGGAAAGAAGACATACATGCTTGACCATCTAGTGGGGCATACATTAGAGCCTTAAAATAATGAAAATGTCGCATGGTGGATGAATAGGTAAGCGTATATTACATGTATTAACACAAAAAACTAGTGGCTCGAGGCGTGATTTTATTAAATGATGGTCGATTCATTAACTACCTTGTGAACAAGAGATTCGCAGAAAATTCGATGGGCAAAATAATCTTGGTTTTTAATGGATGCCCTTGATTGTTCTATATTCATAAGATCAAGGTGACAGCCTAGCACATTATACTTAAAAGTAAAAATCTTTGGGTCATTGAACTTCTAGTTTATTCGACATGTATTCGATTGAACATATGGTCGTGTAATTATAGCACGAAGGAGAATGTCGGGAGTTTTTCTGCAACAATCTTTTTCCCATAAATTATAGAGGTGATATATAAACTTTCTTTATTACTTTCATTCATAGTTTCAATATGATATCTATTTTTGTAGATATCTTTAAAACTAAGCTAATTTCTTGTTTTGTCTTACCATTATTCCGCTTCTGGCCGGGAAATGAGCCTTTCTTTTTAAAGGGGTTAAAAGGATGATTATTATAGTGTCAGTAATTCTGCCCACGACCATGACCACGACTATGTCTACGTCACGGCTCGTAGGTTTGTAATGATATCAGCGTGGCTTGAGAATGGTTGAAGAACCGAGTTGGACGGAATTTGTGATTTTTAAGTAGACGGTATTTTGTTATTCACTTAGAAGAGCATGATATTAACTGAATATTTGGCCATCTGCTACATGTGGCTGCGACGGGAAGCGCGTTAGGCGTGAAGCATTATGAGCGTTTTTTTCTAGCATATCTTCATCCGTGATTTGTTTTTTTTTTAAATATTATATTTAGAGAAATATATTCTCTTGTATATGAAAATAATAAGTATGGAAAGAGAAAGAAAAATAGAAAAAGATGAATAAGAGAAGTCTTATTTTCTCGGGAATATTATTACAAATGATGGAGAAAAGTTTTATAGGCTTTCTCATGTGACCTTTAATTACTACTCATTAAAGTGAGTACTTAAAGTAATTACAAAATGTATGATTTACAAAGTGAATGTGGGAAAAGTAATGAGAATTCATGCACCTTAAATGAATGAGTTTCAATGTGGTCATTCACCACATGTAAATGAAACTCTTCATTTACAACAAACCCAAATTATTATTATCAGTATTATTATTATTATTATTGATATTTTTATTGCTAGGAAAAAACCTTCCTTGTCCGTGGAAATTGATTGTAATGTTTAACATGTGAAATGTTTCAATGCAAGGTCTCTTATTAAAACATCTAATTGCATTCTCCATAGAAAAAAAAACTTAATTAATTTCACTTGCCTATCATATAAAAATAATTTAAATTTAAATATAAATAATAAAATACATAATTAACTGTGAGTAAAAAGTTTGAGTTTCAATTCAGTCCTAAAAAGTACCGGGGAAAGAAAAACATTAAAAAAAATAAAATATTGATTTAGCAGGATCCAATAATGCTAGCCCAAAAAAGGGATGAAACGGGTGTTATTTTTTTTTTATAGGTTAAACATAGGAGAATTGGGTTTTGTTGTTTATACATAATGAAATAAATAAAGATAAATAACATATAATAAATAAAGAGAAGAGGAAGGAGAAAAGTGTAAATTAAAGATTTAAAAGCAGTACTAGGATTTTGAGAAATAAAAGATGTCTTGAAGCAGATAAATAATAATTCTGATAGCAATAACAATTAACAAAAAATGGCTTTAGAAACTAAACTTCATAAAGCCAAACTCAAACGACCACAGTAACTAAAGGGACCGTTCACAGATTTTCAGACCTTCACCAAACATAAAACTGATTCAACAGTTCACTATCTAATCTCATTCCAAGAACAGAAATTCAATAGAAAAAAAAAAAAAAACTCCTCAAGTATTAATTAATTGCATTGCATGTATCCATACAATTCAATGGGCAACTGCAATCCGACCGGCAACTTGATCTAGATCCCTCTGTCCACTGGATGTGATTCTCCTTCCCCTGGTGAACAGAGAAAAATTTCAGAATACAACATAGTTTCTTCTCAGTCAGGGTCAAGCATTTAAGCGTCGCATCTTTCTTTAAAACCAACCCCAGTTACAGATCAGTTGAACCATTTACTATATTTCAGTTAGACAGGAAAGTGATACTGAAATAGCGCTCTCACGCTTTATATATATAAAAAAGTACCAGGGAAAACAAAAATACAAAGGCTTAATGCTCGTTTGGATCCCTGAAAATACTAAGGAAAGAAAAACATACTAAACAAAATGATTTTCTTATGATGATTTTCTTATTTTTGGTTTCACTATGGAAAATATAAAAAATATATATATATATAATCGAAATTCTTCAAAGTTTTACATATTTTTAAATTTCTTAGTCCTTATATGATAAAGAAAAACAATTAAAATGAGTTTCCGCTTTATTTTCCTCTTTATTTTATTTCCTAAGATTTTGTGTTCCAAACTTAACATAAGGAAATGATTTTCCCATGTGTTTGGGTTCACTGTGGAGAAATACAAAAGAAAATAGCACAATCAAAATTCTTTAAAATTTCATATATCGTTAAATTTCCTAGTTCTCATATAATGTAGTTAAACAAATAAAATAAAGCTTTAAATAAAGATATGTAATTAACTTATTAAGTTTAAACTTATTTTGTATTTTCCTCTAACTTTTCTTTCCTTTATATTTTTCTTTCTATTTTCTTTCCTTAGAACTTTCTAGGTTCCAAACGGAGCCTTAGTGATCAGGAAAGGAAAACATGGGTAGCATCACTTCTATGAGAACAGGTATTAACAGGTACTTCAGAGCAAGATAACGATGAAATCTAACTACATGTCATGAGCCAGAAACAGGGGCAAAAAGAAATCCACCCTTTGATCAAGTTCAATGGCTGTTCATCATCTGCAATTGCTGAAGTATGTGGCTGTAGCAATTGAAATCCATCGTTCTACAGAAATGGGGTGGGCGACTGCCATTCCTCTTGCTTCCACCATAGATCCTTCGGAAGGCACCGACACCAATCCCACCCCTCAAATAAATTTTCCTTGCCATGGAAGCTGAATTGAAAAATTCATGATCATCTATAGGAGATACAAAAATCTCAATAATTTGATGAATGAGAAAAGTGGAAGAATATACATACCAGCTCTGATATAGTACCAGTCAGGATCATAGGGGGCAAGCTCCTTGAATGTAGCAGTCTTCACAATATCAGTCCAGGGAGGAAGTTCAACCTATTGAAAAAGGGGCATGTAAGAGAGAGTGCCCCAGGTAAAGGTTAAAAAATGATATCAAGCCATCACAAACACAATATAAAGGTCTCAAAATGTTAAATCTTATTAACTCTTGGGTCTAAGGAGTGGAGTAGGCTGCAAGCAGAGCACAAATGCATTTACAAGAACAAGCAATGATAAACACCTTGCTTAGTGATTGGGAAATTAGAAAGGTTGCAATTACTCTGGGATTTTTATACAACTTCAATTGTTAGACTTCTTTGGTAGTTACAGTTCTAATACTTAATTTAAAAGAAGTAGACGGACAGTAACATTAGTAGCTTTCTTTTTCTTTCCTATATTGGATAAACAACAGAAAAGAAATGGACACACTGAAGTACACAACACATAACAATAAAACTGCCAAGCCAGAAAAGAATCAGAAAGACAAAAATTGATGAAATATCAGTGATGTTGCACAAGAGTAACTACTCTTAAAATATGTACGGTTCCAAGGAAATAAGGAAAGAAAATTGAAAGGAAAAATTAAGGAAAGTAAAAGTTAAAGGAAATGAATATAAAATGCTTCTATTGTTTGGTTATCAATTAACTATGTTTCTTTCCTATTTCATATTTTATAGAGATATGAAAAGATAAAACATATCTACACATGATTAGGAACTAAATGTTACATAGATATAGTGAGAAGAATAGTATAATCAATATATGTAACATAAAAAAAAACCCTTGCAACAGATTTCATCACGTACTCTCTTTTCCTCCTTAATTTTTTAGCAAGGGAAAATATGACAATAATTTTTCAGCATTATATTTTTATTTTCCCCTCATATTTCCAATGTCATTATAATGATTTTCCACGTATATTTATTCCCTTTTCCCACCATTTTCTGGAAACCAAACATAGCCTCACTGTTTATTTTATAAGATCTAGGCCTTAATGATAGTAAAAGCGTTCAGAACACTCTTAACACATACGCGCAAGGAAGCCACTTCGATAAAAAACTCACAAAGTGTTCAGCCTTGATTCAGCTTAGCCATTCATTCCAAGCAACAGACAAGCAACATGACACTTAGGAAAGCTCAAATACAATAGAAGTGTCTTCATGAAAGAAGAGAAAATCCAATAAACCGTAATTAAATGCAACAGATATGATATCCCTAACACTACAACAAAGCATGCTGATTATAAGTATCAGGTAATTTGTAAGAAGCACGGATTCTCTACGAGCTAAAAGAAAAATCTGAAACCCATAAACCAATCACCACTGCATAACGCATATAATCAATACATAGTTTATCCAGTCATTACACTTCCTTTGTTTCTCACAAGAAATCCTTCAATTCTAAAAAAACTGTCATTCCCTTTCCCATCATTTTACCAAGATCCAAATAGACCCTGTGGCCTGATTAGTATTAAACTGTCTCGAAACGTAAGGAATCAAAGATGCTCAAAACAAAAGTAAAACGCGCAAATATATTACCAAATGAAGAAAACCAAAACAAAATCACCAAATCAAAAACTTACACTCCATATGCATAAGTGCGGGGAGAGATATTTAAGAAGTATACCTTGCCAGAGCGCTTGAGATGGGCGGCATAAGCATTGACAAACTCGTGAGGAGAAACGTCCTTCACAGATCTCGCCGTCGCCATTGTCGTTGCTGAAGCTGCTGCTGCTGCTGCGACGGCTGTGCAGAGAGCTAGGGTTTTAATCTGCTAAAATGAGAAACTGGTAATTAGGGTTTCGTAGAGTTATATATAAAGCGTGGGCCGAAGACAAATTCACTGATTTAATTTGGGCTTTGGGGCGAAAATCAGCCCAACATATGGGCCCAATACATGCATTATTTTTTCTACCCATTTCATTCGTAGTAAAATGACCTACCAAACCCAAATTCGTATGAACCCCTCTTTCTTTATCTTTCTTTTTCAGTTTATCACTTTCTATATCTTTCTCCTTTTTTTCTGTATAGTTTTTTTTTTTGTTGCAGTTATTTATTTATTTATAAGACTCTACAGTCATTTTTTAGGGTTTTTTTTTTGGTGTAGTTCTATTAATATATGTTTTAATCAAATTTCATAAGATAATTTAAATTTCATTCGAGAGTTTTAAAGAGTATTTTTTTAATAAATTTTTCAATTAAATAATTTTACGGATTTTAAATATTAAGTCAAATAATAAAACATATATAAATATTGAATATAACTTTCATTACATTGACCAAAAAATTTTTAAAGTAAAAATATTTTTCCTACAATTTATGCTATATTAATATCAATTTGATATTTAATGCTTTTTTTATTTATAAATTCAATACCTTTAGAATGTAATACAAGCCTCAAAAAGTAATTAGTGTTTGTCGTTCTCTATGCTTTTTTAGAAAAAAAAAAATTGAACATGCTGTTCTTTATATTTTCCTTACTTTTCTTATTTTTTCAAACCAAATTCTCCATACATTCAACCTTGATTTAGCTTCCATATATATATATATAAAAGCTGACTTAGCGGATATAATTTTAAGCGGTGAGGAGATGATATATAATTAAAATAAACTTCTTTATTATAAGTTTACTTTAATTAATTTATAACATATAAAATATAAAATTATTAAAAAAACGTATAAAATATAAATTGTAAATGATGGGATATGTATGGATAGAACAAATGAGCACGTGTAAAAAAACAAGCACGACTCTCATGGTAGAATAATGTCACAAACATAAAAAGAAAATGAAGTTGTTGAGAATTGTATGATAATAGGGTTTTTAGACTTTTAGCAACTTTAGACTATCACTAATGTACGACATATCACAAAATGATATCTAAAACCTAGATGCCCCATTAGTGTTAGAATTCTATGGAGTTTAGAGTTAGCTTTTGAGGGAGAGATAGACCTAGCTCTCACTATATTTAACCCCCCACCAGCCTTAATTATTTTCTCATCATGGGAGAAAGCCTTTCTCGATTTTCAATGGAGACTGTAGGGACGATTTCCTCAGAGATCACCCAGCATATGGGATGGGCTGGTGATTTTGCCCACAGATGAAGAGTTGGTGACCTATTATCTCCATAACAGGGTCTTTCTCAAGCCCCTCCCAGCCGTACCCATTCAAGATATTGATGCAAGAGATTTCTATAGCAACCCTCCGGATAACCTAGGTACTTGGATCTTTACGTATTTTCATAATGTTATTTTTTTGTATGCCTTAAGAGCATGCATGAAATGTGTATTGAATCATATTGGATTCAAAATTTCGAGCAAGATGGAGCCAAGATTCAATATTAGTTCGGGTAAACTTAAGTAACATAAGAGCCTTTGATGAAATGGTATAGTATTTATAAATTTCAGTGACGCTTGTCTAGTAATTAGGTTTGAATCACCTTAACTTCAAAAAAATTTCCCTTGAAGGCATTTGCCCTTTGCCCTAGGATGGATCTATTCTTGCTGATAAGATTGAACTTTTAGAAAATTTTGTAGTTCAATTTGGTATTGGAATTGTTTAGTGTATTTTATAATCATATGTTAAGAACTTGATATATGTGATACTGAATCATTGTATCTTAAATTTGACAAGCTAGCTTAATCTTTTAGAAAAATTTGTTGTTCAACATGGTATTAGAGTTGTTTAATGTATTTTATATTATGCATTAAGAGCATGATATGTGTATTGAATCATGTTGGATTTTCAAACCCAACAAGCTTAAACTTTTAGAAAACTTAATTTGTAGTTCAAGTTAGTTAATATATTCTATATCAAGCATTAAGAGCAGGATATGTGTATTGAATCATATTAGACTCAAATCCAACAAGTTTAAACTTTTAGAAAAAGATGTAGTTCAACATGTTATTACAGATATTTAATGTATTTTATATTACTCATTAAGAACATGATATGTCTATTAAATCATATTGGATTCGAATAAGACAAGTTTAAACTCGAGAAAAAACTGTAGTTCAACGTGATATTGGAGTTGTATAATGTATTTTAGATAAGAAATTAAGAGAACGATGTGTAGTGAATCTTATTGGATTCAAATTTGACGAGGTTAAAATCTTTTAGAAAAATTTGTAGTTCAATATGGTATAAGCATGGTTTAATGTATTTTATCTTCCATGCTAAGAACTCGATATGTATATTAAATCAAATTGGATTCAAATACAACATGCTTAAACTTTAAAAAAAAATTGTAGTTCAACATGATATTGAAATTGTTTATATTACACATTAAGAGCATGATTTGTCTATTGAATCATATTGGATTCAAACTCGACGAGTTTAAACTTTTAGAAAACATTGTAGCTCAATATGGTATTAGAGTTGTTTAATGCATTTTATATATTTTGCATTAAGAGTATGATATGTATATTGAATCATATTAGATTCTAATCAGACAAACTTCAACTTCAAAAAAGAAATTGTAGTTCAAATGGTATTGGAGTTGTTTAATGTATTTTATATTACGAATTAAGAGCATGATATGTATATTGAATCATTAGGATTCTAACCCCGATGCCTTTTAAACTTTTAAAAATTTCAAATTTCAAATAAGGTATTAGAGTTGATGTATTTTATATCACGATTAAGAGCATGATATGGATATTGAATCATATTAGATTCAAATAAGATATACTTAAACTTTTATAAAAATTATAGTTCAACATAGGAGTTGTTAAATGTATTTCATATTAGGCATTAAGAACATGATATGTATGTATATCGAATCATATTGGATTCAAATCCGACAAACTTAAACTTTTAAAACAATTTGTAGTTCAACATGGTACTGAAGTTAAACATGAAGACTTGATCTAATTACCTTTTAACTTATTTATGCGATTCATGACAGTAATATCATCCAAAAGAGAAAAAGAATACTTTTTCTTTATTCAAGACGAGAATAGAGGAGAGAACATTCGAGAAATTGAAGATGGAAGAGGGTTTTGGAAATCGAGTGAAGATGAGATTCCGATCTATGATAGAGATGGTAACATTTTTGCCTTTAAGATTTATTGGACGTATTTCACACATTCAGCTAAGACTAAGAGAGCCAGGAAAACGCATTGGAGAATGCAAGTATATCGACTTCCTGTTCATTGTTACAAGGTACTTTTTTCTTCATAGCTTTATAACAATAAAGTATTAAATTTTTTAATAAAATATTTTAATATTGTATTAAACATATCTATTCTTGTGTTAATCTTAGACGTGTTGTACTTATATCACTAAATAACTAATAGAGATGAAAATAGAAAAAGGGATATCATTATTTTAATTAGTTTACAAATACAAAATTTTTAGTATTAAATAAAGATATAAAAGCTTTTGATATTGAAATTTCTTCTTTATTAGTTATCTCAATAATAGAGTAACAAATATAGAATCTCTATGATTAGAGTTGGCTAATTATATTATGTCATTTATTCTTAACAGCTTCTTTAACGTAAAAATAATTAAATAAATACCAAAAATATATATTTTTATTATTTTTTATTTCAAAACAACATATTATTTTTATTTTTATTTTAATTTTTTTTGTCCTTGTTTTTGCAGGAGCAAAAATTGGTATTAGGAAGAGTCAAAAGAAACATGGATGGATAAAGCTGCTCATGTTTATAATAATTTTCGCATTTAAAATTTTAGAAAAATTGATTTGTTAGAAGATCTTGTATTGAATTCGTTTGTAATTAGGGTTTCTTCGTTTGTTTAGTTGAATTCAAATTCCTCAATTTTAGTAGATGTGTTGAGGTTTAATTTTAATGTTACTTTATTCTTTTTGATAATGGGATTCAATTATTTTAGATTAAGGGGGTGTTTGGTTAAACGAGGACTCTCCCAATCAGATCTTATAAATTGTTTGGTAAAAACTTGTTGATAGCTTATTAGGGATAAACAAATGAAAAAACTTCAAATCAGAGCTTAAATTTATATTTGCAAAGTTTGAAAATATCCAGTGATTTATGTACAATACTTCTACTTTCCCGACAATACTTCCATATGCATGGCAATGGGATGGGGTGGGGCCGGGGTGACCCTCCCCATGCCCCCCACCCCGTCGGGGATTCTCCAACGCATCCCCCACCCATTGTCCCCTTCTATTTGAGGGCGGGACGGCAACTCGCTCAGCTGTCTCCGTTTGAGCTTTTTTAATATATATATATATATATATATATAGATATATATATATATATATATATATATATATATAAGGGTAAAATAAGTTTTTTTTTTGAAATTGTAAAAAATAAGTTTTCTTCCTATAAATGATATAAATATTTACAAATATATAAATTACAATAACTAATAAATATCATATTACATAATTATATTAACATTATAGCCAACAAATTTAATTAGGAAAATAAATACCAATATATAATAATATTGTAACTAATTAAAATAAAAAACATAATAAATATTACCTATATCCAACATCATTAATATTATCCAATAACATCAATATTCATTAATATTGGAAAGTTTTTTGCTGAATTAATATTACAATTTCCCTCCACAAATTTCATGGAATCATATATAGTAGAATTAGCAACATAAGCAAAAAATTTCTTGTACAACCCTTGATAGTTCTCCTTGTAGCAAAAGTAACCAAGCCATCGATGATAACCACCATCAAGAGTCAAGACCCTGTTGTGATGATATTGAAAATTAGATAAAATTAGATCATCATCAATTTAGCAAGGCATTGAAAACTATATTAATCCATTTGGTAGTCATTGACAAGATAAATAAATTACACAACATTGAAATTTAAGTTAGTACTATTAAAAGGGATCAGAGAGGTACCGTAGTTGTGATGACAAAAAAACTGAATATTGACAAACAAATGTTAAGACAAATGTTGCATATCATCATCATCGTCATCATCATCATCATCATCCTCAACAAATGTTTCACATCTCTTGTATGGTGAAGCTAAAGAAGATGTATCTACCAATAAAATAAAAATAGTTAACACAAAAAATAAATTAGAAAAAATAACAAATATGATATATAAGTAAATAAATTTTTCATATCGTGCATTTCAAATTCCCACAACCAATTCAAAGCACACATCATTGCTCTCAAAGTCTTTGGATGAAGTCTACTTATGTGGACTAATAAATCTACCACTGGGCATTCTCTTAACAGACCGATGCTACTCGTATTGGAATGACTAAAATATCTCTTGCTATTGTTTGCAAAATTGGATACTTACTTGAATTTGCTTTCCACTAAGATAATATATCAAAGTCACTTGATCTAGGCAATATGGGCTCTTCCAAATAAGTATCAATCTCTTATCTCCTAGCATCAAGATTAGTAGTACTATAAACAAATGCATCAAAACTTGCTAAACGATCTTTAGCCCCCACTTTTTTTCCAAGATTCATTAGTCAGGTCTCAAATTGAAAAGATGAAGTTGAAGACTAACATCCACTTGAATGATACTTCTAGTGTATCCACCCACACTTCAACCCAACGCAAACTCTGCCGTGGAACTCTTCCACTCCGCACTCGAACTCCCACCCGTGTACTTCAGGTAAGGCCAGTAACTGCCACCCACCCTGAATCGGTCCAACACCCAAACATGCAATGGACGTGAATCCCATTATTCATATTAATTTTCTCACTCAGATTTCAGTCTCACTAATCTAATCTCAATATAAGGAAATCCAATCCAATTAGACATTGACAACTTTATTTCACAAATATTTGGAAAATACAAATTGGATGTTGGATACTTGGTCTCAGAAAATATTTCAATAACTTCATAAAACAACTCCAACCTTTCACAAATCTCTGCGGGTTGCCAAATTCCACCTAAATCATTAGGAACATAATATTTATATTGGTGGTTCTCTATGACTTAGATGAGTAAAGACATCCTTATAATCTATGGTAGTGTTAAGCATCAAGAATGTTGAATTCCATCTAGTCTTGCAATCAAGTACTAACTTTTTATCACAACAAATATTCAATTGACAAGCAGTTTCAACAAACTTTTCTAATCTCTTAGGTGTAGCTGTCCAAAAAGCAACACTCTCTCGAATTTTCTCAACACTCTCCTTAATTACTTCCAATCCTTCTTTTACTATCAAATTCAATATGTGTGCACAACAACGCATGTGAAAAAATTTCCCATTCAATATAAGTGATCTACTAGAAAACTTACCTAAAAGAATGTTGATCAAAGCATCATTAGTTGTGCAATTATCGACGCTAAAGACAACTTGTAATCAACATTCCAATTAAATAAACAATCATCAAAACCTTAGAGAGTGTCTCGTAGGTATGTGGGCAGCACATATATAAACCCGTAATTAAAAACAAAATTTAAATTATTATAACAAAATTAAATTATAACAAAGATAAGCAAATCAAATTAATTTTATTTAAAATATACCTTATTACTGCCTTTGAAGTGGTACAAGAATCATCTATGAAGTAAGTGTAACCACCATGTGCCTTCTTTGATTAGAAGTCCATGGCTGTCGCGGTGATTGCAATTCTACTTTTATTATCAACCAACAAATCCATTGTTTTTGATTTCTCATAATCATAAATTTTCAATATATCATTCTTGATAGTATTTCGAGAAACCATTTTAAACAATGGTTGAAGGGTATTGGACTATTTTCTAAAGCCAACATGGTCAACCATCGAAAGAGGATATTCATGTAAAACAATCATCCTTGCAAGATCCTTCCTAGCATTTTCTTGATCAAAAGAATATTTACTAAGCGATAACTTTCCACTAGCTTCCTTTCTAGGATTCAAAATTGCTTGCTTAATATCTCTTTGTTTTCGAAAATGACATATATTAAAATGATAATGTAGATGTTTTGTCCCATTCTTACTTTCACCACCTAATTTTTTCCTACAATAATTACAAATAGCCTTGTCTACCCCATAAATCCTTTGTTTCTTATAGTGGTTCCACACTATAGAAGTTAATTTTCTTTTTCCAACTCCAACTTGGTCAACACACAAATCTACGTATGAGGAGTTTCTGGTTTGAATTTACCTGAAGGTACTCGTAAAGGGCTACTATCCCGAGTACTTCCAATCGAAGGTGGATTAATTACAAGATTCGACTTACTTAAATATGAAAATAATAAAATGTAAAGAGATTAGAAGACTAGAGAGCTTTAAAGTCCATAAAATGAACATAAATTAGAGAAAAAGCCATGAAAACAGAAAAAACCAAAATTCACAAACCAAAATTCCATAAAGTCACAACATGTTCATTTTTATTTTTCTCAGCCCCGAATAGATATGAGAAATTAAATACCAGATCAACTAGTTAGCGCAGATTTCAAATCCGGGCATTCAATTTCTGTATGTTTTGTATAATTAGAATTAAGTAATAATCTAAAGAAGTTTTACATCTAAAATTCCAATAATTCCAACCAACCAAACCTGTCATTTTGAGGTGATGTGCAGGAGGCTCAAATTTGTGGGAGGAGAGAGGAAAGAGTAAGATCTAGGCTTCGTTTTGAATCTTCTGATCGGTGCGACGGCGCCGACGCTGGCTTGAGGAGGAGAAGGGGAGGCCGGAGGCCGGCTGCTGGGCAAGTTGCTGTGTCGACGCTGGTGATTTGGCTCGTGAGAAGATCTGAAGATGAGAGATGAGAGACAGAGTGAAGTGAGATTTGAGAAGCAGAGAAGATGAGAGATGACTGATGAGAGAGAGTGAAGTGAGAAAAGGAGATTGAGTCTTTGAGAGATTACTTCCAGAACAAAAGAAGATCTTAAAAGAGAGAGTCGATAGGCTGAAAGTGAAAGAGGGTCAACCATCACAAAAATCGACAAATAAAGGGTTTCCCATAAAAGCAACAGATGCGAACTCCCCCTCTTCCGTATTCCTTTGCTTTTTCAGCAACCAAACAGAGACACATAACAAATAAAGATCCAAAAACCGTGTACAAGAACATCCATTTCTCAAAAAAAAAAAAAAAAAAAAAAACCCCGTGATTAAGGAATCCAAATAAATGAAAGATTTTGAGTCAAAAGCTTAGATGATTTCACATACAAATGAAGCCCCTAAAACTCCAACAAAATGGATCGACAGAAACGTGAGACGAGATCGACCAGAAGTTCTATACAAAAAAAAACTAGGGGCAAAATGAAAAAGAAAAGGAAATTATATATATATAGAGAGCATATATATAGAGAGAGAGAGAGAGAGAGAGAGAGGCAATGGTAGAGGAAGAGAGACCTACAGAACTGAGGCAGATATTGTGGGGTGGGAAGGTAGAGGAAAATGAGTAATGGGCGGAGGGAGAAGAGAGACAAGAAGGGAGGAGGGTGTCGGGGAGGGAAGCAAGATAGAAAGCAGGCAGGCCGACTTATATTTTTCATTTTCATACATTTATGTAAAAAAAGTAAAAATAATAATTATATATATATATATATATATATATATATATATATATATATATATATATATATAAACAAGGCAAGGATAGTATTCCCGACCGCCCTGCAAATTTTTGCTCCCGCCCGCCCCTCGCCAACCCTGGGTTATGTGGAATCCCCGCCCATTCAGGCAGGACCCGTCAATGGTCTGGCCTGGGCAGGCAAATTGGCCATGCCTATACTTCCATTTTCCTAAATTTGAAAATAAATTAATTTCATTATAAGGAGAGACATGGTATTAGTATATTATAATTTTTTTTTGAAAAAGAATATCACACCTTAATGTTCTATGTTTTATGCACACTTGAAGTAACATAAAAAATATGGCTAATTTGAATTACATTGCTTTTAAAATGAACTAAAGGTTTTTTTTAATAATTTTTATTAAATTTATTACAGTGTCGATTTTTTTTATTAAATAAATGTTAAAATTAAGAACAATGTTTATTCCTTTGTATTAAAATTCAATCTTTTTCTTCTTTAATTTGAAAAATATTATTATAGTAGTATAATAATATACACAAAATAGGGTTTGCATGGAAGATCAGGAAAGGGATCATGGAAGGTCCACTGAAGAAGCCGATCTTCTTCACCGCAGCAACAAGAGGGTTAGGTCTGAGAAAAACTCAAAGGAGTAGGCCGGGAAAGGAGTGGAGTTGCGGGAGAGAAACCATAAGAACATCTTGTTCAGGGATAAATTGAATGCTTGTTCAGACTACGGGGGCGAGGGAGAACTGGAAGACTGGATCTCCGAGGATGAGGAGAAGGATCCTGAGGCAGACGATGACTTGTGCTGTCCAACCATCAAATTCTCAAGAGAGAAGATTCGAATCCGAAAACCGTGGAAGCAATCTCTGATGACCGAAGCTTGGGAGGTCGATTGGCTACAAAACTCTACTGTCAAAGCTTGGGATACTATGCAGACCGAAGGCTAACTTTGACCAAGTAGCCATGGATAATGGCTTCCTCTTAGTCAAGTTTGTATTGGTAGATGATTATGAGTTTGCTAAGTATGGGGGATCATGGTTGATCTTCAACCACTATCCTGTCAGACCTTGGGTCCCAAACTTTGATACTTCTCAAGGCACCCTCAAACATCAGTTGGTTTGGGTGCGAATCCCATGTCTTCCTATTGAGTGCTATGACCATGCTTTTCTAATGAGGGTGAGGGGAAAAATTGGCAAACCCGTGAAGATTGATGCAGCCACTGGCCAAGTATCAAGAGGACATTTTGCGAGAATATGTGTGGAAGTCGATTTGGGAAAACCATTGATCTTAAACTTTGAGCTCCGAAGAAGGGTGAGAAGGATTGAATACGAGGGGCTCCATCTGATATGTTTTAAATGTGGAATGTTCAATATAAAACGTCGGACTGCCCCATAGAAACTCAGAATGAACCAATGGGATCGGAGAAGAGGACGAACGACACTGCTGGTGAAGATGACAACCAAGATGGAAGGAACCAATATGTACTGTGAATCCGGAAGTAACCGAAAGGTATGAACCGTAGATGCTGGATCAAAGGAGATTCAATAAAGCCCAAAAAGGTCAGGATCCCATAGAAACTCTGAATGAACCAATGGGATCGGAGAAGAGGACGAACGACACTGCTGGTGAAGATGACAGCCAAGATGCAAGGAACCAATATGTACTGTGAATCCGGAAGTAACCGAAAGGTATGAACCTTGGATGCTGGATCAAAGGAGATTCAATAAAGCCAAAAAGGTCAGGATCCCAAGTTCAAGGATATTTCCTTGCATGGAAAAGGTAAGGGTGCATATTTATAAAATCAGAACTCCTCAAGAAAGAAAAACCTCAGACCTACTCTGAGCGCAGCAAAGATTTTGGGGGCAATATCCAGACGGTAAACAATCAAACATCCAGATTTTGGGGCACAATCTGTTGGATTTATGCTCAAGAAGCAATTCAGGATCTTGATCAAGATCCTAATTAATACTAGCCATATGATCCCAAGCTACCATTGGGACGACAGCCCATTTAACCGATTATTAAGATACAAAGGTTTGTTTCATTTACGGACTCCTAAGGTGTTATAAAACCTTAGGAGGATTAGGATTAGCAGTCTATAAATACACTATTTACTAGTCTACAGGGTTTTAAGTTTTACGTATTATTTTAGAGATTGAGAATCAAGAAAAACATTCTTGAGAGAGAAATTAAACCGGTAAGGTTTGCAGTGTTTTTCGGGACAACCTCTAGTTTCTTTTGTGATCCGTGTGCCCACACGTAGATCCGTTTCACGTAGGAGAATAGTTTCTAAGCGTCCTCAGGATTCTAGAAGAGATTTTCCTCGCACTACTACAAAGTCAAGACGCATTTAAAAATATATCTATCATACATTGTGGCTTGAATCGTGCGATTCGATCACGTTGACCCCGCAATTGCATCGTGAGCCAAAGCTGAATCGGTGTGTGTGATAGATTAAATCCATAATTTTATTTCTCATGTATATGTGATGTATATTAGATATACGGCACCTGAGATTCTATTATTTATGTTATTTATAATTTTTGCATTATGAATGAATAATTTGGTTTCACCTTTAATCCATGGTAGGTAGATTTTGCTTGTATATTTTTTTTGGGTATGTAATAAGGAGTTAATCATAAGATTAGGTTTCCTCTTGATTTATTTATTTATTTATATTTTTCTTGTAATTTTTCTTATTTGGGAATTTTTTATATGTAAATTCGATTTATTAAAAAAATGTAAAAGGGGCTTTGTGTTGTCAAAATGGGCTGATTTTTTGTAGGGTGGTTCCTCGCATGCTGCTCTACCTCCCTCAAACGTTTTGTGTGGCGGTCGGCGGTCGCTGGCCAGCTTCGGCTCAATAGAGAGGTATTAGTATTTTTGTGTTTGGGCCAAACCCTAAAAGCCAATTCTAACTTGGCCCACACCCCATGGACTTACAAGACCGAAGAAAGAAGCAAGTATGGGAGACATCAAGTTGGCTTCTTGGCCCTATTGGGCTTCTGTAATTTTCTTTATAGGAAACCATGGATTAGATTAATTATTCTTATATTTATAATTGTTTAAATTATATGGATATAACATGTGATATGTGCTTAACATGCCATTTAGAATAGGTGGTGCCATATAATTGTATCATTTGATATATACATGTGCATAATAATATTTGTTTTATCTAGATAATATTATTATGGAAAACCCTAATTAATTGATAATAAAAATATTGAATGGGTGAAGGTTAAAATTAATTTAATTAATTCGAAACCCGCGGGTTCCATTAAGCATCCAATAATAAATGGTTACGTGGATACCCTTTAAACGGATAAGCATGACCGATTTTATTGGATTGGATCTAAAATAATAAAATTTTACGCAAGCCAGATAAATTTCAACGTTGACAATGCTTAGATATTAAAGATAAATTTGAAATTAAATTAATGGTTAAGCTACATCTCACTTTAATAATATTAATAACCCTCCCAACGAGGCTCGCCAATGTTATTAAAGGCCCAAAACATCAAACAAATTCGGCTGCTTTTTTAAAAATCAATTTTGAATGGTGTGTGTTAGTGTTATCTAGGAAGACTCGCTCTACAGCAGGTTTCTTTAAGGAGTCTCGAGACCCACCTCACCTTCCCTTGAGCTAACTTAGTAGGACACTAGGACATACCATGTTCAAAGTTTAGCTTATTACAAACGCTCTCGCCCAACGTAGTGATTTCCTCAGGAATTCCGAAACTAAATTATTGTTGCAATAAACATTAATAATAAGTAGTTTAAGGGATCTACATATTTGTATGTTTGAAAGCTGTGTGGATTACGTGTTAATATATATGTGTTTTTTTTTAAATTTCAAAATGATCCTTTAATCCTCTAGCTACAATTTTGAGTCAAAAAGCCATCGATGGAAATAACTACAATTCCATGGAAAACCAATCTTTATATCAAGGCCCTTGTTTTTGAGATAATAAAATTCATTACAACAACTCCGAAACCCCAGGAGCCCACTGCTAATGCTTCAGAGGAAACTAAGAGGCTAATTTGCATTGGCAATCTGCAAATACGCCGATACCACGTTATATTCTTACCAACGTTGCGGTAACATCCGGCTGGCGAAAAGCAAATTAATGATTTGGAGAGGTATTAGAAATAATTCAGACTCTAGATGGGATAAGTCGCAAAAGTAGCGCGATCGCTAGACGCTTCATAGGGGCACTAATGAACACTGTATGATCGAGGAAATGTGCTACCTCATCGTCAAAAATGACGGGCACATCAAGATCGGCTGAGGTGACGCCGGGGGTGTCGGATCAAGAGAATAAGATCGACATGATCCTAGAATCTCTACCCAATAGCTTTGGTCACTAAAATGAATTATAATATGAACAAACCTGCTTACTCCCGTTTGAACTTATGCACGAGCTTCAGAGTGCCGAAACGCTCTCGTGATGTGGAAGTGCTTATAGAATGCCAAAGTCTTCAAAACTCCAAAGGGAAACCTTGCATGAAAGAAGAACAAAAAGGTATGAAACAGTCCACAGACAAACCAACCCGCAATGAAGAAGCCTAGAAAAGACAAGTGCTTCAAGTGTGGACGTAAAAAGGTCATCGAAGAAGGATTGCCCAAACCGCATGGGTAGTATAAATGTTAATGAGGCTTGTTTAGTGGAGAATTACAATGATAAATGGATTCATTGATTCAGAGCCACTAACCATGTTTACTCTTGCAAAGGGTTCAAACAAAGTGTACTCCCACTCGCAGAAAGGACAAAGAAGCTTGAAGTTGGGAAACTAGGAAAATGTTCCGTAATGGCAAAGTAGGACTAGTGGAGTTATGTTTTATCAATAAGTGACTTTATGTTTATCGCATCTGCTTATTTGTTCCAATTTTAAGAGGAATTTGGTTTCGTTAGTTGTTTAGCTGAAATTAATGGTTTAACAGCTGCGCTTTAATTCCTCGCTCAATAAAGAAGTAATAACGCTTTATTTGTTCGATTATTGGATAAATGGTATAAATTTTTAATCCTATGTCCTATAGTATTAATGCTATTGAAAATACCGATGATGAGCAATTTCATCTACAGTGCGGAATTTTAAATGAAACTCATATGCATTTACGATTGGGTCATATTAATTTAGTAGAATTCATATGGTTTGGCTAAAAGTGGAATTTTAAATTCCTTTGATCTTTGAACCTATACCAAGATGTGAATCATGTTTAAGGTAAATGACAAAGAGGCCCTTCAAGGCCAAAGGAAATCGTGCCACTCAGCTTGAATTGGTGTCACACACCGATGTATGTGATCCAATGAGCTCGGCCCGAGGCGGTATGAGTATTTTATCACATTTATCGATGACTACTCAAGACATGTGGTTATGTTTACCTAATGCACCATAAGTCCGAAGCTTTGATAAATTTCGAGAGTATAAGGTCGGTGCGCGTAAAAGCAATTCGCATCCATATCGCGCCTTCGTCCGCCGAGGCGTGAATACTTGTCCGAGAGTTCAAGTCCACTTGGCTCAAGAGGGGATAATATCTCAATTATCATCTCCGAACGCCCTCAAGAAATGGAGTATCCAAAGGAGAAATAACCCTTTTAGATATGGTGAGGTCGATGCTCGCTATATTCATCATTACCCGAATCGCTTCTGGGATATGCCTAGAAAAATGTACCGCATACATACTAAATTTAGTTCCGTCTAAACTGCTTCAAAGACACCCACGTAATTATGGAAAGGGCGCAGTTCAAATTTTAACCATATTAGGGATTCAGCGCCCAAGACACGTGCCTTGGTACGTAAACAACAAAAGTCGGGAATTCGAACAGAAATGTGTATGTTTATTGGCCACCCTATGAAACGGTGAGAAATATTCTATAATCCAAAGGAAAAGAAGGTGATAGTGAGTACTCATGCCACTTTCTTAGAAGAGAATTATATGAAAACAATTTTAAACCTAAGAGTAAAGTGGTCTCGAAGAGCTTGATTCCGGGCCCCGAGATCCACCACAAACTCCTATTTTCCACCCCTCGCTTCCCGTTGATGTTCAAAGAAGGGAAAATGTACAAAATGTACCCAAGGTGAACAAACACAGAAACAAATTTTAGGACCAAATTCAAGAAAAACTCAAGAACAAGAACATAATGAAGAGATTGGTAATCCACCCGAACCGCAAACTCGATCCTTCTCAGACATACAACAAACTCAATGCAAAGAACTCAGAGCGGGAGATCATACATAAACAGTACAAGGTATGTCTTGTTAGGGAGAGACTTATCAAGTCGTTTTGGATAATCATGACGACACCCTACCATGATACGGAAGAGGCATCGAGATGTTGATGCGGCAAGAGCTAAAAAGGCAATGGACCGTGTGAGATAATCTACGGGTTCTAACTCGCCTTGGTCTCTCAGAGAAGCACCTAAAGGGTAAAACCAATTGGGTGTAAGTGATCTACAAGAGAAAGAGAGGACTGCATGGGGAAGGTTGAAACCTTCAAAGCTAGATTGGTGGCAAAAAGCACCCAAAAGAGTGCAGATTATGATGAAACTTTTCGCCATTAGCCATGCTTAAATATGTCCTAAAATTTCTTAGTCAGAGCATCGCTCTCGACACGAGATTTTGGAAAATGGATGTCAAAACAAATTTTTCTAAATGGAGAGCTCAGAAGAGGATATCTATATGCAAAGAATCGAAAAGGGTTCATAGCCTGCAGTCAAGAACACATGGTTTGGTAAGTTGCACAGTGTCTATTTACGCTTAAGCAAGCATCCGTGTCATGGAACATCGTGTTTGATCAAGTTATCAAATTATATGGATTTGAGAAAAGTCCCGATGAACCATGTGTGTGTATAAGAAAATCTATGAATAGTGGTAGTCTTTTTGGCATTTTACGTAGATGATAGAGCCCTCGGCACTGGAAACAATAGAAAAAGCGCTTTCGTTAGACGTAAAGTGCCACCTAAAAAGTTAATTCTGATACGAAGGACTCAGCGGTTAACTATATTCTAGGAATCAAACTTTTACGACCGAAGAATAAGGTGTTAGCTTTATCCTAAAGCCTCCTACATTGATAAAATAGTGACCGATTTTTTGGCATGGAAAATTCAAGAGGGGATTTCTACCCTTCAGACATGGAATTCATCTTTCTAAGGAGCAATCACCAAAAACTCCTGAAGAGAAAGAACTCATGAGTAAGAAACCTTATGCTTCGGCTGTTGGGAGTCTCATGCAAGGATGAAAATATCGGTTTTTGATTTGATATATCTGCAATTGATTTTACCGGATATATTCGGATATATTTTGAGATATATCGTGGATAGTTTTTACATGAATATCCATATATCGAAATTAATAAAAATACTTTGAAATTGATGGAAACACTTTATAAAGTGTAAAATGACACATTAATAATGAAATATAGACATTGATACATTGTTATGGTCTTTCAACACCAAAATGAAGATCGATGTGGCTCCATTAAAAACATTTGATGAAGGGATCCCATCTGGGTAAAGCACAATAACAGCACTTCAAGACATGGTGTTCGATAATATTGATTATAAGATCGAACATGCGCGTGCGTAAATGTCTTCACTTCGCATCTACCAACCTCTCCATATGAAATCGGGGTTCACCCACATGTTCGCTTGAAACTTTGCATTTGGATAAGTGGAATGTTGAATGGCATTTGTTCAAGATGAGGATAATTTCTGACACTCCATAGAGCCTTCACCAATTGAAGCCACAGGATTTTGAAGAAGGCCTATCTATAAAGTCACAGTGGAGGAGGAAAACACACCACATATTGGATGAATCACCTATTGAGGCCAATGCTCATGGGATACCCAAATCAGTCATAATGAATCCTCATTGTGATTTTAAAGAATACATTCACTATTAAATTTTATTTATATATACTATATAAACCATATTATTATATGATATTTGTCTTGGTGCTTGAAACTAATATATATTTATAGGTTTTATGCAATTCTATGTAATCTAATGTGAAATTATAAAAAAAAAAAAAAACTAATGTATAGAGTTATTTTAAAGAATACATCACTATTAAATTTATTATATATACTATATAAACCATATTATTATATGATATTTAATTTGAAGCTTAAAACCAATATATATTTGTATTTTATGCAATTTATAATCTAATGAAATTATAAAAAAACTAATGTATAGTTATTTTAAAGAATACACCACTATTAAATTTATTATATATACTATATAAAACCATATTAATTATATGATATATTTACCTTGGAAGCTTAAACTAATATATATTTGTATTTTATGCAACTTATAATTCAATGTGAAATTATAAAAAAAAAAACTAATGTATAGTTATTTTAAAGAATACACCACTATTAAATTTATTATATATACTATATAAAACCATATTATTATATGGATATTTACTCTTGAAGCTTAAACTAATATATATTTGTATTTCATGCAATTTATAATCTAATGTGAAATTATAAAAAAAAAAAAAGTAATGTATAGTTATTTTAAAGAATACACCACTATTAAATTTATTATATATACTATATAAACCATATTATTATATGATATACCTTGAAGCTTAAAACTAATATATATTTGTATTTTATGCAATTTATAATCTAATGTGAAATTATAAAAAAAAAACTAATGTATAGTTATTTTAAAGAATACACCACTATTAAATTTATTATACTATATAAAACCATATTATTGGTATGATATTTACCTTGGAAGCTTAAACTAATATATATATTTTGTATTTTATGCAATTTATAATCTAATGTGAAATTATAAAAAAAAAAACTAATGTATAGTTATTTTTAAAGAATGCCACCTCACTATTAAATTTATTATATATACTATATAAAACCATATTATTATATGATATTTACTTGAAGCTTAAACTAATATATATTTGTATTTTATGCAATTTATAATCTAATGTGAAATTATAAAAAAAAACTAATGTGTTAGTTATTTTTAAGAATACACCACTATTAAATTTTATTATATATACTATATGAAACCATATTATTATATGATATTTACCTTGAAGTTTAAACTAATATATATTTGTATTTTATGCAATTTATAATCTAATGAAATTATAAAAAAAAACCAATGTATAGTTATTTTTAAAGAATACACCACTATTAAATTTGATCTATATGTGTGTGTAAAATTAAGTATAAACCATATTATTATATGATATTTACTCTTGAAGCTTAAACTAATATATATATTTGTATTTTATGCAATTTATAATCTAATGTGAAATTTAAAAAAAAAACTAATGTATATGGTAAGTTATTTTTAAAGAATACACCAATTATTAAATTTATTATACTATATAAAACCATATTATTATATGATATTTACCTTGGAAGCTTAAAACTTTGAATATACATTTGTATTTTTATGCAATTTTATAATCTAATGAAATTATAAAAAAAACTAATGTATAGTTTATTTTTAAAGAATACACCACTATTAAATTTATTATACTATATAAAACCATATTATTATATGATATTTTACCTTGAAGCTTAAAACTAATATATATTTGTATTTTATAATTTATAATTCAATGTGAAATTATAAAAAAAAAAAAAACTAATGTATAGTTATTTTAAAGAATACACCACTATTAAATTTTATTATACTATATAAAAACTATAAGCTATTGGTATGATATTTACCTTAAAGCTAAAATTAATATATATTTATATTTTTATAAATTTATAATCTAAATGTGGAAAAATTATAAAAAAACTAATATAAACTATAGTAGTATATAAATATTTATCTTAGGACTATCATATATTTGTATTTTATTAAATTTATAATGTAATATGTTCTATAAAAACAAACTAATATATAATTAACATAAATACAAAAATAAATGTAAACCCTATTAAACACAATAAAACATAAATACAACAGAATTTTTAAGAACATAGCCTTAATGAATTCCTGTTGAAATTTGAAACTTCAACCCTTAAACACCAAAATTTCACCTTTAAGATATATAAACAAAGAAAATAAATTTGAGATGAAATGAAGATTTGATGAGTAGAGAGAGAAGCTGTGGTGAAAAACAGAGTGATTTTGGAGTGGTATTTATAGATTTTCAACAAAAAGGCTATAGAATGGTCAAAATATACTGGCAGATTTAAATTTAACCTGGATTTTAGTTTTGGGTAGAAAATCACCGCTGGATCTCTCTTCTAGTCAAGCTGGGACTACCAATCCTCACCATGCTGGATCAAGTTTTTGCGATTTAATTCGCCGTTGATCAAAAAATTTGACCGCTGGATCACACGAATCCCGTGAAATCGCCATGGATCAAAACCGGGGATCAACCATCGATCGCCAACCAGCCGCTTGAAAAGCGGGGCTGATCCGACCGCACGCGGTGCGTAAAATCTCAGCTGATACGGCCGATATCGACGATATGATCGGCAAAATGCCCACGATATATTATCGCCGATATTTTCGATATATCGGCCGATATATCTCCCAAAAACCAAATTTTTTCCACGCCGCTGCGCCTCCTAAGCTGTCATGATTTTCGACCGATATTTCTACAAAGGACCGAGATATTTCACCGATATTTTTCCGATTTTTCGATTCCCGCAAACGATTTTCTCAGATTAAAATCGTTCGATAAGCCCGATATCCTGATATATCGCCCCATATACTCCGGGCCGATATATCCGAAATTTCAACTTGGTCTCATGTATGCTGGCGCTATGTACTGTGCCAAATATCTCGCATGCAGCGGAGGTAGTAAGCCTGCATCAATCAGATCCTCCGAGTAGAACACGACAACAGCTGAAACATATACTGGGTATTTAAAGAGAACTCCAGGATTATATGTTGGTGTATTCTGAATAAACTTAAAACACTTGGTTATACGAACTCATATTTTCAAGGGGATATTGACTCGAGTAAATCAACATCAGGATATGTGTTTACCCTAAATGGGGGAGCCATTTGTTGGAAAAGTGTTAAACAAACTTGTGTTGCTGACTCCACGACCGAAGTCGACATGTGGTCGCATCTAAAGTTGCAAAGGAAGTCACGGCTTAAGAAATTTTCTTTGATCTTCTTCATGTGATACTCAAGTGCGGTGATCGCCCATTACTCTTACCGGTGGATAACAAAGGGGGCCAGAATACGCCCAAAGAACCACACATCCACAGTGCGTAAAACACATATTAGCAGTACCACTTGATCCGGTGATTTCATTGATAGAGATACAGCTGGTTACTAAAATAGCATTTGAGGAGAACCCAGCGCACTTTCTTTACCAAGTCTCTTCCCCCGAACGTGTGCTCGAGAAACATGTAAATTGTAATGGTCTAAAGTGAGGGGGTCCTAGGCTTACTTTAGAGTGAGTGGAGTTGGTTACATTTAACTCTAGGGAGAAGACAAGTTGTACTTATTTTTCTTCGTTTTCTTACTCCAATTTTTCTGCTTTTTCTCGCTGCTTCCTTCTTCCTCCTCCTCCTCTCCCATATAATAATAAGAAGTTTTTGGCCATTATATTTACACTAAAAGGTCCTGTGATTAATTATGTAGTATATGGATCATATGACATGCTATGCCACACATGATCATGCTGTGTTCTCATACTCAATGAATTGTTCACTAAGTAGCAAACAAAGCTGGATACTTTTATTTAGATCGTAAGTAATATTTTATGAAATGATCGCCTTGGTTATAAAATATCGAATGATTCACATATTATTCTGGGAGAGGGATCTAAGAGATTTAATCATGATAAATTTATGTGAAAGGAATTAAACTTCGTGCGATATTAGATATGTTATTTTTTCTTAATCCCGAAAGATATTATAAACAGATAATTAAGTTGGCCATGATTACTGAGTTACCAATAAGTGGTGCCTTCATTTTAAACTGTCAATATCTTGATAATTTCGTGATTTTATATTTTGATTATTTATATTTATGAAATATATTAAAATGAATTTAGAAGGAAACATCCTCTGACATGTTTCTGGCATTTCCTGGATATTGAAAGTCACGGCCAGCTGCATGGATCCTGAGAAACCGGAGGCAAGTCAAGAGAATAAATAATTAGTTGATTTACGTAGTACCATTTAATTACCTTAGTTGATATTTTACAAAAAGAGAAAATACATTTGATATAAAAACATTATTAATTTTGGAATTCACATCCGGCTTTCTAGTGGAGGAATGCTCCTGATAAGATTACACCTGTACTCTGCTTCAAGCAAGTGGAGATTGTTGGATTTATGCTCCAAGCAAATCTAGACCGTTGATCAAGAGTCTTAATTAATAATGGGCCATAGGATCCTGCTTTCAGCTCATTAGATGACAGAGCCCATTTAACTCGATTACAAGTGATACAAGAAGGAGCTCATTTATTTGACCTAAGGTGTTATAAAACCCTAGGAGGATTAGGTTAGCAAATTTATAAATACACTTTACTAGCCTGTGTTTTTAAGTTTTACGTATTATTTTAGAGATTGAGAATCTCAAAAGAGAAAAAACACCTTGAGAGAGCAAACAACCCGTAAGGTTTCGTAGTGTTTTTCGATTAACTTAGTTTCTTTTGTGATCGTGCGCCCCACACGTTGTGACCACAATGTGAGAATAGCTTGAAGGTTCTCAGATTTTAGGAAGAGATTTTCTCACTACTACAGTGTTAGTAAACGTGGTGATGAAAAATATATCTATCAAGGCAATACTGTATTTGGAACTAGGGCGATTCCCGGCTTCCACGCTTGATTCCCGCACAATCAACCCTGATGATGAGGAAGAGACCGACTAGGACGATACCAAAACACACATGACATGAACATTGTCTCAAAGATGGATGGTACACGAAGTCCACCCGCCTCAACGGTAAAAGAGAGGAGACCAAATGCCCATATGTCCAAGCTGTGAACCCAATCCTCCTGCCCATAGATGAATATTCATCTCTGTAGGTTATCTAAACAGTAAGACTCAAGCGAAGGACAACATTCCTAGAGAGGGGGAGAAAGAATTTGGAATAGGGCCGAAATCGCTTGCAGAAAGGCGTCGACTCATCAGAAGTTATAGGAAATGCAAAAACACAGGAAGTCAGAAGAAAGAAGGTTAGCCATGCAAATGATACCATGAGTTGCACATCATCTCTTATGGTGAAATTGTTGGGACTTGGTTTCCACAAAACCCATAATTGAATGAAAAGTATTGTCCCACATCGGATATAAATAAGAAGGGATACGAGTTTAAATAGTTGAACCTCTCAAATGGCTCAGTCTCAAGGAGCACCCCACTTTGCAAGGGAGGACCTACACTAAGCTAGGCCTGTCCCCCACGCGCGCGCCTGCTTCTGCCGGTCCACTCTCTTTATTTTCAACAGATGACGTTGCTTGATTTTTTTCTCGACCGCACATGTCCGGCCGTGGAGACACCTCGTGGTTTATTTATACTCCCGTTTTTCCCATTTTTTAAAATAACAAAAATATTTCTCCTCACTTCATCATCAATCGCCATTTTTTGCGGATTGTTCCGCTAAGTCAGTTCGTCTGTGGTCCTCCGTCTATGTACCACTTCCTGGAGGAACGACACGCTCGCATCCCGAAGACGACGGTCTACATTATCCCCTGCAGACAAAATCGAGGGGCCAAATTGCCTTAAGGACACAACGCTTTTCAGCTGGGCTCCTGGATTCAGTTTCTAATTATTTGTTTGTACTGCAGGTTTGTTTCCTTTATAATTTTTGTTTCTGGTTTTTGAACGAACACGAAGACTACAATCTTAAGACGAATTTTAATTTTTTCTCGCTTCTGCTTATTCATATTTCTTCTGAACTAACGCTCTGGGTTCGCTGCTACTTAATATTTGTTACAATTTTTAGTTTATGTGTTCCACATATTTGTTACCATTTTTTCGTTTATGTTCCTATTCACATTTTGAACGAACGCTTTTGTTCGTTTCTGTTACAATTTTTTTTTTCGTTTATGTATTACAAGTATCTGCTTTACCGATTATGTATTACAAGTTTGTTGTTCGTTTCGTTTAATATTCACTTTATCAAATGTTTGAAACTCAATGTTTTATGTCTGATGATAAAGCAGATTAATTTACTAATTGTTAATTTCGTCGTTTATAATGAAACGCAAGATAAATATTAAATATTTAATGGATGTTATAATAAATGACATTTATTATATTGTTCAATGTTTGTTTTTGTGATATGGAAAACAATCTACTTAATCATGGTAAAGAATGAAAAGCAGTTAAGTGAAGTGTTCAAATAGAAGCGCTTAATTTTGCCTTCAATCCCACATATTGAAGATGGAAAATAAAATATGTTTAAACGGAGATTCAAGAAAACAAAGAAAAGAAACATGGAGGTAAAAATGATTAAATCCTCAACATAAGTTTACTTTACTTCATCTAATAATGAGTTCAAGATGTTTGGCTTATTAAACAAAGAATATATCATTATTATATCCCCGCTTGTCACATAAAATTTTTTCTATAAAGAAAGAAAGAAACAAATGATTCAAAAAATATTAACACAGTGGTTTTATTGACTATTATATCGAATGAAGAAGTTCTTTCCGTCGCTATTTCAAGCCACTTTTGGTTTACATATATTCCTCTCATATATCAAAATATGTCGCGAAATTTCGTGATGAAAATACATCCGCCTCCGCTTAACTTCCATAAAGGGTGGAAGAGGAAAGGAATCGAAGGAAAAACGAAAAGATTGAAAACATCGGGAATCTTTCACTTGAAGTGCTTAATTTGATCCAATAGGATTCGATCCAAGATGTTCATCCTGGGCTCGCTTAACTTCTCGGAAGGCAAATGATAGGAAGACCAAGCAGCAAAAAGGATTCAAGAGCGAAATATTTCCATAAGAATCCTCGCACCATTCAAATTTTGAAGACGCCGCTTGTTAATTAAATTGAATCTAACCTCTTGCTTAACTTCATTTTGATTGCCGAGAAAAGCCAGCTTTTATCGTGCTTTAAGATCGCCAGGCGTGGAGTGGCATGCATTTATGAATTTGGGTCACGATCGAGGTTTCTAGCATTTTCCTCCGCATTCCTTTGGCGCAAGGTCTTCGCCGAGGCCAAATTCCGTTAAAGCCTTTAGCTGGGAGGGTAACCATTTTCTGATTCATCAGTAGTTTGTACACTAAAAGACTACAATCTTAAGCCGAAGTTGAAACTCAGTTGAATAAGAAAATTAAAATCATAAGGAGGACAGTAGAGGCAGAATATGAATTTCCATTCGGAGGAAAATTTGTACCGAAGCTCGTATTCACCAAATGATCAAGCCTCGGCACACCACCCAATGGAGTGGCAAAGGAAACCTGTTTTTAAAGGAAACAATGACGCATTGTTGAATACCGTTTACCACAGACTGTGGGAAAGCTCATTACTGTAATTTTATTTTAAATAGAGTACCCTATAGAAAGACACAACAAACTCCGTATGAGAAATGGAAAGGCGGAATGCCTAACTTGAATTATCTCAAAGTGTGGAGGTGTTCGCTAAGGTCATGCTCCTAAGCCCAGTACTATGTGGTACCAAAGATTGTTGATCAGGTGTTTTTACCTGATATGCTCGTAATAGGCACGTATATCGCTTTTAATTCACAAGTCGATCCGGGATATACTACGTCAATACGATCATCAATCAAGGGACGCCGTTTTGAAAATATATTTCCATATAAATATAGTATGGCGAGGCAATCGGGAGCACATTAAGAGGTCTCAAGATAATATATCTGTGGCGATCCAATGGAGGATGAACCTAGACGAGTAAAAGACAAGACTCTTACTTCGACTTGATTTCTTAACGTGATTCGTTGGAAAATGAGTTTTTGACATTCAAAGAAGTCGTGGACTTCGGCCAGGTTCCCGTTTCCGGAAAAGAAGCTATCAATAGTGAAGTTGAATCCATCTTGTCAAATCATACATGGAAATTGGTTGACCTTCCTCCTGGTAATAAACCACTACAATGTAAGTGGATTTTCAAGAGAAAATGAAAGCTATGGTTGTCGATACACGTATGCCAGTTTCGTAAACATTTGTATGTCTGATCATTGATATCATCAACATCTCTACTAGAATTACATCTATATGATGCTAATGCTATAAGAAAGGTGTATAAGCTTGAAATCCATCAAATGGATGTGAAAACGACCTTTAAACTGAGATCTCGGCAAAAATTGTTCCGACAAGAGCAGAGCGATACCGCTATCAAGTCACTCATGGATTGAAACAAGCACCAAACAATGGTAGATGCTAAGTTCGACACAAGTCATGTCAATAATGGTTTCAAGATTAATGAAAGTGTGATAAATGTGTATATGTTACAAACTCGTAATTGCTGCCATTTTATGTCTATATGTAGATGATATGCTTATAACAGTGCTGATGGTGAGACTATTAAGAAAATCAAATGTTTGTCAAGTAAATTTGAATGAAAGAGACATGGGGTCACTGATGTTATTTAGAGTTAAAATCCATAAGATATCTAGAGGATTATCGATCACAATCCTATTATATTGAAACGATTCGAAAGTGCAAGAATCTAGATATTGTACCAGTAGTAATCTCGATAGATGTTAATTTACATCTTTCTAAGAATACTCGTGAAAACAAAGCTCAAAATGAGTATACTAGTATAGGCAATGATGTATGTCATGAATCAGATTTAGGCTGCATATACTTGTGCGGTTAGCAAGCTAAGTCGATTTACAGTTAGTCCAAATGAAAATCATCGAAAGCTATGGTGAAACATTTATTAGGCTAATAAGGCATACTAAGATTAAGAGGCTATGATTACACGTAATATCCCATAAAGACTCGGCTGATACTGGATGCAAATCGATAACCATACCAAAGACACAAAAATCAACAAGTGGATATGTATTCACTGTGGGGCTAGCAAAGGTCTCGAAATCATCCAAACAAACTCAGACAAGTTAGATCCACTATGGAATCAGAATTTATCGTTTGGAGGAAGTTTGAAGAAGCCGAGTGGCTTTGAATTTCCCGAAGATATTCCTAATCGTCTAAACTAGTGCCCACAGATGTATACATTGTGATAGTCGGGTTTAAATAGGAAGGGCAAGGAATGTCATGTATAATCTGTGTTCTCGACACATACGTCGAAGACATGACACAAGAAGACAACTTCTTTCAAAGTGGGAATTATCACCATCACGAAGTGAAGTCAAAAGATAATATTGGTGGATCCATTAAATAAAAAGGCCTAACTAGAGAGATGGTTGCAAAACATCAAGAGGAATGGGTTTAAGTGCCACTAAACAGCCATCATAATGACATCCCACGAGAGAATGACTCGGAGATCCTGTGGATCTTAAGTTCAAAGGGACAACTAAGTTATGAAGATGGAGGCAGTATCACAAATTTGTTTTGACTCATCTCCTGAGGACAATATTAATATGTGAAGGTTAAGCAAGCTTTGTGATTATGAAACTATATGTTGAAATGCCTATGTGAGTGTGAAGTGAGGACGACACGTGAGAATTGCAAGGCCGAATTCTCACAAAACACTTATGAGACAGGCGGTGTTCATGGCCAAAGCAGACACAACGGTAGGGAGCAAATTTTGTTCAGCTTGATTTTGTGTAATTTCCTATTGTCTAGGCTTACGAGAAAGGTTGACAATTCAAAGACATGGAAGTCTCTTGATTGACGAAGGAAGTAAGCCCGATAGGTTTCAGCAGGAAAGTTCAGTCTCGGACTACTTGTCCGATCTAGCACACGTTTTCTCATGGAATAATCGCACTTTGCATCTCATGCATACATGGGAGTAATGATATCAGAACTTTTCATTCGTGTGGGGGATTGTTGGGACTTGGTTTCCACAAAACCCATAATTGAATGAAAAGTGTTGTCCCACATCGGATAGAAACAAGAAGGAAGATAGGTTTAAATAGTTGAGCATCTCAAATGGGTTTGGGCCCCAAGGGGCACCCCACTTTTGTGGAAGGAGAGGACTGCACCGCGCTAAGTCGGTGTCCCCACGCCCTTAGTAGCACGTGTTCTTGCATTCATGCGGAGTTCGATTAGAATCCTGCTGTGCCGAGCGAGACCTGCGTTGTTTGGATTTTTTTTTTCCGAACAAACATGTCTGCTCGTGGAGACACCTCGTGGTTTATTTATACTCCCATTTTTCCCATTTTTTAAAATAACAAAAATATTTCTCCTCACTTCATCATTGCATTATTTTTTTGTCGATTGTTACGCCCGAGTTAGGTTCATCGAAGGGTTATCCATCACGTACTTGGAGGAACGAGATCCGTTCTATCAGCAGGAGGCGATTGTCCACTATCCTCGAGGTACAAATTGAGGGGCAAATTAAATGTAGGGCCAGCGTTTTCGTTAATTTCAGGATACCTTTCTAATTGTTTGTTTGCACTACAGGTTTGTTTCCTTCATAATTTTTTGTTACGGTGGTTGGGCATGGGTCTGAAGATTCTGAGGAATTATTTGGATTTTGCTATACAAGCAAGTCGAGTTGTTTAAAACCTAAATGGAGTTTCACACATGGACTTGGGCCCTAGGTGTGAGCCCCGAATGGCTATTAGAGTATTTTAGGTTTGTACTCTATAAATAGGAAAAGATAATACAACCCTAGATCTGAATCTGAATTAGTTTTAGAGAATAGCCAGAGAAAAGAAATATTTTCTTAGTGATTCAAGCACCCACACACTGCTCTATCACCTCGAGGATAGTTTGGAAGATCTGCGGTTCTTGTGTGCATACTTCTGCCAAATCCAGTGATCATTGGTTATATTAATTTAGTAATTAAATTGAATATTCTAAATCACATGATGATTCTTGCTTCTGCTAATTATTCCTTCAATTGGTATCAGAGCCTTCGTGTGATTAAAATTAAATTAGATCTAAACAATTTCATGTATTTTGGTGTTTGATTAGCAATATGGAACCTAGGTTTTCTATATTTGTTGATTCTCATGTTTGCATGTTTAATATGATTTTTTGTTTATGGATGATTTTCAAATAATTGTGGTTGCCCTTGATGCATGGTAGAGTTTTGTGTATTTCATCGGTTTTGTAACAAGGAAATTTAATCATAAGATTAGGTTTCCTTCTTGATTTATTTTTTCCATCATCTAGAATTCTTGTACACCCTTTTATTAGGGTATAAGATTATTTTTTGTAAAATTTTGAAGACTAATGAAGAACAGAAGCGAAGAAGAAGAACCCGCGGAGAACACTGTACACGCGAGACTGTTTATGTTGATGTGGAGGCTACAGACATCCAAATGACAAACGACCACCGGGGTTAGAAGCGTAAGGAAGAGACGACGCTTCCGGAAAAATTTCAGGCAGAACCACCGCCGGACGAGCCCCCACAAGTGGCTGTCGTGGGCACGCCTCGCTCGGGGCGGGTGCGTGAGAGCGCGTGGAAAGTTTAGCCGCGGATTTCTGGACTTCCTCCTCAGACGTGGCAGCTTCTATAGGTGGCTCTAATGCAGTGGCGACACACGTATGATAGCTTTGGCTGACTAGGGTTTCATGTTGTGTGTTTAGAGTTTGGGTTTTAACTCAAATCTCTTCAATTTTGGAGCCTCAAACTGGAAGTAGTGAGCTGATGAATGAGTTTGGATTAAAATTTGGATGAGACCATGCGATTGAGAACCGGTGTTATTGGGCTTGTGTTTTTTCTTTTCTTAGGAAAACCATGGATTGGGAACTTTTATATTTATTCATATATTATTTTTTTATTCATGGATGATTAGAACATGTTGATAACATGCTTTGGTGCGATAACATGACATATAGACTAGGTGGTGCCATATTATCTTGCATCAATGATATACATGTGCATAATTAAATTTTGATTTTTTTAAAATGCGGATAAATATAATTATGAAAAATCCTTTATTTGCATTGGGTCGAATAATAAAATGGTCATATGAAACCCATCGGATAATCATGATAAGGTTTTATTGGATTGGATACTAAATAATTACAAAATCTTAATTAGATTAGTGGTCCTATCGACAGCTCTTAGAGATTAAGAGAGAATTTTAAAATTAAACAGGATTCAAAACCACGATAATTTGTATTAACATCCAATGAGGCTCTAATAATATTGTATGGGCCATATGAACAATGATGATTGAAATGAAAGTGTATTATCTAGAAGGAGTTCTATCTAAGAAGATTGGGATGTAAGTAATTAGGCAAGTGACCCCTAATTTTTTTTGGGACTACGACTTAGTTGGATACTATTCATTTTATGATCAAGTTTAGTTTGTTATAAATGTCTTGCCCACAAGTAAACATTTGTATAAACTGTGTGGCTACAATAAACAACAAATATATTTTTATTTTGGATTTACTAAATATATGTTTATTGTATAATATACGAGTTAATATTAGTGTGCACAATGAATAATTTTTTTTCTTCAGAAAATGACATCTTTCAACCTTATAGCTATGATTTTGAATAAAAAACCATTGGATGGAAATAACTTTGAAGATTGGAAAACGAACTTATACATCGTTCTGGATTATGAGAAAATCAGAAGTTTATCAGGTACCTGCAGCTAGCTATCGGACTGGTGCTAATGATATAACAAAAACAGAACATGCGATTTGGGAGAATGCAAACACTTCACTTTGGTGTTATATTCTTGCCAGTGTTGTGGGTCATTTGAGGCAGCAAATAACACCTCTCGACAGTAGAGTAGAAATGTTCTAGACTCTCGAAGGGATGTTTGCTAAAAGTACTACTTAAGAGATATTGCTATCAGCGGTTGATTAACACCGTATGGTAGGTGGGCGTGTGAAGGATCGTGTTTGGCAATGATTTCACATATCGATCGGCGGAAGTGATGGGGGCATAACTTGAGAAAGGGAGATAGAAAGATAGATCTCATCTTGCAATCACGCCTAAACATTCCAATCGATTCGAGTCAATTACAATATGCATAAGATGGATCGACTCCGATTCGATTGATGCATGAGCTTGAAAGTCTTCGAATGGTCTCTCACAGGCAGCTTGATATCAATTTTACGGAGGTTACATTTAAACAAAGGAAAACTGAGGTGAAACAAGAACAACAAGAAAGAGGCAGTGATACCAATTACCAAATCGGGCATGAAGAAGCCGAGCAAAGTGCTTGGTGCGGATAAAAGGACGGAAAACGGGTACCCCAGGCCACCAAAAGCTAGGTATGGGTGATTTACTTGTTGTTGAGCTTGTTTAGTGGAGAATTTTAATGATAAATGGATCATTGATTCGAGGAGCCACTAATCATGTTTATTCTTCTTTGATGAAGTTCAAACATAGCACGTCTATTGAAGAAAGACAAAGATACTTGAAACTTGGGAACGGGGAGCTAATCTCTGTAAAGGCCATAGGACCAGTTTTTTTATTTTTTGAGAATAATAGGACTTTATATTTAGAAGATTGTTTATTTGCTCCGGATTTCAAGAAGAATTTGGTTTATGTCAATTGTTTAGTTGAACACGGTTTGACAGTACAGTTTAATTCCTCGGTTTCAATAAGAAGTAAATCTTCTTTTATTTGTTCGGTGATCTTATGAATAATCTTTATTTTTTAAGTCCCTTGTCCTATGATATAAATGCCATTGAAATTGTTGAAAATGAACATAATCACCTTGCGAAGAAAAAGAAAGTATCAAATGAAAATTACCTTTGGTATTTGCGATTAGGTCATATTAATCCTAATAGGATATGGTTTAGTGAAAAGAATTTGGGATTTTTAAATTCCTGCGCATTTGAACCTATGCCAATGTGAGATCACATTTGGAAGGAGTAAATGACGAAGAGGCCTTTGAGCCCCGAAAAGGATATCGGTAACGGCTTGGCTGAAAATTGGTGCCTATTGATGTATGAGGCCAGTGCTTTGTTCAAACGGAGGTGGGTATGAGTATTTTGTCACTTTACAAATGACTACTTAAGATATAGTTTGACACCTAATGCGCGAAAATCTGGCTTTTGATAAATTTCAGAATATAAGGCTGAGACGAGGAAAAGCATTTAGAATTGTCCATATGTCGAACAACTACGATCGACGACGGTGAATACCTATCTAGAGAGTTTAAGTTTTACTTAACTTCGAGGATAGTTTCTGGCCCATTGCCCTTAAAAAACCTCAGCAAAATGGGTTAGAAAGGAGAAATAGAACTCTCCTAGACATGGTGAGATCGATACTTAGTTATTCATCTACTATATCATTTTAGGGATATGCCTTAGAGGAAACGCATATATGAACTTGATTCCTTACAGTGGATTCTGACCAGATTGTGGGCAGTATGACCTTGTTTAAACCATATTCATCTGCAGAGTGCTCAGAGCACATGTCTTGAGAAAGAACCACATAAGTTGGAATCTGGAATGCTTGAAAGTATGTTTGTTTTATTGGATACCTAAAGGAATGAGAAGGTGGACTTTTATAATTCCTCGAAGAGAAGAAAGTTTATAGTGAGCACTAGCATGAAATTCTTCGAGGAAGACTATGTAAACAATTTTAAGCCAGTAAGGTAGTGCGAAGGAGCTTAACTCAGCTCAAGAATCGCCCCTATACCTGAATTTGGTCTATTGTGCCATTGTTTCGGTGCGTGTTCAACAGAGGAAAATGAAAGAATATACTCGAAGGTGAACCCAAACATGGTGAGACCAATAGTAGAACAACGGTAAATATACAAGTGGAACGGAACAGCCGGGAAAATCAAAATTCAAAATAGTCGAGAGGTGCTTTACGTAGAACCCTGACAACCGATTAGACCGTAGTGGGAGAACGCGACCGCAGCCATCGAGATATCTCTTGTGCCCAGGCGAATCATTGCCAATCTATAACCATTGATAGCGAAAGGATCCTGTAAATTACAAAGAAGCCTTGGAGGATGTTTAGTGCACGAGGAATGGCTCGAAAGCCATGAATGTGAATGAGTCTATGTATTCTTCGGTCTGGGTCTCTTGTAGAGGCACTTGAGAATTAAACCTATAGGGTGTGTAGGTGGATCTACAAGAAAAATGACTCACATATGGAAGGTAAAAACCTTCAAAGCTAGATTGGTGGAAAAAGAGTTATACCCAAAGAGAGGATAGATTATGAAGAAACCTTTTATTTAGTAGCCATGCTTAAATCCATCCCAGTTCTGCAGGCTGTAGTACCAAAGTCAAGATCTGAGATTTGGCGAGATGGATGTCAAACAACATTTTAAATGGCGAGTTTAGAAGAGGACATCTACATCGACAACCGAAGGGTTAATTTAGAGGCGAACACATAGCGTAAGTTGCAAGGTCCATTTATGGACCTAAAGCAAGCATCGAACGATGGAACATTGAGTTTGATCAAGCCATAACTTTATCTAGATTTTGAAAGCCTAATGAACGCAACTGTTTGAAAGGATCAAGGTACAAAACTAGTTTTCTGATCCCTTTAAGTGAATGGCTTGTTTCCCATGGCCGGAAGCGACATGAAGGTGTTATCAAGTGTAAAAGGATGGTTGCAAAAGCAATTTGATATGAAAGATTTGGGAGAAGCCAACTATATTCTTGGAATCAAACTTCTACGAGACCGGAAGAATAAGGTGTTGGCATTATCTCAAAACTTTATATAGATAAAATTCTAGCTAGGTTGTATGGAAGGAATTCAGAAGGGAACTTTACCTTCGGGCATAGGTTCATCTTTCTAAAGGCAATCACCAAAACTCTTGGCTTGAGAAAGACGTATGAGTAGGATGCCTTTTGCTTGGCGTCGTAGTCATAAGCCATGCCATGTTATGTACTAGGCCGAGATATACGCTCTGTGATGGGAATAGTTAGTCGGTATCAATCAGATCCGGGGAAGAACATTGGATTGCGATTAAACATATTCTCAAATATCTAAGAGGAGAACAAGAGATTATATGCTAGTATATTCTAGTGGGAGTACGGAAACTATTGATTATAAAACTCGGATTTCAAGGGGATGATGGTTTCTAAAGTAGCATCGGAGGAGAAATTTGAGACCCATTTACAAAGACACTACCTGTTCCAATTTTCGAGAAACATGTAGATTATATGGGTGTTAAGAGTCTACCTGGCTTGTTTTAAGGTAAGTGGGAGTTTATTTGTGTTTTTTAGAACAAGACAGATGTGTTATTATATTTTTTGAGTTTAATTTTAATACGATATGAGGTATTCTTCATATTATTGTGCACACTGATATTTTGCGTATAAAGTAGGATTAATTGTAGAGTATATGATCATATGAATACGTTCATAGAAGACATGATCATAGGTTCCCATAATTAATGAATAAGATCACAGTCATTAAACAAAGTTGGGCGTTTTATTTGGCTATAATATTTTTATAAATAATTGTCTTAGTTATTATAAAATATTGAACACCAAATCATAGTTCGTTGATAGGATCAAAGTGAGAATTTATTTTAAAGTTAGAACTACGCAAGGAAATAATTTCCAAGCAATATTTGTTATTATTCTTCTCTCAATCCTGAATTATAGATAGGTATTTAAAACGATTATTGTTCTTTGAGTTGTCAATAATTGAGAGGTCTATTACAACGACCAATATCTTGATGATTTGGAACGAATTATTTAATTGCAGTATTTATGAAATAAACAATATGAAATTTGTATAAATATCCTCTTAATATGTTTCAATACTTGGATGTTATAAATTCTTGACGATGCATTTTTAGAGCGATAAATCAAGAGAATAAATAATTGATTGATTGATAGAAAATCTTATCAATTAATTATTGATATTACAAGGAGAAAATAATATTAATATTTAATATTATTAATCTCGGGAGTTCAATTTTGGCTTTTAATTGGAATAACATGGGATTAGATAATTGGCAGCAGTTATGAGGGCAACGATTAATGATAGCTGTTGGATCCTGAGCTAGGCTGGGGATAAATGGTGGAAGCGTGATATCGTGTGAAGAACCAGGACTTGTTTTTATAGCAGAGTAGGAGATTGTTGGGTTTTTACCTATAGCACAAGTCCAAGTCAATCTAAAACACTAAATGGGTTCACATGGACTTGGGCTCTAAGGTGTGGAGGCCGAATATTTATTAAGTATTCTAGGTTTGTACTCTATAAATGAAAAAAGATGGCTAGCTACTAGATTTGAATTTGAATTAGTTTTAGAGAATAGATAGAGAAAATAAATCATTTCTTAGCGATTCAAGCGCCCACACGCTGCTCTATCACCTTGAGGATAGTTTGAAAGATCTGCGGTTCTTGTGTGCATACTTCTCTGCAAATCTACAAGGTACGATCTGACTGGTTATATTAGTTTAGTAATTAAATTAAATATTCTAAATTACATGATGATTCTTGCTTCTGCTGATTATTCCTACGGAATGACCATCTTTGAGGAGCACCACCAAGACCCGCCGCATGAAGTTCGAGAAGCAGAATTGAATGAGGTGTTGATGGCAGAGATTTCTATAACACAGGGAACCAATCATCTTATGAAGTTGAGAAGTGCGAGTGGCAACACTGGGGTAGAGAAGGGGGACTTGGAGATGGTAGCTAGGACCTTCTAACTGCCGAGGCAATCCTTGCTCACTCTTGGCTTTTGTGTTGTTTATTGATGAATAAATCTTTTGGGATTGTAATGGTGCTGTGTTAAGAGCTTTCTCACGCACTTTGAAGGATATGTTGAGACTCCACAAACGAGAAATCTTGGGGTTGATGGAAACCAAAATAAGCGGTGAGCAAGCAGATAGGTTTTGCAATTCCCTTAAGTTTTGATTATTGGATTAGAGTTGAGACAGTCGGATTTAGTGGTGGCATTTGGGTATTCTGGAAGGAAAGCTTAAAAGTGGAATTTTTGTCTACAAACCCTCAGCTCATCCATATGAAGGTCAGTACTCTATGAAAACCAAGTTGGTTGCTTTCAGTGGTATATGGGAGCCTGAATACTTCTCTAAAGAATTTGCTTTGGGAAACGATGAATAGAAAATGGCTAAATCTTATAGACTCGTGGTTGGTTATGGGGGATTTTAACTTAGTGGTAATAAATGGAAGAGTGGCTCATCACGGGAAAAATGGATCAACGAAGATATTGGGATTCTGCAGTTGGATTTAGTACGATTTGGTTGACATGGGCTACAGTGGACCTCACTTCACCTAGATACGGGGCAAGCATACAGACACGTTCAAGGGGGCTAGGCTTGATTAGGCTTTATGCAGTCTAGATTGGAGATTCAATTTCTAGCAAGCTTCGGTTGCACACCTTCCAAAAGTGACCCCTTACTTCTCTGCGCTTCTCATTAAGTGCTAGGAAATAGTGACCCCTCATCACACACCTCCTTTTAAGTTCCAAGATGGGTTGCTTATCCATCCAAACCTTAAGGACATGGTGGAAGAAAATTGGAAGGAAAACCTACCTTGTGTGGGTACCATATGCTCGGGCTCGGTTCCCCTAACTAACCGGCCCGGCCAAGGCCACTGATGGGACCGAGTCCACAAGCTAACCGACCCGGGACGGTGAGCTAAAGCCCGAAACCGCCCGACGACTCTCCGTCAGTGCTCGGACTCCTCCTTTCAGATAGCTTGGGTGCCCGGATGCCTTTCACCCGAATACTTCTTGGTGTGACTTCATCAAACAGAAATTATGTGGCTCTTCATGAAATATAAGTATATGTTCTCCCCGAGAGTCGGTTGCCTCGCCTCAGCGGAATAGGAGGCACTCCCAGCATTGGCAGTTCGACGGTTACATAAGAGAATAAGTCCCCCTTCTGAAATGAGAGCTATCTTCCCTATGTCTTTGTAGGAAGAAATCGTCCACTCTCCATGAAGGTGGATCGTTCTCCTCACTTAAAGAAAAGAATCACACGAATGAGTCTGACATTCTTGATTGAGACAAGCGTTACGACTCTCGAGTCTTCTAAAAAAAGCTACCTTTGCCATCGGAGGGAGGATGGAACACCACCGTCGTCTTCTTGTTTGTTTTACAGGATGCAACCGTGGTGATGAGTGATGCTTAGACGATCCGCAGGCTCTTAGAATTTCGGAGCTACGGTGGTGTGGAGTGCGTGGGAAGCGTCGGAGCAAAGAAATATCGGAGCGTACGAGCTTGGGTACACCCACTCCCCCGGGTGATCTCCGATCTCCGCCTTAGCCATTCTCGAACATCCTGCCAAGCGGAACTCCTTTGTCGTATCTAGCAGCCCAACAAACCATCCCCCATGAGACCAGTTCCTGTGGCACCCCGAGAGATGGAGGCGAAGGAGCAAGCCAGGCAGATGGTCAAGTTACACGAACACGCAAACAGATTGAGGGAGGAAAATGAGCGCTTGCGGGCCGGTTGGAGGCCGACCGGGGCGGAGAAACACGAGGACCTCCCGCCCTTCCTCCATCTCGTCAAGCAAAGGCAAAGGCACGTTGTGCCAACTAAGTGACCTATCGACCGGATGGTTATCTTTTGTGACTCCGCTCCCTTGGCGTTCACCATCCCCAGCGCCGCGGAAGCGAAATCGAGAGAAAAAGGCCCTCAGTGACCAGCCGATCGATCATCTGCGCGCAGGGTACAAAGTGAAACAATAGGGAGCGTGTAACACCGAAATATCTCTAGTTGTTTTCAACATGTTGGGGTGTTAATAATCGGCATAAATTGAAATTTTAAGTAAAGTAGCTGCGAGGAAGCATGAAATTTATAAAACCGGGAAATTTGACCAGTTATAAAGGCAAGCAGTAATTTGTCCAAGGCATCAGACATGGATTATGAAATTAGAGGCCAATTATAAATATCAAGACTTGTAATGTAATGTGGAAGATAAGGGGATTAAAATCTAAATAATCAAAACTTTTATTATAAATAGATGTGGGAGACCAAAAATGCATTAATTTTGGTCTCAAACAAGAAGATACGGGAAGGAGAAGAGGAAGGAGAAAGGAAGGAAGAAAGGAAGAAGGAGATCGAGCAGTATGGATGCTTGACTTTGGTATGAATTTTGTGAATTCTCAAGTTTTATGTGAAGGTCCATGCACTTGTATGGCTAGGAGCTTGCCCCAAACCTATGGTTGTTAGGATTACATCCTAACCAAAGTTTTCTTGAAAGTAGGGTTGCTAAAATTCTAAATGGCACAAGATTGGTATGAAATCCTCATTTTGAGGAGGGATTCATGGTAATTGTGTTAGGGTTTACAACAAACCCTAAGTACCCTTTATAATTGGTTTTATGTAGGTTATAACCTTAATATAGTTGTTTTGGGAGAAATTCATGATGGGTTTTGATCTATGGATGAGAAGTGTATGGGGAGAAAATACGTATGGGCATTTTCGAATTGAAGTGTCTTAGGTACACATGAGAGGTATCTTGAGTACACTTTGGGTTCTGGTCATTTTTGGCCAATGTGTATCGAATTTTACGTGGAGCCTATCTGGGAGTACACCTGTTATGTTTCCTATTTCAACCAATTTTCGTATTTTGGCTATAACACTCATTTATTGTCAAATTTGAGGTGATTAGTGGCGAATTAAAATGAACTTCAGAAAATCAAACATCAAGAAATGAATCGTCAGAATTTCTGATTCTAGGTGGCCCAAAAATTCACTCAAAGTGGGGCTATATGAAAGCCAAATTCTGCATCAGTCTTGAACATAGAGTAGTCCGGGTTGTTTCGGACGTAACTTGAGTTTAGGTGCTCCGAATTGGGTGATTCCAGTTGGAATAGAACCCTTAGAACCTTAGATTTAAATGAGTACAAAGAGATAGTGCCAAATATGAAGTTAAGATCCCGGAAAAGGGAGCATTTCAAACTGTCCCTCGGGTAAAATCGGTAAAATAACTAGTTGGCATGAAAATGCCATAACTTTAGTTTGGATGATCCGATTGGATCGATTCCAATTCTTGGGTAAAGTACATTCATAGAAGAATAAGAATACATGAATAAGGTGTGATTACATACGCATCATACTTTACCAGTATATGAGCTCTGATCACATCATAGACACATAATGTAGCTAGGAAATGCCCTATTATAAAATAGTAAGTTCACGAATATATAATTATAAAAATGGCTAAGACCAGTTATTAAATGACATCTGTTACAGTTAGTACTTGGTGCTCCCAATTGATGTAGGCCTCTGATTGAATAACCGGTACTCTATTAGTGCTAGGCACTTGATTAAATGCTTCGGTACTCACGATTGGTGCTCAGGCACTCTCTTGATTATGCTTGGTACTCTTTTGTTTAAGTGCTACGGCACTCTGTCTGACAGTGCTACGGCACTCTGTTCGATTAGTCTTTATGGCACTCTGTTTCTTCACACAAGTCTGCACATTGCTCACGACATATCTTTGTATAATATCTTGGATACTTATTGTCTTTGTGTCTTACTTTTATTAATCTTGATAAGGTATTCCCATAATTATATGATATACTTTGAATAATGAATAAGAGGAAATGAAGGTGTATCGTTACGATCTACATAATACCTCGGGTATTTACGAATATAAATAAGCTCTGCAACTCCCGATGGGGCCTGAATCATCATATAAGTCCTGCAATACGGTATAAGTCGATGGTACCCTCACGGTACTTAAGTATAATGAACTTTGTGTAGTACCTAGGGTACTTTTATGAGAATAAGCATAAGTAATTGTATACATCCATGATATGAATGCATGTAATTTCGATATATATTGTGTTATATGCTGAGCATAAATGTGTACGTGCATATCATATATGTTTATAGCGTAAAACATGCAGTTTGTCACGTGTAGTACGGAGAAGACGTCGAGAACTGCATTCTTGGGGCCAACACACGAGTAAGGGTTCATCATTGTAGGTTCCGCGCTCTGATCATTAAATGTAAATGTATAGTTTTGAATATGTAAATGGGACTCGATGCGTATATGTGACCTTTGTAACCTCACGGTGGTAGTTTTATTTGGACTTTTGTATATGATGTTGAGATATTATAAGACTTGGATATAATGTCTAATTAAGCGGTGAAGTCCCGATATATGTTCGCGTCCGGAAGCGGTTGATCCGCCAATCGGGTCGGGCGAAGGAATCGGGGCGTGACATGGCAGCCGATCGAGCGGCTCATGAACCATCGTATCTCCTTTAGGTTGCCATCAGCCCACATGTTTTTATCCTCCGCCCTCCGAGGACCACAACATATGCTCTCCTCTCCCATCGGTCAACATATTCCGGATTATGATTCTCCCCGCGACTTCTCTATTCCTTCGCCATGTACGACGGCTCTTCTGATCCATACGATCACATGTTGCATTTCAACCAAGCGATGATCCTCAGCAGCAGGGCGATCGGCCGTGTAAAGTGTTTTCGGCCGGCCTCGAGTCGGCTTTGGCACGGTTCCACAAAACTAGAAATTGATAAACTCATTCGACTGGTGTGGTATGTTCGTCGATATGTGCTCAGTCGGGCGAGAAAGGGAATGTCGGCTCCCTCGAGGCTATCTTCCAAACGGGAAGGCAGATCCATCAGGGATTCCACCGTGGGATTGACCAAGTTGTCCGACCAAATTACTCTTCTGTTATGGATGCGGTCCTTCAAAACTTCCGAAGAAGCTTTGGGCCCACCACCCCGTTCTTCCAGTCTTTATCCCTAGATCCGCTCGCAACTATGGAAGAATTGTATCGACGGGCAGATAAGTTCTCCACGTTGAAGACGGTAGGCGCCTCACAGGACTATAATGATAACACTGAAGTGGCGAAGCCGACCCGCAGGCTGCGTCTGAAGAGCAGCGAAATAAGTCGAAGCCCAGGGCAGTCCGAAAAAGAAGAAAAGCCCCCTCGGTTCCTCCTCTCAGCATACGCCTATGGCTGGCTCTACCCCTTATCAGAGACCTCCCGATTTAAGTGGCTCCCACTATAAGGCGGGCTGGGATAAGCGCGAATGATCTAGATATTGATTATCACTTAGGGACCATGTGCGAAACCAACCATTGCAGCTTGGAAATTCCTAGTGGAAAAACTAGTCGGGTTAGGCACCTCGGAAAGGTATATTCGAGCGACCAGCGGGAGTGCCGATCTCCCATTGAAGCAGGTCGTTGTTGATGTTGATCATGCCTCGGGCCCTTGGCCAGCCATCAACTTTATACTGGGGGGACCGGTCGATAGCCAATATCGATCAGGCAGAGGAAAATGCCTCGGACGACTTGGTCGAGCCAAGGTAAACACCCGTCAACTTGGAACACTAGCCCAGCTCGTAATTGGCGTGATATGCTTTTCCTCTGACCAACCTGCGGGTCATTACCCCTCATTACGATGCACTCGTACTTGCGTATTATTGGTTTTGATGTGCCTGAGGTGCCATTCGATCAGAGGGTGCGGCCAGATTTACTACACCTCCCGACCTTTAAGCGGATAGGAGTCAGCGATCATCTGAGTTCGTGGGTTTGTCTTTAGTTTAATGGGGCTACCACATTCACAGTTGGGGACATCGCCTTTCCCGTCAAGGCGGGTTTGGTAACTCAGCAAGTACTTTTCTCGGTGGTAGAGGACTTGGGGCCCGCCTAATGCCATCTGGAGTCGAGCACAGCTACACTTCATAAGCGGTACCACTCACGTACCACGAATGATGACTACTCGGCGCCCCGAGGCGTCGACCTTTTAGAGAGGCTTGATTAGCATTTGCCGCGGCCAATGCGCAAAACTCTCAGTAACCAAGGCGAACAAAGAGGTACTCGGTGAACATCCTTGAGATCTTCGGCCAATGAAATCCACAGTCATCTCTTTCGGCCTTGGAAGGATGATAGAGAAGCCGTGGCGATTGATCGCAAACCGTATAGTGGCCGGACCAGATCATCTATGTTAGTACCCTGTTTGAGGAGAAAGAAGGCTGATTATGCCATGTAGGTTGAGCGATGTATTTGCTTGGACCCATGCGAGATATGGCTGGAATAAACCCCACATTCCTCATAGATTAAATGTTGCTTGAATCCACTTGTAGGTCGGGACGAAAAGTGAGGCGCTCATCCAGATCATGCTTGTTCGTCGGTTGGTCGATGATGTCTTCTGCGAGCGGATTTATCGATCGATTCAGAGTATCGGAATGGGTGGCCAGCGTGGTGTTGGTTATCCCGGAGAAGGAACAAATGGAGTATGTGTGGATTACGGACCTCATTAGCTGTCAAAAAATGACTTCCCCTTATTTTACTTGTAGATGGTGTGGGCTAACGGCCGGGCATGGTATGCTATCTTTTCTTGATGCTTTCTCGGGATATCACCGGATCCCCGCCATCGGATGCGGAAAAACATCTTTCATACTCCCATGGACTCTTTATTTACAATGTGATGCCTTTCGGCTTAAAAATGCGCTAGGCCACCTATCGGAGGTTGGTAGCGAAGATGTTTAGGCCGTTGCTCATTAACAGTGGGCGATATAAGATGACATGTTGGTAAAAAATCGGCCGGCTCGGATCACGTTGCGCGTCTCAGTGAGACATTCGACCTCTCGAGAGTGGCATGGCTTGAACCCCCTTAAATGTGCAGCCGAGTGCAGTCTTTGATCGATTCACTTGGCTTTATGGTAACCCGAAAGGGAATAAAGGCTAATCTGACTTAAACCATCTTGCAATCACCGGCTCCAGCTCGAGAAGGATCAATGGCCAGCCGTGGTGGCGCTCTAGGAGCATTTATTCGGTTCTGGTAGTTTGAAACCTTCTTCACTACGAGGGACGGCCGGGCGAATGGAATGAGGAAATGCGACGGGCATTGTTGCTTGATCAAGCAATATCTTCACGAGCCCGATTCTTGAGCCCGGCAGTGACACACACTCTACCTTTACCTAGCAGCCTCTGATATAGAAGTAAGCGCCGCCTTGTTTAAAGGGTGTGGGGATGCAAAGTTGAATCCTGTGTTCTTTGTCAGCAAATCCTTAACCGACGCGGAGACCAGATATAGCCACTTCAAACGAGCTGCCTTAGCCCTGAGGACAACCGCCCAAAAGCTCCACCCATACTTCGGGCTCATCGGATTGGTGCTAAGCGATGCTCTTTTCATCGAGCACAATCCATAAGCTTGGGTAATAGGAAGGATGGCCCGTTGAACTTAATGGAGTTCTTGAGTATGGCATCCCGGTAAAAACCAAGACTTTCGAAGAGGAAATTGATCTTGGCAGCTTCATTGCTTAAAATCCTGACGGACACGCCCATAAGCGGGTGGGCGGACGCTCATTAGTAGATGGGGCTTCCGAATGACCGGAGCGGGGCATTGGTAGTGATTAACCTCCTGACCCAGGAGAGGATTGAAGCCGGGTAGTGCGGTTGAAGCTAACGCCGCAACAACGAGTTAGAAGTGCGAGCCGTGATGGCGGGACTCGAGCTCTGTGTGGGTGCCAGTCTTTCGGTTTAGAGCGATTCCACGACTGGTTGTCGAATGATTAGCATTGGGGTAGAGTCCAGGGATCACCGAATGGTGAAATATGCGATCCCCAGTCCAATGGCTAATGCCCTCTGGCGAAACTTTGAACATATCCCTGGGTATAATGAAGAAGTAGATGCCTTACTTGCCTTAGGCCTTCATTCTTAGATAAGCTTAGTATTTCTCCCCATCTATATCATGGGACTCTCAAATCTTGCATGCCTAAGTAAACCGGATGGGGAAGTTCCCATCTTGGATGGACCCTCTGACTATGCCTTGTGGGAGACTCATGTCACTTGAGACTACTGGGTTGGTCAGTCCATTCAGTTCATATAATGATGGTGACTATACAAACAATCCATGGGCGGGCCATACTTGATGTGTCTAACCCCCGAGCAAGGCCAGTATGTATTAGCTAAATTGCATGAAGGCATATGAGATCTGAGAGAGGAAGAACTAGAGGCACAGGGCTCCTCGAGGGTATTATTGGTAGACTGTGAGTGGGCCACTTTGCCCAGTGCATGAAAATACTGACCCCTTAACTAGTGAATGTCACATCTTGGGAATCATGGTGCAAGACTGGTCTCCGTCTAGCCCGTGGCCACATTAAACGATAGGGAGTTGATGGTCGGTCAGCTTCCCTTCTAGCGGCTCAAAAAACTATTGTTGATGCTTGCAGTTATTTAGGTAAATGGATGAGGCGGCTTTCTGAATCAATCAAAGATAGAATCATTGCTGGGGTTTATGCGGAAAAACATTGTGTATGGTTCATCCAAGATCAATCAAGTGTTAGATAATGGGCAGCGGTTGTGATCGAGTCACAGGGACTTTTGCCGGGGTGAAGATAAAATTTATACTCTACCCTCGGTACCTTAAAGCAATGGCCATGAAGCCTCCAGCAAGACCTTGTTGTTGCCTTGAAACGGTTAGACTCCGGCCAAGGGAAATGGGTAGGAACTCATGGTGCTCCTAGGCTGGAACCTTGAAAAGCCTGACCGACATCTCTCCTTTTGCGCTCACTTACAGGGTGACGGTTGTCTGTGAAATTGAATTCTCTGCCCACCATCGAACAGCTGTGAATTAAATACGGAATCAATAGCGGGGAGTTGGGGCAGTGGTGAGTGAGTGAGGAAGCATAGCAATCATAATGTCTCTACGCAACTGCTTAGCGAACTCTTATAATAGGCAGGTGAAGCCTCGAGTGTTTCGGCGGAAATCGATCTTTGAGGAAAGTTTGAAATCTTCCTTCAGACCCCATATGAGAAATTTAACCAAACTAAGGAGGACCTTATGTCGTAATGTGGCCGGTGGCAAGGGTCCTATTATAGATAAAACAGAGATGGAATCCCTTGTGCCTAGAATGTGGAATGCCATGCACACAGAGAAGAGTATTATCAATAAAAGCATGTTTGTTTTTTGCCTACTCACATGTCTTGTATTTTTTCATTACGGGGTCCAATTTAAAAGCAAGGATGACGATAAATGACCTATTCGGTAGCATAGATAACATACCATTTGTGGTGAATTCAAAACACGGATGGTGCGATGGAAATGACCTCTCAGGCGACATCAAATATTTATTGGTCAATTTGTCGGATGGCGTAATAAAATGACCTATCGACCAAGCATATAATAACCAGCGAAGTCAAATCACAAACGGGATAGGCGCGCGGTCAAATGACTGCTCTGACTGATGTATTAACATCTAGTTGAGTCGTTAAAAAAATAGGATGTGGCGATAAAATGGCTATCCATTGACACTAGATAACATCTAGTTGGTTGATTTAAAAGCCCACGGATGGCGCAGATCAAGTGGCCTATCCGACGTGCGGTCAAACGCCACCATTTGGTCGAATCAAGCCGGATGGCATGGTAGATGACTGTCATTTGTACCAGATAACATCTGTTTGGTCGAATTTAAGCCCGAATGGCGGTAGATAACATCTGGGCGGTCAGTTTAAAAGCCGGATGGCCCGATGAAATGACTATCGAGCCCAACACCGTTAATATCTGGCGGTCAGTTCACTTCGGATGGCGTGAAGTAAATCACCTACTCATTGACATGTAACATTTGGCTAGTCAAATCTAAAAAGCCGGATGGCCTTGGTGATGACCTCGCCATTGCATAGATAACATCTGGTTGACGAATTTAAAGCCCGGATGAAAGCGCGATGAAATGACCTGTCGACCCGGCGCTAGATAAATTTGATTGTTGCTGGATGAAACGTAAATGACATATCCGACAACATCAGGTAACATATCTTGGTCCGTCTGGCGGATTGTAGCAATCGATGACCTATCGACCCGGCATAGATAACATCTAGCTGAAATTGCAATTAAGCTGGATGGCACAGTGTAATATCGGTCATGGATAACATTTGGTGGTCAAATTTAAAAGCAGGATGTATGGTCAGAAATGACTAATGTTGACATAGTGCTTATCTAGCTGGTCGAATTTAAAAGCCGGATGGGCGCGATGAAATGACATATCCGGTAGCGCAGATAACATCTCATTTGATCAATCCATGGATGGCGCGATCAAAATGTTTGTCAGGCCCGGCATAGATAACATCTGGTAGTCGAATCTAAAAGGCCGATGGCGGAGTAAAATGACCTATCGGCGACTGCGATAACATCTATTTGGTCAATTTAAAAGCTCGGATGAATTACTTAATAAAATGACCTTGAGCTCAGGCATGAATATATAATGGTCAAATCTAAAAGCTTGGGATAATGTATTGTGTGTGTCATTGCCGGAGATAACATATAGGCGGTCGAATGCAAAAGCCTGGATGACCACAGTCAAAATGACCTGTCGGGCAGCATGAATTTGCCCATCAGGCTCTATGCGTGTTCGAATGGTGTATATAAAAATCAGCCTGACGAGGTGACAATATCAGCGTACAAAGAGGCATGAATAAAAGTAATGAAAGAAAGGATGTAAATTGTTTGGTGCAAAAACATTGAACAGTACAAGTCTCGCCTCACAAAGCACTTAGGCCCTAGTTAGCAGCGACATCCTTAACCTCGCCGTTCGACGAGGCCGGGGGATCCATCGGAAGAGTCGCCTCCTCTCAACGGGTCAGATGTTCTGGCATTCCCTCCTGCAACCTTGATTGGATCAGAACAGGTAGCGGCGAGTGCTTAAGTAAGGGTTAGCAAAAAGAACTACGATTTCTGGGGCCCGAGGAACCGGTATTCCATCAGAGATACAGGCTGCTCCGCATATGTGTGTCTTAAAAACAGTGATATAGTATCGTTGACAACGTGTCACCACTTACGCTCCGAACTCGGCCTCCATCGCTCTCATCAGCCATGACCTTTTCGGAGGGTAGTAGAAATCATCTTATGGTCAGGCTTAAATCAAGGAAAGAATGGCTCTCGTTCGTCAAATGTTCTTTCTTCCTCCGCTTCCTTCAAGCACTCCCCCGCCCGGGGACAATACCTTACAAGTAACTGCACCGAGCTCCTTCAAGCGCGCTTTCACATAATAGCTAAAGCCGTTGAACCTAGGCCGGCTCAGACTCATCTGTAACAAGACATTAATGACTCTTCAAATCTCAACTTGGCCATCGCGCCTGGCGGCGTGCGCATCCCTCTCATACTCTGCGAGGCGGCTCTTCCGTGATTCGCGGCCTGCAACCCCGAATGACCGCCAACTCGGCCTCTTCTGTGAAACACTCTTGTCGCTGGAAGCGTTCAAAGTGGACATATGTCGCGGTCGTTTGGCGTCAACAAGCGGAACCGAACAATCAGTCTTGACGCCATGTTAAAATCAGTGAAGTAACTTTGCAAAGAAACCATAAAATAGAAATCAAACATTGTTGGCCCAATGTCTGTGAAACTGTGTCAGTGAGTCAGTTATTGAAACGTGAATTCTTGTTATGAACTTGTATCCGTCATCGATAATCCATGGATATATTCCTTAGGGTCCTGAAACGCTCGCGGTGATCCTGGCAGGCCACACCCAGAAACGCTCAGCGTCGAAGCATGTGCGAATACCAATTGTTCGGTGGTGATCGCGGACTTTCCACGGTGAAGGCTTTCGGCGGTGCATGATATAATTCACCTGAATGGCTCAGGCCCGTGCCCCCTCTTAGGAGCTCGAAGCTTGCGGAGAACCTGCGTTGAGACTATAATCCGCTCCGGTAATGACCTTGTGGCCCCGTGGACCGCCTCAACTTGACCTCCTAGGTTGACCTTGTCGTCGAAGAGGGAGTTACCTAGTGTGCTCAGGCGGTTGGCCTCCATGCCCCTGACTCTATCCAGACGGCCCACTTTGCTCCGTTCCCAATCATGGGCCTCGGTGGAAGCTACAAGGATAATGTAAACACACCTCCGATCCTCCTCGGCAGCGGTGGCCAGATCCACCGGCTGGCGAGGGGCGATCATCTGGCTCTTCACGTTTTCTTCCCCTCTGTGGTAAGCGCCAACGATTCTGTGTATATCTTTCTCAGTTCTCTCCTCGAATCAAATGCCGTGTTGGCTGCCAGGGGAACGAAATCCTCCCCCTTTGGACCCAGGCGTGTTCGAATCGCATTTGCCCCACTAGTTTAATCTTTATCACTCGGGCGAATCCAAGCCACTGCTTTCAGGTAAAGGAGCCATTGGGCGGCTTCTCCTGGTTCTCATGGGGAGCGGGATGAGGCGGCGGGTCTCAGGGAAGTGGGCGGGCAGAATGTAGCAAACACCCTGCGCCCAGACTTGATTACCTCAGCTATGGGCGTGGGAGGATGGCGCTTCAACTCAAATCGGGACGGCCCAGGTGATGTGACCAATGCTCCGCTGCTGATGTCCAGAGCCTTGATGGGGAATGACAGGGAGGGTGTGAGTAGGGTTAACGCCTCATGTGAATCTGTGTCAGGTCGGAGAACCTTGTAATGGCTCCTGCTGAAAATCTCACGATGGCCGTGAATTTTCGAGGCTGTTGCCTCACCCAGTTCACCGGCTTGCCTTTGGCCTTTATGAACAGCAGGGTTATCCGTCACTAACACTAAATATGGGAAAGGCCATGGAGCTGGTTAACTGGGCCACACACTTAGGTGAGACCAGTTTGATATTAAGCAGGCTTAGGGAGCAAGGATTTCGTCAGAGGTCCCTCACTATAATATGCCTTTAAGCCTCCTTCTTAGGTAGTCGAGGAGCCCATTAACAACACGAAAGTCGGGGTTAGGCCAGGCATAGACATAGGCTACGCCTATTCTCGAGAAAATAAATTATACATAACTTGACCAATGAGAGGTCGAGTTGAATAATTCAGTTTAACATAAGCACTCAGTCAAAATACGAATGACGTTAGGTGGATAAGAGTGAGTGCTCAGTGAAATGCAGAGTAGCAACTAGAGGTGGCCACGGGAGCGCAGCTCATTTGAGAGTCTCTACAGTAAAAAACACACCATTATGTTCTCCACCCGAGGTAGATAAACAAGTCACCATCATCAACTAGAGGTCAATGTTATCGAACTACTGAGTAAGCCAGTCAACTCCTATAGTGGGGCAGGGTAGTCTTTGCTTGTGAAGGCATCGCTGAAGAGCCTCAGGAGACACTCATGGAAGTTTCTTCACGACCTCGCCATTCTACAAGAAAGATCCAAATGGAGAAGAAAACGAATATTAGACTCTAGCCTTGTATACCCAGTTTAGTACGAAGCCTTACCCAAGCCCAGGCAAGGATGTGAATGAATAAGTTTTAAACCACGTCCTCCCTTCAGGGCCTTTTACGGTAAGCGGGTCCTCATCACAATCACTATTCTTAAGGGGTGATGATGGTACAAAAATGGGTGCAGCGGTGCTTCTAACAATGCGCAAATGAATGCAGGGTTACATGACTATTCGCGACGGATGGTATGAAAGGAAACCGACCAGCCAAAAATAAAAGAGGAAAAGTACGACTTAATGATGTATCTATATATCTGCGGCGCTAGGGCTGGTGGCATTTAATGCGCCGATGACCAATCGGCAGGATTTCAGCCATCTCGGCCGCGTGCTAGGAGCACGATGGCGAGTATTGGCGCCGAGGCCGCTACTCGGCGATTAAGTTTAACGGCCGACTCGTTATAAGTTATATAATATTCAACCGGCACCAGTTAAGTAGAATGTCACGCATAAATCATACGAAATTGCAATAAGACACTAGCGTCAAGCTGGCAGTTTTGCTAATTGCACCAAAAAGGTTTCGACATTACATAGCGATGCTTTGTTGCAAACAATCATAGTATAATAATCCGACTAACATTGAACTTACAAGACAAAATACAAAAGAAAACGAGCCAGCATCCACGTGATAGAGAAAGAAGGCTGCTGGGAATGAAGGAAAGATGGAGATGAGGGTGAAAATACTATGACTAAGAAGGGGAAAAAAGATGGAGATGGAAATTTGAAGAAATTGGAAAGCAGAGAAGATCTCAGTGGATTGACAAAGGGGTGTCTCGGATTCATTCAGTTTTGACAATAGACACAAGGAACAATTCAGGCTACTTGAGAATAATGGTCTGAGCTAGATCCGTGCTTGGAAAGCAAACCAAGTAATCAGTCTGTGTCTTCATCCATGATCCCTAATTCGAGGTCTCGCTAGCGTTCAATTATCCTTCTCGACGAGAAGGAACGCCTATGGATAACAGTGGGCGACGAACCTCGTCACCCTCTGACCTCCGTCAGACAGCTCAAGCGACGTGTAGCATCTAATACGGTTTCACAAAGTTCTGAAATTCGTGAAATTCAACGGCATTGATGGTTTCTTGTTCCTGCCGATATCAATGGTCAGCATGTTGCTCAGGTAGGGACCCGATCACCCTCCGGCCTTACGAAAAGGGGGCATTGTAAGGTACCATGGGCTGGAAAGCCAGTTCCCTATTAGCCGTTGACCTAGGAGCCCGATGGGACCCGGGCCTGGCCCAATGAGCCAGGGGATGGTGGGTGGCTGGAAAGCGAAGTGACCTCTATGGTGTGGCATCACTCAGATCTTAAGGTGCGGATACTTGCCCTACCGGGATGCTTCCTTTCCGATTGACTTCATCAGCAGTGCCAATAACTCTTCGCGATCTCTGATATATGTTCTCCGGTGGTAGCACATACTCGGCGAATGGAAGCACTCTGTGACGGATTCGGAAAGCAATTACGCGAGAGAAGAATAAGTCATCCTTCGAGTGGCGAGGTATGCCTATCTTTGTGGAAGAAAGTGATCAAACTCCATGGAAGGTGGATCCCCAGATTTCTTCCTCCATAAAGAAGAATCACAGGCGAAGTGCGACATTCTTGATTGAGATAGCCGATCTTGAATATGATCCTTCAAAGCTAACTTTGCCATTGGAGGATGACGAACACCATAGTCGTCTTCTTGTTGTTTTGCGAGTTGCCATGGTAGTGATGAGTGGAATGTACGACGATCCTTGACTATGAGTGGAACTACACCTTGCTCCTGGACGTTGCAAAGCTAAATCTTGCTCTCTCTCTGTAGACAGATCATTTGACAATGTGTCAAAACGAAAAAAAGGAAGGCGTAGGCTAGATTGGAAGGTGTTCAAGGAGCGGCGGAACTGCAGTTCGGAGATAGTCCAAATTGGAAAACTCCACAGAAATTAGGTAAACCCTCCAACGGGAAGAAGCCCAATAACTGGTATAAAAATCTTGGGAGGATTGCAGTGCTTGGTGATAGAAATACCCAATTTCTATGCTATTTAACTTTAGTGAGACGGGTTGGAGCAAAATCGAAAAGAAAAGAAAGCCTTAGAGACGCCACAGGGGGCTGGATAACTGACCCAGACGGATTAGAGATGATGGTCTAGGATTACTACGAATCGCTTTTCAGATAAGAAGATACAATTAACAATGTTTCGTTCCCTCCCTATGGGTTCCCTCCTATTTTTGAGGCTCAATGCCTTCTACTGAACATGACAGTGACACAAGGTGAGATCAAAGCAGCCTTGTTTGAGATGTCGCCCCACAAGTTCCCGGGTATAGATGGGCTTCATGCATCGATGTGGAAAACAGTTGGAAAATCTCTTTGTAAGTTTGTTGAGATTTTTTTTGAAACATGTTATCTCCCCCGTACCCAGTGACGCTCTCTATTGGCCAATCCCAAGGTTAGCTAGCCGAAATCTCTATCCCACTTGAGATCGACCAGTCTATGCAATGTAAGCTATAAGGTGATCACCAAAATAATGACTAATAGATTGAAGCAGGTCATGGCTATTGTCATTGCGCCAAATCAGAGCAGTTTTGTCCTGGGACAATAAATCACTAACAACGTCATTATTTAACAAGAGGTACAACATTCAATGCGATCCCGATTCACAGGTAAGGGCTTCATGACTATTAAAAATTATTTAGAAAAGGATTATGACAGCCTGTCATGGCCCTTCATTCGTGACACCCTAGAGAACCTGGGGCTTCCATGAAAATGGATTAATAACACATCTTACATTGTATTAGAGCACTTGGGAATGACAATTTTATGGAATGGCAAACAACTGGATTGGTTCAAACCCTCTTAGGGCATTCGTCAGGGCAACTTAATCTCACCATTTTATTTTGTGCTCTCCTTGGAAAGACTGGGACATATTATACAGAATTCTGTAGAAAATGGCAAGTGGAAACCTATTAGCCTATCTCGGAATGGCCCTAATCTCTCCTACTTATTTTTTTGCAGATGATCTAATCATTTTCACTGAGGTGTCAGTGGAACACATTCAAACTATGATCGAGTGTATGGAGCTTTTTTGTGGTCTTTTAGGGTAGAAAATTAGTCTTCAAAAATCGAACATTGCATTCTCCAAAAGGGTGGACATAGAGGTGGTGAAGGAGATCTCTAATGTAGCATGGATCCCTATCACAAGTGACCTAGGGCGATACCTAGGCACTCCCTCCATTCATGGACGTGTTGGCCTAATCCATTGTCAACAGGTGATGGACTGAATTTCCTCTAGATTGGAGAGCTGGAAAACAAAGTCTCACTCAGTGGTTGGTAGACATACCCTTGCCATGTCAGTGCCATCCTCTATACCAATTTACACCATGTGCTATTACCAATGGGGGTTTGTGGGAGGATTGATAAGAGCATTCGAAATATCTTATAGGGGAGCTCTAATGAAAAGCGAAGGGTTCATCTTTTGAATTGGGAAACAGTGACTCAAGCCAAGATGCTTGGTTGCCTAGGGATTAAAAGCATGCGTCGAATGAACACCAGTTTCATGGCAAAGTTAAGATGACGACTACTTTATGAAAAGGAGCGCTTATGGGCTAGAGCTATCCTTAGCGAGTATACGAGAGGTTCAAATGATCATAGAAAATTCAAGAAAAGGCAATGCTCTTCTAATGCTTGGCAAGGAATTTGTTTAGCCACGAAGCTCCTACAAAATGAAATCAGAGTTGAAGTTCAAAATGGAAAGAACACGCTATTTTGGAGGGACTGGTGGGTTGGAGATACACCCTTGTTGGATCTGGTAGAGCAGCCTCTCAACCTCCTCGATTCCTACAAGTTGGTGATGTGACGCCCCAAAATCTGTGAGTATGTTGATCACCCATAAACTCGCGGAAACCTGTGGATATCGTGTAACCCGATACCCTTTCGTGTGTCCCATTCATCGGGATCCATAATTTAACAAAAAATCGGATAGACTCTCTTTTGTACGAGGAGTTCTATCCAATTCCCAACCTATACATTATACAACAACATGACCCATCCGAGGCTCAATATGATATAATGACCGTACTGAGTCTATTTATGAGTAAAAATTGACCACATCGGGCTTATTTATCCACATTCATATAAAAAATATGCACGACTATATTAAAAACAATCTATATGAGTTTAATTACAACTCGTGACATATTAGTACATGCCAAAAATAATTTGTTCCAGTGTTACAAAAATGTTGTTCCAAATTGTTTTACCAATATTAAAGTAAGTATAAAACCACCGTTGGCTTTCTTTACCCTTGCGGCGCCAGGATGAGAGCAGATGCAATAAACTCAAAGTCTTCCACAGTAATGTTATCCCATATAGGGTGAGCCACGCCCAGTAGAGTAATTCATACAGAGGCTACTCACATGCAATGTTCACCTTAACAATCAAATTCACATAACAATTCCAAATAGGAATATGCAATCCTAGGTTGAAATTCTACATGCTATGCCATGAAATGAGATGAGACTTACTCATGCACCATGCCCAAGTCTTTATCGACTTCCATACCTGAGTCTTTACCGACTCCCATACCCGAGTCTTTACCGACTCCCATACTCGAGTCTTTACCGACTCCCACCACACAATGCGTTGCCCATGTGTGATAAAATCCGTCATTGATGGATTACATCAAATGATCCCTTTTAAAACAAAAGTCATGTTTTCTAAACCAAAACTTTTTGGATGTCATTTCTCGAATGATCATTTCATTTATAAAGCCCTTGTGTCTTTTGTGGGTAGCGGATTTTTAGAGTCTCACCGCCGATTCCGTATACCCTTTACACTTTTTGGACTTTCACGAATTAGTGTAGTAAACCGATTGGGTCACGAAATGTCAGCCCTTATTGCTATTACCTGAGCACAAGTTTTAGTTTCATGTGATTGTGCGACTCTGTTGGACTTTGTCAACGGTACTAACCCACTCATCAAATCACCAATTGTGGTGTTTGATCTTAACCATGCACCCACACCCATGAAATGCGATGTTCCCGTGCATATGCAATGCAATGTGCCATTGCATGTTAATGTCATGTCCCATATGTAATGAATGCCATATGGACAATATAAACCATACAATTTACCTTGTATCCTGGACAATTATATCACATGCATGTAGTTTCCAAAACAAACATTCATTTCAATGTCAATATATAAGCATACCCATATCAACATTCATCACAACAATTATCAAGCATGTTATCACAAAAATCAAGTAATAACAACTTTAACTCTCAAGGTCAAATGTGACATGTAAAATGCTCACAAAACAGCCCCAAACGGCCATAAGGCAAGCCACAAACAAGCCATAAAATAGGGTACAAAAACAATCCCAAAACAATCCCAATTCAGGCCATAAAACAGTCCACAAACTAGCCATAAAACAGGGCACAAAGTAGTCTTCAATTTGGCCAAAGGACAGGCCACAAACCAGCCATAAAACAGCCACAAAAGGTTCCCAAATCAGGCCATAAAACAGTTCCAAACAGCCCCTTAATTAGCTCCCAAACAGTCCATAATACGGGCACATCCCAAGTCCATCTCCAACTACAATTTTGACCTAGTAAACAGGGTTTTAAATAAGTGATAACACAACAAAATGTTCACCTATTTCTTAAGTTTCCAGAGCTCATAGATCAGGTCATTGGGACCTTTAAATTAGGAGATATGGCGAAAAATTCGGTTGCTCTGAGCAGTTTCTAGAGCGTGTCGTGTTCTAAATTGGACGAATTTCTAGGAATAATGGAGACATAATGTGACCATACTTTCTTCATGAAAGTTACTCTCCTAGGTGTCTAGTTTTATTAGGATTTTGATTTGGATCAGTATGACCCAATATATGGTATAAACAACATGGCTGCTCAGTAGAGGACATAATGATGTTTCTTGTAAGAGCTCATTTCGGGGTTTTTAGAGTAAAGTTTAGCTATCTCTTCCTAGACATTTGTAGCTCTTGTTCTTAGGTTTCATCTCAACTATAATCATCAATTTGGACGTCCATAGGCGATTATGGCAAAAAACAAGGACATAGTTCTAGGGAAATTTTGGTTTAATTTCCCTTTAACCACCCACATATCATTTTTCACATCTTTGAAAGACTACAACCAAACCAAACCACAAATAAGCCAACAATTACCCAAAAAATCAATCCAAACAGCCCCTAAGGAGCCATAAAACCTGATTTTTCAACCTAAACAACCCCTAAGAAGCTATAAAAGTGGATTATCAGTCCAAACCGCCCTAAGGAGCCATAAAACCTGATTTTTCAGTCCAAACAGGGCCTTAGGACCTCTACACCACATTTTCACTGAGCCAAAGCTTTGGGTGAAATAAACCAAGTAGGAAAGAATCCCTACCTCTTGGAGGCGTAGTAGAGACGAAAGGAGGTCTCGAGAACTTACCTCTTAAGCTTAGAAAACTTTGTTTCCTAAATCTGGCGGGTGCCGGTGAAATTCATCCTTTGGTACCGCAGCATTAGCCCTGCGTCGAGAGATGAACTTTAAGCCTTGGCCCTACGAATTCCAATCGACGGAACTTCGTGGATTGAAGAGAGAAGTCTTTAGCTTCTCATTTTCTCTCCCTCTCTCTCTACGGTTTTTTTCCCAGCAAAAAATCTGCTCTTTCTTTTGCCTCAAGCCTCTTACTTAAGTTTAAGTAAATTGGCTCACGTCGCACGTGTCAGGTGACACATTGCCAGTATGTTTACGTTTGAAACAATTTATTTCATTCGGTCTCTAGGATTCAATTTATTTTAAATAAAACTTTACCTAAGTCATTCTCAATTTTCAAGATTTACTATAAAAATCTTGTTTTGGAATTCATGAAACGCTAGTCGCCTCAAAAACATGAAAATTCCATTTGTCTCGAAATTCGTGAAATTAACGTCAGTAACTGAATTTCTCGAGGCGAATCACGGCGAGTTCGTTTTGTCATCAAGATCTAGAAAATTTTCAAGTTTGCTATTGCAATGTAGCGTGACAATTTACAGAGTTTTGTCATTTTTGAAAATTCAAAATTTTGGGTTTTCACAATTGAAGTTATTGGAAAAATTAAGAGGATGAAAATAGGAAGAAATCAGCTTCTCCACAAAACGTCTCTCGAGTTGATCTAGATCCTCTTAAGAGATGATGAGATTGTCAGTCCTTATGCTTTAAGTCCCTCCCAAATGGTCATACGTTTGTGATATTGGATTAATAGTCAAGATTTTCTATTGTAATTCTTTCTATTACTATTCTTCTCTATTAGGCAAATAGCAATATAGGAATAACTTGTTAGGATCTACTATCTCTATAAATATGTACATGTAAAATCTGATTTATTTTATGAATAAAAGTATTCTTCTCTATTTTACAAGTTGGTATCAGAGCCACAAAACCCTAAATCATTCTTCTTTGAATCCTTAAACCGCAGCAGTCATGATAAGAACATCGTCACCAAATCTGTCATTATTGACCACGAAGGTTCATCATGCGATTCGAAATTGTATTGAATGAGACCAACTATGATATGTGGTCTCAAATGTTAGAGATGCAAATTACTGAGAAGGAGAAACTCTCCTACCAAAAAAGGCCCATCCATCCTAAGACTGCTAATGGTGGCGACAAATCATCATACAAATGCACTCATAGTGATCAAATTGGTCATACAAAAAGTCGATGCTATGAACTTGTGGGATATCCGGAATGGTGGGATCATAGTCGTGATTCCCGGAAGAAGAATTCCAAGAAGGCCTCTACTGCTGCAATTGTTGAAACAAAGACAGAGGATGATAGCGGTGAAAAGTCCTCGGCATTAGCAACAACAACAGGTAATGGTGGTAAGGTTTTAAATATTTTCACACCTGTTTCTAATAGTGCATGGGTAATTGATTCCGGTGCTATGGATCATATGACATTTGATTCTAGACAAGTTTCACCTCTTAAATCTTCCTCACAAAATTCTGTTTCCACTGCCAATGGTACCTCAATTCCGATTATTGGGGAAGGATCCTTGTCCCTTACTAGCACCTTGAATTTAGATTCTGTTTTGGTTGTTCTGTCTTTGAATTATAATCCTTTGTTAGTTTCTCAAATAACCACTACCTTATTTTGTGTTGTCATTTTTTGGCCTGAATTTTGTCTATTTAAGGACATCCGGACAAGGCAGATGATTGGTTGTGAGTGTAGAGCGAGGGCGTTTATTACTTGGACTTGGTGTGCAAAGAAGTTGAGATGAGTTAAATCAAGCTTTAAAGATTGGGGTTACGAAAAAAAGGAAATTTGAGATATGGTTATGGCATCGATGTCTAGGGCATGCTTCTTTTGGTTACATGAAGAAATTATTTCCTAGTTTATTTGCAAACTTTGATGTCTCTAGTTTCAAATGTGATGTTTGTGAACTTGCAAAAAGCCATCGTGCTTCATTTCCATTTACTTTGAATAAAAAGTCCAGTTCCTTTTATGATCATACATTCTGATGTTTGGGGCCCATCTAAATTTGCTACTTTGGATGGATCGCGTTGGTTTATTACTTTTATTGATGATTGTACCAGGATGACTTGGGTATGTTTGATGAAGTCCAAAAGTGAAGTAAACTTGTTATTTCAAAAATTTCATAAAATGGTTTGTAGTCAGTACAATGCATAGGTTCAGGTTCTCCGCAGTGACAATGGAGGTGAATATTTGAGTTTTGAATTGAAGCGGTATTTGGAAGCCCATGGAACCATTCATCAAACTACTTGTTTCGATACACCTATATGAGAATGGGGTGGTGGAAGCGAAAAATGCGTCACTTGTTGGAGGTTGTTAGATTGCTTCATTGATAGAAGCACATATGCCTTCATCCTGTGGGGACACGCAATTACCTCTGCGGCATATTTGATCATGAGTACCTTATATACTTATTAGTTGGACACCATCAGAGGCTCTCATTAAGCAATTGTTGCTCCCGATCGGTCAAACTTACCTCCTCATGTCTTTGGTTGTGTAGCATTTGTACATCTTCGCAAGCGTCCCGAGCAACAAGTTGACACCTCGAGCATTGCGATGTCTTTTAGAATTATCTTTGCTTGTATCAAAGAATGCAAGTGCTATCACCTCAAGCAAATGAATGTTGTTACAATGGATGTAGTTTTTTCATGAAGACTCGTGTATTTTCCTGCGACACGAACTTCAGGAGCACACGGAAGAAGTTCAAGCTCTACAGACCTCAATTCACGATCTATAGAAGGGGAACTCTTTGAATGCGGTAACAATGCGAGATAGATGAAAGGAACGCCTGAACTTGGTAATGAGAATGTTGGTGAATTTGATTTGGAGTGGTATAATTTGGACCATAGTGAAATGAACGTGATGAAGAAGACCCTAGACAATGAAGTTGTAGATCAACCTCCATCGAATCTCTGCTCATGGTGAATTAATTACCAAACCAATGCTTTGAGGATAGTCTCTTTGTAGTGTCTGAACCACCAAGAAAACAACTACCACCACGTCAAACCAGAGGTATTCCCAAACCCACATATGAACCCGAACTTTCTAGTAAAGTTAAATATCCCATGAATTATTATGTCCCCAACATCAACATCTACGAATAATAAGTCATTTGTAAATCAATTATCTATTGTATATATTCCTATGCGGTGTGTGGAAGCCTTGGGCGACCAGGTGGAAAGTTGTTATGAATGAGAGATGAAATCCTTGCCAGAATGAAGCAGGAACATTGGGTAGATCCTCCGAGGAAGAAACAGGTTGGATGTTGGTGGGTTTATCTTTGTATGAAGCACAAAGTAGATGATACGATTGAGCGTTTATGGCGGTAGCGAGGTGCACGACCAGTAAATTGATTATGCGAGATACATTTGCATGTGGCTAAAGATCAACACGATTCGAGTCTTATTGTCTCTAGGCAAGCACAGTTGCCATTGCAACAATTTGATGTGAAAAACACCAGCCTTTCATGGCGAGTTGTCGAAAAGAAGTGTACATGGATTTGCCACTAGGGTGCATGATACCAGAAGTGCATTGTCGGAAAGTGTGCAAATTAAAGAAATTGTTGTATGGGCTAAAACAATCTCCAAGAGCATGGTTTGGAAGGTTCACGAAGTCTATGAGGTCTTTTGGCTACCATCAGAGTAATTCAAACCACACTTTATTCTTGAAAAAACAGCATGGTAAGATCACTACCCTTATTGTGTATGTTGATGACATGGTGGATTCTGAGAAACCAATATTTGATGAAGGAAGGCTCTACAAGTTACTTATTGCGAATTATTCGAAGTGAGCCAGTCACTTGAAATATTTTCTTGGGATCGAAGTGTCGCGATCTGATAAAGGGATTTTCTTGTCTCAAAGAAAATATGCTTTAGATTGTTCACGGCGGTATGTCGGCATATGTCAACTAGCTGATACACCAATAGAAGAAGGATTGAAGTTATGTGTTGAGACTAATTAGGTGCATATTGATAAAGGGAGATATCAGAGGCTTGTTGAAAGATTGATGTACTTAGCACACACTAGGCCAGATCTTGCCTATACATTGAGTATTGTTAATTAAGAACAACGCCATAATCTGAGAACAACATATGAATGCGATTATGTGCATTTTAAGGTATACGAAGTCAGCTCTTTGGAAAGACATTTTGTTCACTAAAAATGTAGATTGTCAAAGTGTGGATGCATATAGTGATCTTTGACTTGATTGGATCAATAGATGACGAGACGATCTGCTGGGATATTTCTGTACTTGTAGTGTTGGCTCGTTACATGGAGAAGCAAGCGGGAATGTTGTTTGCCCACGTTCAAGCGAAGGCGAATTTAGGGGTATGACACTTGGAATATGCAGGCTTGTGGCTAAGGCTTCTATTGATGGATTTGGGCTATACGCCTAGGTAACCGGTCGGCTTTATTGTGACAATAAAGCGACATGTGATATTCTTCATGTCCGTCTGTGATCGTGAAGCATGTGAGGTAAACTGATTCTTACGTTAAGGAGAAGTGGATGAAAATTGTCGAGTTCTTCAGATTTGATGAAAGATCAATTGGTTGATATCCTCACCAAAGCTTTTTCAAGTCGAAAGTGTTCTCAGTTTTGAGCAAATTTGGGCATGTGTGACATCATCGTCAGCTTGAGAATGTTGCGATATTAGTTAATAGTCAAAGATTTTCTATTGTAATTCTTTCCTATTACTATTCTTCTCTATTAGGCAAATAACTTAATTATAGGGAAACTATTATATTCTTTCTGTTGAGAATATTTCTGCATTGGGCAAAATATCTTAATTGTAGGAATAGTTTGATTGTAGGATCTTTATTATCTCTATAAATATGTACATGTAAAGATATAGATTTATTTTTTATGAATAAAAAATTTTCTTCTCTATTTTACAAGTACTTCTGGGTAAGCTCAACCTATTCCCTAGCTAATGGAGTAAACAACCCACCACAAAAGATTTATGGGGCAATATCCAACGAGGAGAGGTTCTAAGGGATTGTGATAGCATCTGGCTGGGAAGCTTTGTGGCCTACTTAGGGACATGTTCTGTGGAGGAGGTCGAACTCTAGGCGTTGATCTTAGGACTTTGCATGGCTTGGGAGAGAAACGTGAAGTCCTTACAGGTGGAGGTAGACACTATGCTGGTTTTGAAATGGATTACAAAATAGACTACTGGAATACAATATGGGAATGTCATCAATGAGTGTGGCGACTCCTTCAGGTCAAAAGCAGAGAGGGTGGGAACTGAATCATATTTTCCGGGAAGCAAATCAAGTGGCTGACCATCTTGCAAGAATTGGAAACCAGTTGTGGAATATGTGAGTTATCATATGGGCAGATTCCCCGAACGATATAGTGCCTCTCCTCGAACGAGACAAGGTAAGCATGGTGACCAAAGAACTTCAAATGCAGAGTAGAGCTCAGTCTTTTAGAGTAGGCCCTCCTTTAGTAGCAAAAAAAAAAAAAAAAAAATTGAAAACTATTTTATAGTAAAAAAAAAGCACTAAAAACTAAAATGATCTATTGTTTTTTAATAATAACAATTAAATAATTTGACATTAATTTAATTAAAACGCTAATTATTTTTACACTTAATTTTATTCTTAAATGATTATATTGTTTTAAATTATACATTAACATAAAAACATTTAAATAGAAATATTTCTACTAATTTTAAATTTTATATAGTAAATCAATTAAAAGAATTTAAATTTTCTATCAACACGTACAGAGTAAGGTCTGTAATGGCGATCGGTGACATTAAATGGTAAATAAATGCTGGTACTCTTTTTATAGTTTGCAAACAAATGGACATGTGGCGTGCCGTAGAGTCTGGAGTGGACAAATGTTTTGGCCAGCGGGAAAATATAGTGGTGTGCATGGGTTATAGTGGGGTTTTGTGCAGCGCGACCATGGTATGTTCCTATAGCGGGGTTTTCTTCGGCCCGCGGCCGCGGGGGATTTCTAGAGGTATAGTCGGGGTTTGTTGGCCAGCGGTATAGGATGTGTTAATAGCTCACTGACCTTGTGGCGCCAGCAAGTTTTCTGGGGTATAGTGGGGTTTGTTGCAGGCGCGGCTATGGGATGTGTTGAGGCACGGCCTTGTTCTGATGCAAGCCATAAAGATTAATAAGCGATATTTTCATCCATTAGGCCTCTGAAAGGAAAACATTGAGAAATTCTAAAGGAAAATCGTGAGAAAATACAGTGACAAATCATAGACAAAACTATATTCATAGACTTAAATCAAAGTTTCCAACAACCAAAATAATCATCAATTGCACAATTAAACTAATGCGAGAAATTAATGCGGAAGTAATGTAGGAGTAATCTTAACTTACATTCTTGTGTTGAATCTATAAGAACCCAAGTGTGGAAATAAATAGATTATATACTGTATCCATTAAGCTTGTGATCTTTTGCTTTATTTTAATTACATAGGTTATATACATTTATCACGAATTCGCATTTCTGCACTTAATCAGGTGTATCATAAGAGTTCAAGACGGTCGTGGAAGGTGCTCATCTCTGATAAATATCCTTAGTTTTCTATCTCTATCTGTACAAATAAATATTAAGTCAACATTTAATATCTGTAAATAGACAAACACAATCAAATGTCTAAGCAAAGTTGAGGGCATCATTCACATGGCGATGAAATTAAGACTGATTGATTAAATCTTGGTCAAAAATAATGAATATGATATAACAATTTTTAATCTTGAACACACCATCGTAAATTTGATTGAACAGAAATTAACCCAAGCTTTGCATGACGTATCCACCACTCAAATACGGCATAAGTTAATTATATCCTTCATGTGAAAATGATATGGAGACGTGTTTAGATACAACAAATCTCTGGGAATCATCGTTCCTAATACATAAATCATTGTGCAAATATGTATCAGATTTGCTGCAAACAGAAACTTCAAGTGAACAAAATGAACAGTAGAATCCCTTAGTAAAAAGGAATTAAAATATCACCAGATCAGATGCACAAAATATGAATATTCCAAACAAGGTAAGCATTTTCCAAAATATCAAAGGTAAAGTTCACTTCCAGGCCAATTCACAGTGGAAAGCAAACATGAGAATCATGATCAAGGCAATTAACAGATCACAACTCAGAATCTAGACATGCACACATATAGATCTTTTAGTAATATAATTCAATTCTCAAAGCCCAAATAAAATGGTAAGCAAATTTTTGAAATCCACAGATTTACAATTAATAAGCTGAGGTTGTTGCACACCACAATATCCTTGTGTAGACATCTTAAGCACTAAATAACTCCAAGGCAGATCATACCCAGTAACCACAATTCTGGTCATCAATTTTGCAGGAATTCAGTTATTTTTCCTATGGGGATATCCCTTGCCATATTCTTAAGGTTTTTACAAAGTAGGTATATCATGATAAGTGTCATTCACTGCTCTATCCTGCATATTTCAATTTAGGTAAAACTCTTATGTCAAAGATCTATATTTGCATTGGGTAGGTTTCATCATACAGAGTATGTTAGTTGTAACAGTCCTGGCTGGTTGGCATCAGTCCTCATGGCTGGCACTAGCTTTCCTGGCTTACTATCTCCATTCTACCAGAGAAAAAAAATGAAAAGAAAGTCAATGGAGATAGTAAGCTAGCATCTCTATTAAGGTATTCTTCTTCTCGTTCTTCTGTTTTCACCTTTGGGAGAGATTCAATGTAGTCTTCTGGTATTTCCATTTCTGATAAAATTTGAGCATTTATTGCCATAGCTGCCCATGCTTGGTTCTGAATCCTTTGAACCTGTATCCACTTCATATCACCTCAGATAGACAAACTGGAGAACTTTATTAGTAGGTATCACCATTTTAATCCCTAGTATCCTACATTTCTAATATTGTCAGTAACAAAGGACATGTTTGACATTCAACATGCTGCGCATGTATTTACTCTGTCATTATGCCTTCAAGCTTGAACCTCTGATACAAATTAGAACAATGATGCATTAAAGAAATGAAATACATTCTTTTTGATATGCAAATTAAAGAAATGAAACATATGAATACAATTTAGAACAACGATGCATTAAAGAAATGAAGTATATGAATAGACAGTATCTCTTACACAATAGCCATTCTTAAAGAATAGATGAGTAAAAGAATCCACAAGTAGAATTGTCGATGCAGGTTTAAGCTAATGGGAGGTAGCTCCAGATATAAGGTCTGGCCTTTCAAGTTAGACTTCCACCCGTTCTACATCATAGAACCCGACTGTGTAATTTAATTAACAAGTTTAAAGTGAACCAAAGCAATAATCTCTCTGCTAGTAAATATGCAAGATCACATACACTCCCCAAAGTCTAAGTTAATGGGATATGGAGTTGGCTCCACATATAAGGCCTTACCAACAATCGTAATCTTTCATTCATCCTATCATCAACAGTCTACTGTAACTAAGAACCATGGCATAATCGCCGTCCCTGATATCTCGTATCGACGTTTATCTTCCAATGATCAGTTTCTGGTTCTGGCAACTGATGGGGTAAGATCCATTAGTTTCATTCAAATATCTGAAGACAAAATAAAAAAAGATTTTTTGTAAGAATGTCAACTCTCTTTAGTTTAATCAGTTTTTCTCCAAGTGTTGTGTTATAACACCTAGCCTAATCTAAAATGGAAGAGATTGAAAAAAACTGAGATTTGTTATTACATTTGACAGTGTCCAAGAGCTGATGAAACACCCTTTCCACTTGTGAATATGTAGCTGGTAGAACATGTATTTTTTCTGGTAAATTAATGAAATACTCTTGCATTTAGAAGATAAGTATAGAGACTGTAGGCTCAGACTTGCTGGTCTATCTTCTTGGCTTTGATGTGGCCTAATCATGCAGAGGGAGTCCCTCCGTTCTCACCATCTTGAGTAAGCAGATATACAGATTCAAGCAAATGGTTTGTGTAAAGAACATGAAACTCAATCATAATAGCACACCCTCGCCTAGCAGTGCAAAATTTATAGATATTATGTTTCACTATGTCCAATCGGACAATTCAAGTATCATTTGTAGACAAATAAATCTTAGTATATATATAATAAATGTGTTTAGTATGTGATAAGAAGATATTTTATCTCACAAGGATACTTGAGCAGGAGAATCTAAGTTCATGCATGCACGAGTCAAACCAAGAGGTTTGTATCAGTCAATCTTAAAAATAAAAAAAAACCCATATATATATATATATATAAAAGCCTTTCTTGCTAAGGCATATTAAAAATTCAAATCCATGGTGGCAGCTTGCGATCTTGAACAAACATCCATTTTGAGTAGCAGAATTTCATATTATAGGAGTTGAAATTGAAAGCAAAAAATGTTAAACAACTTTTTCCCTTTTTCGAGTTCAATTTCAACTCCTTCCTTTCCTTCATTCCTCTAAATCACTTAAGGGAAGAATTTTCCTCTTATTCTTCTCTTTAAACAGTAAGTGAACGGACTCAAGAGTTCGAAGTGTTCATGAACTCTAAGGCTTTCAGAATCTAATCAAATGGGCAAATATAAAAAACAAAAACAAATGCAGTTAGCCAAAACACAGTTTCATTAAATCAGAGCAACATAACCGAAATTGCAGGCTGTAAAGTTAGCAGTTGCTTCCCTTGCCACGTATGCTTTCTTGACTTATGTTTACCTAAAAAACTTGTCACTGTCCAACCAACTTCCCGTAACAGGTTTACCCTTTATTTTCTCTCATAAATCATTAATATATATATATATATATATATATATATATATATATATATATAGTCAGAAGAAGTGTTAACTTCTAAAATTAAGTTGGAAGTCGTTGCAGAGATATGTAGATAGGTGATGGAATCAGAAAGGATTATGGATAACTAATACTATCTCCGTATGAATCATATCTTAATATTAGATATTTATGACTATCATAATTAGCTAATAGGTAATATGATCTTTCCTTATGTAAAGTTTGAGATTGATTAAGCCTTCAATTGCTCCTTGTTTCTCAGTCATGAGGGAGGATAAAAGCAGGCCTTGGTGTTTTCCTTGGTTATAACAGGAAAAAAAAAATGTGGATCATGCATGTGAGACCCTGTAATTCTGAATTTCCTGAAAGAACTAAGTTTGAATTAATATCTAAAACTTGGTGATTGTTTAACACAACATCAGCTTACAAAAATCCTCTCTGCAGGGTTTTGAAGTAGAATCACCTTGCTCATTTATGCAGATTGAGGCATGCCTGAGGCAACAAGTGGCTGACAATCAAAAGAAGTGGAGGACAAGGTTGATTAGAAGATCAGGAACTTAGGAAGCTGGCATATCCAATGAACTATGAAGGGATGGGTGGGGCTAACAGGGAGGACGTTAGTGCAGAGATTGATCTCTATTTCTTTTTGACGTTAGGACAAGTCTAATCAAATGGGCAAATATAAAAAACAAAAACAAAAACAAAAACAAAAACAAATGCAGTTAGCCAAAACCCAATTTCATTAAATCAGAGTAACAGAACCGAAATTGCAGGCTGTAAAGTTAGCAGTTGCTTCCCATACCAACAATCCAGAACAGAATTCCAACTGTAGAGTGTATGAATTGTGTAGTATGTTGCATGCATAGACCCAGAACTTAATACCATAGAATATCTCCCTACAAGTTTGAGATTGATTAAGCCTTCAATTGCTCCTTGTTTCTCAGTCATGAGGGAGGATAAAAGCAGGCCTTGGTGTTTTCCTTGGTTATAACAGGAAAAAAAAAAAGTGGATCATGCATGTGAGATCTTGTAATTCTAGAATTTCCTGAAAGAACTAAGTTTTGAATTAATATCTAAAACTTGGTGATTGTTTGCTAACAACATCAACAACCATACTTATCAGAAAGAGGCTTTTCCAATACTGGCATAAAGGGCATTGGCCTCATTGAAACAGACGCTAACGCAATATCCTGGATTGGGAATGCAAACAAGAAAATCAGCTACCAAAAAAACATGGACCATAGCTATCATAACATTAGAAATTTTTTTGACAGAATAAGCGGCGTATTTCAACACCTTCAAGAAGAGAGGTGGCTAAAAACCATTAAAACTCTTCCAATGCTTCTATTCTAAGGATCCTTTTGCTTTTTTACCAACAAAATAGAGTTACATACATCAGAATTTGTAAAGAACTAAAGCTGTTTCTGGAACTTCAAGATTAGCTTCTACCAACAAATGCAAATTGACATAAAAGCAAGGCAGCTGGACAGCTCCCAAAAGCAGTTGTTCAAGCACCACTATTTAATTCTACAGTAATTATCAAGAAAAGAGCGCATGAGTTTTCAATCAATTAATGTCCTTCAAAGTTAACCTCAAACTCAATTGTATAGCAGATTGTAACTAAAGAGCACACTTGGAATTTTCATCCATACAATTCCTTATGTATTAGAAACAAACCAACACAAAACCTAGACTATGTTTCAAAGACATGTATCGTTAAATACGTGTAAATTATTTCACCAGTTGCAAATGTTTCCGACAACCATTTAAAAGAGATACTGATAACAATCTATGATTTATGCAGTTTTGAAAGGAAGAGGAAATTACCTAGAATTGGCAGTTCAAGGTTGGAGTTAGTTGTTTCGCAGATTAACCGATGAAGAAACCCTAGTCACGGATCCGCAGATTCTTGGCTTTGAGGAGATTAGGGACCACAAAGTTAGTCAATGCAAAAATTGGGCGATCCGCAGAATCACTCTTGCACATTTCCAGATCTCAAAAGAGAGTTGAAGAGAGAGAGAGAGAGTATGAGGGGATACCTTTCCTGCTAGAATACGGAGCCGAATAACACGAGAAAGATATATACTCAGCTTTCTCAGGAAAATACAGGTTTCTGATACCTAGAAATGATGAATCGCTTCAGCTCTTTCTCTCTTTCTCGTGGGGGAGAGAGAATCGCTCGCTGCACAGAGAGACTCTGAGAATGACGAAGAAACAAAAGGAGAGAGGGAAAAAGGGCAGGGAGTACAGAAAAAGAGTGGAGAGAGAGATTGCCGCGTCATCTTGAAGATTAATCTGAACCCTTATATCTAAGTGGACGACCGTACAGAAAATTGCCATGTCAGAAGATGACCCGTTGACTCCCAAGTCGACGCTTATCAAAATTGATCTTATAGTTACTTACACGTCGGAGCGGAGGGGAAAGGAAAATATAAATTGGAGTGGCATTTCTTGACTATACGGGTAAGTATAGTGCAGTCGAATAATTTATCCATTTAAAGTCAAAAAATATCGTGTGCGTGGTATATATTCGTCTATATATATTTTAGTCTTGAATTTTTGACCTACTAAAAAGATATTTACCATATCCCAATTTTCTTGTAGTAACGTTTTAAAAGTTTTTAGTTTTCATATTTAATGTTCTGTTTCTAATGAAAAGAATATTGAAATTATAAGATGTAGAAAATTATGTTTGAGGGTCGATGTTAAATATGAAGTTCATTACAGCATTTAAAATTAATCTTTGTCATGGAATAATTGCTTCTCCACGGTATTATACTGGATAATGCTTTCCGCGATTATTGCTTTGGAAATAGCTTCAACCCTCTCCCTCTCTTTTTTTTTCTTTTTTTGAAAAAAATTTCGTGATTCGATCAGAAGCAGTATAGTAGCTTGAAATTAAATTAGAGGCAGCAATAAAGATGGCGATAACGTCGAGTTAATGAGTATAGCGATGTTCAAGAAGGTAAGGCGTTTGATAATCTTTATAGTGGTAATATATATATATATATGTTTAAGTATATAACGTAGTGATGACCCGATATTTAACATCACGATTAAATATGTTTTGTTTGTCTAAGATAATCGCACAGAATAAACAGTAGCAAGGCGAAGAAAAATAAAATACATGCTCGAAATGACCTTAAAATCGCTGGCGTAATAAGGCGGCGATGGAATCATAAAAAAGCGTAGGGATACGAAATCGTGGGAGTAGTTCGTCAGCCGACCCGAAGGAGCGGTGAAGACCATACCGTCAGTGTCGCATAGCGGCCAGGCGGAGGCGGCGGTCAGGCCCAAAACGCATGATTTGAAATAGGAAGGCGCAATGGCTGATCAAACCATATCTTTCTGAATATGAAGATAGAATATTCGCAGGCGTCGCGGTCGATCGATCAGTCACATTATAAAGGGAAGGAAAGCGCGAGAAGACCATCGGGCGGATGCCACGATAAGGAAGCGGATTACTCCGAATAAGCTCCTTTGACTAATCCATCATGCATCTAAGGAGTATGCGGCGAAACCTATCCTCGAAGAGGAAGAACTCCTAATCATCGCTAGGTGGATGAATATCCATTATAAACCTAAGTAGATCAAACTGAAGATGTGTGACTTCTAGGCTATGAAATGGTTCTCTTATTTCCTGCGGAAAGAAGAATCGGCTTAGGCATCGGACGGCCCGTGGCTTGTAGACCTTTTTTTCGGTTAACAACTAAAAGTCGCGGCACCGGATCCTATAATCCATCGGTCTTGGTCGACCAATGACGACATAGCTCTGGCCCGAGTTCGTTGACAGAGTAAATCGGTTAGCGTGATGCGTAGGAAGCGGCTGATTCATTCATAAACATAAGCGATTCCTCGATTCTTGATGGTAATAACGAGGAACACGGCGGGAATGTAGTATCGCCCGAAGGCGAATCCACGAGGTGATGAAGCGGCGGACCACGGGGCGATGGAAAGCGGCGCGGCGATACAAGCAAAGTGAAGCGCCGCCTTGTCAACGGCGTGCAGTCGAAGAATTGGAAGCGACTTACGGCGGTCGACCAGCGGGAGACCACGGCAAGCCGGAAAATACCAACCTCCTCCCCGCGAGGAACGGCTTGGCCAGAGAGACACTTCCCAGAGGCATGTGGCGAAGCGAGGAATCGGTCGGGCGGGCGCGGACCCGCAGTTGGCTCTGCGGAAGAGAGGAAGCGAAGCAATACCGGGAGGCGGACCGACGCTGAATCACCCTCAGCTAAGCGGGAGAAGCAGTCATGGGAGCGAGGTTGAACCTTCAGCAAGAGCTCGTGGCGTGAGAGGAGTGAAGGGACGGACCGGATACTATGGATACTGCGGGTGCGACCGGCGGATCTCCGCCCCTACGGTAGGAGTCTTTTTCCTTCAAGCCAAAAGTGAGAATGCGCCGGTAGAGACATTCGATGGAACCCAGATCATCGATCACCTTATCTTACAATCGGATGGAGCTACATGGGTTTTGAGGATCTGTGCGATCACGGGCGTTAAGCCGTGCGGCTAAGGGGACGATAACGGTTATTGAGATCCCCTTCATCCATCTGTCTTGAGAACTATCATTGCGTTGTCTCCCACTTCTCGCCAGACCCGAGCGTCTGAAGCAAACTACCATCTATGACCATCAAGCAAGGATCATGAGAGTTTGAAATCATGTATAAGATTGACGCGGAGTCCACGAAGGTAGACGTGCCGACGAAGAATTCGGTACATCCACGGCTTTCGCCAGCGGGATTAGGCGTATAGTCAAAGGGCTGATGTTTCTCTATCTGAAAGAACCTCAGCTAGCATGGTAGGGTCTATGCATAGAAAAGTATATAAACGGCAAGGAAGCCCTCATATCAAAGAAAGATATAACGCGAGAAAGACGACGAACAACGTGAGGCGGAGCGAAGCAGAAAGATCGAGGAAATCCCGGGCCCGAAACGGAGCGATCCCTAAAGGAGAGAAGTCTCAGGCTGTTTGGGCCACGACAAACCGAAGGGCGAAGACATTACTCGACACAGCACTTCACTCCGTGCACCCAGCCTCCGGTATCACAAGTCACATGAGTCTGGCAGCAATTCACGAGATGGTAGAAGCTCGGATGAAATCGAGATCAGCGACAAGGGATAATACCAAATGCGAGTTCCACGGGGACTATGGGCATCGCATTGACAGCGTACAGCCCAGAAGAGAAATAGAATATCGTCTGTGTGTGAGGATATCTTCGTTTCATATCTCCGGGGAATCAGCTCGAGAGAATCAAACCCCGAAGTCAGCGCGGAGAACCATAATCCCATTGCGGCTCGCGACCGCCATCTCGGCCAGACCAGTTGTTCAACACGGCCAGCCCACAGGAAGGAAATCCAGTGGCTCCAGGGAGATTCGGCTGGAGAGGAGAATCTAGTTCGGCTCGAAAAGCCCGCTCAGGCATGAGATCAACGGACATGGAAATACAAGTAGTGTCTAAAGTGCGCGAATCGGCACTACCATCACGTTCTGGACCGGATGCGGAAGGATGCGGCACCCCCATGGCGATGGTGGTAGGTGCCAATTGTGGCCAATACCACAGTTCAGGGTTTTTAATTGATAATGGGAGTTAAATTTGACATCATCTTCGCGTCGATAACCGATAAATGGTATTGGAAGAACAAGCTGAACCCATCAGCACATTTGCGGGGATTTTCGGAGAGGGTGTTCTGGTTGGGCTCGATTCAGGCGTGCGACCACAGGAGAACCCCACGCGGGCGGCGACAACGGCCAAAGGTTCCTTATTGGACGCCGATCGGCTATAATATCTTTGCTAAATGAGACCACTCCTCAACGCAATAAAAGCCATCCCCTCGGCTTACCACATGATGATCAAATTCCCAACAGTAAATGGAGTCGGGACGGTTCGAGGAGATCGTGGTGGCAGGAATGCTGGCCTCCATGAAACCAAGGTCGACAGCGTGGTATAGACAGACGGCTTACTAGCGACGAGAGCCTCACCCAGGCAGAACCCTCAGGAGCTGGAACCAATATCCTTTGGATGGCGAGCCAAGACATCTGCGCTTACGTCGGATCAAAGTTGACAGGAAACCTCAAAGGCCTCCTCACTCAGTTTCTGAAACAGAATAAAGATGTTTTTGCATGGAAGCAGTCAGACATGGGAGAATGCGACCCCCACGATGATCACTCCGCAGTTGAACACCGATCCCTCCTTTAAACCGGTCAAGCAAAAGCGCAGGAAGCCGCGAGGAAAGACAGGGTCATCCAATGTGTGAGGTCGACCAGCTCCTCGGAGGCGAGTAAGTGGGATACTGAGTGGCTAGCTAACGTACTTCGTCCAAAAAGCCTAACGGCAAATGGCGACTCTGCGTCGACTGCTTGACATAAACAAAGCGTGCTGAGACGGTTTCCCTCTACCAGAATCGACCTCATCGTGGAGCGCCACGGCGAACCACGAGCACTCCCGATTTATGGATGCATTTTCCGGCTACAATCAAATCGGCATGGACCGGGGACCAGAAAAGACTTCATTAGTCGCAGCCTGAGGAACTATAGTTATCGGGTGTCGGGTTGGACTCAAGAATGCGGGAGGCGGCCTGCCGAGACTAGTGAGCCGGATGTTCTGAACGAGATAGGCCTGGCTTGATGGAGTATACATAAACGACATCTTGGTAAAAATCCATAAGTCAAGTCTCCATATCACTCATCTCTCAGAGGCATTCGAATCACAGAATTATAACATGAAGGCGAGCATTCATGCGCCGGCGTATCGTGGAAAATTCCCAGGTTTCATAGTTAACCACAGGGGGATCGAAGCGAATCCAGACAAAATAAAAGCATTGCTCGACATGCCGTCCCCTTCAGGAATAAGGAGGTCCGGCGACGGGAAGGTTGCGACTTTAAGTGGGTTCGTATCGGGCTAGTGATAAATAGGCCTTTCTTGAAGGATTCTAAAGAAAGCCTTTCAGTGGGACGAAAAATCTCGAAGAAGCATTCATGGCGTAAAAACATACCTAAGCTCTCCTCCCATTCTAGTAAGTCCTTGAAACTCTCTTTATATATGTATCAGATTTCTCGGCCGATCGTACTCAAGTCGATACAAAGGCTGAGTCGGCGCAGTTTATCTTTGCGATCGGAGCCTTGAGAGGGCGGAGGAGAGTGCAGAGAATGGAAAATTGATGCTAGCGGTGGCGACAGCCGGAAACTCGTCCTATTTCGGGCTCACACCATAGAAATTGGCCAGTACTGATGAAGCGTATTACCTGAGCCGAAGTCTCAGGAAGGAGTGATGAAGTGGGCATGAAGCTAGCGAGTTCGACATAGTGCAAACAGAAGCTGGGCGGAGTCCTAGCCGACCGTCATAGATTCCTCAATAGAGCTTCTTTGAGCCTGATCGGAGGACGACCTCCCCCGTATGGAAACTCTGTGGGCGAACTCAAGCGCACGGGGAGCGGATGAGGCTTAATCCTCTCACGAGAGGATAGACATTGAATCCTTTTCGGGTTTGGGTTCCGTGCTGACAATGAAGCGGTATAAGAGGCGATCATAAGCGGGCCTCGACCTCGCCCACACATTAGAGTCGACCGGTGGAGGTCCTAGGTGACTCCAATGACTGGTGAAGGTCGAGTACTGATCAGAACACATCTGAGGCCAAAAAGTGAGACGATGGTTCTATATCTCCAAAAGGTCCGTAATTTGCTAAAAAAGTTTGTATTGGTTCGGGTCAAGCACGTCCCGAGCAGAGAATGCCGTAGGCGCGCCGTGAAACTAGCCAGTAGCTCAGAAGATCTCGGCGGGTCAACGCGTCGAATGCTATGAGAACCCTGCATTAAGGCCCTTGACATGGAGGTCGTGATGAATCTAGTGTGAAATTTGGATGGACCTATTTGGGATTATGTCGATAATGGACATACCGGGCGGCCGAGAAGACGGCTAGATAAGGGTGAGGTCTTCGGGTTTACGATCTAAGGAAGCCTTTGGCGAGGATTCTTCGCGCGGCTGCGAAATACATCGCGGAGAGGGACAACGAATCGTCTTTAAGAGAAGTACATGAAGGCATATGTGGGATCCATATCGGACTCGAGACGTTAGCGGAAAGAGTTTTGAGCGGGGGGTACTCTTATTTTGATACTTAAGATCACAGTCAACTTGGTCCAAGAGATGCGAATATACTGAACCGCCAAAATATCACGCCTTGTCGAGCCCACGGCGTCAATTGCCGGCCGGCCCTTCCGGCGGTGGGGGTTGGTTATATTGGGACCTACGCCCATCGACGGGCCAATGCAAATTCATAATCGTAAATTAGTGGATTATTTCACCAAGTGGCGAAGTAGAACCTTTAGCCACGATTGCAGGCAGAAAATCGCCAATTTAGGTAGTGGTCGTCATATGCGGTGGCATCCCAGGCCACGGTATCGAACTGATGGAAAGCAGTTCGACAACACAGGTCGGAGCTTTTGTGCCGAGCTCCGGGATCAAGTGACTTTCGTCCCAGGCACCCCGGTCAAGCGGACGAGGCCCGTCACTTGTGAGCCACTTAAGGCAGCGAAGACCAGGTTGGAGGATCTTAAAAGGAAGTTGGGTAGAATCGCCACAGAGTACTATATGGGCCTATAAGGACGACACAGTCAGCAACTCGGGGCCCCATTTTGCCACAGACGAAGCGGTAACCTGTTGAGGTGGGAATAAAGTCACAGTCGAGTTAGCATCGGAGGAACAAAATGACGAGGCCTGTTACAAGCTTGGAGACTCACGGATGAAACGTGAGCAGGTCAACGGCGCCTGCGAAGAGTATCAAGGAAGAGCGGCCAGTGCTACAACCAAAGTCAAGCCGAAGTTGCAGCGGAAGTTTGGTCTTAAGAAGCAGGCAAGAAGAATCAACACACTTGGGAGGCTAGGCTAGTGGGAAGGATCTTACATAATAACGCGAGTCGTCAGACCAGGTAATTATGAGCTCCAAACAGAGGAGGGAAAAACCTTACAACATACATGGAACGCGGAGCACCTAAAGCGTTTCTATCGACCTTAGGTTTATATTAGACCATATCCAAGTCTCGTGTGACGGAGTCGGCGCACGTGGGTAATTTAGTATCTCACACGAGTTCGGATATATAGGAAACATACCTGATGAAAGAGCCATAAAAATAAATCTCCCTTTATTCCCAGTGAATCATATTCGATTCTGATCGGTGGTGTCCTTAGTACATCTCGAAACGCTCGGTCTGTGGCTTGCTCGAAAAAAGGGAGACAAGGAAAAGGCAGGTAAAGAAAAAGGGGTGTGATAGGGAGAAAAGAAAAGAGGGAGAAGAGAAGGAGACAAAGGAGAAAGACAAAAAAAAAAAAAAAAAGAAGCTGAGATGAAAGGCATGGAAGAAAGAAGGAGAAAGAAAAAGAGGGAAGAAGAGTAAAAGGAAGAGGAAGAAGATAAAAGAAAACGGAGAGGCGCTGCTTGAGCCTCCACCTCGGACGCATTCCACTATGAAGCTGAGAATAACATGACTCCCATAAAGGAGGAGACTAGGAGAGAAGAAACACGACTCCCACATAAGGGCGGAAAGGTGATCGAGGCGACGGAAGAGTTCGACAAAAAGCGTGAACAGACATCCATCGGTGAATTCCATCAGGCCCACTTGTGACAAAGCGGAGATCTCCAGCATAAGATACAAAGGCAACAGAACCACCATTTATAAAGAGGCGAAATATTGGGAAACTCCATGTCGTTAAATTCTCTTCATCGGCGTGTGATTCGTCCGCACCCGAGGACATACGAGGCGTTTCAATTCACCAAAGCCCTCCGCTGCGAAAGTCACGCGACGTATGGTCCCCATTAATGACTCCTACACTGCATGCAGGCCGCGGCGCCTCGAAAGAGTCGAGACAAGCTCGGGCTTCATCAGCCACTCGGCAGGCATGCATCGAAACCACGGCGCCAGAGCCCCGTTGCTCCCTTTGTGAGCTCCTCTACTGCATGCGGGCCCGCTGCCTCAAGGAAGTTAGACAAGCTCGGGCTACATCGCGCTCGGCAAGGCATGCATCAGGGCCCACGGCGCCCAGAAACCCTAGTTGCTCCCGCTTTGTGAGCTCTTATTATTAACAGGACCGAGCTCTTACAGCAGTCTTTAAGTGGCTCTTCCCAGTGGCTCCCGGCGGGCTCCTGTGACCTGAGACGAGCTCTTGTGATCTTTGGCCAGAGCTCTTCCCGACAAGCTCTACTGGCCGAGGCTCACATTGACTGCTGAGGGACGAGCTCTTCGGTGATGCACGGCAGGCTCTTCCCATGGCTCTACGGCGACGAGCTCCTATTGCCCATGGACGAGCTCTTGAGTCTTCACGGCAGGCTCTTGCGACCAGCTCTACAGCGAGCTCCCATTACTTACATGGACGAGCTCTTACAACGATCTTCTGGCAAATCTTCACAGCAGCTCTACACAGCGAGCTCCTATTGCCCATGGGCGAGCTCTTACATAGTCTACCCTAACGAGCTCTTCCCCGCAGCTCTACTGACAGCTCTATTACTTATGGACGAGCTCTTACGGTAGTCTACGCAGCTCTTCAGCAGCTTCTACTGGCGAGCTCTGTGCCCATGGACGAAGAGCTCTTGTGATCTACTGGCGAAGCTCTTCCCAGCAGCTCTACGCGAAACTCCTATGCCATGGACGAGCTCGCTGCTTGAGTGCTACTGGCAGGCTCTTGGCGCTCTACGGCAGGCTCACATTACCCATGGGCGAGCTCTTGTGGTCTTCTGGCGAGCTCTTCCCCTGATCATGGGCGAGCTCTACTATTCGCATTAGCGAGCTCCACGCCAACAATTCACATGGACTGAGCTCTACTATTCGCATTAGAAATATAACTTAGTTCACTGCAGCGAGTTCCTCTTACTCATTGTGAAGCTCTTCCTCAATTCACGGGCCCGAGCTCCTACTGTCGCATTGGCGAGCTCACGCGGTAGTTCCATGGGCGATCTCTTCCCAGCGGTTCATGGCGAGCTCTTCCCGCGGGTTTCACATGGGCGAGCTCTGCAGTGATATACATCAGCTCTTTCCCACCGCAGCCCCCAAAACCCGAGCTCCGCTGCCCTCTTGCGTGAAACGACGCCGCCCTGTGCCGCACCTGGTGAAGGACCGTGTCGACACCTTGGAATCAGGGAGACCGCCCGAGAGGCGCAGGCGATCGTGAGCTGCCCACTCCCGACTACATAAGTGGGAGCGACGAGTTCAAACGGGATAGTATGCAAAATTTCAAACAAATACAGTCTAAATCTTGCACAGGACATTCAAATCGGGTTACGGATCAGGAAAAGAATAAAGGTATCTCGAATTAGAACACGGGCTTTCAAAATGGGTATATATTGAAAGAAGGCTACAGTATCAAGCTGAGCCCAGCAAAGGAGAGGTCGGCATCGGGAAAGCATAAATAAGTCAGAATCTAGACATAGAACTGTGAAGGGCCAAGAAGAATCCTCGGTAGAATGCGGAGCTCGAGAATAATTCGTATCGGAAGACCCCTCCGCCTCCTCGTCACTCGGAAGGTCGAAGTTGAAATCTAGATACGGGTGCGCACGAGAGCGACCTTCGGGTTGAAGCGAGAGCCACGAGGAAGCCAGGCACCGGCAGTCTTGCAATTGTTTGATGGCATAGTCCCTCCTGACAACCATGAACAGCGTGAAGATCTCTTGTATGAAATCTTACATTCGTCGCTCAGTAGTCTTGATAAATGTACGGCTTCGAAGACTCACGGCGGCGGTCTCCGTGCTTGCCCCTCTGACCCTCCGCGACCAAGCCGGTTCGAGTTGTCTTTCTTTGGCACTCAAATCACCGTTAACCGTAGCGACTCCACGAAGATCCGGGTTGCACGCCTCGGGGGAGGTGATGAGCTCCTCACTAGTAACCATTTGAAGCTCATTTTGGACCGAGATCTCCAGCCTCCGTGCCGACCAACTCACGGCCCGGCTGGGCTCACCTAACCTCCCAGGGCTGCACCCTCGGCCTTCGTCAGCGCTCACGAACCTCGTTTCTCTCACATTCTCTGCTGTGGCCGTGAAGTGTGCTTAGATCGGACTTAAAGCGGGTTCTATTTCTTCGGACAAGCTAACTGGCTCGTTCTTGCCTTCGGCCCTTTCGGAGAAGAGAAAGCCGCCGCTTTATAAATTCAGGCGATCTTCCACATGTTTTTAGTTCGGTTGGCCTTACTCGAGCCCTTCAAATAGGTGGCAGCTGCATATCGAACTGAGACATAGCTTTGGCCTGAACAAGCATGGAAATAAACACAATTACGGACTTACCGAAGCAATCCCCTGAAAAGACAAGCGCGAGCTTCATCATTTGTGATTCCTTTGACCCCCCAATATCAGACTCCTGGAGAATGGATGAGACGGCATTTGCTGCAAGTTCGGCACTAGAGAGCAAAGAAGCCCTGATTGCACCAGATTTTTGCTTCGATTTCTTTTTCGGCTCCGCCATCCCCCGAGGAGGTGACTTGGCATTGTCAGAAGGCGGATTCCATACGGTTATAGGCGGAAGTAGTCGTGTGAGGCGCGGTTGCGCCAGACCCTTTGCCTTGATGACGGGCTTAGGGAAGTTAGTAAGGTCGGTCAGGGGCCTGACCACGCTCCGGCTCGTGGACGGGGAGAAGGGGACACGCCCGCCAATTACGAGGCCCACAGGCCGGCGACGATGCCCTGCAGTTCCGGCGGGAGAAGGAGAAAACACCCCCGACAAAGAAATTTGGCGAACCGTAGGTCCTTCTCGAGTCCATTTTTCCTCTTCGCACTACGGGGCTTCCTAGGTGTCGCCCCAAATGAACTAAAATCTCTCCTAGTAGGTAGCGCGGTGGAGCCCCGAAAGGAAAACACTCGAGGGTAGAAAGAGGCGGGGGGCCTCAAGAAAGCGGTAGAGCGTGCGAGGCAACAAATTAGAAGAACTAGGAATGTTAAACTTTATCGATACACGCAAGACGAATGAGCATTCCTCAGCTAGAGCCACGACATCTTCGTCGTGAGGTGAGGCGAACATCACGGGAAGCATAAGGAAGCTTAGGTCGGAAGTGTTCGATCGTGCTGAACAAAATCAAACCAAAAATAATGCAAACACTCGAAGATTATCGGGGCACTCCCGTCTGCGGGCACACGAGGTATCATCCTGTCACGAGAGTCATACTCCAGTTAGATTACTAACGAAGAAATATCGTCCTTTCCATGGCCGGTGTGAAAGAAGGAAGATCGAGATCACGAGAGACCGAGCGTGCGGAAAATAAATAAAACCCTCTATAGTGGCCATTGGTGAAAAGATGGAGGAAGCAGGCCACATTGGGGACACGAGCCCTACGTCATAAAAAGACCAATAAACCAACTAAATACTGACCATTGAGACGGCGGGAAGAATGAGATGTTAAAATGTTGAAGAACTTCTTTTATGAAGGATGCAAAGGAAGCGAGCCGTTATTAAAGCAACTTAGCCGGACCATACCGGGCACGGAGGCGGTGTAAAGGTCAAAACATCAGGGAGTCCCATACTCGGACACGGGGAAAGAGGCAGAGTGCGCTCAGCAAAAGTAGATTCATATGAAGGACCAACCTACTAGGGCCCACCTTGCGGCATGAGACAAGCGGTCTGAGGAAGTCAGGCCCAGCAGGATGTTGATCGGGTTTTATCTTCTTTTTACCTTTACCCCAGGGAAGGGGAGGCGCCTCAGAGGAGCGAGTTGAGGCCAACGGTATCAAACAAGCGGGAATGCCCAGCTGCGGGCCGGCATCAACGAAGAATCTGCCTTCATTGATACGCAAAGAGGAAGAGCGATTCGGACCCGTAGCGTAGCAAGCGGTACAAACGAAATCCGGGCGGTGAACCAGAGCCTCGTCGTATCAATCGAAAAACACGGCCGGGGCGGGGTAGCAGCGGGCCAGGAATGAAAGGAAAGCAGAAAAGGACTGACGCTAAGCGAGACAAAACGATCCGAGCGAAATACGGGAGCGCGAGAAGTATAAAGGCAAGGAGGTATGAAGTGAAAGAAGGAAGTCGAGGAACTGGAAGGTTCGACCCAAAGAAACAGGGAAAACAAAGGGAGTATGAAACATAAGTCTGCAGGCTTCGAAGAGCCATCATTAACGCACCATGTATGGCGGCGGTTAGGTTAATTAATCCACATCTAAGCGAGCAAAATAACAGCTAGTCGCGAGAGTTAATCACGACCACGCCACGTATGATCGTTACCCTGAGGGTGAGGGGCGTGATAGGGATACGAAATGGGCCGGAGTAATTCATCAGCGGCCAAAGGAGCGGTGAAATGTCTGCAGTCAGTGTCCTTACAAGCGGCCGACCAGAGGCAGGCCCATTAGGCCCAAAACATGGATTTGGAAAAATGTGGAGGCCCATACTGGCCGCTAAACCATATCTTTACAAATAACAAGATAGAATATTCCCTAAAAGACGTCCTGTTCGTCCAATCAAGTCCTATTATAAAGGGAAGGAAAGCAATGAGACCATCGCGATACCCAATTAATAATAAGGAAGGAGGATTACTCCAAATAAACTCCTTTGACTAATCCATCGCTAAATCTAAGGCTAACTACATGAGGAAACCTATCCTCCAAAGGGAAGAACCCCTAATCATCGCCCAAATTTGGATGAATATCCATTATAAATACAAGGCCGATCCAACACTGAAAGGTACGCGACTTCTAGGCTATGAAATGGTTCTCTTATTCTCCGGGAAAAGAATCCGACTAGAATCGACTTAGGCATCTGAGCGCCGGCGAAGCCCCGACCTTTTTCTCGATCTTTTCTACAGGAGGCGCTTCAATCTGATCCGTAATCCATCGCCTCGTCCAACCCAACGACCCAACGCAAGCCCGTACCCCGCCCGATCAATTGCATCATCAAAAACAAAAACAAATTAAAACCTAGGAAATAACCACTTTATTTAAAAAGAAAATGATACAAAGAGGTGTAGTGAGGTAATTTTTAGGCCTAAATGGCCAAAAAAAATGACCTCTAGTTGCTTAAGGAAAAACATTGGAAAACATATTCAATACTGTTTGATTGCTTCAATAAAGGTTTTGAAGTTCTTGTAAGAAGATCCACCTTCTTCACTCCCACTATTTCTGGCCATTTCCTTCAACTTCTTTGCATTTCCTTTTATGCCTTCATCTGAAACCAAAATTTCAATCTTCTTCTTAATCTCTTGCCTTGATATGAACCCATTTTCATCTGGGTTCAACCCCAAACCCACCTTCCATTGGTCGCATATATAACTCTGGTTTTGGAATTGATCTGCGAAGTAGGGCCAACAGAGGAAGGGGACTCCCATGGCTAAGCCGTCCATGGTAGAGTTCCATCCACAATGGGATAAGAAACAAGCCACAGAAGGGTGTGCTAAAACCTCTTCTTGGGGTGCCCATGAAACAATCTTTCCATTCTCAGCTACTCTTTCTATAAAACCATCTGGGAATTCAGCAGCTGATCCATCGGCGAAGTCAGATCGGACAACCCATAAAAAGGGCCGGCCGACCAGTTCGAGACCGAGTGCTAATTCATTGAATTGGTGCTGGCTTAAGATTGCTAGGCTGCCAAAGGCAACATAAATGACTGATCCAGCAGGCTGCTTGTCAAGCCAGCTTAAGCATGTATGATCCTGAGGCCAAAAGTTTCCAGCATAATGACCAGGATGATCACTTGCAAGTAACGGGCCAATTGGTAATATGTTCGGAATCAAGTCACAAGCAGACGAGTCGAGTTCATAAACAGAGTTGCAAAGAATCACATTTGAAAGATTGACATCTAAGATGATTTTGCAAGCCAGTCCGAAACAGATCTCTTGAGTGGTTGGATCACCTGGGCAGCTCCAGGTCAATCTGTTGCTGCTAAAGGCCGGGATATCCTTCGCCAGGCAGATCAACTCGTCTTTCAAAGAAGATCCTGCAAAAATCTCTCGGTCGATCAAAATCAAGAAATTGTTCAGCTATATATGTTCCTGGATTCTGGTTGAATCATTATTAATTAGGGGCTATTCAAAAGTACTACTAGACACTAAACAACAAAATTTACTTTATTATAATAAGTTGAAGTGTTAATACCGTACCATCGGTACTATTTATGATTCCAGCCTCAACAAGCCTTGGAATGTGAAATACAACCGCCAAGCTTCCTGGTCCACAGGGGCAAAACGCCACCCTCTGGATTCCCATCTTCTCAGCAACCTCTAACGCCCAACCGATTGTTGCATCAGCAATAACACAAGTGATCTTCTCATCATCAATATTCATATTGTTAGCCTTTTCAATCAAATTCTTCAAATGACCGGGCATGACTCTTGTAGTACTTTCTGTTAACTTGACTAGATCTCTCCCGGCCTCGTCCTCTGCCTCTGGATCCAAACCATCCGGGATAGAGACTAGCCGTATCCGACCCCGAGCCCCCGCCGCCTCCTTGTCCGGCAGCGCAGCCACCACTTTTTTATGTATGAAATGGGAGTTAACAAAGGTGACCTTAATCCCATGATCGGCAATCCGGTGTGCTAACTTCATAAGAGGAGTAACATGTCCTTGTACTGGGAATGGCACTGTGCTTACGAGGTTGAACTTGCCTCGCCCATGGTGCTCTGATCAATTCCTCAACTTCTGCTTCCTCTGATTACTAATTCTGTTTATTTAGCCCGAGTTCATCTCCCTATTTATGAATGTCATACATTGCTAATTTTATCCCCTATCTATTGTCTTTATGATGTGTCCTGTCTGGCTGTCCCATTACTTCAGCATATTCATAAATATAAACTTTTGGTTTCTGCATTACATACTCCGCAGTCATTGATTTCAGAAGATTTCTTCACTTCCTGGTTTTTCCACCAAGTACTTACCTTTGCTTTTGTCTTTCACCTAGTTCTTTTTGTTGTTGCATGAACGGTTTGAGCTTGATTGATGTTGGTATCAATTAGGGAAATGAAAATTTGGAAATTGCTGCTAGATTTTCGCCTTCATGCTATACTCAAGGAACAAAATTTCGGAAATATCGATGACATTTAAGTTATCAGTGGAGATCTATAGGATATACCCCACTGATAATCGGTTAGATTAAATATCGATCTACTGGGGGGTTTCGAACCCGCCTAAAAGGCTTGAAGGTGGCACCTTTCATCCACTCTGGCCACTGACACCTATTATGATATGATGCAAATACTTCTTATATTATCTATTATTTATGAATAAATATATTATTTTTTACATTATTGTTCACTTCGCCTTATTTTTTTCAAGTAAATCCTTTTCACCTTTGATTATAATACTTTATTTTATTTTTATTTTACATTATAACTTATAATATTTTTAAATCAAATATTAATTTGAAAACGAAAACAAATAAAATAATATCATTTACTTAAAATTATAATATACAATATTTTGAATATCCTTATTATCTACCTAATATTTGTAATAATAACAGAAAAAAATAAATAATATATCTTTAACATAATAATATTTGAATAATATATTAAATATCACATATTTAATTTCATAATATTTGATTTTAATCTACCTTAATTAAGATATCAATAATTTCTCATCATCTAAATAAAAAATATGATAAATGTGTATAAATAAAAATAAAATTAATTAATTTAGAATAATATTAAATTACATATTTAATTTAGTAATTATAAAACATTATACTTTTATCTTAATTTAAAAATTTATCATTAATATTAAATGTTAAAATTTAATATATATATAAAATTTTAATCAAATCAATATTTTTGTAAAAATATCCATTAATATTTTATAGATATATCAGTAAAATTCAATTATCAATATATTCATATTTACCGATATTTTGACCATTGCACAAGCCTTTCGTATAAACACTTAATTAAGATGCTTTAGTATATATTATTGGGAAGAGATCTCAAGTTTTGTCCTTATAGAGGTCATATGCCTAGCTTAAAATTATTTTTATTTTACACACTAGCTCTGTGGGTCCACCTGTCTATGCACCTTCAAATGCTTCCATTTTCCTGTGGATGTATTAGCAGAGTCCTGTTTCTCACCCATGACCATTTGTAAATAATTGCAAATAAGACAAAGAATGTAATATAAATTAATCAATATGATTTTGTAGAAAATAATTCATAGATACTACCTTAATAATTCATAGATACTACCTTAACTGTAGATACTATTATGACATTGTTCATTATGATAGTACCTATAATTTATTATGATATTGCCTAAGTATTATAATATCTGAAACATAATTATTTTCTATGAAATCGTACTGAATCATCTATTTTACATTTTTTTATATCTTCTTTGTAATTGTAATTATTCTCAAATCAATGGACTGAAACACAAGTTCCCCTTGTACATATCACTGGATGTAAGGACAAATCTATTAGAATTAAGCTCAGCTAAGCAAACTAGAGTTTTAATTAAGTTGGACCATTGAACTTATATGGCCTAAATAGAGGTCCAAGTGTATAAGTGGATTCAATGACCTACTAAACCCTATTATAAATATAACATTATATATAGGTTTAAGGTGATAAACTAATTTAAGAGGGAAATAGAATTTCTCTGTGTCTCAAATCCGAAGTGTAAACCCAGGTACCCTAATTTCTCTAAAAAAGGGTAAACCACTTCTACCAAAACCGAAAATTTTCTGTGATCTCTGGGATGACCTAAACTGGGACTTCATCGTTAGGAATCGCTCTTGCGAATCTAGCCACGTCGAATTTCACGAATTCGAATAGTCTAATAATGCCGAGGCATCAGCCGAAAGCAAACTAGCCGTGAAAGAAATGTGATGTGACAAAAATCACCTACTACATGTACCCATGTGACACATGTTGCATGATTAGTGAGAGGATGAGATGAATGACCTAGATTGTGCCAAGTGTCAAAAATCAAGACAAAAGGGACATTGATGGAATAATTGGAAATGTAAATGAGAATAAGACAAAATGCAAATAGTTATCTTCTCAATTTGAAAGCAAAACAAGGAGAAATCGACAGTGGGCTGGAGTTTTTGAGTTTTAGAGAGAGAGAGAGCTCCTTCCCTCTAGATTTTCGGCCTTTCGGACCGTCGGTTCTCGATGGAGCAAGAAGCAAAGTCGACCTACGCGGCGAGGGCTACGTGCGACACCACTACGTGAGTTTCACAACTCCAAGAGGTAGGATCTTTCCTACTGCGGTTGTTCTTCGCTACATTACTTTATGGATAGGATTTGTCGAGGCCTAAGGCCGCGGATATCTGGCCTCAAAAGCTTCAACCGAAAGTGGAGAAAATTCCTATCAGGTGGCTGCGGAACAAAGTACAACCCGAGGTTTCACTGCTCACATGAATAGTTACGTGGATTTCGTGTGAATTTTTATAATGCCGAGGATTCAAAATGAATTGTTGTGTTTCGTTAATTAGCCTCCATGTGAGCTAATTTTGTGTTTGCTGATGTGAATTTAATAACATGATTTATGTGGATTAATTATGCAGTATATACATGTTTTATATATTAGCATGAGTTTGTCGACTGCATAATGCATTCCATATGCACCGGGGCACCCTAGAATATTAGAGCCAGTGCATGACATGAAAGAAAACAAAACGAAAATGTTTGTGAAAGGAATTTGACTTAAGGTTTTCCTGAGAATCAGGTTTGGAGATTGTCCAACACCACGCCTGAGGGGCCCATGAATTATTTCGAGGGTTATCTAACAAATTCGCTCGAGTGGTTGTCCAATGTATTTATCTTTAAATCCCTAGAGTAAGTTTTCAAGAATAAAACTTTGTTTTGAAAAAACTGTAATTTTACTCACATTTGGCTTAAGCATGTAAGGAGCTCTATGGAGGACTCGAGTAATGGATCGGGACATGTAGACATTCGGCAGATCACGTATTTGCTTAGATGTGATTGTTTGCCACATACGCCAAGACTTACAAAGTGAAAGAACTACGTAGAAATTATCACTATCAGCTTTGCTCACCTTAATAAGGATCACTATTTCGTGTATAGGAGTGTACAGAGGATCGACGCCTCACTAGAGACCTGCTGTAAGAAAGCCTGTCAGGGCTGGGGTATTTGGTTTTTTATAACATGCATTAAAACTCTAAATTTTGATATATCTTTTGGTAAAGAGAATTTATTAACTCTACTATCAGATGTAGTTGATGTATTTTGTGAGTATTAATGCAGGGCCCAAGCGCCATTATTTTACCTCGCATGTGGACCCTGTGTTCATTAAATCTATTGGGACAGTTTTGTACTGGTGAGCTCCTCGTACAAAGGAGACTTTGCTCGATTTTCATGAGCGGGGCGCCTAAGTTACCCGACATCCGAGTATTCCATGGGCCACTGGGTTGTCAGCGACCCCTGCTTCGGGTGCCACAGCTTGGCATCGTGAGCCAGGTAAACGACACCTAGGAGCCTGTCTGGGTATCCAAAGTTTAGTCCCGATACCACTCTTCACAATTGCAGATCAGCCAGGCACACGAGCAATCTAGGGTCAGGGACTCAAGTTTAGGGTCACGGCCTAGAAAGTGTAGAGCATGTGCATACGAATACCTGGGACTCACTGAACAAGATCATGCATACACGTGCATTTGGATGAATGGTGTGCATTGATGAATTGTATGAATTTGCAGTTGTATGTGTTGTGAAATTGCATGGCTGAATAGCAGGAAAAAACGTTGAACACTAGGTCGAGAGTGTAACCTTAGGTGTTCTGAGAATTTTCAAAATAAATTTGCACTAAACGAAAAAAAAAAATTTATGGACAGTAGCTCCAGTTTTGGACAAGAATAGAATGGTTTTGTGAAATTCTGGAAATTTATTCCACTTTTTGCATAAGAAAACGGGTTAAAATTTAACTCGTAAAATTTTTGAAGAGTATGTATTGCAGTGTCTGTGCCATCAGAATCTGCGAAAGAGGCAACAGTGCTACCGGGAGTATTTGTTGAAAATAAAGTGTGTGAGGAAATTTTTTTTCTAGGTTTTACAATATGTAAACAGAAAATTTAAAATAAACATTTTTGCTCCCATCAAGAAAAAAAAAAAATATATATATATATATATATATATATATATATATATATTTTTTTTTTCTTTTTTCGGGGTGGTCTTCCCGCAGAACAAATGAAAAAAAATCCAGTGAAAAAAACGCCGTAGTGCCGACGGCTACCGCAATGGAGTGTATCGTGACACGTATCCGGGGTGGGGTGCAGACGGCGCACGCCAGCGCCAAGCAGGACTCTACCACGTATACGGTCGAGACAGCCACCTACCACTTTAATCGACCGGGCCACGATACGGGCCTCACGACACCCGGCCGGTTCGCGCCGGGCATGCAGCAAACAGGCCACGCACGGCCCGGCGCTGTGGGTGAGTCGCGATACAAAATTCATCATATTTCCAGGGGGCAACTCTCCGGTTGGCGATACAAACACGCTAGTATACGATACGCGGCAGATGCGCCACGATATCGGCCGCTTATGCGCCGCAACACGCCGGCGAGCCCGGGCGATGACGCCAGAGCGCCAGCACGAGGGCGACGATGACACAAAGGCGCTGACACGGCCGGCCGGGTTCCGCGACACATCGCGCGAAGCAGCGCGCAGGTCGCCAAGGGTGGTGCACCGCGTACCTAATTTCGTGACTCAAGCATTGTTTTGGGGATTAATTCGCTCACACCACCTGCTCATGAGCATTGTTCACGAGGTTTAAAAAAAAAAAAAAAATGAAATGAGACAGAAATAAAATAAAATAAATTTTTTTTTTGCATATGATTTAAAATATGAAATTATTGTCTTGCATTACCTATGAATGCATGGACATAGTGTATAAAATTTTCTAGTGATGTGAATGTCTCAGACTGTGTTTACACCTTAGAGATGTCGCATCAACAGGATAGAATCGGGCTTAGAGGTCGAGTGACTCGGGAGGAGCCTCGTATGTGAGTTCTCCCTTAGGATTGTGGCGAGGATAAGGATGATATGTTGCGGGTTGCAGTTAGAGATCTCAGGATCTACCACGTTGGACTCTGAGGGTCATGGACATGTCGAGTTCGACGTCATCCTCGATGGATTTGATGGACAACTTTACGCTATATCGATTACAGCCGCAGAGTGTCACCGCTTACACGCGACAAGACTCGCGTTGTTTTTAGGGGACAAAGCATGATATTTACTCCCAAACAAAGGTACGAGTCCGTGTGTCGTGGACGCTTGGCGGGTCGGTCTAGCAAGCCTTACCTTAGAGGAAGAGGTGAGACCAAACTTAGATCTCTCTTGAGTAGTCTGCGAGTATGAGGATGTTTTTCCCGACAAGCATTCTGGATTGCCTCCATAGAGGGTCAGAGGACTTCAGACGTTACACTCCTAAGATTTCGCCCATCTCTATGATTCCACATAGGATGGCACCACTGAAGCCAGGAACTCGTAGTCCAAATGCACAGGAGCTACTGACAAAGTGGGTTCATTAATCGAAAGACCTCACCATGGGGCGCTCTAGTTCTGTTTGCGAAAAAGAAGGACAAGACCCTTCGACTGTGCATTGACTATATGCAGTTGAACAGGGTTACGATCAAGAATCGGTACCCACGAGGATTGATGACTTGTTTGACCAGTTGAGAGGAGCGCGAGTCTACTCCAAGATAGACCTTCGCACTAGTTACCATAAGCTGAGGGTTAGGGAGACAGATGTCCCTAAGACAACGTTCGTTATGGGCACTTTGAGTTTACAGTGATGCCCTTTGGATTAACGAATGCGCCAGCGGCATTCATGGACCTCATGCATAGGGTATTCCAACCTTATTGGATTAGTTTGTTGTGGTCTTTGTGGATGACATTTTGATCTACTCCCAATGAGCGGAGCATGAGTATCATTTGAGGATTGTGTTACAGTTGTTGAGAGACCATTAGTTGTACGCCAAGTTCAGTAAGTGCGAGTTTTGGCTTATAGAGGTGAGATTTTTAGGACAAGCAGGCCGCATTAGGCGTGTCAAGGACCCGCAGAAGGTAGGCCGTGATGAGTCGGGAGAGGTCAAGTCGCCTTCGAGATACGTAGTTTCTTGGGATTGGTTGGGTACTACAGGATATTCATTGAGGATTTCTCCCAATTAGCAGCACATATGATGAGATTGACCCGGAAGGAGGTCAAGTTTGATTGGGATGACCGATGCGAGGAGGCATTCTAGGAGTTGAAAAGGAGGCTTACTTCAACTCTTATCTTGATAGTCCCGGACAGAGGACATGGGTACACAGGTCAGGATGCCTCGAGGCCGGATCGGGATGTGTTTTGATGCGTAGTCAAAGGTAGTAGCTTATGGTTCCCGTCAGTTAAAGAATCATGAGCAGAATTACCCCACACACGACATGGAGTTGGTGGCCGTGGTCTTTACCTAGAAGATTTGGCGCCACTACTTATAGGCGAGGAGTTCGAGGTGTACTCAGACAACAAATGTTTGAAGTATATTTTCATGCAGCGGGACCTCAATATGAAGTAACGCAGATGGATGGAGTTCCTAGAGGATTATGACTTCACTTTGCATTACCACCCTGGTAAGGTAAATGGTGGTCGATGCACTCGCCTAAGTCACGAAGTACATAGTATAGCTTCTCGGGAGTGGCGGATGCTCGAAACCGCGTGATGGTCACATGCACAATGGAGCGTGATCGTGGTACGCTCGGGAGTTTGGTACTACATTGTCTCTATTAAGCATGTGATTGGAGTCCCAAAGTGTGACGCAGAGATAGTGTTCATCAGTGACCTGCACAATGTGCACAAAGTGGACGAGGGTCGTGGGACCGTCCATGTAGATGGTAGTCTTCTGCATGTAGGATGGGTAGTGGTTCCCAATTGACCGATTCAGAGAGGAGATTCTTAGGAGTTTCACCGCTCTCGATTTGCTTTCAGATCCAAGTGGCACGAAGATGTACCAAAGATGTCACCTTTGCGCGCACTACCGAGCTGGACGAAGAGACGTAGGTGGGGACTTTGTTCGACGATGTCTCACGTGTCAACAAGCAAAGGTTGAGCACCATAAGCCAAGAGGCTACTCGTACCATTGAGGTGGCCGAGTGGAAGTGAGCACGCCACGATGGATTTTGTGGACCGCTCTAAGTTACCTAACACCCAGAGACATGACGCGTATATGGGTGATACGGACCCGGGCCACGAAGTCGGCATTATTTTCTACTCAGGCGGATGACCTTCACATTGGAGAGATTCTACTGGTTGTACATTCGAGATATAATCCGACTACATGGAGTACTAGTATCCATAATGTCGGATAGAGACCCGAGGTTTACGGCGCACTTTTGGAAGAGCTTCCAAAAGGCAATGGGTACACGGCTGACCATGAACACCCACAGACAGATGGTCAGTTAGAGAGGATTATACAGGTGTTAGAGGACATGCTGCGAGCATGCGTTCTGGATCAAAAGGGTAGTTGGGAAGAGCATTTGCCTTTAGTGGAATTTGCCTACAAAAGCAGTTATTAGGCGAGTATATAGATGGCACCATATGAGGCATTGTATGGGAGGCCATGCAGATCACCGATATGTCAATCGAGGTGGGAGAGAGTCTACCAATGGTCCCGATTCATTGCGACACCTCCGAGAAGGTGAGCTTGATACCGACAACGCCTCTCATGGCTCAAAGCCGGCGTAAGAGCTTACGCCGATGTGCTTACGCCTAATTCTTAGAGTTCGAGAGGTTTGTGATCACGCTCTTCAAGTGATGCCTACAGAGGAGGGTCGCCTGCGTTTGCAGGAAGCCATCGCCGAGGTTTATTCAAATTTCCTCTCGAGATACCGAGGGTAGGCACTCATGCATCGGCTGGCGCATCCGCCCAAAGATGTCGTGTCCACGAGGTATTTCACGCCTCCATGCTCCGAGGTACACTCCGTGATCCAGCCATGTACTGATCGTGGAGAGATAAAGGTCGACATGGACGGGACCTCTCGAGAGTGTAATCTCGCTGTGCATTATGGATAGCCTGATCGTTCACTTAATGCTGAAGACCATGAGGCTAGTGAGGGTGCTATGGCGGCACCGTGGAGTGGAGGAGTCAACGTGGGAGCGCGAGGACACGATGCGGGCCACCTATCCCTTCTTGTTTAGGGATGAAGGTACGTGGTTTAGTTGTGTATTCTTACATGACTAGTTTACATGCATGGTGTAGTGTACGTTGCATATGCATGTGATTTGTTGTGATTGTCCAGAATTTCGGGATGAAATTCCTTTTAAGGAGGGGAGAATGTAAAACCCGGGAAAATTCTAATTTTCTTAAAAAGGGTAAAACGGTAATTTCGGTCAAAACCCGAAATTTTTCTAGATCTCGGATGACGAAATAGACTTCACCGTTGGAATCGTCTCAAGAAATCTAGCTAACATCGCCGACTTCGTCAATTCGAGATATCGAATTTCACGCTGAGCAGCATCGTGCCGTAAAATCCGGCCGTGAAAGACACATGTGATGTGACAAAAGTCACCTACAACATGTGTCAATGGGACCTTCGCAGAGGAGGACCAAGTAGCATTACTATGGATACGGATCGTGCTCGCACGCAAGATCGTAAGGCTAGTGAGAGTGCTATGACGGCACCGTGAAGTGGAGAAGTCAACGTGGGAGCTCGAGGACACGATGCAGGCCACCTATCCCTTCTTGTTTAGGGATGAAGGTACATGGTTTAGTCGTGTATTCTTACATGACTAGTTTACATGCATGGTATAGTGCACGTTGCATATGCATGTGATTTGTTGTGATTGTCCAAAATGATCTACTTCTTTTACGTAGGAGAATATAAACCCTGAAAATTTAATTCTTCGAAAAAGAAAACGGTAAATTCGATCAAACCCAAAATTTTTCCCGCATCTCGATGACTTAAATGTACTCATCATTGAATCGCCTCGCGAAATCTAGCTAACACGTCAATCTCGAGATAGGAATTTCACGTTTTCGAGGTGCCTGGGTTCTCAGAACTGGCTAGTGAAAGACATGTGATGTGACAAAAGTCACCTACTACATGTACCCATGTGACACATGTTGTATGATTAGTGAGAGGATGGAGATGAATGACCTAGGATTGCAGTAAAGTGTCAAAAAATCAAGACAAAAGCCGACATGGATGGAATAATTGAAATGTAAATGAGAATAAGACAAAATGCAATAGTTATGTCACGCCCCTTCCCGATCCGACTGACGTGGCGGATCCGAACCGAGTTCGGGGCGCGGAGATCATATATACCGGGACTCATTGACCTGCTCTTTCTCGTAGCTGAACTTCGTGCACTGCGGGTTATACAAACAACGCCCTGTAATAACAAAAATCATTTTCATATATGTTAACTACCATCGAGCGCTGGGCTCCCCTAACATCTATATACATATACTGAGTCCCATTTACTTATACATGTACATTTTTTTCTAATACAAAAACATCGTAGATCGTGGGAAGCAAAGGCGGTGAAAGCACCTATCTTCGACGCCGCTTCTCGCCGACATGCGATGCCTCGTCTTATCTTTCGTCTCCCTTCTCCTCTCGCTTCCTATCTGTTAACGATTGAACGCCTCGCGCGCTTTCTTCTTACTTAGTGGGAACATAAGCATGGACAACCACCAATGGTGACCATCTCAAGCTTATACATATGCATTTCATATATCTATACATATTCATATAACTTTGGTTACTTATCATCTTTACATTCCTATTGCATGTCAATCTTTCCTACATATTTCGTCTCGATACACTTCCTATCTATACTTACTATATTCCCGTGTTTACTATCTTTTACTTATCTCTATCGCTCTTAGTAATTCTTATGCATTTCTATCATGTGTTCACAAGATGTTCCATCTATTCATTCGTGCATGTCTATCATATATTCATATCATATATTTCTTATTCCTCCCAAGACTTCTTATCATTCAATCTATTATCTTTCTAATGGTTCATATTACATATCCTATTCTGTGCATGTCATATCTTATACATATATTACTTTCATGGTTATATACTATATACCATTTGTTATGTTCTATTTCCTTTTCATGTACCGCTTTCTTAGATACATTGTTATCGCACCGCATCATCATGCATCGCACTAATTAATGCGGTTAATGTCATGCGTTATGTACTATGTTCATGTACTCATTTCATATACTGTTTTCTTGTTCTACTTTTTATATTACTTTCTCTTTCATATTAGCTTTTCAGATCATTTTGCATTCTTATACATTTTCATATATCATGTCGGATCGTATAATCTCATGTTACAGAACTTATCATCACATAGGAATACTATGCTTCTCAGATCATAACATATCGTATAATCACATGTTACAGAACTTATCATCACATAGCAGTGCTATGCATCTCATATCATATCATATCATATCTTTTCACATGTCATATTCAAATAATTTATTTTATGTTTCATGCCTGTAACTACCAAAGAAGTGGATAAAGGAAACTTATAAGGGCCCGAAGATCTTATAATTACCATACTAAATGCTGGTATTATCAGGGCCTGGAGGCGCTGTACTCACTGTACGAAATAGCGGTCTTATCATAGCCCGGAGGCGCTGCTATCATTATACGACAATGATCATCTTATAAAGGCTGCTTATACGCAGCCGTGACCCTCGGCCAATTGATCCAAACGGATCTATGTCATCGACCCAACCGCCCTCGGAGCATCGCAACGTAACTCAGATGTCGCAGACTTATTTTTTCCTAATCGCATGCCAATCTATCCCCACGGCTCAAACACGTGCAATCCGCTTTACCATATTCTCTCGTGATATATTTCAAGGTTACGAATAAATCGCCGGTTATCAGATTGTTTACGCAATATATACTATCATTACTTTAAATTCTCAGATTGCTCATATCAGACTTCACATTACTGCCTCATATTTCTCATATAATACATATATTCCTATATTTTTATCATGCATGCATTTACTCATTCTTCTATTCGTATATGTTTATCATTCGTGTACATGTACTCATTCCTGGTAACATCTTATATCTTGTTAACTTATATCTTCATGTACTTTATTATAATATCATATCTTATGACTTATACCTATACATTTCTATACCAGACGTTTTACTTGTGCTTTATCAGATCGTTTCTATCTCCCATAGGAGTGTAACCTGTATTCTTTCTTTAATACCCTTAGGTACCCCTTCATGTCCAAACTATTTATCTTTTATCATTTCTATTTAGATACACACGGAGTAAACATTCGCTGCTGACCGGAGATAAAGAATGAATGAGACTCTGGTGACTATATATGCCCCAAGGTACGCACGGCATGTAACAAAGACGGTTCGCTCACGTAATAGAAGTGTCGAAACATCAGCAGAGTGCAGAAGCATCGGGTCACGTATACGCTGGGCAAAGACTGGTCATACGTGGCTACCGCCCGACGTGGATAGAAGTGCCGCAGCACTAGCGTGAGCGCCGGCTAATCGATCATATATGTCTTGTCATTCAACATCCGGCCTTGTGCGTCATACACTATTATACGTGTTCTCTCGAGCTTATCATTTTATTCTTTTCTTCTATATTCCTTTACATATCAAAAACTACTTATGTTGCTATTTCTTGTTCATATATATCTCTTTTTATTATGTATTCCACTGTCTTTAACCAAGCGATTAGTACAAATTTTGGTAAAACAATTCAATTTCAGTAAATTAGGTCTAACACCTCGGTTCACCCTACCAGCCTCCCTTGCAACATAATTTACCACCAATGGGCCATAGAGTCCAAGAACACCCAAATCGGAGTCTTCAAACGGCGAGATACGCACTTCCGTTGAGGTCACGTATCAACCCAGACGAGCCGACCTGAATCGACGAGCCGATCTTGACCTGGACGAGCTCGATCTAACACCCGGTCTGACATCTAATATCTCCCTAGGCATATGAATGTATTCTTGACTCAATGGGATTTACAGAGTCCAAGAACACCCAAATCGGAGTTCAAACTGGCGAGATAGGCATCTTCCCAAGCTTCGGAGGTCATGCTGAGTCAAACCTCACGAGCCACCCGAACCGACGAGCCGACCTGACCTGGACGAGCTTGATCCACCTCATTCGACATCTAATATATCCTTCTCAGGAATATGAATGTATTCTTGACTCAATGGGCTTTCCATAGAGTCCAAGAACACCCAAATCGGAGTTCAAACGAAGGAGATATGACCTTCCGAAGTTGGAGGTCATGCGTAGTCAACCCAGACGAGCTGACCTGAACTGACGAGCTGAGCTCTACAGGACGAGCTCTATCTATCACCTTGGTCTAACATCTAATATCTTCCTCAGGCATATGAATGTATTCTTGACTCAATGGGCTTTCCATAGAGTCCAAGAACACCCAAATCGGAGTTCAAACGAAGGAGATATGACCTTCCGAAGTTGGTGGTCATGCGTAGTCAAACCCGCACGAGCCGACCTCAACTCACGAGTTGAGTTTCCCCACAGACGAGCCGGAAGCCTACAGACGAGCTGAGCTCTATAGGACGTGCTGAGCTCTTCAGGACGAGCTGAGGTCTACAGAACAAGCTGAGCTCTACATGATGAGCTGAGTTTCACAGACGAGGTCCGGCTAATCTCTACAGATAAGGTCCGCCGACTCCTGCTGCATGAGGTCCGACTGTCAGCATGAGGTCCTGGTCGACTCACGACCTTTGTTGCATGAGGTCTGCTTAATTCCTACGGCATGAGGTCTGCTGACCTCGCCGCATGAGGTCCTGGCCGACCTTCGCTGCATGAGGCCCACCGACCTCGTTGATCGACCCCATGGCTGACCTCTCACCCATTTGACTGTTCATAGTAAAAAGACCATAACTTGGTCTACAGGAGTCCGAATTGAGAAATTCAAAAGCCTAACATCAAGTTCATTGATGTGGCTACAATTTATCAGAAGGACTTACTGCTAAATTCCCTTTATTTCAGGCTCAAAAACACGTTCTAAGCTCCGGTTACTGAGTATGATCAAAAATAGGGAAATTTCTTGGTTCAACTTGCAACTAGCCCCTTTCCAAAACACACCTATAGGAGCCTTAGAACTCTTCTCAACTCAACTCAAATCCGTAAATGAGATTGGGAGTTTCCAAACCCAAACCAGGCCACCCAGATGTAGGGTTCTAAACCATGTATCTATACTTTTATACCCGAACTATACACACCCATACTATTGTACAAACATCGATACTTTTCCATATGGAACTTAACAAGTCCCATACAACCAAAGACATGTATTCATACTTTTCTACACAAAATCATAGTTCCATACAAATATTCCTAGTTCCATACCTGGGTGGATCTTCTTTTCTTTCCTTCTTTCTCTCCTTCCTCTCCCTGTCTTGTTCTCTCCTGTTGTTCAAAAACACATATTTTATTTTTGGTTCTCTCCTTTTATTCGCTGATCTTATCCCCTTTTATTTCACTTTCCAGGAGGAAACTTCCTCCCTCTTTTCCTTCAAGCCACTTGTCTCTTCCACAATTTTTTCTTTCCTTCTTATTTTATTCTAATATCTTCTTCTTTATTACTCTTTGGTCCTTCAATTTCTATTACTCTTGGATTTAACTTATGCATATTCCTACTTCGACATATGAACTTATTATAAGATGACCCTTGGGTCATGAATTGGTAATTAATTAATTTACCCTTAACTGCTGTATTCATTCCCAGTTCTTCCTTATTTTAATTTTTATCTTTATTTTATTTCCAAATAATTCCATTTATCTTTTAATATACCCTAAACAAGTCCGAAACTGTTAGGGTATATTTCGGGGTGTTACAAGTTATCTTCTCCATTTGAAAGAAAAACAAGGAGAAATCGACAAGTAATGGGTTTTGAGTTTGCAGAGAGATGTAGCTTCTTCTCTCTGTAGATTTCCTACTGCTCGGACCGCTAGTTCTCGACGGAGCAGAAGCAAAGTCGATCTACGTGGCGAGGGCTGTGCGTAGACACCGACGGTGGAGTTCGACCAACTCCAAAAGGTAGGATCTTTTCCCCAGGCCGCTTCATAAGAGCCATTTTAAGTATGCGATTGCTGGTGCCTATGGTCGGATATTGGTCTCTAAAAGCTTTCAACCGAAAGCGGAGAAATCTATAATTAGGGCCGCGGAATGCCAACCCAATGGTTTCCACTGCTCATGTGGAATAGTTACGTGATTTTGTGTGAATTTTTATGATGTTGAGTGATTCAAAATGAATTGCTTCTGCGGCTTGTTAATTAGCCCATGTGAACTACTTCCCTTGCGGTCAAGGATATGAATTTAATAACATGATTTATATGGATTAATTATGTTAGTATATACATGTTTTATATATTAGCATGAGTTTGTTGGGATTGACATAATGCATTCCATATGCACTGGGGCACCCTAGAATATTAGGAGTGAGTGCATGACATGAAAGAAAACAAAAACGAAAATGTTTGTGAAAGGAATTTCGACGGAAGATTTTCCGGAGAATTGTATTGGGAGATTGTCCAACAATTCACGTCGGAGGGGCCCATGAATTATTTCGGAGGGTTATCTAACAAATTCGCCTTGGAGGGTTGTCCAATGTATTTACCGAAACTCGGTAGTAAGTTTTCGAGAACAAAAAACTTTTGTTTTGAAAACTGTGATTTTACTTGCATTTGGCTTAGGCATGTGTGAGGGAGTCGGTGAGGACTCGAGACACGTGGATCGGGCACGCATATCCAAGCAGTGATCACGTATTTGCTTAGATGTGATTGTTTGCCATGACATGTGCACTTAGGGTGGGGAGTAACTCACGTGAGGAAATTATCACTACTAGGTTTTGCTCACCTTTGTCGACATGATCACTATTTTCGTATGAAGGAGTGTACAGAGGACTGCGCTCACTAGAGACTGCTGTAAGGAGCTTCGTTGTGGCTTTGGGCACTGCTTTGTATAACATGTATTAAAACTCTAAATTTTGATATATGTTTGGTAAAGAGTAATTATTAACTCTCAACTATTGTATATAGTTGATGTATTTTGTGTGTGTATTAAACATAGAGCCTGCTCGAATTATTTTACTCGCATGCTGACCCCAGGCATTATCAGAATTGTCGTGATATGCTGAGAGTGCCCAAATGGGAAACGATCAAATGGGAGATCCCGCCCACTTCATGAGTGGTGCCTCTAGCTTCGACATCCACGAGTACTCCTACTGTCGACCGGCTATCACCCGATCTCAGTTTTGAGGTACGCGGTAGCAAAAAGGAGTTGGATTGTTCTTGGAGCCTACACTTTGTGGTCAAGACCTATATATTGGTTATTGCCTGGAAGATTCACGGATTAGTTCAATTCCGGTTAGTATGTATTTTATCAAGTCAATAAAATATATATTTTTATTTCATTGTTTATGGTTTTGCTTTCTATGCGTAAGAAATCATAGATTTCTGGAGGAATGTCTCGACTCCAACATTTGATGTCAGAGCGGGTTTCCTGGATTCCAGATCTGAAATCTTGAGATTTAATAAGTTAATAAAAAAATTGATTTTTGTTATTAATTTGATATTTGATATATGCATGTAAATAACATTTCGGTCAAACTAGAACAACTTTAGATATTGACATAGATCAATGTGATATGTTTGGTTCACCAATGACTAATTTGTTTGGTGCACAAATCCGTTTGGTGAACAGTGTGCTTCATGTAATTCTTGATATACAAATCCGTTTTGTGCAATAGAAGCATTTTAATTAATGTGAATGTTTCCTTTCATTCAGTTTGTTTGAACTGAGTTTTGTAATTATTTGTTTAAGTAATTTTGGATTATTTTTGTATATTGAGAAAAATCCTAGATAAATTAGTTTTAATTTAATTTATATGAGGAATTAAATTATTTTTAACAAGATTTTTAAATGTTAAATATATAAATAATTTTAATTTATTTTGAGAAATTAAATTATTTTTTACAAGATTTATCCATTAATAGATAAATGTTAATAGATAAATAATTTAATTTATTATTAGAAATTAAATTATATTTAATTGTAAGATTTATCTTATAATAGTTAAATAGATAAAACAATTTAATTTATTCTAAATTAAATTATATTTGAACAAGAATTATCCTTTAATGGATAATTGTAAAATAGATATATAATTTAATTTATTATTAGGAATTAAATTATATTTTAACAAGATTTATCCTTTAATAGATAAATGTTAAATAGATAAATAATTCTTTAATATATTAGGAAATTAAATTATATTTTAACAAGCATTTATCTTATAAATGTTAAAAGCGATATATAATTTAATTTATTATTAGAATTAAATTATATTTTAACAAGATTTATCCTTTAATAGATAAATGTTAAATAGATAAATAATTTAAAATATTATTAGAAATTAAATTAAATTTTAACAAGATTTATCTTATAAATGTTAAATGGATAAATAATTTAATTTCTTTTGAGGAATTAAATTATATTTTAATAAGAATTATCCTTAATTGTTAAATAGATATATACTTTAATTTATTATTAGGAATTAAATTATATTTTAACAAGAATTATCCTTTAATGAATAATTGTTAAATAGATAAATAATTTAATTTATTATTATAAATCAAATTATATTTTAAGAAGAATTATCCTTTAATGGATAATTTTTAAACAAATATATAATTTTAATTTATTATTATGAATTAAATTATATTTTAACAAGAATTATACTTTAATAGATAAATGCAAATAGATAAATAATTTACTTATTAGAAATCAAATTATATTTTAACAGAATTATTCTTTAATAGATAATTGTTAAATAGATATATAATTTAATTTATTATTATTAATTAAATTATATTTTAACAATAATTATCTTTAAATTCTTTCAAGAAAAAACCAAGAATTTATCTTTTTAATGGATAATTGTTAAATAGGATATATAATTTAATTTATTATTAGAGATCAAATTATATTTTAAACAAGAATTATTCTTTTAATGGATAAATGTTGGCAAATAAATAAATAATTTAATTTATTAATAAATGATGGATTTAATACATTTGGTTGTTAAGGTATTAAATATTAAATTAAAGTAAACACTTATATGTTCTAGAAAATTATATCTAACATGTTTATAGTGTTTATTCTAGAATTAGTTTGACTATAGAAATTTTCTAAATTAGAGAAATTTATAGATAAAATTTGGTTGAATTTAAGAATAGACTATTACAAAACTTTAAACACTCAAATTTTGGGTAAATACTAAGTAGAAGAAGGTTTAGCAAGCTTACGGCCTTCCACTGAAAGGGTCTTGAGATTCATGTTTGGATCAACCTAAAGTTGGACAAATGTGAGGATCATAGTTAAGAGACTCTCTTATGGTTAGTTAATAAATATTTAATGGGAGTAACTAGCCTAAAGTTGTGGCTCTTTACCTAAAAAATATTGAAACTAGGATCAGTATTATATACATCTTTAATAAGTCAATCACCTAATATAAGGATAAGTGACTTTTGAGATTGATTATCATGTATCTTATTAACTTTTGAGAAGGTAGACTTGCTCTAGAAAGATAGGGATAACAAATTCTTATGGTGCTAATTTATTCATGTACCGATGTGGCTGTAACGAGGCCGAGTCGAAATGTAGCTTTGAATTGATTTCGAAATAGGGCTTGTTAATTTATGAGGGCCTGAGCCCGAGCTCGAGCTTTGAACGAGCTTCTTAAAATCAAAGCTCTCAAGCTTGGCTTGATTTTAAAAAAAAAAAAGCTTGGCTTGAGCTCATTAGGCTCGTTTTCCATATGAACGAGCTCGGTACCTTTAACCTCGAAGCTCAAGCCAAATCCCAGCTCATGCCAAGCTCGTATCAGAATCAATCCTCGCCTCACCCATACTTTTTAACTTTTTGTAATCAACTGATAACAAATACATCAATTAAGGACAATTTTCTATGATTTGTTTTACCTTAGTTGATTTAGAAATTGATGCTAAAGTTGTTAAAGCCTACTTCCCTTCAACATTCGCTTCCTTTGACACGTCAATTCCATCATTAAAACAACTTGCAACTGAAAAATTATGAAATGTAATTAAAACAAGTAGAAATCAGATAGTGAAGATATAAGATACCCGAAATCATCAACAAGAAACATGATTGGTTTTAATCAATTATCTAAATAAAGAAATGTAATTATATCAACAAGATCCGCTAAGCAAACTCATTAGTAACAATCGTAAAACTATTTTTGAAACATTCGCTGCACATGGTTAAGTTAGCCACCACCTCCCCGACTACCAAGACGCGCGATGATTAATTTCAAGGCTTCACCACTCAACGGATCGAGATCTGCACTCGCTTCACCATGTCGAACTCCAGCTTGGCCAAAATTTCATACCCAAAGAACGGACGGTGGCACTCCCGGCGTTACACCGTCTGTTCTGGCAGTCCCAGATGTCGGCTCCTTGTTTCCTTTATGAAACCCCACCCCCACGATCACCCCTGATGCCTTTACCCATACTCCACGCCATGCACCGGGTTAAGTCCAAGACGCGATCCAAAAAGGGCCCCAATACCCCAAGATTTGGTGATTGATCCCTTGTTCATCGCTGAATTGATCGTATCGCGGGGTCCCGGGCCGGGCTCCTCACGCTACTCACAAGATCGGCAAACCTCGCTTCAAGCTCATGGCCACCAAATTTATAGTTTCCACAGAGCCCCAATACCTCATATTCAGAATCGAATCTCAGACACTAAGATCGACCAATCGCACTGGGTCATGCGTACCCAACAGACCTGGCGTCCTTCTCGACGTCCCTTTGCCGGCACCTTCTTCACGTCTATCCACACTGGAACATACCGTCGCCAACACCTTCGCTATCGCGGTACCATTTCCGCTACCGCGAGCATCCCGGAGATCTAGGTACAAATCCCAGCCGACGGGCGTGGATTCCCCGAGCTCGGCCAGCCTTCGGGCCGCTAGCGCCTCCTTAACGACTTCATGAGGATTCACGCATTTGCCATCCATATCGACTCGATCTAGAGCTTGAGGATCCATTACATCAATAATATCCGGACACATGACCGACATTTCCACCCACTACTCGAGCCTGGATCGCAGACCGTGAAGACCGCATCCTATTGGCCTGAGACCGTAGGGCAAGCCCCTGCTCCAGCTGGACGGATGGGTCCAGCGCACGAGCCGAAGCTTACCGAGCCCGAGCCGAGCCCGAAATTTATCGAGCCTAAATTAAGGCTCAAGCTCTATTAGTTTACCACGAAATGTTCGAGCCGAAGCTTTTTTTCGAGTCGAAGCCCGAGCCGAGCCCGAGTAGCTTGGGCCTGCTAATGCTCTATGTACCTGATGTGTGTAATTTTGAATGTTATATTATATACTATTAGTACAAATTGTATATATAATTATACATGTCTTATGCTACTAATGAACACATACTGACTAACACCAATTTGATTAAGAAGATAAATATGTCTGTCTTCTTTCCGTTAGCATCAATCAATCATAGCTATAGGGGGACCCCAATATGGAAGCTGTAATGATTTTTATTTGTGCTAGATCTTGTGAAAGAATTTAATTTTAGTTTCTAAATTATGTAATGACAATTATCTAGTTTCTTTTAACAAAACTTTGTTTTTATTATGAAAGAAAATGAAGTTGTTACAGATGTGGCACATTGATGAATAGATCTATATGATATTGATTGTGGCTGAGATTTGGGTTAATAATGTGAAAATCATAGAAAAGAAAAGAGCTATCAATTGAACTTAGCTACATAATTGGCGCTTGGTCACATAAATTTGAAAAGAATACAAAGACTAGTGAATCAGGCCACTAGCCATTTTGACCTTAGAACAACTATCACCGTGTCGACCTCTATTAAAGGTAAATGATCAAGAGATCCTTATCGTAAAAGGAGTTAGAGTCAGATGTTTAGGATTTGATACACTCGCATGTGTATGTGCCATTTAGTCCAGCTAAGAGGCTGTGAGTACATCATCATTTTACTAACGACTACTCAATATATGAATATGTAAATTCACGAAGAAGAAATCCGAGGCCTTGGATAAAGTCAAGGAATTTATAAATGGAAGTTAGAGAAACAATTAGGAAGACACATTTAAATCACTGCTTTGATCGAGGTGAGTACATGTCTATGGAATTCTTTTCTTCCTCAAGGAGCATGAGATTTATTTTACCAAGGTTACAAGAACTCCACAAAGAAATGGAGAAACTCGAGCAAGAAATCGAACTCCATTAGACACGATATGTTAATGATGAGTTTTTCCACATTACCTTTATCCTTTTGTAGTGGATATGCCCTGTGAAACAATTAAATACATTTTGACTCAAGTGTCATTACCCACATCAATATCAAAGATACTCATGGAACTGTGGACAGGTTGAAAACTTAATTTAAGTCATATCCGCATATAGGGTTGTCCCACTTATGTATCAATAAAGCAGTCATTTGACAAGTTGGATGCAAAGTCAGAATTGTGTTTGTTTGTTGGATATCTAAAAGGTACAAGAGGCTACTATTTTTACAGTAAATTTGACTTGAAGGTATTTGTGAGTATAAATTCCAAGTTCATGGAAAAAGAATACATCATGAATCACATAATTAGGGATATGATTGAATGGATGGAAAAGACTGAAACCCCAAGTATCCAAGATAATGTTGTTCCTATTGATCCACAACCACAAATACTTGATGTCGATAAGAACAAATATGCCTTTGTCAGAGTGGGAGGGCCTATTACACCACCTGCTAAAACTCACTTGATGGAAGAATCATCTTCGACAATCCCATAGTCGCCATGAGGACAATCCCATAGGTTACTATTAATGATAAGGTTTCCATTCTTTTGGAAATAGGTTATGAACGTAATTAATCCATGTATTCTAATAATGTTTCAGATTCTTATGGATTTACTTCCTGGGTTGAACCCATTGGTTGTAAATCTGTACAAGAGAAAGTGAGGAGTGTATGGAAAGTGCTGAGACATCTAAAGCCAGACTGGTTGCAAAAGGTTATATTAAAAAAATCAGGTTTTGATTATGAGGAAACCTTTTGGATAGTGCCATGATCAAGTCCATTAGAATACTTCTATCAACGTAACATATTATGATTATGAAATATGACAAATGGATGTCAAGACAACCTCTCCTTTAATGAATAATATCTAGAAGAAAATATCTATGATGGAACCAGATTTGTTTCATAACCAAGGTCAAGAACACAAGGAGTTTGTAAGCCGCAAGTCCATATACGGACTTAAGCAAGCATCGAGATCATGGTGCAAACATTTGATAAGGTAATCAAATCTTTGGTTTTGATCAAAATGAAGCAGGAACCTGTGTGTTATAGAGCAAGATGCAGGATGATATAGTGGTTTTCCTTATTTTATATGTGGACGACATTTTGTTGATTAGAAACAACTTTGAGATGTTGTCGAAGGTAAAGATTCAGGTAGCTACTCAGTTCCAAATGAAGGATTTGGGAGAGGCGCAATATGTTCTAAATATTTAGATAATACGAGACAAAAAGAATAAGATTATTGCACTTTCTCAAGAAAATTATATAGATAGTATATTTTATAAGTACAACATGCAAGATTTCAAAAAAAGGATTTACACCTTAGATATGGAATCAATCTTCTTAGGACCAGTGTCCCAAGAGACATCTAAAGAGAAAAAGAATACATTAAAAAGACAATACCATACGTCAACAACAGGTCTTATGTATGTCATGTTATGAATTAGACTAGACATATGCTATTCCGCTTGAATAGTGAATATGTATTAGTTCAACCTGTAGGGAAATGACAGCCCGTGGAAACCCCGAGAAAATCTAATTTTTTTTTCTGAAAAAGGGCAAAATAGTAATTTCGGTCAAAATCCGGAATTTTTCTAGATCTTGGATGATGAAACGGACTTCACAGTTGGAATTGTCTCGCGAAATCTAGCTTCCATGTTGAATTTCGTTAAGTTCCGAGATGGTGGAATTTTGCACGCTTTCTCGAGGAACGAGCGCACATGACACTTCGACACATTTTGAGCTACCATATCATACTACGTATCAATGCAGGTTCAGTCAACTTGAGCTCAAGTGTGGGGCCAATGTGGACACATGACATGATGCCATTTGAGGGAAATCCAATAGTAGATGGATAAGGGATAAGGTGTAATCCCATTAGCAAATAGGTGATGGACATGTGGCAAGAGAGGACAATTCTCTTGACCAAGTTAACCCAACCCGGGCCTAGTGAGGAAGAGAGAGAAAATCAGGGATAAAGAGAGAAAAGAGTGGGGATCTTGCAGAGAGAAACTCACATTCTCTGTGATTCTCTACATCTGACCGTCTGCTTCTCGACCCAGGCAAGAAGCAAAGTTGCTCCCCAAGGCAAGGGCCACACGGTCGGGGTCTTGTGGAGTTTCACAAACTCCAAGAGGTGTGGGTTTTCTCCTACTTGATTTACTCCGTGTTTTGTTAATGTTTGCCGTTGGTTGAGGCCATGGTGGCCGTTTGCTCCGATCCACGAAGCTTGGGGCAATTTGGAGTATTTGAACAGTTTTAGACCGGTCTTGGGGCCCATTTTGGGTGGTGTGTGATAATTTATGTAATAAATTATGTCTTGGTGTGTATGAGGCCGGAAATGGCTATGGTTTTCGGTTTCACAAAGTGGAACCGATTTTTGATGAGTGGGCTGCCCAAGGACAGCCCATTGCTTAGTTTTGGGACTGTTAAAAACAATCCCGGTTTGCATGAATTGGACTAAAAACGTCCATGTGTTGTTCACATGAAATTGTTTGAAGTGAATGACTTGAATTGTGTGGAAATTAATAGGCTAATGCATGAACTTGTTGTGTTAACATGATGCCATGATTATATAAAATATAAGATTATATGTGTAAGCCATTAGATTAGATTTGTTATTAGCTCGAGTGAGCTAATTTGGATATTATTGATTAAGTTGAATAACATGTAGTATGGCGGTGTGTGTTTATTGAATCATTACATGTGCACTTAGGTGGGGAGTAACCCATTTAGATGAAATTACTCTTGGAGCCAGTGCTCACCACATCGAGAATATTATTTTCGGTCACGAGAGGGAGCGATCGGGAAGGCGACACTCATTAGAGGCCGTTTTGAGAAGAAAGCCGACTTGTGGCTTTGATGTTTTAGTTTAACATGTATTAGAACTCTTAATTTTAATATATGTTTGAATTAAGAGTGAAATCAACCCTTGAACCATGTAGTATAGTTGGTTGGATTTTTAGTGAGTATGGATGTATGGGCTAAAATGACCATTTTTACTCATGTGTGTGTTTCGTGATACGAGACGCAGAGATTTTCCGCGGGTTGACGGGTTGTCAACGGACACCCCGATTTTGGGGCGTCACAGTACCGTTGTGAAGTATATACTCAAATACCTAAGGAGAACGAGGGATTATATGCTAGTTTATCATGGCGATGAGTTGGCCCCTATAGAATATACTAATTCTAGCTTTTATTCGGATGTAGATTTGAGGAAATCCACCTGCGGATATGTTTTTTACATTGGGTGGGCTTGAGTTTGGTAGTTAGGAGCATCTTGATCATGTGTGTGAAGTTCGACTATGGAAGTTGAATATGTGGCAGCATTAGAGGCAACTAAGGAAGTGGTATGGCTTAGGAAATTCCTTATGGAATTAAGAATCATAGCTAGGGTTGTTGATCCTTTAATCGTGTACTGTGATAACAGTGGGGTTGTTGCTCAAGCTAAAGAACTAAGGAATAATAGGAAAAGCAAGCACATTAAAAGGAAGTATCTCTTAATTCGATAGATTGTGCAAAGAGGAGATATCATAGTAGAGAAGATTGCATCTGAGGATAACCTAACAGATCATTTTACTAAAGCACTTAAAACTAAAGTGTTTGACTCTCATGTATACAACATAGGTCTTAGATGTACTCTCTAGTTTTTGAGTTTCATGGTTTATAATGTAATTAGTTTGCATTAATATAATTGGTGTTCCAATTTCTTTAGATTATTGTGTTCATTCAAGTATAGTTCAAGCACATTGTACATATCTGGGTGCATGTGGATGCATAGAGGACATAGGTATGGGTTCCTTGTGTTTGAGGTTGTTCACAACGGTTCATGGATGTTGGCAATCCATAAATAGTTGTGGTATGATATGTGCCTAGTTATAGGGAGTGGTTTGTCAGAGCTCCTAGAGTGGTTCTCTAGGATATTATACCAGTATGTAGTTGGTACATATTGAACAGGACTTAGATGTGCAAATCATCATGTACTATCTTTGGATAGTTTTTTCCTTAGTTACTATCTCACATGGGCTCTTAATCCTGAGGGTCATTGGAGAGCTGAGGGGAGTAGGTTGTCATTTTGAGGTGCTCCTTGTGACCATCTATTATTGATAATCACTTAGAGTGATCTTGGATGACTTCTTGCTCTAGCTTATAGAATCTTGCTCTGACCAAACATGGGAACCATGATGGCCCTAATTATAGGGCAGTATACCACTTGGGGTAGCTTAAAAGGTGATTGATCCCCTGGCTAGAGCTGCCCCACTTGAGTTTGGGGTGGACTTACAGTCATGATAAAGTCAAAAGGTAAGCTTGTAGCCCTAAGGTAAAATGATAATTTCTATATTCTATAGTATAATGTCTGAAATTACTAGTATCGATTCATTGGGAGATGGTGTGAATGATTAGTTGAACTTAGTAATCTTTCACAATTATTTGGAATGAGAAGTTTTCGATTTTGGAGTGCAATTGGTCTATTATAATGGTATGACCGACAAATTATGGAATTATGTCTGATTAGTTCCATGGGAGTCAAAATTGGAAAGTACCAATGTTTTAAAAACAGGACCGACCGGTTCAGTCTTCCCTTCTAAATCGGATTCAAGTTAGACCAGGACTAAACCACTCAAACCAGCGGTTAGACCACTGAACTGGTAAAACCGGACAGTTCACCTTGAACCGAGCGTTTCAACTGCCATTCTTGATTTAGACGATGGGTCTAACTATTACAACTGATTTTGGCCCAAAATGCAAGAGAGCTACACTCTTTAGTAGGCCCATACTTGCAACAACTTTCATGGGAACCAAGGGACCACGTGTCCAACACAGTTTTTGTCTAAATTGGATTGAACTAGAATTTTAAAGCCTATATTTGCTCACTAAATATCTGATGTGGGACTTGAAGTCCCAAGCACCTACACTATATTTTTGTCTAAGAACTGCATTACTAAAAAATCAATAGAATCAACAATTAACACATATTAAACAACAAATCAATTGAATCAAATAACTGAAAATGGTGCATCTAATTGGTTAGAAAATGCAAACAATGACAAAATCATAAAAACTAGTACACTGTTAGCAACCCTTCCATTACTATTTTGTCAATAATAATAAATAAATTAATTAATATGTTGCTGGAACAGATTTAAAATATATATTTATTGCTGTTAAAAAAAATTAAAATTATAATAACAATAAATAAATTAATAAACTATATATTATTTAAAGAAATTAAAATATACAATACTTCAAATTTCAATATATTTTGATAGTTTGATATCATATATTTTATTTAATTAAATAAAAAAATGTTAATATCCTTATACAAATTATTATTTTTTAAAATTATATATTTATTTTTATATTAAAAATTATTTTAAATTTTAATAAATATAAATTATATATTTATGATGATGATGCTTTTTCAATCTGAACCTGGCTCGAACGTGCGCATTTGCCGGGCCTAGTCCGTCGACTCACGTTGATTCCTCTCAGAAACAAGAACAAAAGGATCGGCGTAAGCTCGCCTGCCTCCGATGCCCAAGCTTCATTCTTCCGTGTGGGAAGAGAAGATCAATCGGCTTAGGGAATGAATTTTCTCGCGGCGTGAGTCTCCGCTGCGACCTTTCACTTATGGACAAAGACCATTTAGTAATGGATGATCATGACAACTTTCCTAATTGGATGATGACACCACACATGCTTTCCCAGTTGGATGACTTATTAATCGAGTAGTATGTTTCGTTTGGCAGATGATACAATCATTTCTCCCACTATGAGATTTTCTTTCCTTATCGTGAACCGATTAATAAGGTGAGAATTGATGGGCAATAATGGGAATATCTTACTTTCCCGATTGGTGGAGATTGAGTGGCTTCCCATAATATGACTCAATGCACTTTTAAAGTGGCTAATGGGCCCTCAAGGCCGGGCTTGCCTTTGAGGGATACGCTGGCGCGCCTAATATTTCAACCTCTATCGGGCTTATGACCCCCCACCCTTTGACTAAGCTTCTGCGGCGTAGCAAGGGTCGCGACGCTTTCGATCAGCCGATACCCATGTGGCTACTCGTGCAGTGGTTTGATTAGTTTCTACTGCCCCACATCTTGTAATATGATGGCTGATTGGGCTTTTATTTTGGCCAGGATCTTCGCTTCCTTAAAACGTCCCCACTCGTTTGCACTTTGTTCTCCGCTGCTTTTTTTTCCTCCTCGTGCTGGTAGCTTCCTTTTCCTGTTTCGTCCGACCAGCTGTTTAGGACCGGCTGCTGGGTCCCGACATCTCGCTTGGGGTCGGTGTCCCCTCGTCTTGTTTCGGCTCCTGTGACGTCTTTTCTTCTCCTCCGTCCTATTGGCTCAAGTCTTGCAAGTTTCTAGGGTATCCTATTGGGCCCTGATTTCGCGATTTCTCTTTTTCCTCGCTAACTTACGCACTCCATGGGTCCCGGGTCGCTCCGCTCGCAAGATATGGAGTAACCTGGCGAGGTGTTTAACTGGGGCCTGACCGACTGGGAACAACATTCGTCGTAGGTTCAACGGCTACCCCGGGAGCCCCATTTTCCCTCGCTGATGCAAGGGTAAACTTAACGAAATTCAGATCCCAATGCTCAATATTTCCGAGGCCTCGCCATCTGTAATGCCGAGGCAAGGCCCTGGGCCGGTCGAACTCCTGCACAAAGGAGATCTTTGCGGCCCGGGTATGGGCCCCCATTTGGGGTCCGTGAGGCTCGACGTGCCGACCACCCACGTTGCTGAAGTTCCCAAGATGGTGTGCTTTTCGAGGTGAGCAGCTCAGAACCCGCCTCCACTTCCTCAGATCCTTTATAAAAAGCGGTCCCGCAAAGATTTCAACGCTCCGCTCTCTCGCCTTTCCCCAACTTCTCCGGTGTTCCGTAAGAAAGAATATTTTAGGGACAGTTTGGTGTTCCCGCATTGCCCTCGCTTTAGACTTCTTCGTTGTAGTGAGGCCGCCTAAAGGCTTTCTTTATATCTCAAGCACCTACGCTTGTTGATCATTTTACCCTTCCTCAGACAAGTTCGAAGGAACGTTATTTTTTGTTAGTGGCCCCCACTGGGAGTACAACCCTTGATCGAGAGGACACCCTTTAGTTTTACTGCCCGACTACCCCGAGAACCTACGTGAGCTCTCCTTCGTTTTGATTTGTTTTGGTTTTCAGAGGTCATAGGATATTCCTAACATTGCTTTGGTCGTATGGCCTTTAGGTGTTCGGCCCGATCTCAATCCTGAGGACAAGGAGGTGAAGCGGAAGCTTGTGAAGTGCACCCCGCGTGCTTACTCCGAGCTCATCAGGTCAAATATTCCTGGATCGTCCCGGGTGCGAGGCCCCGCTCGACCTCACATCCGAGATCCCTCTCCCTCGTCATGAAGCGTCCCGCCCCAAATCTTCCTCACCGTCTCGTTCAAGCCCCTACTACGAAGCCTACACTGGGAGTAGCTTTGGTCCCTCCCCGAGGTGCCGAAAAGAAGAAGAGGGAGCATGAAACGGAAACCCTGAGCTCGCGAGGGCTGCCCCCGCTGGGCAAGATCCAAGGTGGGGCCTCTCCTGCCTTCTCGTCTCACTGTCGGCCGGAGACCTTCGTGGAGGGCGATGAGCCCCCTTGGAGGTTCTCCCTATCTCATTCAAGTCCACTATGTGGCGCCTGCCTCTCCTACAATGCTCTGATGAGGTGATCGTGAATTGTGATCACTTGAGGTCAGAGGATGAGGACTTTTGTTTTCTCATGCGAGTCGCTAATCCGGGCTGATTCCTCCATCTTGCGTGGATCTCCCGAATTCAGAGGGCGGGGGCGCTCGCCTCGCCGAGGAGGCTCGCTCTTCTTCAGTGGAACCGCCCCAGACATCCAAGTGTTCGTCGATCTTTTCTTTATTATTTCGGGCTCGGCTAGCCGACTCCTTTTTTTTTTTTATGTGGCTACTTATGCGAAATGCTCGCAAGGAAGCGCCTCGCTCTTACCGAGGGCTCATTGTGGCTATGAAGTCTTACAAGGCTAAGGTTGCTTCCGACCTCCGAGAGGGTACGCCTTCAAGCTCGATAAGGGAACTGACAGAACTCAGAGGCTATCAAACTGATCCGAAGCACGCCTCTATGGCGAGGCTGGCCGAGGATAATGAAAAGAAGGTCTAAGGATGCCAAGGTCATCAAGACGCAGCCACGATCGCCAGAGAGGAGTCAGAGGCCGTCAAGGGTGACCTCATGGGCCAAGATGCTACGCCTTGTAGCTATCCCGCCAAGAGGCTCTAGAGGCTGCAACTCTTTGGAATGCCTGATCAGGACCTCAAAGCTTAGGATGGACTCGCGAGGCGGAGGCTTCTGCTAGCTGTAGGGGCGGTTGATAGCTGAGCTTAAAGATCGAGGCTTATACCCAACGGGCTTCCCGTGGCTTCGTCTTCAACGTCTAAGCCCCCCGAGCTTTCTCAAACCTAGAGTTCAATATTCAGCTTTCTGACGAGGAGGTTGTAGGATCTACTTCCGAGGCTGAGGTTGAGGTGGGCTACTGCGCTTTCAAGGGCCCTGATCGCGCTCCCTCGCCGCGATTCTCGTTCCTCCGGCTATTCTTCGCTTCGCCGACCTCGTCAATTCTCTACTCTCGGTCGGCCCAACGACAAAGCAGCTTTTTTTTTTGGTGTTTCCTAGCACCTGAGCCCTGGTTTTTGTATTACTTTGTGTTTTCGACTATTTGTTGATATACCAAGATTCATCGATTAATTCCTTCGCTCATTTTCTTGTTTCGTCGATTTGAGATGCTTGGTTCTCAAGCCACGAGGTCTTCCTAGAGTAGTTATGTTCAGCAATTTGAGCTTTTAGGCTCTTGAGCGCAAAGATCCTCCTCCGCTAAATGAGCTATTGGGATTTTGGGCTCTAAGACCCTCTTGAGCTGTTAAGCTCTACAGATTGAGCTACTGGGCTCCGAGGTGCTAAGACCCTCCCGCATTGCCAGCCTCGTAGGCCGAGCCACTCGGGGCTCTAGGTGCCAAGACCCTCCCGCGCTATCGGGCTGCTGACTAAGCCACCGGGCCTGGGTGACTTGCCCCTTGAGCAGCTTATGCTCTACAAACTGAGCTATCAAGCTCCGAGTTATACGGGCCCGTGGCTACTGCCTTTGAGTTGTTAAGCTCTACAAACCGAGCTATCAATCCCGAGCTACATAAACCGTGGCTACTTAGCTGGGGCCCCAGCCATGGCTCCATTTCTACTTTGCCTTTTGAAGAAAGAGGTTTGCAACCGAGCTACTAGGGCTCCTAAGCTACATGGCTCCATGGCTACTGCCTTGAGTCGTTACGCCTCGCAACCGGGAGCTTCCGCTCTGAGCTACATGGCTTCGCGGCTACTTGCCTTGCTGTTACGCCTCGCAACCGAAAGCACTGGGCTCCCGAAGCACATGGCTCCGTGGTTACTTGGTCTTTTGAGTCAAGCACGCTTTGCAAACCAAGCCACTGGCTCCCGAGCCACGGCCCGTGGCTACTGGGCCTTTGAGTTGTTACGCCTCGCAACCGAGCCACTGGGCCCTAAGGTACATGGCTCCGTGGCTACTTGGCATTTTTTGAGTCGCATCAGAACCGAGCCACTCGGGCTCCCGAGCCACATGGCTACGGGGCTGCTGTGCCTTTCGACCGCTAGCCTCGAACCGAGCTTCGGGCCCCGAGCCACATGGCCCGTGGTCAAGCCGCCTTGAAATGTTAAGCCCCCCGCGAACCGAGATTATGGGCTCCTTTTAGCCACATGGCTCTGCGGGCTACTGGCCTTTGAGCCGTTAAGCCTTCGAACCGAGCTTCGTGGCTCTAGCTACATGGCTCCGCACGTTCGCCTGAGCCGTTGCTTTCCGCAACCGAGCTTTTATAGTTCAGCTACATGGTCTGCGGCTACTGGCCTTTTGTCTTCCTTCCCTTGGAAAGGCGTAGCTTTAATGCGGATTTATGGAGAATTGGAATGATTGCGTTTATTTCCATGGCTTTCTGCCCCTTATAAATGTAATCCTCCGTGATGGTGCTTACGCTTCCAACATTCGTCTTGTAGTATAGCCTAAGGCCCGCGCATGATGAAGGCTGGTTTGGTCATCACTACAGGGGGTCCGTCTGCAGATCAGAGCCGATGTTTGGTTCCATGGCCCACGCTATAGGAGTTGTGTTTTTTCCTAGCCTCCTCCCTCAGGTTATGTTGTTCCCAGCTATGTCCAATGATGGAACTATGCCAGGAACGATTCTGAGGGGGGCTGTGGTACTTGAAAAACTTTGGGCACTCGTCGTTTTTTCTTTCTTCTTCTCTTCCTTTCTCCCTTTTCCTTCTCCTTCCTTCCTTTTCTTTTCCTTCCCGTGGATTTTGGGTTTTTTGTCTTGACAGGCGTAGGTCGATGCGAAGAACGATTTTCGCTTAACTGTAATTTTTGAGATGCAAAGGGTGATTTTGTAATTCTATGAGGTGGCTGTAACTTCTATGTAATGAAATTTTTTATTCAACAGTAGTTCCTTTGAAATAAAGAACAATCTGCGAATTACGCGTTTCTTCCACCTGAGTCTTTCGAGCCATGCTTCGGCTTTATCATTGTAACTTATTGCCTGTCCACCATAACATTCACAAATTTAAAAAAATGGAAATAGAGCGCTATTTGAAATCGTGATGGTGGATTTTATTACGATCACGCCCGGGTCTTACCGGTGTAATCGCTTGGAGATGTTCATTGCCCATGAGTGGGGCAGGGTTTTTCCTTCTTTTGTTTGAATCTCATAATTGCCAGGTCAGATTATGCGAGATATGATGTAGGGCCCTTCCTAATTTGGTCCCAGCTTCCCATGTGAGGGGTCCTTCCTTGTTGGCAGAAGTTTTTTCAGAACTAGGTCACCCAGCTTGTAACTCTGGCTTGGACCCTCTTTTGTCATAATACTCACTGCCTTTCCTCGTGATAGTGTAAACCTCACATGTCTAAATATCAATAATCGTCTAATTAGTTTTTTACTTTTAAATCAAAGTATAAGAATGATAAATATAAAAATGGTTACATAAATCATAGAAATAAAGGGTTTTAGGTTAAAATAACATTAAAAATGAATCCGGAATGTCAAAAAACCTTAGAGTAATCCTATAGACTGAATTTGAGAGTGTAGTGGCAAAACTGTAATTTTGAAGAAAAACAAAAAATACCCCATGAACAAAGGATTTTCTGGCAAATTGGATTAAAAACCTAAACTTCTTTCTTCTCTTTCATATTTTCCACCCACTCAAGCATCTCACACCTCTCAAGCCTAGTGGATCGCTGAGAAGAATAAGGAAGGCCGAGCTAGGAGATTTAAGGGCAAATGCGATACAAAAGCTTAAGATCTCCATATCAACCAAAGATTAAGGTAGGGGTTTTCTCCCATTCACTTACATTGAGGCTAGGTTATTATATATGTACGTCTTGGGGCTATAAATGCTATATTTCTCTGGTAGCCTCAAATTATTCTCCTGTATGTGAGAATGAGGAGTTTTATTCTTAAACTAAGCAATAGGGAATTGATTTCTAAATGTGCTAGAGTTTTGTGTGAGTGGAGAAATAACATGGTGCGATCTCTGTATTTTCTAAATATTTATTGAATTGTTTTATGATTGTTCAGGGATTCTTAGAGTTTTTCCGATAAATTGGAGATGTATGGAATGATTGGTTATGAGATTGATGGTTGGTAAAATAAATTTATGGTATGGTGATTGAGGAATCCAGTGGGGGATTCAACTATATTGTGGGGGATTCAAGCATATTGTGAGGATCGAAATATATGATGGGGGATTCTTATATAGTTTGGAGGATTCTTATATAGTATGGGGATTCTTATATAGTATGGGGGATTCTAATATAGCATGGGGGATTATGATATAGTATGGGGGATTCTTATATAGTATGGGGATTCTTATATAGTATGGGGGATTCCAATATCAGATGGATTCTCATATAGACATGGGGATTCTAATATAGCATTTGGGACTCTATACGCATTGGGGATTCTTATATAGTATGGGGATTCTTATAGCACGGGGGCTCTTATATAGTATAGGGGATTCTTGTATAGTTTGGGGAATTTTTATATAGTATGGAGGATTCTTATATAGTATGGAGGATTCTTATATATAACATGGGGGATTCTTATATAGTATGGGGGATTCCCATATAATATGGGGACTTTGCAGGTGATTGAAATTCAAAAAAAAAAGAAAAAAAAAAAGAGATAAGAGGTTCCTTGTAAGGATGCTCAACCTATGTTCAAGAGGTTCCTTGTAAGGATGCTTGAGAAAATTATTGTAAGGATGCTTGAGAAAATTACTATGATGAATGAGAGGTTCCTTGTAAGGATGCTCAACCTATGCTCAAGAGGTTCCTTGTAAGGATGCTCAACCTATGCTCAAGAGGTTCCTTGTAAGGATGCTTGAGAAAACTACTATGATGAATGAGAGGTTCCTTGTAAGGATGCTCAACCTATGCTCAAGAGGTTCCTTATAAGGATGCTTGAGAAACACCATGAAGAGTGAGAGGTTCCTTGTAAGGATGCTCTAAATATTCTTGATATGTCCTTCTTTTCTTTTCTTCTTTCTTTCTTTTCTTTCTTTTCTTTCTTAGTGCGATGTTCAAGAAACAGCACCGTGAAGAGTGAGAGGTTTATTGCAAGGTTGCTCATTTTATCTCGAGAGGTTCCCAGTAAGGATGCTTGAGAAACAAAAAATAACGCGATGTGTGGAGGTTATCAGTTAAGATGCCACCCGCCAAAAGAATCCGCTTGAAATGGTATTCGGGTGAACCGTTTATGATTCCTCGTTGCGCGCTGCTTGGAGCGTACATTTATTTCTATGTGTTTTTATATAAACTAGAGATCTGTTTACAATGTCATTGTTTTATGCAAAATTGTACATCTATGATATGTTATAAAAAAATGAGACCGACTATTTTTTTCATACTTTTCTAAACCTTATCGGAGTTTGGGAGGATTTTCCTACAGAGCTTTATGCTCACCCCCCCTACTTACATCCTTTTCAGATTTTACCTTTGACGAGGTGGTAGGAGTTGAGGAACTGTATTGGGAGGCCCCGCTTGAAGGAAATTTAGATTCCGAGGTCCCTCAGGTGAAGGAACTCAGCTGAGGCCAAGGTAGTGAAGAAGAAGGCCAGATTTTAGCCTATTTTATGATTTTTTTTGTAATTTTCTAGATCGAATATCCAATTTTGAAGATGTACAAAAGATGATATTTGTACATGGCTCGCTTATTCTTTGAAGGTTATTATAGGTATCAGATACCAGAATGGAAATTTTGGGGATAATGTTGTAAGTATTTTTATGGATAAATGGGCCTAAGGTGGTTGATGTATTAGAATTGCACAGCCAGGTTTCTTGCAGCCTCGAACAAAGGAGACTCGTCCTCACTTTTTGTTAAATTAAGGACCCCTAAGTATTTATGGATTTCATTAGTGCTCCCATGGTGTAAATGATCATAGTATGTAATTCCGTCCTGTGGGGAGGAGGATTGGTCATTACATAGTCTTCCACACGCTCTCAGACTTGCTCGCTGCTTTTCTTCTAGAGAGATCCGTGTTTAGCGAAGAGCTCTCATTGTGTTTAATCGTTTGCTAGTTCAATCCTAGATTTTGAATTTCACTCGACTGGTCTATCGCTTCAGCTGCCAAAGGCTAGAGGAATCCTGGTTAATATGAGTCTCCGATCATGCTGGGTAGCTCTATACGCCTTACAATAATTGGGAGGTACTCTACCCATTTTCCTTTTAGGTATTCCAACTTTTGGTTTTCTATCAAGCTCTCAGAGTCCTTATAAGGACTCGTCATTCACTGACTACCACATGAGATGGGGATAAGTAGTAGTTCTGATTCCGAGCTTAGCGTTAAATCCTCAAACTCAGGGATTGTCGAATTGTTTCCCATTATCAGACACGGGGACCTCGATCCCAAACTTGCATATTATAAAAATGCCGCACAAGGCGTGCACTTTCCGTCTGATTGCTGCTAAGGGTTCGCTTCGCTTCGCCCATTTGGTAAAAATAGTCTACGACAATAATGATAAATTTGCATCGCTCCCTTCTCGATGGGTAGAGGTCCTTGGCCATGTCTAGCCCCTATCATGAAAAGGCCAGGCCTATGACTATCGCTAGTGGCTTAGATGGAGATGATATCTTGGCATGTTTAATAAGCTTTGCATTTTCTAACCAGCTCGTCAAGGCCTTTGAGCATTAGAGCCAATAGTGCTCCCGCCTTAGTGTTTTCCCGCTGCGGTCCGAGCTCCGGCGTGATCACACATATGCCCTCGCGTGTACTCCCCGAGTATGTAGTTGAGACCCACTCCCACGCACTAAGAAACGCAGAGAAGCCTCGTTTATAAAGGGTCTCCGATGAACTGGCACGACCCTCGCCCTGAAGCCTGACGCTCCTTCGTCAGCTGGGCAATTTACCATCTACCAAATAATCCCAGATGGGGTCCATCCAGATCGGCTCGGACATCACAGAGTAGACTTCTCCGTTGTCGATGCTTACTGAGGGTTCTGGAAGGTGCTCGATAGGTACCTGGCTCGCCCCAAGTCTTCTTGTGAGGTCAGGTTGCCGCTTGCTAAGGCATCAAATGAATTCCGATCTTGGTACATGTTTTCTTAAGCAACTCGTATTCTTGAGATACAAGATCATCTTCTCTCACCTCTCGTCTCGTAGGAGTCTTCTATCCTTACCACAAAGTCGGGAGTCGCGCTTCACCTCCAACCGACCGTCTCCATGAAGTGGGCGAGGTTGAGTCTCAGCGAGATTGTTCTCATTCGTACTGCTTATCGATGCTTGAAAGCCGACCGAGGGCGCATTCCATATCTATTCCATCCGAGAGGTCGGGATCATCTTGCACCGCCCCAGGGCGTTAGCGCCTCGCCGATTCATAATTTCTAGACGGGAGGTCTGGGTGCCAAGTATAAAGATCCGTAGATCAGGCCGAAGTGAATTCTATGATGAAATTTGCCAAGGTCTGCCCTTTTACTACCGTCCTCGGTTTGTACTTGATGTCAAATTCACTCAGCTCTATAGCCCACTTTATCAGCCTTCTAGAGGTTTCTAGTTTATGCAGTATTTGCTTCATCAGATATTCGATTGGGACTTCGACTCGTATGAGTCAAGTAAGGCCTGAGTTTTCGGGATGTGGTTACCAAGCCGTGATGTTTTCCATCTGGGGTACTCTTTCGCTCCCTTAGAGCTCGACCGCAATAGTAGACCGGTTTCGTCGCACCTTGTCCCGTTCACTGCATGTACACTAATTGCAAAGTCTCAGAACGACCAGGTAGAGGAGGAGTTCTCCCCTGCGGGCTTTCACGTAATGGGGAGAGCTCAGGTAGGTTTTGAGCGCCGTGAACGCCTTGGTAATGCAAGTCCCACTGGAAGGCCTTTTTCAGAACCTGAAAGAAAGGCGACATTTGTCGCTGCCCTAGATACGGCTTTCGCCAAATAAGAACTATTCTCCCCCGTCGCGTCAATGTCTTTAATGTTTAACTGAGGCAGCATATAAAGCATGGCCTTTATCTTATCTGGGTTTGCCTCTATTCCTCTCAAGAGCTGACTACAAACCTAAGAATCCTCCCTACGAGACTGAAAGCGCATTTGCCTCGGGTTTAGCTTCATATTATGCTTAAGACTGAACGCCTGGCCAAACGGGTTATGGAGCTCGCTTTTATCAATTTTACCAGCATGTCGACTATATATACCTCCATAAATGTCCCAATTGTTTTTGAACATCCTCGCCCACCTCACTTTGGTAGTGGCTCCCGCATTCTTTAGCCCCGATACAATACTGACATAACGCGAAGTTCCTAATCTAAGGACAAATGAGGCATTCTCTTGGTCGTCCATACCGATATGGTTGTAGCCCGGAGAAGGAGTCCATGAAGCCGAGGAGTTCGTGGATCGGGCCGTAGCGTCTACTATGAGACTAATCCGAGGTAGGGGAAGCCATATCTCTTCGGGTCGACCCCGTTGATGCTCAGGAAATCGATGCAAAGCCGCCACTTGCCGTTTGCTTTTTTGACGAGAACAACGTTGGCCAACCATTCCGGGTACTTTACTTCTTTGATTGCCTTTGCTTGGAGGAGCTTACCGACCTCTTCATTAATCGCCTTCTATATTTCTGAGGCAAAACTCCTTCTCTTTTGCTTGACCTAGCTTTAAAGGAGGATTTCATGCTTAACTCTGTTTGCGGATCATTTGGTCGGCCGACCCCACCCAAGTCTTCCCGTTCGTGCGACACCTCCATGTTCCGCTCTAGAAAACTGATGAGAGAGCTTCTGATGCCTTCTGCTAACTTGGACCCTATGTAGATGAGGTGTTTTGGCTGGTCACCGAGCTGTACTCTAATTCTTCTGAGGGCGCAGGTCGGGTGGTTACCTCGCCTCGCATGTCGAGCTCGTCCATGTAAATGTTGTCGACCGTGTTTTGCTTCATTGATGCTGAGTAACATTCCCTAGCTATGCATTGATTTCATCGGACCATTCCTACTCCATTTGCAGTTGGAAATTTGATAACCATGTGATGTGTTTAAGGAACCTAATTCTTTTATGGTGACATTGAGAGAGGCTCACCCAAGAACATGTTGTAAATGACTACGTCTACTATGAGGAATCTCATTTGTCGTAGCCCGCATCGGGGGTCTCCTGCAGTGAAGCACTAACTCCACGATCCCAAAGCGGCGCATTTTCCCTTGAAAACTGCTGCAGGCGTGCGTTGGACTGCTCTAGTTTCTCCCTTCCAATGCCCATCTTGTTGAAAGTTGATGCGAAGATGATATTTCCGCCGAGCCCGTTGTCTAATGGTGACCCCGTGGATCGTTTTATTATTAGCTACTATGGTTTTTATCAAGCAAGTGGGCTCGTCATGGTGTTATGCTCTTCATGTCGAAGTCTCGAAGAAGTTATGGTAGTATCCAAACTGAGGAAGCTTTTGATACGCTTGTAGTTCTAGCGGTTTCCCCGATCCGATGCCAAGCAAGTGGGCCTTCCCAAGATGTGGACTCTCTGCCTCCCGCAAACCCTTCAGAGATTACATGGATTTCTCCTAAAGGCAACCGATGCCGAACTCGGGGCTGGGGCCGACGAGGCTAAGTGGTGGCCGGACTCTCGCTCCCGTCCTTCTGAGGCCACGTAACGGCTGAGATGTCCACGTCGGATCACGTATTAAATCTCCTTTTTTAGCTGGATGCGCTCATCCGTCTGTGTCCATGGTCCTTGTGGAACTCACAGTATTTGGTGTCGGCTCTTCTAGCGGTCCGACTTCATCTATGGCGGTCACCTTAGAACCTTCATGTTGCAGTCATGTAGGACCCACGACATATTTGAGGCTTCTTCGTAGGGGTGTACTACCGAGAATACCGCTGCCGCAGCCTAGGTCGAGATGAAAGTCCCTGCGATCCCCTCGACATTCCCTCGTCCCTTGTCTGGGACCGCTCTTGCTTTCTCTCGCTCCTCCTTAGGATCCGTCCCTGTCACTGCCTCTTGGGGCTCGCTCTCTTTTTTTGTCGCCCTACTCTTCCTTTTGAGTAGAAGAGCTTGCCGACATGAGGGCTTCTTCACCGTTGATATACTTCTTAGTTTTGAGAGGACCCTACTTATGCTTGCTTGAGGTTCTCGAGACAGAACATTAGGTTCTTTTTGACTACACCCCAACCCCGCAATGAAAGCAAGAATAAACGAACTTCCTTGAGAATATCCACTCTTAGCGACTCCGTGTTAAACCTTTGAACATATGACCCTCAGTTACTCGAGAGCTATGTTTTATGGTCGGCGGTGATAACTCGGGAAGCCTCGCACGGTCCTTGCTCCAATAAAGTGGGAGACGAATGCGATGGAAAGTTCTGTGAACGATGAGATGGAAGACGGAGGGAGTCTATTAAACCAGGCCAATGCTGGGCCCTTTAGTGATACGAAGGCCTGCAGATCGCATCGGCCTTGATATTTGTGCAAAGCCCATCCGATTTTCAGACGTACTGAGGTGGTCTACGGTCTTTGTTCCGTGAACGCCTCGGACTACAAAGATTCCGAACTTCTGGTCGGAAGGGGAAGTGCAGCACCCCAGCGGTGAATGGAGATTTGGTTTGTTACACCAGGGCGTCCATGGAGACTGGAGCTCTACCTTTTACCGCTACCTTCATGTGGTTGATTTCTTACTAGATGTCCCTGAACCTTTACTCCCACGACCTCTCCTCGTTGCGATCCCCTACGGGGGGTTGGTAAGGATCATGCTCCTTGGAGTGGCTAGTTTCCCCTTCTTTATCCGCTTATTGACGAGGGTTGAGGTGTTGCTCTTCCTGCAAACTGTGTTTTGGTCTCTTTCGCTTGTCGTGTTTCTGGTGGGCGCCGTGATTTGCCTAGTGAGTCAGTTCCAAACTCTTTCGCCAGTACATTGCGACGGAGCTTACCCACCTCATCCGTGGTCGCCCGCACCGTTTCTAACGCGCTCCCGAGGTCGACCGTCCACGCCCACCTGTCGTCTTGCATCCTGGAGGATCAAGGCTGCCTCCCGCTGCGGTTCGAAGCCTATACCATCGCCTGCCGAGGTCATCTTTATTTAAAGGAACCGTCGCTCCTGCGCATACGCCAAACTAATGATGCTTTTTCAATCGGAACTGGGCTTGAGCATGCTGGATTTGCTGGGCCGGTCCGCTGATTCCTTACGTTGGACTCCTCTGCAAAAACAAGAAACAAAGAGGATCGACGGGAGCTTGCCCGTTGCCTCTCCGATGCCTAAGTCAGTTCTTTCCGGGGGAAGAGAAAATCAACTGATTAGGGAATGAATTTTCTGCGGGCGGCTCATGCACCTTCACTCTATAGGTGGCCCGTATTTATATTGGATGATCATGACAACTTTCCTAATTGGATGATGACACTGAATAGTATATTTCCTAGTTGGATGATGACACTGAGTAGAATGTTTCCTTGTTGGAGGATGATACAATATTTCTCCCACTGGGTAGGAGATTTTCTTTCCTTATCGTAAACTGATTAATATGATACAATTGATGGGCACACTGAGAAATATCTTACTTTCCTGATTGGTGGAGATTGAGTGTTTTCCCATAATACGATTCTCCTCGGGTCGCCAAATTTTTAAAGGGGCCGCTGGGCCTCGCCGGCTTGCTCAGGGATACCCCATTATACCTATTGTTAGTACCGGCCCATTTTTTAACCCGGTTGTTCGCTTGTATCTCTCAGCCTGCGTGCCCATTATTTCAAACCCCATCATATGACGTTATCGATTCAACCGCTGTTCAACTACCAATTCGACCATTGAACTGTGAACTGGTAACTTTTTCGGTTCAGTTACCGGTCTGGTTTTTAAACCATTGGAAAGTACCATGAGTCCTCGAGCAAATCCATTTGTAAGTGGCTAGTGTTATAAGCAGTTTATGATCCATATGAGCCTTCAAGTTTGCTTTAGGGCTAGTGGGAGAATGTTAGAATTAAGACTAGATAAGCAAACTGAAGTTTTAATTAAGTTGGACCATTAAACTTATATGAACTAACTATAGGCCCAAGTATGCAAGTAGATTCAATAGCCCATTAAACTTTATTATAAATATAACATTATTTTTAGGTTTAGGGTGACAGACAAATTTCAGAAGAAAAGAAAATTTATGTGTCCCAAATTTGAAAGCAAAAAGGCGTTAGATTGTTCTTAGAACCCACATTTTATGGTCAAGACCTGTAAATCGGTTATTGTCTAAAAGATTCATAGATTAGTTTCATCCCAATTATTATGTATTTTACCTAGTTAATATAATATATTTTTTATTTTATTATTCATGGTTTTGTTTTCGTTGCGTATAAAATCATAGATTATGAAGAGATGTCCTGAAACTCCAACAAAATCTTCATCATTGCGTTCCAACAGAGTGGATTACGAAATCCCTTGGTATTGATTTACGGGATATATTTTATAAACAGATGAAAACATGTAATATCAGTTTTTGCAAAAATATATTACAATGTATCAAATAAATAAAAAAATTGAAATAATATTTTATTTAAAAATTTAAAAATTAAAAAAAAACATTCAAAGAATTTTTTTAAAGAATAACTAATAATTTGTTCATAGCTTTAGTAATCTTGTTAATATATATTTTTTCTTTCAAATAAATACTTATGGTAAAGTAGTGAAATCTTTTATATAGGATTTCCTATAATATAGCAACTTTCTTGAAATTCAAAAGATATGTATAATTTTCAGAAAGTACTAAAAAAAAAAAAAAATCATGGAACATGATAATTACACCCATTTGCATTAGTTAACTCAAAGTTACAAAATTATTGAATAAGCCATCATTTTATCAAGATTAAGGAGTCATTTGGGCATCTTAGTAGCGAGATTGAATACTTGGATTCAACAAGTTTTCATATGAAGGTCTATTTTTTTTCATCATCTTTCACAATTGTTTGGTCATTGTTTTTTGTTTTTAGTTTTAAAAATGATGTGGAACACAAAACAATTTTTAGGAGATAAGTATAAATTGCTTTCATGAGTTTTTATAAACAAATGATGAATTAAAAATATAAAATAAAATATGATATCATTCTTCTTCTCTCACTACAAGTCAATACTAACACAATTTTTTTTTAAGTATTATATTTCTTTAAATTGCAAGTGGTTGCTTGAGTTTTCTTGAGCTTCTCTAGAGATTTTTATTAAGAAACTAATTCCATGTCAAATTATATATAAAACATATAGCAGAAAAAGTTAATCAAACAATCAAGTGCATTCATGAAAAATCATGTGCTCTGATACCCTTCAACAATGTGTTTATTAAATCTCTCAATTAATCATGTGAGTAGAGGGATCACATAAATTCTTATAGTTTTGTGAAAGCTATAAAGCTTTCAATTCTTTTCAATTGCTCTGATCCTGCAACTTTATGTTGCCATGTAGACTACAGTATAGCTATTCCCCAAACTCAAAAATTATGCGCTCCACTAGCAATGCATTATTTCATCAATAACTATAGTGCATTAGCTCTACCACACAAATTTCATGGAGAATTTTCATAGTTTTCATACACCAAGATCATGAGATACCAACCTCTGCACATACACAAGGTGGCTGGCTACATGCATTTGCTTTAATTGAGACTTCAGAGAATGGTTGTTTAACACATTTGAATGTGGAACACTGGGAAACATCTTCAGTGTTTGATTGCTTCAATAAAGGTTTTGAAATTGTTGTAAGACGATCCACCTTCACTCACACTTTTTCTAGCCATTTCCTTCAATTTCTCTGCATTTGCTTTTATACCATCATCTGAAACCAAATTTTCAATCTTCTCCTTGATTTCTTGCCTTGATATCAATCCATTTTCATCTGGGTTCAACCCCAACCCCACCTTCCATTTGTCACATATGTAACTCTGGTTAAGGAATTGATCTCCGAAGTAGGGCCAGCACAGGAAGGGGACTCCCATGGCTAACCCGTCCATGGTTGAGTTCCATCCACAATGGGAAAAGAAACAAGCAACAGAAGGGTGTGCTAAAACTTCTTCTTGGGGTGCCCATGAAACAATCTTTCCATGCTGATCAGATACTCTTTCTGTAAAACCATCTGGGTATTCAGCAACTGATCCGTCTGATCGGACAACCCATAAGAAAGGCCGGCCGACGAGTTCGAGACCAAGTGCTAGTTCATTAAATTGGTGCTGGGACAAGATCTTTGTGCTGCCAAAGGCAACATAAATGACTGAGCCAGCAGGTTGTTTGTCAAGCCAGCTTAAGCAAGTATGATCCTCAGGCCAGAAGTTTCCAGAATAATGACCAAAATGATTACTTGCAAGCCATGGACCAATTGGTAATATGTTTGGAATCAATTCACACGCAGATGAGTCAAGTTCATAAACAGAGTTGAAAAGAAGATACTTGGAAAACTTGGTAGTTTGAACAAGCCTGAGGTACAACCGGAAACTTCCCTCTTGAACCTTTAGATCACTTGGCCACCTCCAGGGCAATCTGTTGCCGGTCAACACTGGAATACCCTTTGAGATGCAGATCATTTCATTATTCAGAGGAGATCCTGCAGCAGGGATATTTGAATAACTAACTACTTCTACTAAAACCAATAAAACAGACTGTTAGAGGGTGACCCGAATTTTGGTGAAGAAGGCCCAAAGCCCGCCATCGATATTATTAGGGTTTGGGTCTACTCATATTTGGAATACCAAAAGTGATGTCATGTATTTCAGGTTTTAGAACTCTATAAATTAATAGCTACCATATTTCTACCCTATTTTCTCATAATAGTGGATTTTCTCTCTTCAGCGCATGGTTTTTTTCGTAAATCCGTGTGTTTATCCCTTTGTTTCTTACTTTCTAATTGCATATTCTTGTTTTCTCGTTTTAACACAAACAAATTGATTTTTACATATTCTTATCTTTTTGAAAGGTTGAGTGCTCTGTCACATGAGATAGACATGATGGACATAAGAAGGAAGGAGTTTTACTAAGGGCAATTTACTTCATTATAACTAAGTGTTTAGCTGTCAAAATATTGATTTTTGGGAAAATGATATAAATTAACAAGTAGAAGTGTTAATGATTACCATCTATACCATCTATGATTCTCGCCTCAATTAGCTTCGGAATGTGAATTGCAAGAGCCAGGATTCCAGGTCCAAAAGGACAAAACGGGACCCCCTGGACTCCCATCTTCTCTGCCACTTCCAGTGCCCACTCCGAAACTAATATATCAGCAATAACACAAGTGATCTGCTCTTCATCATTTGTAGTACTGTTAACTTTCTCAATCATATCCTTCAAATGACCCGGCATGACTCTTCTAACACTTGCTCCTAACTTGGGTAAACTTTTCCGGTCGTCCTCTGCCTCCAGACCATCTGGGATGGAGGCTAGCCGAACCCGACTCCGAGACACCGTTTCTTCCGGTGGCAGCGCAGCTACCACTTTTCCATGAATGAAGTGGGAGTTAAGAAATGTGACCATAATCCCATGATCAGAAATCCGGTGTGCAAGCTTCATAAGAGGAGTAACATGTCCTTGTAATGGGAATGGTATAACCAGAACATGATGAGGTTGCTTTCCCATTGCTAATGCTAGCTATTTCTCTTTGCTCTGACCCTGCTTTTCTGTTCATACAACTATAAATTATCTCAGGTCTATGTGATTTGGCATTTATTCTTCATTGCAATGATGTATTTTGTCTTTATATATAAAGTGTCTTCGGTGGCTCTCCATGGCTCCATGGCCAACGTCTTCATATTCTTCATCGAAATGATGCATTTTGTCACGGATAATACCTTTATTTTCCATTCCCGGGCCATTTGATCTGTGTGATTGTAAGAGAAAACTACTCTAGAGACCTTATTGGCATGGAGAGGATCATTTTGTTTTGATTTTTTTTTTAATTTCTAATTTCCATAAACACTGCCATCAAAGTGTTAGTAAAGAACAGTTTTTTCAAAAAGAACTTGTTTGATGGAAAAAAGATGAGAGCTTTTCTGGGTTTATAAACTAAAACTCATTTATGGGCTTGTACAAAACTTGAGAAGAGGGGAGGCCTCGCGTGCACAAGAAATGGGTTGAAAGCCTGATTTTAGTGTAAATGATGAATTTCCCCCCAATGCGCTTGAATACCATGGGACACATATGGTTTTGCTCCAATTATTTTATTTTATTTTATTTTTTGTTTTTGCCAATAGTTGTTTAAAAATAAAAACCGTTTAGCTTTGATTTTGTGAGAAAATTTGTTTGGCTATTTCTCCCCAAAAGTCAAATTTTGCTTTCAGTTTCATTAATTATTGTTTGTTTCTTTACTACTGTTACTGTCGATTTCTATAGCTACTGTCGATTCTGCTGTTGCAGTCGATTCTCCCATTCAAACAACCAGTGTGCACAATACAAAAGTTATTGCAACCCCAAATCCTTGATTACTAACCAATTGCAATCTAGTTTTTTATAATTGTAATTTAACCATTTAAATAATATGTTTACTTCCTTCTCTCTCTCATTGTTGTTCCTGTTCCAGATAAAATCTTTGAACAATTGTTGAATCCTAAGAATAAAATTTCGAAGGAAAGTGTTTACAAACACGCATTAGTTAGTTAATTTGTTTTCTACCATATGTTTTTACAACACCCATTGTAAGAGCCTTGATTGTCGGAACCTCTGAACATCAACAAGACAATGTGAACTTGCAAAAAGGTTATCCAACGGCGATGTGCCAACCACGCTCTTCGATGGTTAAGTTAGCACAAGATGGAGAAAAAGAAGAGATCGAAACACATTTGAATTGCCTATTACTTCAACCTTCAAATTTCCAATTTATGTACGGCTTCTCAAATCTCCCTTAATTATAAAGTATAAACTTTATCATAGTAAAAATATATATTTTTTCCTATTAAGGATTAATTTTTCGAGAAATAAGGGATTTGGAAACTCGGAAATCCGTTGATAAATATCTCTTTTGCGTATTTTCCGCCTTCATATGCTTATCCATAACAAACTTCCCATATGCGATAGTATGGTTGGCTAGAGAACTTGAAATCATAGAAGGGCCGCCCTGAAGCAAATTTTTGAAAAGACATCCTGGCTTTCTTAGACGGGCTTTAAGGCTTTCCCATCTGGATAATACTTGCTTGGTTTTAATATGAAAAGCGGGCTCCGGATCGCTTCACATCATGTGATTGCCAGCCTCGGGGCCTCGTGGAAGCCCTAAATCTCGAGGTCCTGGGCTGACAACTCGTCAACCCGCGGACCAGTTGAATACACAATCGAGCAATAATCACATCGAATTTAACACCTTCAAGTCACACTTGCTCACATTTTGCATGAGAATAGGTCACAATTGTTTTCGTGTTTCCGACTCAGACAGTTTTTCAGTCTAATGCATAATCAGACAAGGATTTATGTCCCAGTTTAATATGGATTCACGAGAGGATGATGGCAACCGCTTGGGTGAAGTTTCGTGGCAACCATGTCGAAAAGCACCAAGCAATAACTTGTACCTAACGACACCCATGCGTAAAAGTGGCAGAGAGCAACCCGTATCCCGCACACCTTCAACCCGCACCTGGGCACACTCCATGCGTAAAAGCACCACTGGGTTAACCTCAGATCTGGCACACCACTAACCCTGTACCGGTACACCGTGTGAGAACCATGAATTGAGCAGAATTTATCTAATGCAAGGGTACGCCGTCATTCAACTACTGGGCGCGGATCACAATGAAAAGGGGTATGTAGTTTCAGGATGCTGCAGAAGGCAACTTTTGATTCCTAGGTTTAGGTTTTCATGAGAGCTATTCTCTCCCATAGTTTTGAGGTGAAGTTTTATAGATTAGTATCAAGACTTTATTTCTCCGAGATTTTTTATTCAAGTACATTCCTTTCTTTTCAAGAGGGAAATACACAGCATATCTTATGCTTTTCTTACTCCTCTTCTTCCTCTCTCTCTCTCAGTCTTCTTCCTCTCTCCCTTCCTCCCTCTCCCCATTTTGTTTTTCTTTTCATTCCTAGTTTTGCAATTGAATTATGATTTCAAAGTTCCTTCTTCAGTGGAATAAATTCCCTTCAACTATGATTTACCTTTATAATTTATATGAGTTCAAACTTAATTTTCGGGTTCTATTTATGGAAACTCACTCCGATCACAAGGTACCCTCTCAATTTCATAGTAACATTTCAATGGATCGTGTGTGATGTTAATCATCACTTGTAGAAAACTTTGCAGAAACCTTAGTTGGGTCAGAATTTTCGACAATGTGTGTGAACGAGAGATCCGCGGTACACGTTATGCTTGATTACAAATGCAAGCTAAGAGTCTGAATTAATTGGGAACAAGTGTTTAACATCCTTCAATCATCTTTCCTTTCAAAAGAGCATTTAAAGAAAAATCTTCCATCGAAGACCATTTATCAATGGCTCCTAGATGAGACTCAGAAACTAAGAGGTGGGAAGTACGTGATCACAGTGGCCGGAAACCTAAGAATCCTAGCAATCATCTTTCTATTTTAAAATACCAATTTAATAAATCCCAACCAAATCCAACTACAACCCCATAATTTCCTTTTCAATTACACACCTGGAGAATAGCTCCTACTTATCAACAATTTAGACCACTCCTGTGGAGACAGAATTCCAGACTCACACAAGACTACACAATGTTACAACCTAATTCCACGTCAGGAATAAAATTCAGCATACGAATAAGAACGAAGCATTTTCGTCTGTTGCCGGAGTGCGATCAATCCAAATTGATCCTGGGTGAGAAGGAGGTAATTTGCACCGTGTCATAAACTCATTGCAAATCTGGTACGTTCTCTACTTTTCTTTTTAATTTGTTTTTGTGAGAAATCTAGGTGGGTGTTTGCTTGGAAGGGGTAGGATTAGTGCATGTCGGTTTGGACTCGCAACGAGCAACGCCGACTTGTAAGAATTATACCTCCAAGAGATTGTGAAGAACCTTAAGTCATTGTTTCTGAAAATATTGCACCTAAAATGGACCTGCAGGGTCAACAACCAATGTTTAATCAAAATGCTAAAGGGATTCCTGTTAACCCACAAGGTCTCCATGAACCTCCACAACATGGAGATGGTGTTGCAATCCCGACTAACTTCCGAAAATAGGAGGAAATGTTAACTTTCAGCTGAATCAATATCGAGCACCTCCCGCTCCTTTACCTAATGTGGAAAGAACTCTCCGAGAAATTCTACAACCTCAAAGGACCACAACAAACTCATGTATTCGCCTCCCTGAAGAGGCTAATCAATTTCATGAAACTCGATGATTAAATCCTTCCTACACGTATATCGAAATTCGAATATGAGAACCACTTACTCATTCATGTGAGAGACTTTGAAGATGTTTGCGTGCATTTCTCTCCTCTTGACTCACCTCTCCATATAATATGTTGGTTCTAATTTTCTTTTTGCTCTAAAGGAGAGAAGACTGAAATCTCGTTTCATTCTCTTGCACCTATTCAATCTTTACATGGGAAGACATACGGAATGAATTCCTTAACAAATTCTTCCCTCCATACGTACCAACGCTCTCATCGCGAGCAATTTCAAATTTTACGAAGGCAAGGCGAACCTTTGCGCCCGGTATGGAAGATACAGGATCTCTCCATGCTATCCCATCATGGTTTGGATGTTGGACAAATTTGTCTTGTCTTTTCATCAAGGTTATCTTTGAATAATAAGCAATACATCGAATGATGTGCGGAAGAATTTTATGAAAAGAGTGCTAGGGAAGCAATTCAACTTTTTGACACCATAGCAGAAAATGCTCGAACATGGGAGACTAACACTTCTGTAGACACTGCTAAGGTGCATGGTACACAGCGGGGTAGAATCCGGCGCTTAAGAAGAAAATGATGAATTCTGGCGAAGCCTTGATTTAACAGGAAGTTATCTGGAAGCTATAGAGGTTGAAAGGTGAGCGAGGTAACTGGGTAATACCTCAAGTACACCGGTACCTGTGGTTGAGTTGGGAGCCATGCATCATATCTCACGATGACCTACGCACTCAGCTGGTACTGAGCCTTCCTCAAGTTAGGGAGCAATTCGGATAGAGCAGCTAATGCCGCCAACTACTAAAGGCTTCTTTCATTCTCCATATTACGGAAACATATAATCCAAGATGGGGTAAGCACCTAATTTTAGTTGTGAGAGCCCTGCTGCCAAACAACCCAGCCCCATTATCAAAACCAAGGTTTGCAAATCGATTCCTCCATTCCCGGAATGAAGGTCCCAAGGAACTCTGTGAACCACTAATCAGTTTCCATCCATATCAAGATCAAAGATACAAACCCACGGCCTTATCAACCTCCACATAAGAGAAGTTTGGAGATGCCACAGTTCATGAGGACAACAATCCCCCTGAGCAAATTTGACTACTGAATGATGTGAGATCCCGAATAACTAAGCTAACCTCTTCTGGGCAATTTTCCCCACGACAAGAAGAAACTCCCGTCTCAACCCATCTAAAACCCACACAAGGTCAAAATAGTGTTGGGTTTCCAAGTTCAGAAGTCAAGTACTTTTGAACATTGCAAAGTGTCACCACTCTTGAGAGTGGTAAGGTAATTGTAAAACCATTGAGCAAGGAACCCGATCGAGGTCTGAGGTGAACGATCGAATAATGAGGTATCAGTTCAAGCTATTATTCTGGATGTATTATTGATGGTAGAGCCCGAGCAAGGCAGGCCTACCCATATCCTCGACTCCATACCCTCATAGGTTGAGAGTCCCCGAAGAAGTGAACAACCGATGCAGATCTATAGGTTGACTAAAACAAAATCGTTTCATTTGTCTCTACACTAAATACATTAAGCAAATTCCGTCATATGCTAAATTCTAAAAGATGCGTACCGGTAAAGAAACTACCGGTGTCAACAGGAGGCATTCTGTTGAGCAATCTATATCAGTTCAGAACAATTTGCCCTTAATACAAGAAGACCCAGGAAGCCCTACTATTTCTATAGTAGTAGAATTCAAAGGATTGGGACATCTTTAAAGGTGGATTTGGGAATGAGTGTTAATTTGTTGCCTTTCGGTGTGTGGACCTAGGGTTAGGAGAATTAGAACCAACCATCCTCACCTCCGATTAGGTGTAGTAGTGTAAAAATTCCTAGAGGATAAAACCTGAAGGATGTATTAGTACAAGTGGACAAATTCTACTTCCCGTGGATTTTGTTGTGCTTGACACCTGGCTGTGGTGAACCGAACTTCAGTTCCAGTGATTCTTAATTAGACCATTCTTGGCATTGCTAATGCCATCATACACACTATAGGGGAGGCCTAATGACACTATCATTTGGTAACATGACATTATCTGAATATCTTTAAAGTTATCAAGGAATGGGGATGAAGAAAATGTGTGTGAGTCATCCTGGTTGATGTGATGCAATACTTAGATAATGTTCACATGATGACCCTCTCATGTCTGTTTGGTAAGCCCTAGTTGGGATAAGAAATGACATTAGAATAAAGTTCTCGCTCCATAATTGGTACTAATGGAAGTATTGGAAGTGAATGGGTGGGCACCTAAATTTGAACCATTGCCACCAATTGAGGACAGGGCATTGCCTTCTGAAGAGAGGCCACCTAAGCTTGAGTTGAAACCCTTACCATCACACCTCAAATATGCCTTCTTAGGGGTAGAAAAGCTTTCGATAATCATATCTTTCTCATAGAGGTTGGATCAAGAAAATCAACTTTTGAATCTTGAGAACCCGCAGGCGCCTAGATGGATAGTCTGCCGGATATTAAAGGGAATTAGCCCCTTGATTTGCACATAAATTCACTTGAAGGGATGTTAAACCCTCTGACGCTTGAGAGCATTGAACCCGATAATGAAAGAGTGGTGAAGGAAGTCTTAAAACTCTTGGACGTGGGTGTTGTTACCTATTCTGGACAGCAAATTGGGTTAATGACCTGTGGTAGTCTGAAATGCGCGATCTGTTGTGGTATGAAATGAAAATAACTGACTATGAAGAATTCCTACTCGTTGTCACTTAGGTTGGTGCTTGCATAGATTATAGGAAGCTTAATCGGGTACTGGGAAATACCACTTTCCCTCCAGTTTGTTGATCAAATATTAGAGAGAGTTGCAGGGCATGAATTTTATTATTTCTAGGCTCTGGTACTCGAATTTCAATCAGTGAATAGCTTTGGAAGATCAAGAAAAGCGCATTCCTGTCCTTTTGGTACTTTTCACCTTTTAGGGAAAATGCCTTTAGATTATGTAATGCACCAAGGACCTTCCAGCGGTGCATGATGGGAATTTTCAGTGACATGATAAAAATCATTTTGGAAATCTTCAAGAAGGAATTTACATTCTGACTAAACTCATCTGAGTACATTTGGAGAATTACATAAGGTTTTGGAGAGATGTCGAGAAGAACCTTGTGTTAAATTGGGAGAAAAGTGTCATTCATGGTGACACAAGGGATTGTCTTGGGCCGGATAGTATCAAAATGGAATTGAAGTTGATAAGACTAAAGTCAGTACTGAGTCTCTAATTTACCTCTCCCTAAGTGTGTTAGAAGGAGAGAAAAGACAGAAAGAACCATGGTCATTCTTGGGACATCTTTGGATTCTATAGGAGATTCGTAAAAAGATTTTAGTGCTATAGCTCATCCCTTATGTACTTTAGCACTTAAGATGTCCCTTCATAGTCACTCTTGTGAAGCTTACACTACTAATAAAACTATGTTAGTGTAGCCTCCTATCTGCGGTCTCTAATTGGAACCTTCCATTTGAGATCATGTGTGGCTAGTGATTATGCTATAAGATTTGTTTTTAGATTAAAGGAAGATAAAAGGCTTTATAATCCTATGCCAACAAGACTCCTAGACTCTTGCTCAAGCAAATTACACAACCAGAAAAAGGGTTTTAATTTATAGTCTTTGCCTTAAAATTCAAATTAAGTACATTGTAGGGTCTCCATGTAACCATTTTCCACAGATCCTTGTGTTGAAGTCACCTTTCTCTCTAAAGCGAGGATCTGAGAAGAAAGCCTCGGTTAACTAGGTGAATCTATTGTACTTAAGAGTTCAACCTTACTATTAAAGACAAAGGGGTCAAAATTAATGATGGTCTAACCACTTAGCATCCATTAGTTCAGTCCGGTTCTCGTGGCGTACCCATGGTGATAGTTTTCTGATGAGGCGGTTTTGCTCTGTTCCCTTTGCCCGTAATTACTTGTGGATATAGTAAATTACCTAGTATTTGGTCAAATTCCACCCTAATGGACTTCTCAACAAAAGGAAATTTTTAGCGGACATTAAATATTATTTGATGATCTCATATCTGTTTAAATATTATCGGGCAATTAATGAGAAGAGTGTACCAAATGTGAACAAATGGGGATACTCACCTTTTGTCATTCGAGAAGCTGTGAGACATTTCTGCCAAGAAAACAACGGATAAAATTTTGCAAAAATTTGGTTTTTTATTGTGTGTTTTAAGATTGTTTGAATTTTGAAAAACATTGCCGGTTCGGCGATTGGCGGAGTCGCAAAGGAACATGATGCCTCTTACCCCGATTTTAATTATTGAGATCTTCGATTGTTGGGGTATCGACTTCATGGGGCCTTTTCCCCCTTCTTATGGGTACCTTTACATTTTGTTATCTGTTGATTATGTGTCGAAGTGGGTTGAAATTTATTCGAGAACTAATGACCCTGAGTTGTTTTGAAATTTATAAAAAGGCACATATTTTCGATTTGGAGTACCTCGTGCTTTATTATTAGTGATGGTGGACTCCATTTTTTGTAATCGTTCTTTTGAAGAATTTGTTGAAAAAGTATGGAGTCACCCACAAAGTTTCATGACATACCACCCCTGAACCAATGGTCAAGCGAGATTAGCTAATAGGAGAACAAACACATTTTGGAAAAAACGGGTTGCCACGGAATCGCAAAGGCTGGTCAAACCCCGACTTATTGATGCTCTTTGCAGACTGCCGAGTCTTACCCTTTTTAAAACTATTATTCTTGGTATGTCTCCCTATAGGCTTGTTTATAACAGGCTTGTCATCTGTACTGGGTTGAAATGGAGCCTGTGGTATATTGAAAACATTAAAACTTTTAATTTTAATGTGGATCGACGAGAAGTAGCGGCGGTACATTGCGGGTTGAGCGAGCTTGAGGAATTGGCGTGAGTCGTATGAGAGCTCCAGGATTTACAAAGAGAGACTCAAGTTGTTCCATGATAAGTCCATTGCGCGGAAAACCTTTGAACTGTCAAAGATGCGTTGTGCGACGGTTGCACATGTTTCCAGGAAAACTCCGCTCTCGGTGGACTGGCCCATTCATTGTTAAGGTAGTTTACCCGTACGGGGCAGTGGAGATTGAAAATCCGGATACGGGAAAGTCTTTTAAAGTCAATGGCCAACGCCTGAAGCCATTCCTCGAGCATTTTGACCATCAGGAGAATAGTGAGGACTTGGTAGATCCGCTCTACCAGGATACTCCTTCAGAGTAAATTCATTCTCACCTTGTTGTATATAGTTTTATTTATTTATTTTTTATTTTCTTTCTTGCACTTTATTTCTGCTTTCTTTATTTCATTTGCTTTTCAAACATAAAAAAAACATAAAATAAAAAAAACAACAGGGGCCTGGTTTCTATGTCGCCTCCCATTCTATTGTGGGGGTACCCTTGGTGCATTGAGGACAATGATTGTTTTTGTTGTGGGGGTAGGCATACACTGGTTGAACCCAACTATGCGCTTATTACATGTTTAGTGTATGGCAAAATTTTTCGAATTGTGGCTCTTTTGGGTATAATACTTGACCTGCAATGTATGCAGCCGCATGATTTTATACACACTCCACATCATCTCAATGCATGTACACTTTAACAAGCATGCACAAAATCTCTTTGTTCATATTCTGGATCTTATCACCCCGAATTTTGCTCTAATTCACCTGACCACGGACCTTACAATTTACCATACTCTTGTCTTGCACCTTGTGCTCCCATCTGTGCATTAATTTGTGTCATGTTAACTACATCATCATAGTCTTTTTGAGGAACATCTTGCATAAGCGGAAAATGATTAGAGGCCATCACTTTTGTGTTACACTTTGTGGAATTGTTTTGTCTTACCCCTTGCACCTATTTTGAGCCTTAAGTTGCCAAGTTGGTTTGAACCCTAGGAACCCTGATCACTAGAAATACAGTGGGCCCCATGGAAAGATTGAAAGTGTCTAAAGAAGGAAATACGGTTATCAACTTCATGAACATAGTCAGTTTGGGCAGAATATGAGTAGAAAGAGAGGTGAGCATGCAGTGAAACCCGGGATGGAAGGTAGTCGACAAGGATAGATTTTACATCGGCACTACTGTTCCCAATTTGCAAAAATATATATATATATATATATATATATATATATATACTCTCTTATATATATATATATATATATATATATATATATATATATATATATATATATATATATATATATATATATATATATATATATATATATATATAAGAAAAAAAGAAAAAAAGAAAATTGGAGCAGGTGTGCCGATGCGAGTTAGGCGAAAAAGTGGCGGAGGCCCGACTGTCTTTGGTACCACTACTGTATGCCGTGCAATTGGAGGCGGTTTGGGCAAAAAAGGGTTTTTAACCCCATTTTTTGCACCTTTTGACATTCACAACTTCATCCATCCTCTAAAAGATAAAACCCTAGCCCTTTTTGCCCTCTCACACAAGCAGCCCCCCCGAGTTTGTACGCTCTGCCAAAGTGTTTTTCATCTCTCGGGCCGGATTCTTTTGCATTCATCGTGCAGACGTGGTAAGCACCACTGCCCGATTCCTTGAGCTTTTCGGTGATATGAGTAATATACATGGTTGCATGGTTGGTTTTGGTTGGTAGTGTTCTTTTCTTAATTGGTTTAGGTTTCTTTGGCTGATGTTATGGGAGGAAATTTTTACATACGATGCGCACGGGGCCGGCTGGTACTTGGAGACGGAGTTTTGGGACGTTGTTCTATATGTTTGGGCCATCTGTGCCATCATTTCTATTCTTTCCATAACTATGGCAAGATCTAAGAATATTGGAAAAGACAAGCGCTAACTCTTACGTGGAGCGAAATTTGTGTGAAAGAAAGAAAATCCGACACTTTACAGCCGATAAATAAAGGAAAAGGAAAGCGAAGAGAATCATCTTTTGAGAGTGAAGAGGTATCGGAAAGTGATGATGAGGAGATCGAGGCCATGTTTGCTGAAGTTTCTGACTCAGAGCAGGAAAAATGGGCCCAGTCGATTGCAAACCGGGGATTTCATTGTGAGAGAGGTGTGAAGTTGGAAACATTTTTGTACTCCCATCCAATCAGGGGTGTTATTCAAGAACATAATTTATAGTTTGTGTGCACTGAAGTTCAGGGGTATCTACCTACCTTGGTTCGGGAGTTTTACACTAATTTGAGAGAAAATCAGCGGGTCGAGACCTTACTAGAGACCACTGTGATGGGTAAGCAGATAAAGATCACCCCACGATTTGATAACTCCTCCTTACGGTATATTCACCACGCCGCTTGGATCGACCTTATCCTTAAGGTTATCAGCGCGATTTCGGCCTTCGGTTGTTGGCTGAGACCATGCGCACCATCTGTGAACATGAGTGGTTTTATGCGCAAGGAATTTGTGCGGGAAGCTCGAGCCCGAGTATGCGATGATGAACAAGATTATTCCATGATAGAATCGGACGAGAGCGGCGAAATATCCCGGCAAAGAAGAAATTCAGTTTTTATGAGGTTATGGTAGAGTTGTCGACTATGCAGCGGTCATATGGTGCGTATGAGAGACTTTGCCGGAGTCCTCGGTAGGAAAGTAGGCATATTCCATTCCCATCTTTAGTGACAAATCTGGTGGAAGCCGCGGGGATGAAGGGAGTGACGAGGAAAGGGGTTCTTCCCTAAGGCGGGAACTGTCCTAGCGGAGACAAACGGAGGCGAAGCCATTTGCATCTACGAGACCCCAGCCTTCACATCCTCCGGTGGCTATTCTCAGGGCCTCTTCGTCTACAGCACCTGCACCTATGAGCACATCCCCGTTGAAGAGAATGGAGCGTCGAATTAAGGGGTGGTTCAAATGCATTTTGGGGAAACAGAAGCAGCTAGACCATAGGCTCTCCAACCTTGAGAGTCATATTTACTGAGGAGAGCCTGCTTTGGTAGATGCTCCTCCTCTTGACTTGGAGGGAAGTTCGAGGAGGGAGATTTGGACGGCCCCCGCGTCGATGAGGGGCGTGTTTTCTTCAGGGCGATGAGGAGGGACATCAATGTAGTAGCATAATGAATTTGGGTGGGGGTGGTGTTGGAAGTGGGTAGAGACCTCTGACCATGTCTACCAACACCCTTTGTTCACACCCCTATTTGTGTAGCCTATGGTCATTACAAACCTTAAAGACCTTTTTGATTCCAGTTGTGCTTAGTTGTTTCTCTTGACTTTATGCATAGTAGTCGCCTGTTTATGTTGAATGGTTGCTTCTATAATATCGATCATTTCAGTTCAATGTTAGCAAGGCAGTTTTTCTTTTCCTCAATTCCATGGTCCTTTATATGAATAGCTTGATCGTGAGTTAGCTTGTTGTTATGTTCATTGCTTGAGACTGTGGTTTTAGTTTTAATTGAGTCACTTTCGGGTGCCTGTATGTTAGGTTGAAGTATTATGTTTAATTTTGCCCTTTTGAAATTTGCGAAAGCTTGGCGCACACAGCGCATTTGTTGGAATTCATAACCGATTAAGGTGTCTGAGTCTAAATACTTGCTAGGGACTAGCAAGATGCGAGGTGAAGTGTGTTGAATACACAATTGAGCAATAATCACATCAGATTTAACACCTTCGAGTCACACTTTGCTCACATTTTGCATGAGAATAGGTACTTCTAATTGTTTTCGTGTTTATGGACTTGTACAGGTTTTTCAGGTCTAATGCATAATTGTACAAGGATTTATGTCCGGAAAGCGAATATGGATCATTGAGGATGATGGCAACCGTTTGGTGAAGTTTCGGGAAGTGCAACCATGCTGGAAAAGCACCAGTGGCCAACCTGTACCGGTACACCCATGCAGAAAAGTGGCGAGGAAGCAGCTTTGTCTTAGGTACACCTTCAACTGTCTTGGTACACCCATGCGAAAAGCACCCGGTGGCCTTTGTGCCGGTACACCACTATAACACATGCGGTGCACTGATGTGAAGCTGCGGGAATTGGTCGATTCTAATGCGAGAATGCGTTCGTCATTCAACTATCGAGACGGGATCACAATGAAAAGGGTATAAAGCCACCAGGATACAGAGGCAACTTTTTGATTCCTAGGTTTACAGGTTTTCATAGAAGGAAGTATTCCTCTCCATAGTTTGAGTGAAGTTTTATAGATTAGGTTGAAGACTTTGGCCTGCTGCGGAATTTTTATTCAAGCACATCTTCGGTAGGAACACACATCTGGTTTCATTCTCGATTATTTTGTATTTTCAATTTCCTAGGTTTTGCAATTGAATTATGATTTTCTCAAAGTTCCTTGCATGAATAAATTCCCTTCAATTATGATTTACCTTATAATTTCCATGGAGTTCTAAACTTCTATGTTGGGGTTCTACGGTGGAAACTCACCCTGATCAAGGTATACTCCCTCAATTCCTCTTTTATACTTCAATGGATTGTGTGATGTTAATCACTTGTAGAAAACTTTGTAAAAACCTTAGTTGGGCATCTTCTTGACAATGTGTGAATGAGAGATCCGCGGTACACGTTATGCTTGATTACAAATGCAAGCTAAGAGTCTGAATTAATTGGGAACAAGTGTTTAACATCCTTGATCATCTTCCTTTCAAAAGAGCATTAGAAAAATCTTCCATCGAAGACCATTTATCAATGGCTCATGGGGCTTGTAAAACTAAGAGATTGGGAGAATGCAGTGATCATTAGTGGTGAAACCTAGAATCTGGCAATCATCTTTCTATTTTAAAAGAGTCAATTTAATAAATCCTTAAATCAACCAACCCACTGACCCCATAATTTCCTTTTCAATTACACACCCTTTGGAGGAAGCCAGCTCTGAATCAAACAATTTAGACCACTCCTGTGGGAGATGACTTGTGGAACTCCACGTCTTACAATGCTAGACAACCATGAACCCTATTGGGAATAAAATTCCAGCATCTGAATGGAAGCAGTAGGAGCCTTGTGGATGTAGAGTAACGAGCAATACCATCGTGTCCTTAAGGACTGTGGTTAGAAAATTAGGCAAAGTCTCCTTTGTACGGGGAGCTCTACCCTAAATACAACCTTTACAAGTACATGACAACATGACCCAATATTATACAACGACCACACCGGGTCCACATAAGAGTAAAAATGACCACGTAGAGCCCATTTATCATGCACGAACATAGCAAACACATGGTATAAAACCACCATGAGGCCATAAGAGTTTAAGTACATCACTCTTATACAAATAAATAAAACCCATATATATTTACAAAATATATATCAAAGCCTAATCGGCTTTTCTTCTCAATCCGAACCTCTAAGGGCGCGATCAGTAGCCCCGTCACGCATCTAAAATGTGGTCGCGGCCCGAGTGGCTTGAGCAGGAGTAGTGATAATCTCCAGAGCCCCTCCCACCTAAATTGCACGTGCAGTAATTCATGCACCACAAGCACATTCAATCACGATTATGTCAATCCTAGAATGAATCTGCATGACATGAATGAGATGCTACTCCTCGTGATCCACGTACTTGAGGAGTCCTCACCAGGCTTCTCGACATGAATATGCCATGTATGAAGAATTGTTTTCAAACAAAGATTTTGTTTTGAAAACTCGATATGAATCTCCGATATCAAAATTTATTGGACAACCCTCCGATATAATTTATTGGACATACTCTGATAAAACCGCTTTGGACTTACTCCGACAAATAGTTTTATTTATAGCTATTGGACATTCTCCGGCAAACTACTTTATTCAAAAGTATTGGGCAACCTCCGATTATTCATGCGACCTTTTAGGACTTTGTCCCTAGACAGAAACCAACATCAACTGCCGACACAATGCTGATTTTCCCATGCACTCACACCCATTTCATGCGATGTACTTGAGCATAAATGCAATGCAATATGCCATTGCCTATCACCATGCTACATATATATGAGTATTATACGTACATGCCTACTTATGCATTTCAACCCATGCATCAATTGGAAAGTTATATCAATGAACACATAAATTCCAATTAATTTACACGATTCATGCCAACATATCAATACACGCATACATTGACATCATAAGTCATTACCACTCAAGTAACGACATACTTTAACCTCTAGGCCTGATTGTGACATATCGAATCCACAAGTAGCCTACAACAAGCCATGAAATGGCCTTAATCATACACAAACTCGTGCATTTCCCCAAGCCTCATGGATAATTATCAACATGCATAATTAATCGTAGCTTAACATACACCCGATTTATTGTATTAGACCACATGCGTCGTCTAGCAGAACTTAATTTGCACACTTGGTGCTACAATTAAATTTTTAGAACATATTTGGGCACCAAATGCCAATCACAGGAAATATGACCAGATTCTAGACTCAAGGGGCTTTCCGTAGAATCCAAGAGCACACGAATCGGAGTTCGGACGAGAAAGTTATGGTCGTTCGAAGTTGGAGGCCTCATATGAACAGTGACTTACGCGTAGAACCAGCAGGGGCAATTGTTTTTCGTCATTTTTGGATATAATATGAGTACAAATTGCATTAAGTTATATATGGATGGGTTCTAGACTCAAAGGGCTTTCCATAGAGTCTAAGAACACCCTAAACGAGGTTCGAACACAAAAGATATGGTCGTCCAAAGTTGGAGGCACACAATCAGAAATATGACCACTGTGTCCCATCTGCACACTTGGTACAAACACCAACTTTCAGCATGGTTGTAGACACCAATTTCCCTCCACAGGCATATGGATAGATTCTTAACTCAATGAGCTTTCCATAGAATCTAAGAACACCCGAAACAGAGTTTGGAGGAAGAAGTTATAGTTGTCCGAAATTGGAGGCAAACAAAACAGGAAATGACGCATGTGTCCCCACGCCATAGCGTGGCGGTATTTACTCTTTGCTGCCTTAAGTAACGCCCGGAGGCTCCCCTTTGCCTCACATTTGTGCTTCCTTTTCCTTCAAGAATTGTCTTGGAAGTGTCCCATTCACGACCCCGACCAATCAGTGCAATTTGGAATGCCAAATTAGCCGTAAACATGATGCAAAATCCTGAACCGTTTCCAGGTAAATGACAATTTTTCGAAAACAGCGATTTGAAAACAGAAGCAAACCTAAGTTGCGTTCATTCGAAGGGCGGTCAGCAGTTCCAACCACGAAGCTTCGGTCTAATGTGGGAAACTGTGCCACACGACCATTTACGACCCTAAAACCTGGCAGATCATTTAATGGCCGCATCACGAGAAATTAATAAAAGTAGGAAATAAACCCTACAATCCACTATACTCAGTCCTAACGGACTAAGCGCCCAGATAACCACGGTACATTCGATCCTAACACGGACTACCTTTGTGAATAACAGTATAACATGTCGATTAACCATTCAGGCCCAGATAAAAATCAAACCATTGAATGGACTTAGACAGGAATTAAACCAAATAGAAGAAAACCCCAACCTCTTGAAGCGTAGAAAAAATTATAGGAAGTTTCGTGGACACTCCCTAAACCCGAAACCTTTGATTTCCCAAACTCTTTGTCATGAATCCTCGCGAGAAATCTTTGTTTTTTGATGCGCGCGTGGCCTCATCAGTAGATGAACTTTAGATCTTGACTAAATGAGATCGACCACGATCTCAGAGTAGATCGTAGAGAGAAGTTAGAGCTTCTCTCTCCTCCCTCTCTCATTTCGGTTGCAGCAGGAAAAAATCAAGTGGAAGATTTTTTTGCTTCCTCTTATACTTTGGACACGTGGCCCACGTCGCGCCACATGTCGCTTAGGCATTCCGGGCGGGTTATGCCCTGAGCACAATTTATTTCGTCTCGGTTTAAGTTCCAATTATCTTAAATGTACATTCTTTAAATATTTTCAATTTTTGAGATTTTTCTAAAAATTCTGTTTTTGGGGTCCACCCGACACCCTACGCCTCGAAAATCGTGAAAAATTTGACTGTCTCAAAATTAAACAAAATTATCATGGTTTCTTGAGGAGCCAATTCAACGGTGAGAAGTCAGTTTAGATCATCGAATGCAAGAAATTCTCTAGATTTTAGTACGTATATTAGAAAATTCTTGTTTTCCTTTTTTTTCTTTTTCAGGGTTTCACATGCCCGTTGGTAATGGTGAGAACATGGTATTCACAATGCCCCCCTTTTCTCCGGTTGGAACTTTATGCTTTTTCAGTCGAGGGAAAATATTGTGCTTTTATTAAGCCTTAGGTGCGGAAAGTTGAAAGGATTGAGAGAATTGGTGCGTGCATTGAACGCGTTGGAAAGGGAAGTGCATTTGGATACAAAGCGCATGAGAAGTGCACGTTTCCCAACATGTCTGCGGTGCATGATGCCTTGACGGCACATTTAATGTGCTCGTTGATGTTTTGCCCTTATGTATAGGGGTTGGGCTCCGAGTGCTGTTTCTTTTACGATTTCACAAAGCTTTTTGTCTATTGCAATTTTCTTTCTCATATGCCTTTACAAACTTTTCTCTTAAAGGAATCATCGGAGATGCTTTAACAACTTTTGATTTTTTGGTGAGTTTTTGCAACTCAAATCTCATTTGTATTGACTTCTCTATGTCATTTTTTGTGGCTCTATTTGTTGAGTATTTTTGGGTTAGAGGGTTTTTGTTTCTTTCTGAGGGCTTGATCATCAATCGCTGGTGGGGTTTTGGTGATGATGCTGCAGGTGGTGTGTGGGACATTCCCAGGTTTGGGGACATCCCATTAGGTTATGCGAAGGTTCCTAGTTCAGGGTTCTTAGGTCTTGTTACTAGTGGGTTGTTAAACCTCCAGAAGGGGATTACTTTTGTCTTTCGAGGGTTTTGTCACCTTCGCTACTTAATGGGCCTCAAGTTGATCTTTTTTTTTTGTTTTCCTATAGAATGGCACGAGGTTATGAAGAGACTTCTACCAGTCAGGGTGGGCGTAAGAGGGGGACCTCCCGGGAAACGCCCATTGTAAGCAGCTTGGTCGCTATGTCTATAGAGGAATTGAGATCGTTCAGTCAGGTTCATGCCAACATCGGACTGGAGGTGGCAGATGACACAACTACCCCAACCATAGGTGGGGAAAATAATGTTGTTTATTTCACCTGTGGGCAGTTTTCTGCTGGACTTCGCTTCCCTATCCCATCTTTGGTGTGACGGTTGTATTTCTTTTTAAGGCGCCTCTTTCCTTATACATCCCCGAGGAACGTTTTTGGGATTCTGTTTAGATTTATGGTATTGTTCAGCCTTCTACACCAGGTTACATATTTTGTTGGTAGAGTTTGTTTTATTTATACTTTGAAGCTTGGGGTTAGGGGTCGCTTATCTATGTCGGCCTATAGCCCTCGACTGCAGTTTGTAACTAGGCTTCTAAACTCTCATAAGACTGAAGCGAAAGGGGTTGTCTTAGTTGTAGGTCCGTGGTATGAGACGCCTGGTTCTCCTAGACTTCCATTTGATCTGAATCAGTCTCTCATGTTCCTAGGTTTGTTTAAGCTTGATGGAGCTTGTACTTCCCTAGTCCGTCTATATTTTGATATGCCTTACTATACAGACTTTTATAGGTAGGCACGAGGTGAGGCCAAGCGGTAAGCAATTGGAGAAGGTCATTTGGATCTCATCGAGATGGCTCTTTCGAAGATCACTAAGGGAGGCCCAGCGATCCACGAAGCTCCTTTTGTTTGCAAAAAACTTGTAGAAGTTAGGTGCCTGTCCCTTTCCTTACATAGTCCTTGTTATCCCCTGTCCGTTGCCAAAAGAGCTTATTAAGGGTGAACATTTTATTCTTGTTGACCTTCTGAAGTCAATCCTGGGTAGCTCTTCACAGGTGGGGTCCGCTCAAGAACCTTAAGCTAATTTTGCTCAAGAAGCCTTAGCTACCTTTGTTTGGCTCGATCAATCACCTTTGGCTTTATAGGATCCAAAGCTTACCCCCCAGGCGGCGAAGAAGAAGAATTGGATAGGTAAAGGCTACCGGCGAGGCGTTAGAATGCTTTGTGGACTAGGCAGATTCAATTCCTCCTATAGGAGAGACTCAAGGTGTCCGTCCTGTTCCCCATATAGCAAGTGAGCCAGTTGAGGAGAGTAAGGACGACATGTCTAGTCTTGTTGTTGGATTTGCTACACGGATGCGTAAGCGAGTTGCGAGTGCTTAAGGGGAAACTACCCCCGACTCTGAAGTACTAGGCTACAAGTATTCAAAATGGTTTGGTCTAGATAAAGAGGTCTAGAAGAGCCCGATAGTAGTTTCTCTGGACTCTCCTCAGTGAGCATCTGATGCCCTTCTAGCTTTAGAGGGCGTTGCCCAGGATGCCTCCAGGGAGGCTTGTGCATCTTTGGAGGATGGGATTTTAGCCGGAGAACCTCCTAGTGTTGATAAAGTTGTGGGCGAGGCTCCTCCACAGAAACAGCCGTTGGTTCGCCGCTCGAGGCTAGGTGGTCAGACCTCGTAATTACCGACCTCTGCATGCCAAGGGGTCCTGATAAGCTAATGTTGAACTCATGTGTTAAATCAATGAAGTGGGATCATCCTTAGAGTGAACACATCTTGTTCTTAGTCGAGATCTTTGCCCGGTCGATTATTGGCCGTGGAACCCCTTCAACGAGAGGAACATACGTCACTGATATACCTGACTATACGCACCAACCTTGATTTCTTGCGGTGGTGTTGTTTATGAAGAATATTCAATTCCCTTCCCCGACTATATGGATTAAAAATCCTACCAGCGTTTGGCTGAAGATGGAATGTATATTTGCAACCATGATTATAATGAGACGGTTGAGCTGGTATGGCTAGACACACAATGTTTGAGAGCGTGAGTTTTATCGCGTGATTTTCTTCTAACACCCACTTTTCTTTTATGGGTTGTCCCTTTCTTGTCAAAAATATAACAAGCTTGACATAGGGAACTTTATTTTCGGTTGGAAGACATCGAGAAGATGCGACTTTATGCTCAATTTACAACTTCCAAGCACCACGCCTTAGAAGACGCCCTAGGAAAGGCCAAGGGTAGGTTTAAGCATTGGGAAAAGAAGGCTAAGGTGGGTATAGAGAGGATTACAGGTGTGAAGAAAGAGAGAGATGAAGCTAAAGAAGAAGCTCAGATTGCTCGGCTAGCTGCCATTGTAGCAGGTGATGTGAAGGCATAGACGGAGGATGATATGGTTCGCATCCAAGACGCTGGTGATTGCGGAGGAGACTAGGCACAAGGTTGAGGTTGAAGTTGCCTTCTTGGAGGTTGAAAAGACTTCACTTCTGCTAGAGGTTGGGGCGACCAAAGATGAGGCGTCTTCTCTTCAATCTCAAGCGGGTAAGGACAAAGCAGCCATGAAGGAGGACTATTAGAAGGCCTTGGAGCTGATCTTTACTTGTGGTTACGAATGTTGTATGTTCAAACACAATATCTGCGGTGATAAACCACAAGTTCAAGACGACATGCCTAATTTCTCCAACCCAATTCCTCCAACCCACTTCCTCTAGAGTTCTCCGTGAACACCCTGTTTGTTTGTTTATGTATAGACTAAACCACTCAATTTTAATACCTCTACTAGAGTCTTCTAGTTCCCCTATAGTGGACCAAAATTGGAGCTAATTGTTTGAAAAGTAGAAAGTGGTTTTATGTTCTTGAAATTATAAAATGGGTTTAGTCAAAGACAACGCAGGGTCTGCAGGTCCTCCTAGTAGTAAAAATTTGGATGAGGATTCGAGATATCGATCGCGAGAGGTCCAGCAAAGAATTTTTCCTCAACTACCTTAACTACTCAAGATCCACATTATTTTCACCTCCTTGTAAAAGTTTGAAGACTAGAGTTAAAGATAAGGTAATACTTATATTATAATTATCTAATTAAAAGAAAATTTGAATTAAAAAAATAAATAAGCGAATTTGAATCGATTCTCTACTAAGAAATAGACAACGAGTTGAGCGTTGTGGAACAATCAATTACGCATTACTATTCCATTGATTCTCTACATGCAGATTTTGGATGCAGTTTGGCAAGATGCCCTAATGCTGACTTGGATCTCTCCATAATTCGCTCAATTAGATGTCCTAGCCTTTGAAGACATGGGCCAATCAGTGCCAACATTGGCACACTCTTTATAAGATCTAGGTAATTTTCTTTTCAATGCTTCATACCCATTTCTTAGGCTATGAGATTTCTTGTATCCCCGAGAGTAAGGTCATTCTGCAAAAAACCTCTACAAAATGGTTGATGACTCATCCTTTAGATCTGATGGATTTTTCTTTTTCCATGATTAGATCTCAGCTAACACAGGATAAAGATCTTTCCATCAGATTAAGGTGAAATCTCTGATGATTTAAATTGATAAATAATCCTCTTCAACTTCAACTGTGTGTGAAATGGAAATTTATCTAGGTGAACTCTCAGAGCTCAGTAGTTCATCAATGGTAGTCTAGCATACCCGCAAAATTGATTTGTTAGCTCTCGGGAATCTCCATCTACGTGGCCGCTCAAAGGGCCTCACACAGAAATTAGAGCATGAAATAGTCCTTGAAAGGATACTTGATACTACTATTGGGGTGATCAATTTAAGAACAACATCAATCAAATAAATCCCCCAATTTCGAACTTATCTCTAATAATTACGAGAGAAAAGGCGTAACTATGACAATCAAGTTATTGGAAGGCGTGCACATTAAAGCGCATCCTGGCGACAATGGAGCATTGATCGAATACCGTGTAGTTGCAATTAGCGACAACGAATTCGGGGTAGTGCGGATTCCGTTAATTCGGTGATAATTTGGAGAAGAAAATGAAAGATTACATCTAGCTTCAACATTCTGAACAGGTTACTGGTTTAGATCTAGAAAAGAAAAGAAAAGTAAAGTAAAGAAAAGAAAAGAAAAGAAAAGAAAAGAAGAAAAATCTACTCTAAAATTGTCTGATGAGGTCTTGATCCCCCAGATCTACGGATTTCGAGAAGGCGGCACTACGGATCTGCGCTATTTATACATTTCAGTGGTGGGCTTGATTCCAAGGCTCCAGGTGGATTTCCCCAAATTTAATGGCCTAACTATTTATTGAGGTTCGACCTCACGAAGCATGTCGGCGACTTGTAAGATACCTTAAATTGTCCTCTGGAAGCGTACATGACATTGCTTTCCTTGTTTTTGTAATATTAAGTCGCGACCTGATGTCCTCTGTCATGACATGGCTCTTTGCATTTTTCTTCAGTTAGTTGTCGCGACATGAATTCCTTGTCGCGACTACCCCTTGACTCTATTGTTTGTCATGTGTGTCGCGACTTGGATTGCTGTGTCGTGACCATGTTTAGTTGCTAGTAGTGATGACTTTTGTTGCGACCACATTTTCTTGTTTCCGAGTAGTTGTGTCGCGACCACAATTTCATGTCGCGACATTGTCTTTCGCCTACTTGAATTCTATGTCCACGACGAATTTCGTAACCAGCGGCTTTCTTCCTTAGCTGAATGATGTGTCGCGACCAAGTTTTCATGTTGCGACCTAACTGTCTTTCCTTTAACCGAGTTCTGTGTTGCGACAACTTTTTCATGTCACGACATCATTTTTTGTTTTCTGCCTTCATGCAAGTTGCGACTTCAACTGCTGATCTGTTTATTTTCTTGTAACGACATGGGAACTAGGTCACGACAAGGTTATTTCTTTTCTTACTAAAATTCCTGTCCCGACCTCAAAAACGTGTCGCAACCGTTCTTTCTTCAAATCTTGTCACAACCTCATTTTTTAAGTCACAACAGTTTCTACTTAATTCAGCTTCTTTTTCTTGTCGCGACCTAGAAAGTGTGTCACGACTAAGTGGTGGCCCTTCTTGCCTTGTTCCTGTCGCAATTGCTCAAACTTAGTCACAACATGTTTTAACTGTTCAGCTCATTTTAATGTCGCGACCTGAAATCCTTGTCGCGCGACCTCATTGGTATCTTGACTAATATTTTTAATAGCAACATCAAATTTTATTTTGAGACCTTGTGTTTCATCGACCATCCATTCCTTGTCGCGACTATTGTCTTCTTCTTGCGATTGTGCGACCTCGATTCTCTGTCGCGATGTCGTTTGTGCAGTCTTACATTTTTCTCTTTCGCGACTGATCATAAGGATGTTGTAACACACTTGAAGCCTTTGCCTTACAAAGTTGTCGCAACATTAAAAATCAGGTTACGACTTAAAAACTGTTGAAATGATGAATTCCTTATCGTGACCTAGCTGCTTGGCCATTAATCTAATTTTCTGGATTTTTGCTGGAATTGTAGCTTCTTCTATAAAAATCTGCAAAATATAAATTTGGTATAATCTCCATATTTCTGTATAAAAACAAGTAATTACATTGTAACACTAATCAGAAAACTGGATTAAAAATAAATGAGTTTTTGACTCATCAAATTTCCTCAAACTTAAAATTTTGCTTGTCCTTAAGCAAAGAAAAGAAAGATTTGTTTGTCCTTAAACAATTGAACTTTATTTTTAAGGACATTTTTTTGTTCTAACTACAATGCTTTTCGGAATTCCGCAAATTGACTTGAAATAAGTAGGTTGCGATTATTATTTAAAACTTAGGTTTTCAAGCAGAAAAGGGAATGGTTCAACCTACATCACAAATAAAGCGTGAATCCTATATTGTAAACAACACGGTCAAAGCAATCCTATTTTGTGCGTGTGTGTTGGTCGTGCTTTCCTTTTCTCCTTACTTGGAATTAGTTAATCTTTTGAGTTCTCCAGCGAAAGATAGTCAAAGTCACTTAAACATTTTTCATATTGATCTCGATGTGTAAGCAAATCCAACCTTCAAGATCAATGAGGTATTTTTGTCTTGTAATGTTAGGCTTGGGTAATTGTGTAGCTAATTGGAAAGTTTGGGCTGCAAATTACCCAGATTCCACTATTCACTTTTGCTTAATAGCCTTCCTCTTTCATCCCTTTCTTTCCTACCAATGTGAACTTTAGTAACTTCCCAAAACTTGGCCTTTATTAAATCATCTTGAATTTTATAGCCTCTTTGATTGTCACCTTCATATTTATCTGACCTAGTCCCTTTTACGGAATTCTTCTTGTTCTTAACTGCTCTTGTAAGTTTGAGGAATAGTCGTGTTTTTGTCTTTTTTAGGCTTTCTATCACTCTTAGAGAACTTTGGGTTAACAACTCCCATACCAGTTGGCATTAGGGTACCAGATGTTGAAACACCCCTACAAACTTAATTGTTCAAGAAAGATAGGCCACAAGACAAAACTTATTCCCTTTTACTTGACTTCTTTTTCTCCCTTTCTAAGCTTCCACTTGATTTTGTCTAATACTTCCATGCAGTCTGTAAGAAGTATATTCCCCCAATCTTGTTCCCTTATGTACATTAAACTTCTTGTTACGGCGGGTAATTTTGGGGTTCTTTCTTTGCATGATTAGTTTTGGGGAGGATTTCGGGTTTCTAATTCTTTGTACTTGAAAAGTTAGGCATAATTGGCTCAAAAGCTTGGAACTAAGGTGTATGCATGCATATAATGAGGTAGGCTTGAAAAAGGTTCAAACTTCCAAAGAGAGGGCCTCTATCCTTTCTTGTCGGTGTTTTTGCCTAGGATTTCGCCTTGACCAATAATCTAACAAGTTCTAGGACCTTGTACCCACTTGGTATGAATCACCCGAGAGAAGATGTCCACAGCCTTTTTCAGTTTGTTAAGGACTTAATGGACCATATGTGTGATGTTTTCTGGGATTTATCTTGACTCGACTATTTACACACACATAGATTGAGAGTTTCACACATTCTTTAAATAGTTTACCTTTTCCTAATTACGTAATTTTAACTTGATTAAACAGCGCAACTTCTTACTTCAGTTCAATGAAGCCTACTCTCATTTCTCTCACAGTATTGTTTGAATTTAATCAGTGTTTGTTGTGCCAATTTACCAATAAAAGCTTGAATACAATACCCATTCCTTTCAGACACACTAAGCATGGTACAAGCAACCCAAATTCACTAACTCAGATCAATCCACCCAAACAATTCACATTTTCTCAAACTTATTCAACAACCAGCTCCCAATTAAGCAGTTTAACAATATACATGTTCTGATTGCAATATTATTGAAAGCAACAAACCAAGTCATCAAATTAGTAGACTAATTTACAAGAAACTTTAATTGAACTTTTCTGAGCTTCTATTAATGATGACAAAGGAGTACAATGAGAAAAAGAAAAGTGAGATTGTGCCCTTTCACTTCTTTCTCTTATAAGATTTAGAAGGTATGATGTTGGGAGGCTCTAATTCAAAGCTTTCCAAACAAGGAGAAAATTTTGAGAAGGTCATGTTTGGTCTTTTCTTTTCAGAGGTTGTGAACTCTACAAGAATGATCAAACGCTGCGATTTCCACCCAGCAATCACTATGCTCTAACTGTCTGACCTAGCATATTTGACAAATTATTGTTTAATTAAATCCTAAGCTCTCAGAGCGGATTTTCTTACGTACACATAATTGTCTTCCAACTCCTTGTCTCTTTCCTTCATTAACCTCCCAAACTCCTTGAATTGCTCTTTATAAAGGTATTTGAAGGCTTCTATCTTTTTTAGCATATTACCCTCCATTTTAGCTTCTCTTTTTCTTAGAATGGTGAGCACTTCTTCATCTCTTCTGAACTGATTGTTGTAGAAGGCTTCCAAACTGGCCTTCATCTTTTCTCTGAATTCTTTTTCCTTCTTTTTCATCTCTTCTTTCCATTCTTCTTCTCTCTGTCTCAGATTCTGCTCAAATAATTGTTCATTTCTCCTGAATTTATCTTCTAAGAACTCTTTTCTGATTTGCTGATGCTTTTCCCATTTATCTTCCCTTTCCTTCACCTCTTTCTTCATTTCTATCAACATTTCTAAGATCTCATCCTTCCTTGCATTCCTTCTGGAGCTCTCAGCTGGCTCAGTAAAATTCTCTCTTAAATCAGGGCCTGAATGGCTCAAGGGGCTCATTCTGAACTGCAATTCCTCTTCTTCTGCTGGAGAGGCCCTTTCTAGGAAATTTTCAATCTCCCTATTGTCATTCTCTTATGCAGGGTTTGTTTCTACCTCTATAATTCCTTTATGCTTCTTAATCCTTGGCCCTTTCGTTACACCGGTTAAGGTTAGAGGAGATACCTTCGGGCATGTTTCTTCTTCTTCCCATGATCCTTGCACTCCAGCAAAGATGCACAATCTGGTAATGGTTGCTGGGTGAGGAATGAGCCCTCTCTTTTTGCTCAGGTGGTACCCTCTAATAGAGCCTTCAATCAGGCTTCTACATTCATTTTATAGCCCTTCAAAAGGGCATATAAAATTATGGCTTCTTGTTCTACGGCCAGAACAAAGATGTTTAGTTAAGATTGCTCGAGGCTATGAAGTAGAACGAACCTTAAACCCCATACGTGAGAGATCCTCTGTTGATAGCATGGTGTGGATTCTTCTTCGTCGCCTCCCACTTTCCTTATCCACTTGTTAACAGGTTGATAATCTTCTCATGGTTTGGGTTTTCAACCAACTTGTTGAATTTCGAACCATGTTTGAGTTCCTTCTGCTGGAATACTTCATTAATTCTCTTGTGCCCAAAAGGAACCCAAACCCCTCGTACATACACAAAATCCTCCCTCATTCTTACCATATTTGCATAGAACTCCCTTGGAAGAGTAGAGAAACTAGGTGCCTTGTGCGTGCAGAAGAATTCCCAGCCCTTCTTTTCTATTATTTTTGTAAAAGGGGAAATAAGTTTCCCAAACCCCCTTTTCTTGTGAAGCCGCTGTTCGCCATGCATTCCTGGCTTTAGCCTCTTATCAAAGATAAATCCTTAATAGATCTCTGTTTTCTATTCCTTGAGTGGGACCCTATTCTGTACCATATAGACTAAAACCCCTCGAAAATAACACGACTACGAGCCTTACAATTCTCTTATACCCATGTCACTTTGGATAATTTGGCTTGCTAAAATAATTTTCTCTTGTGTTCGAGGATAAAAAAAAATAAAATAAGGGTTCGATCATGGCACTTCTGAGTGCATAGGTCATACCAAGTAGTAAATACGAATGTGGTCGGTGTATCATTCCCACGAGAGATTGATAGCGGAGTGGGTGACTACTGACTACTAAGATTTCATACTATTTGGACTCTCGAAACTCATAGTGAAAATTTTATCGAAGCGACAAAAATTAAATCTATACTGTGAATAATAACCAAATTAAGAAGCTAAATAAAAGTGAATGACTAAAAATAAATTGTACATAAAGAATGGATTGAATCGAGTTTACTATAAAGAAACGAAAAAAGCCATCAATGAAATACAATGGAGCAGTCAATTCGACACTATGTCCATTACTACGTTACATGTATGGATCACGATTTTGTCAGGAATTTTCTAATTATTGGAATTGGATCTCTCCGTTTTCAGCGATTTAATATCCGCTAGCTTCTCTCGAGGCAAGATCCGTCGGCTACCGTATTCCACATTTCTTGCAAGATCACGGGTATTTTTCTTTCTCAATACTTACGCCCATTTCTGTTGACGCGAACTTTTAACTTCACCTTCTCGGGATTTTAGCTAAGTTTCTACTACTTAATTAGTGGTTCATCCTTAGGATCTATAGGCTTATCCCTTTCCCTTGATTAGATCTAAGCTAACACGAGAGATTGGAACCTATCCTTAGATTAAAGGTGAACTCTCGATGATTATATTGTTAAATACACCCCTCGACTTCAATTATGAGGCGAATGAGGATTTATCAAAATGAACTCTCGAGCTCGACGAGTTAAGGTAATAATAGTCGAACATACATAAAAGAATGTTCTCAACTCAGGAATCTCCGTCTCTGTGTCACGCAGAGGGCATCCTGGATATCAGAGTAAGATACATTCCCTCAACTGGTACTAGGTACTACTATTGGGAACTTATCCATTAAAAACGACACCGATTAAGTAAAAACTAAACCTAAGTGAATTTCTCCTGTAGTGTGTGCTGAGGGAAGGGCGCGGCTAGTAGCAAATCAGAATCGATTGGTACATGCTTTGATTTATTGCTTTTACGTGCCGAATGAGAAATGAGTGAATGCTTGCCTACTAATACTTTATGCTTGCAATAAATTTGAAAAGAAATGAATTCGAAATTTGTCTAGATTTCATAAATTTCAGACGATCTTTCGAAGAAAATATAACAAAACTAACAATCGGCTCTAATCGTCTACGGAGTTGCGAGATTCAAATCGAGAAAATAAAACAAAAATAAAAACTAAATAAAAATCTACTATAATATACCTTTGAGTTCCTCTTCTTTTTCCTTTCTTTGGGTAGTCAAGAAGGAGAAAAACTACTTTACTATTCGAAATCTCTCTATTTATCGCATCCGAAAAAGAAATTGGGCGAATCCCCGAAAATACTCGGTGGAAATCCGGATAAAAGCCCGACCCAGCACAAATGTTTGCGACCTCAAGTTGATGTCGCGACGTAAATTCTCTTGATGGCTCATTATCGGTCAGCGACCTCTTCCTTTCAAGTTGCAACTGTTTGTCTTTCCAACGGCTTTGATTAGTGGTCACGGCGTCGTTTGGCGATCGCGACCTCTTATGCTTTCAGTGTTCGCCGGTCAGCGATGTCGGCGACCTCGGGTTGATGTCGCGAAGTCGTGTCTTCCTATTCTTCCGGCGTACGTGTTGCGACATCAATTTTAGGATTCGCGACCACGCTAGCGTTTATGCTTGACTTCATGTTGTGACTTTGATTCCTTGGTCATGATTACATTGGTGGTTTCTTGTCTTCGCAACTTTCAATTTATGCGCGACCTCGTAGTGATGTCGCGACCTCTTCTGCTTTCCATTTCTTTTCTTCGGGTTGCAACTCGGTTCCACGCGTTTGTAGCGATTTCTTTCTTCGACTCTTTTTCAGGTCGCGACCTCAATTACATGTCGCGACATCAATTTCTTCTGCTCAGCTTTTCTTCAGGTCGCGACATCACTTCTGCTCATTGACTTTTTAAAGGTTGCAAGCTCAGTTCCTTGGCAAGTGCTTCTATCTGACTACAGGTTGCGACCTCTTTTGACACTGTTTTCGGTTGCACTTTGAATATTATTATTTTTATGTCGCGACCTCAAGTTGATGTCGCGACATGAAATGGAACAATTATAAAAACTAGATTCTCGACCTCTTTTCTTGCAACTTCTCTTGTGGCTTCATGACGAATTACGGTGGGCATAACCCTCAGTTGATGTCGCGACATCGATTTCTTCTCTTGATTGTTCCTTCCCCAGACTGATCGCGTTTTCTTTAATCACTAACTTCCTTTTCAAGTCTGCGAAACACCCTTGTTCATTTAGGTGCCTTCTGAGAAAATAAAATTTTACAATTTCTTGTCGTGACGGAATTCTGAAGAAATAAACTTCTGCGTCATGACTTAAATTCCTCGTTGTGACCTTAGTGCAACCGCGGTGATTTCTTGATTTTGCTGAAATTTGATTTTCTATTTGTATTTTCTATGATTTGAAATTTGAGTAAATTATCACTTTCTTAGCTCATTCAACATTATTCCGCAATAAACTTCCGGAAAAATTAGTGCATCTGACGGTGTGAGTTTTGGACTCATCAGACCCACTTTGTTCTCTTGTCTTTTTCTGTTTTTTCTTCCCCAGGTTGTCTTGGTTCCTTATTTCCTATTGGAAGCCACAGTTTGCATTCTGGCCAGGTGTTTGAGGTTCGGGCGGACCTCTTCTCTGAGCGCATTCATTCATTCATCTCATTGATCTGTCTCATTAAGATTCGAACGGGGGCTACGGTTTTCATAGTGGGAATTTGGGTTGGCTTTAAAGCAAGTCTAGGGTTTAATTCAGAATAGATATCGATTGGTGAGATGGCCACCGGATTGAAGTTTTGAGCAAAGTATCAGTGATTTGGAAGCCCTTCGCGTTGGATATGGGCTAAATCACCATACCATTGGCCAATGCTTCGCATGAATAGCCATAACTATTCATGAGTGCGCTCGTACTTTAACAATAAATAATAATTAAAAAGTTCTTGCGACCTTCGTCAGAAGGTTAAAACTTAAATTTATTGGGATTGAACAATTCACAAATGCGACTTCTGCGAATGTCTGTGACCCGAAGAAATTGATCGCGACAAATAAAACAAATCTCACGACAAACTTTTCACTGCGCCCCAGTTGATCTTGGTCACGACATAATTTCTATTGTCGCGACATTGGCTCTGCTACCACTAAATCAAATTGGTCACATATCTTGTTCAAGACCCGAAAATTTCTATTCGTAAGACCATAATTGTTTTGGCTCGATAGGCTTATGTTGCGACACAAAATTTCTTAATTCTAATGTTATCGATTCCGAAACATGATGCCGACCTCAAAATGGTGCCAAGGCCGAGGTACCTGGTCTCTATGAGCAATTCACGGCATCAAACAAAATCGCCCGAGTCGTCACTTCGTCAACGGAGTTCATCATTCAAATTTTCAACAAAGCAACTCATCAAAGCATAAGATTCGATATTGAATTGAAAATCAAATTCCCCCAAACTTCTTTTATAAAAAAAAAAAAAAGAAGCGAAACTCACTACTTGCAGCCTTTCATACCATGGAGAAGCAAATAAATACAAAATTCTAAATCAGATTTCTATGCCCTTCAAAACACACATAATATAAAGCAATTGACTATGTTGACTATAAAACATAAAAACAACTATTGTATGGGTTGCACTCCCTGGCTTTGCTCAATTTTAGTCCTTAATGGGACTATTTCTTTGCGTAATTGTACCCTTTGTTTGACAAATTCTTTCACTTGAACAGAATAGGCCTTTAATTATCTTCCTTCCAGGTAATGCTAGCTCATGACAATTCCTTTTCGAATTCTTCTCATACCTAAGACTATAATGTCTATTTGTCCCGAAAAGGTTGTACTTGCCATTAGTGTATAAGGACCACTCCATTTTGATCTCAGCTTTCACGAAACTTGATTTGATCACGGAGTTAAGCCAGGGCTGATCTCACGCCTTAAATTCTCTCCTCAAAATCTTCTGATCATGCCATTTCTTTGTCTTATCCTTGTAAATCCTGGCATTATCATAAGTTTCATTTCTCAATCTTCCCGATTCATTAGTACAGATAATCTTTCCTCTTTGCGACCTTAAATCAAATTCAATTTCTTGATGGCCTGAGCCTTGTACTCGATTCAGAGGAGGTGACAAAGGTTTGCAAGACAATCTATATGGGGACATTCAATGGGAGTTTTACTAATACCGGGTTCGTATGCCCCAATGCAAACGACTTCAGAGAGCCGATCTTATCTTTGGAGCTTGGTCTTTTTCCTAGTACCCTTCACATCTCACTGATGGAAATATCCCGACTTGCCCATTTGTTTGAGGATGATAAGCCAAACTCATGATATATTGATTCCCTCTATAGCTCTGAGTTTCTCAAATACCTGTTTACCAAAATGTTTATCACGTCATATATATAGATTCACCACAGAGGTGTCTGAATGCGCTCAAAATATTCTACGTAAAAACCAGTTGTATTAGCATCATTTTTGGGACAATTTATTGCCTCGACAATTTGGACACATACTCCCCAGCCAGAGTATGCCATCACTCATTTCCAATGAAGATGGGCTTTGAGCCAAACCAAAATCCTTCCCAAATCAATAATTTCACCTTTTTGAATATGGGAGCATTTCATGTCTTGTTTATGTTTCCCATTCTGGCATTGATCACAATTTTCACCCATTCAAGCTCAATCCTTTGAACATGGCAGGCTAATAACCTGATTGGAGAATTTTATGGGCTGTTTTGTCTCCTGCAAAATGTCCTCCATATCGTGATGCATGTGGCGGCTCATATAAGATTCTACCTTGTTCACCTTAACACACCCTCAAATTACATCATCATCGCTCTCTTGAATAACAGGTGTTGGATCAATCCCCATCATCGTAAAACCCTCATACGTCAGTTCCGCCGCTGTACTCTCCTGTTGTGATTCGAATTATAAGTGACGTCCCTCTGTGGCTAAAGTGTCAAATCACCATCAGGCATCCTGGGTGATTGAATGATAGGTGATCTTACCGCTCATCCTGGAAAATTTTCTTTTTATCAAGTACACAGTTTCCCCTCAACCCGCACTATAGTGTTTTTCAATTTCTTGACAGAGTGATCGATATCACATTATCACAACCCTTCACGTATTTGATCTCTAGATCAAATTCGCTTATGATACCTGTCACGATCGGTCTTCCAGCCAGCTTCATGCTGTACACCGCCGTGCATCTTTAATTGTAGCATGATCGGTATGGATGATGACATGGGATCCCGATATACTGGGGCTTGAATTTTTTCACATCTGCCGAATACCATGGCCACCATCTCTCTTTCGATGTAGTTGAGTGGTTTCTTGAGCTTCATTAAAGGTTTTGTTATGGCTTCACGCTCTGTCGCCATGACACTAACCGCATCTTGTCGATTTTACGATCCCCGGAAATCATGCGACTCCCATTGCACATATCCACTAGGATCACACATAATCCCAAATTCCTTTGTCCAGTTTGGTTTGGCCATGATGGGAGCTTGACTAACACGGATCGATCTCTTCAATCAGGTGCGAGCTCATTAATTAAACTCAGCATCCCTTTTCAGTAATCTACAATGGTCTTGTAATTTTTGAGAAGTCTTCTAATAAATCTTCTATAAACGACATCCATCCCAAAACTTCTTATTCCCTTGACTATTCTTGATAACGTGAAGATTTTGCACTATCGATGAAACAGCTACAGGTCCACTTCGACCTCTTCTGCCGAGAGTGTGCCCGAGGACTATGCCTTCATTACCGTAAAATGACATTTTTCTAATTCAAAAGCTAAATTCTTATCCTTTTGTGAAGTATTGTCCCCAATTTTGCAGGCAATGTTCATGAATCATAGTATGAAATCATCATGATCTCCATGCATCTCTGCCCCATTGAGCTGAAACCATCATGTATCTTTGAAATCATGTGGGAGCAATTTCTGCCTCATTTCCGATGGAGTTTCTTTACAAAGAAAAAGTAGCATAAGGGCATGTGAAAGTGGTTTTCTCCTAGTCTCGGGTCGCGATAGCAATTTGGTTATATCACCGACCATCATCGAAAACTAGAAGCCGGAATCAATTGTTAACGTCGACACCATGATCGGTAGAAGGCCGGGGAGGGAAAATGATCGCTGCTGGAGATTCGAAGTAATTTCGATTTTTGTAAATCTGCCACCCACTCATGTCTGGGTTCTTACATGGTCGGTGTTCTTTCACTTTACGTTACGGTGAATCCACTTCTTGAACCACGTGGTATGGGCTGAAATCCGAGGTATCACGATGTTGCATAAATGAAGCGCGCGTTTGCCATTCCGGCGCTTCATGCCGCCAACCATCGCGCTCATTCTTCAGATTTCGTCTCCTTTGGTGTTCAAATTCGAAATCTTTGCATTATCTTATGGCAGAATTTTGTGCATGTAAATAGAAAGATACTCTGCCGAGATCTTCAGTTCGAGCAATTCTTCTTATCATTACTGCCAAGATCTTTAACGACTTTGTTCTTCATTCTCCACGGTTAATGCAGCTGACCACATAACCATTGGTTTTGCCTTTTCGATTCTAGAAAGCATATTGGATGACTAGGCAGTTCTTTCAATATTAACCCTGTTGTATTGGTTTCTTACTCAGTTTCTTTCTTTTCTTATTCATGGTACTACATGCAGTTTCATTCAAACTCAAGGCCATTTACACGTATATTGCAAACTAGAATGCGGCAATTCACCAATCAACACTCTTAAGATCAAGAAATTCATCTAATTTTCATTGATCTATTCTAATATTCCAGTCAGAGTTAGTTTTAGGCGGCTAGTTAAGTTTCCTGTGTCTGATTTTCTTCATCGGCATTGGGCGTGATAAGCTTTTATTGAGGTTGAATTGCAGCACACTTCATTTCCACGCTCTACAGTTAAGCTCACTTATGCTGTGACCCATCGCGTAAAAATTAGGCTCATTGTCAAGAAGATCTTCTGGCTGAGAGGAACTGTGTCTTCTTCCCGTTTCTGTAATGACAAAATCAGCGGGAAAATGAATTTCCCTACGCTGACTGGCTCATCCTGAACTCCTTTTGGTTGTGACATTGACTACTCAAGCCATTTGCGGTGCTTAATTCTTTGTTGGAGTAAGTTCCTCAACTTGACCTCTATACTCTTGATAAGGGCATCAAGTTGATCTTTGACTTTTTGATACACTCTTTTCATTTTCATTGCCATTTTCGATTGTGTGAGAATGGTAAAGCGCCGGGGTCTTTCATCTTAGCCTTGCATTGACTTTTCCGAGCATCAACACTTGCATGTTACCAGGTGAGACTCACCCTCTCTTCATCGACAATTTTCTTCTTTTTTGTTTCACATATTCCTCCATCTGTAAAATGGTATAGTTTGGCATTTAATTGATGTCTGCGGGAATCATTGATTTCTATCATTCAATCTCTCAAATTTAAGAAAATTGATTTCTCACTCTTTCACTTTAGGAATCTTTATTGGAAGAAATGTCTTAGGTGTTATGAACCGAAGCTCATATCTTCATATACCTATTTCTGATTTTCCCCAGACCTCATTTGCACTTTTTCTCTGGTTTAACGATCAACTCTGTCCTCTTTCTATTCTTTCTTCCGGTTCTTCTTCTGCTCGATCTTTCTGTCATGCACTACCGCTCTCATTTGCATTTGCTCCATTCTGCCACTCTCGGTGGACTGTCTGAGTCCTTGGTTTTGAGGGATCCATTGGGAAGCAAATGCCTTCGAGATTTTTTCGTTCTAGAAGGTTGGTGTTTTGACACAGCCGCTTCTAAGTTCTTGGTGAAACACATTATTATTTGGCAAATATTTGTGCGTTAGTTTTAAAATTTTCCAACTCAACAAATTTTGTTCATTGAAGATTTCAATGGCTTTTGTTCGTCCCCGTGGCTGTGTTTAGATCTCCGTGAGACGCACACGCAAACTCCTCATATTCATTTATGTTTCTCTCATACGCTCTTTGTTTGAATTTCGTTGGAACCATGATGAATTCTGTCCTTCTTTGAAAAAACCCTTTGCTTCGTAAATATTTGAATACTGTGATGCTCATCCACCATATGAAGTTCTCATATGGTTCCTCAGGAAATCATGTGTCGCCCATTAAATATGAACGAATTCAGTTTGGAAGCTTGAAATGGTAACCTGCGTTCATTAAATGAATTGACCTCTTGCGATAAGGGATCCTCGTGATTGGTCCTCGGCACTTCTTCTAATTCCATCTCTTGCTCTTGTCTCCCATTTTCTTCGAAGTAGAGTGTTCTGCTTTTCTGATTCCTGACTGTGCATGATTATCGATTTTTGTCCCCTCAGTCATTTGTTGACTCGACGACCTACTCCCTTTATTATAACTGTTGCTCAAATTAGATGGAGCTTTCATATTTGCATTTGGCCGGAGTCTTCTCCAGGTATACTAACTCTATCTTTTCTTAAATGCCCACAACAATACCGCATGCATGATACCGCCAAGGAGCATGTTCGAGTGTTAGACAATATCCATTGGGGTCTTTAATTATGCCGCCATAGGAACTCTTGATGGCCTTTACCATGCACCTAGGCGAGTATCATGGCACTCATCATTTGTTTGACGATGATCTCTGCTGCTAGTTTCGTAAGTGAAGGAAGAAAAATCACGCCTGAGTGGCCTCCACTGACTCTTCCCATGTATTAGTTGAGCGTCATATGGCAATATTCTGTACCATGTAGCACAATATCTCTCTCCTTGAGGAAAGGAAAGAATCAAAGCGTCACCTTTGGTCTCCGGCGATTTCCCAGCTTAAGTTACGTGTTTGACGTCCGAAGAATACGTAACAAATTGGGATCATCTTGGTAGGATGGCCTGCGTCGATTCTATTACCATGGTGATGAGTCTTTGGTTTCGCTCGTGTTGGCCTCTTATGCGGGGTTGTCTAACTCTTGCCATCTACCTCAACCTGCCCCGGTCTTTGGTCTCAATCTTCCATTGTATCTTTGCAATTCAGGCACTTTTTCATGCTATTGTTTCTTGTTCATTTGTTGACATTCTTTCATCATATACTTGTTGTTTACGCCATTCTTCTTAGGACGGTTCTTGATGTTCTTTCCCGATTCTGTTCCATCTAAAGAAATATGTTTGATTACAGTTTCTGTTATAAAATAACTTCATGAAATGAAGCTCATATTCGAATCAGTGGAAAACAAGGTGATATTAAATCATATATCCTTTAGCTTTCTAAAGATCGGTATGAAATAATACAACCCTCTTCTATCAAAATGTTTTGTGAATTCTACATAAAATAAGAAGAAAAAATGTCAGTGCATTTCTCTATTTTGGTAGAATCATTGATTTATTCAAATCCTTCGATCACAGGCTTGACGCCATAAAACTTATTTGTTTGTTTATGTATAGACCAAACAACTCAATTTTAATACCTCTGACAGTCATTCTACGTTCCTATCAAATCGGACAAAAATTGATATTGTTTGAAAAATGAAAGTGGTTTATGTTCTTACAGTATAAAATGTAGTTTAATCAAGATCTTGCAAGTACCCTTAGTCACCTATAGTAATAAATTTAAAATCAGTCAGGAATCCAATAATTTCATAAATTCGACAATTTTAAAATCAGCGTACCACTGACTTCCTACAGAGATCCACACTATTTGCCTCATACATGTTTGAAGAGACTGAAATCAAGATAAAGTGTACCACTCATTACTCCATTCATCCATTAAAAATTGAGATTAAACAAACAAAAATAATGGGGCTGATCAGGTTCTCTCTACCTAAGAAAACCAGAACCGCTGAGGATAGAAACCTCATTGCTTCAGGAACAATCAATTTCTGCATTATATTCAATTGATTCTCTCTATCCTGATTTTTGGATCTGGATTTGTCAAAGATGCCTAATAGTGCAGCTTGGATCTCTCCATAATTCACTAATTGATCTCTGCAGCTATTTGAGCCCATGCAAGAACTATTCAGTTCACTTACATTCGACACACTCTTATGAATGGTATTTTTCTTTTGATCTTACAAGTCTGTTTCTTCCAGAAGCTAGTTTCTTGAAATCTAAGTATGGTCTTGTTGAAAGCCCTCACAAAATGGTTTCGATGACTCATCCTTTTACAGAATTTAGGCTATGGATTTTCTTTTTCCATGAGTTAGATCTGTTCACTTACAGGGATAAGATCTTTCAGCTCAGGATTCAGGTGAAAATCTCGATGATTAAATTGATAAATAATCTCTTGACCTGGCCCATGAGTGAAGTAATTTATCTGGGTGAACTCATTAGAGCTCGGTAGTTCTCAATGATGCATATTCTGCTTCCCAATTAGTTGATTCAGCTCTCGGGAATCTCCACATCTACGTACTCGGGGCCTTCTGAAATCGAGCATGAAAGCAGTCCTTCAGAAAGGATTCTCGATACTACCGAGGCGCAATGTTGGAAACTAACATCAATCAAATAAATCCCCGATTTTAGAATTGCCTCTGTAATAATTACGAGAAAGATTGTGACTTACTGATATTCAAGATTGGTGGAAGTTGATAACTCGATAACTTTGTCACGACGACAATGGGCATTCGATCAAAATACACCAGCGGTAATTTAATGTGAAGAAAACCGAATTCGAAGTGTGGATTCCCATTCGTTTACCAAATAAACAATTTGGAGAAAGAAATGAAGATTACATCGGCTTCAACATTAAACGAGTTATTGGTTGAATAAAAAAGTAAAGTAACATAAGAATAGAAAAAGAAAAAAAAGAAAAAATCTATTTAAATTATATTCAGTCTTCTTAGGTCTGAGATCACGTTGAAAGGCTGCATACCTTCGTGAAATGTCTATTTATACCGTTCCGATGTTGGGCTGATTCGAGGAGAAGGCTCAGATTCGATTTTCTGATTTGTATTTCAACATATTCGGGTTCAATATGAACCACTCGGAAGCATACCATGGCGACTTGTATGAAATTCTACAAATATCGCCTGAAGCTTGTGCGGCAATTCTTTTGCCTTGTTTTTGTAATATTCGGATTGTGACCTGATGTCCTTTATCACGAGCGCTTGACACCTCATTTTTCTTGGGTTGGTTGTCATGACATAGATTCACCCTGCTTTGAACCCCTGTTATTTCCCCATTGTTTGTCGCTAATATTGGCGACCCCGGATTGTGTCGTGACCATATTGTTACTATTCATTGATGACTTGTTGTGACACGTTTTCTTTGTTTTTACCTGGGTGATTAATATGATACCTGTTTCGCTCATCGTGGCTTGTTGTCTTCTTTTTCCTTCTACTAATTCTCCTCATCTGAGCCTGATTTCTTATTGCGGCCTGTGCGCCCCACCTCTTATACAACTACTACGAATGATGTGTCGATGACCTGTTTTCATGTTTATTTGTTTCACGTCTTTCACTAATGAGGTCTTTTGTCGCGAAATGACTTTTTCATGTCGACTTCATTTCTTGTTTTACGCACTTCATCAAATATTCCGACTTCGTATTCAATCTCTTTATTTTCTTGTAGCGAAAACCGAACCGGTGCGCGATAAGGTCATTTCGCGCTACGTTTCAATTCACGGTTGTGACCTGAAAATGTGTCGCAATCGTTCTTTCTTCAATCACCGTATGAACATTTTTTTAAGTCGTGGTTTCCTGTAATTAAGCTTCCACCCTTTTCTATTGACACGAAAAGTGTAGTCCCCATACCTTCGTTATGGTGGCCCATACTACCTTGTTCCCCATGCTGGTACAAGAACTTAGTCCCAACATAGCTTTGAATTATTGGCTCATTCATCTTGTGACTGTTGATATCTTTATTTCCTCTTTTGTCGCAACATCAATTTTCTTTTGAGATAGCCTTCATTTCTTTCAATATCCATTTCCTCATTCATACGTATAATTCTCATTTCTTTGCTTTGATTATTCTTTCTTCCCGTTGGCTCGCGACCTGATTCCCCATGATGGCGTTGTTTGTAAGTCTTATTTTCTCTCAGCGATCTGGGATGAAGCTAGCTGACACACGCTTGGAAGCCTTTACCTTATCGAGTTGTCATGACGGCTTTAAAAATGGAACGCTGACTTACTTCTCGTCGAAATGATGAATTCCTTGTCATGACCTCGTCATTATGTCGACTGGTACAACGGACATTGATATAATTTTCTTATGATTTCTTTGGGTGTGCTTCGGCTGACAAAAATCTTCAATATAATTTGGTATAATCTCGTATTTTGCATAAAACATGCTAACTTCTCTACCGTGGCCCGGTGTAATAAGTGAGAACTAAATAACGAGGTGGATCAGGCGGCTTGATGAGAAGGCGAAGGAACTGAGAGGAGTGCTCACACTTTCGAGACTTATTGGAACATCTTAGTCTTTTTTTTTTTTGGTACGTAATGGGTCTGAATAGTTTGCCACAACTACATGTTTATTCATATGTTTCTGTTAGGCCAGCGCTAATGACCTATTTGGAAATTCTTGAAATTTGATGTTGGGTTACTTATCTGTTCAGTCTCTTTTCTGCTACTTTTCTCGCTGATCTTATTCAGGATAGAATTTGCTCCCAGAGGATATCTGTTGTTACTGATTTAAGTAAGTTGATATGGATTACCTGACAATAATTAAGCACATTTCATGTGGGTTGGCTTGTGCCAATGACCAGGAATGCACTTTGGACTTTGACATGTAGTAAACGAAAATTGACCATACGGACTTTGGCATGTGCGGCGGGCGAAGACACCGCGCCGGACTTTGGCATGTACCGCGACCTGCGAAGGTATTTGGACTTTAACCGCATTGCCCCGGTGGCCCGGGCGCTGCGGACTGACGTATTGCTAGTAGGATACAGGAGCCACTTCAGACTTTAGCTGCTAGTAGGCTGGAGCCGGCGGGGACACTGCTTTGTTCAGGCTTGAGCCGCCGGACTTGGCATGTGCCCGATAGGCGAGCTTCGCCGGACTTCGGCGCTGTTGCCCGACGGTTTAAAGCCCTTTTGATTTGACATATTTTACGGCGGGCTAGACTATTTAGACTTCGGCATGGAGGCTATTCGAGAATTGGAAAGAAAATGTTAAAATAAATTTTCCCATTGATCGCCTTACCAGATGCCATAAGCCCATCTGACGCGATGTCTCGTCGTTATTTTGCCACGTTCAATCGAACTATAAACCTTGCTGCTTATCATTACTGCCTACCAGTTGGATGATTTATAGTATTGGTCGGTCATGTTAGCAAGCCCTTCTCGGGCCAGTCTCCATTCGAAATGCATCTTGTTTGTCACTGTTATATAGATTTGTCATTCTTTGACCCGTGCGAGTAACTGTACATGTATGACTTCATGAAGTTAAATGCATCTCATATATTTAAGTATTTGGTAGCTTGATGTTGGCTTTTTCGGGGTTTTTAAGTTGAAGTGGCTGGCACTAATTTAGTGGAGTATAGTCCTCCCGAGATGAAGTAAACGAATGTGATCACTTTAATTGAAAGCTTCTGGCATACTTGTTCTGCATTTCTAGACGTGAAACTGCGCCAGTGGTCATTTTGCTACCATTTCCTTTAACGAATCATGTGGCTTTCAGTTGTCAAGAGAGTTGTTTGTTGATAACTACGCCTAGCCATTGCTCTATAGATGGGGGTTGAATACAAGTTTTTTGATTTTCAACTCATGTAAAATTTATGTATGCTATTTATCAATTTGTGGCCCATTGTTTATTCAAATTCGTGGTATTTAGAATCAGTAGACTATATTCTTTTTCACGTAAATTGAATGACATCTTTATATGTTGATGGAAATTGAAGGCTTTAGCTTTATCCATTCTTTGAAATAGTTGGGTGACCAGCATTCCTTTGAAATAACTTCTATGCAGGTTGGGGCGGTAAACGCGAATCAACTATATAAATCCCAACCAGTAAAGGACGGGGGCTTGCAACGGTGGTTAGATCTTGGTGGCACCCTTGAGATGAGAACTGTCGTTGGCGTGATGCGCCTTTCACGGCGTGAGCCCACTTTGCATCTGCTCATGGTTGGCAATCTTTCGCCTTGTGTTGGGACGCTGACAGGCAAAATTCCTGTACTTTTCGAATCCGATTTAACATATTTCTTCATGAAGTTCTACCAATATATTATTTCCGTATTTCAAGTGAAATTACGAGAACCGTTTAAGATCACGACCCATCGAGAGACTATTTATACTAATTTACTTTTATTCATCTGGGAGAAAATCTAGCCGCCTAGACTTGAATGTTGTGGGCTTTAGTCACATTACTTGAAAAATTTTCCCGGCTTCCGATCAGCCTATGCAGGTCATCCCGAAGAACGTACTTCATCCCTATCTACCGTTTACCGATTTGGTAGTAATTGATGATCACCGTTGGTAATAAACGAGGAGAATCCGTTCTTTTTCATTCGGGAAGGAATGCGGCGCTCTTTTAATCATACCGCTTTCATTGATCCTCGGGATGCTCAGGATTTCAAAGCACGCCAAAACTCTGGCCCGGTAGCTTAACCGAAACATACATATGATCGCCATACAGTCTCGTTTATTCTCCATTTTACTTTCCCTGCTTGCCAGGTTGAGAGTCACTTTGTATGATGATTTTTTCTGAAGATAAAGATGTTGTGAGATCGATTTCTGCTAGGATTGCTTCATATTGATCTCGTTAACCTCCGAGCGGCGGGGAAATGCCCTAAATGACTGCGCTCTTTCCTTTCCTTGTTAGGGCTTTGGTTATCGTGAGCTCGACTCCGTTTGTCGACGTAGTCTGCCATTAAGGATCATAACCGGTGCGATGCGCATCCTGTTAAGAATTTCTACTAAAAAGGCTACCATATCTACCTTAGTGCGGCGAGGTTTATGTTTCGGATATAAAAATTCGAGTTAGCTCAGTAAGCCCGCCGGACCATCTCCACGATACGATCGGGCTTATGTATAGTGCTTTGCAAGGGAGATGCCAATTCCGCTCCGACGACAAGTCGACCAACAATGGCGAAGCTTCTTAGACGCCACGGAGGTGATGTAGCTTGTTGACGGGTATCTCTTGGTGAATTTCTACTTGACGGAGATTTTCTTATGAAGAATATTGATCTCAGGTTTTCATCTTCTTTAAACAAAGCACTTCTTTGAGACCTGGGGGTACTGAATAAAGATAGAGCATATCGCTGCCACGAACGCTAAAAATTGGCGAATTTGTTGATCTATCAGTTTCGATGCCGTGGCAATTGCGTTCCTGATTCAACACTGGCGGGTTTTGGCTCCCGCCAGGTGATAAAAATGGTTTTGTAGTCTGTGATGAGATATGGGCAGCGAGTTGTCGGTCGGTCGATTCTTGTGCTCCTTTAGGTCCAGAATTGAAGAATCCGTTCACTGGCTTTAGAGTTCGACCAGATTCGCCTCATCTGCTCTGGGTCGCCCATAAACCTAAAGTACCGCACCGGGCCTCCAAACCGTACATTTCCCGAAAAGTTGAGTTTTACATCTTCACTCCACTTTACTTGACCAACCAAGGCTTCTTATAGATGCTTGGTTTGATCAAAGCACTTTTTGGACTTTACAAGCATATCATCGATATAGACCTCTATGGTTTTGCCCAGCAGTGGTGAGTGTTGATTCTGCCTTTGTAATTTTCCCGGACATTCTTTAAGCCAAAGGCATCACATTGTATGATGGGAACGATGCGTGTAATGAAGGCGTTTCTCATCGAGGCGGTGCATGAGGTGATATCAGCGTCGGCAGCGGTATCCCTTGCTTTCATTCTTGTCAATTGATCTATCTGGCGGCAAGGGGAAGAGTATCTTACGGGCATTCTTAGTTGAATTAGGTGCATCTGAAGCCACACATACTACTTTACGACATACTCCTTTGGGGGTAAACACACCTACCCCATTATTTAGCCATTCGAATTACTTCACTTCTTGATGAAACTTGGTCTCGATCAAATTGTTGCCGTAGAACATAATACAGATGGCTTTGGTGATCATCTGCGACACTAACTCAGCGTTTGAAGCCGTGAATAATATTCAGGTTCATTGAAGAGGAAGCCATAAATCAAGTTAATTCTATACTTTATGATTAAACTCTGACGAATACATTTATATTATTTAATAGTACGAGTTGTAACTATTCCCTTTCTTCAAATTCAGATGAAGAAAGAAGAGTGTAAGTGAACTTTATAGGCCCATACAACGATCACTTTCCAGGGATCCATAGCCCAAAACGGATCTGCTCTTCATATGTTGTGGCCGTGAAGCTGGTAAACTCGCCATCAACATTGGGTTTTAGTCTTTCGAAGGAGTTTTTCTAACATTATCTTTCTTTGTTCTGTGTAGATAGTTGATAACCATTGTTGTCTGGCTGATTTAATTAGCAAAGGTAACACTTGACGTTAGATGAGCAATTGACCATTTGGTGAAGGTAGGTGAAGGACAACCTTCATCGAGTGCGTAAAGGCCAGCCCACATTCACTGCATTATGGGCCAAGAGTCTCGACAATTGAGAACAAAACTTGTTGAGAGTGGCCTTATTCCACAACTCCTCAGGGTAGTGATATCTCGGTGTTACGGTGGTGCTGATAAAACTAGAGAGGATTAGTAGGCTAAGTCTAGTATACTTGGGAAAGCAAATATGAGGTAAGGCAGATTCATGATCAATATACTATCGCTTATACAGGAGAGATACCAAGTACCTAAGTACACGTAAAATGGATTATCTGAGGTACATTTTAATCTGGTGGGGAACATCGCCTGATCTTGTTTGGGTTGGCGGGGAGGAAGGATATGGGACCATCTATTGCTGCGTTTCAACCTGTCATCGGTCCATGCACATTGTGGATAAGCGTTTATCTTGGCTTTTCAGCATCGGCACTCTTAGGCCTGTATTGGCGGCTTCAATTGACGTCATCGTGGTTGTTAGACGGCGCTAGTATATAATTATGGTTGGCGGATTACGGTAGGTTGTTGCTCTGATTTACTTCCCACAGCCTCATCTCAACACAGCACGCTGAATTTTCTATCCATCATCAAGTCGCTTCTTTTCGCTTGTACCGCCGAAGTTCATCTGACCGCCCAATGGTTTCACCCGAAATTGTGACAAAACCGCATGGATGCTGTTTACGTGATCTCTACATGATAACCACATTACAAGGATTTGTTTCTTTGAGAAGGATCAGTCTAGATCGATGCAGTCCATTTAAACTACAATCCGATGATAGGCAAATAGTTCTCATATGGGAATCTTCCAAGGGGTGGCCCGTGGGAGCTCTCTCTTTTACGTGATTGATAAGCGGGACGCTTTTGGTCTTCGCTGTTTTCTGCGGTTTCGGACAACTTCTTTCAGACGACTTATTTTCCTCGACGGCGGTTTGTAATGTGGCGTCACGGATGCTTTGGACGAGATATTGATACTCAACATTGGTGCCCTAGGCCTATCCTATATAATTCTTCCATTGTCATTTGTTAAGGTCTAACGATAGTGATTGGAGGAAAGGGGTAGATGGTCGAAAACTTCTCTTCGAGTTTGGAGGACGTCCATGCTATATGATTCACTATTAGAGCGACTTGCCCCCTCGACCCTCGTGCGGCAGTCAGCCGGTCAAAACCCCACTTCTTGTTTGAAATAGTTTGAAAAAAGAGATAATGTTCATACAAATACCTGAACAAAGATCTTTGCCCGATATGAATCACGACCCGTAGTTCAAACCAGGCATTATTTATTGCATTATCGCGAGGGCTTAATGAAGCAGTAATGTAGGCCCTAAATGGCTTCTTTGAGAATACTTTACACAATAGTTGGGAATACTTTACATAACAGCCGGTCATTGCCGACATTTAATATCATCGCTTGATTATAATGGAGCATATGATCGTAAGGAGGGTCGATAAATGGATTAAGCGTGAAAAGCTATTATGGCAAACCATGAAAGGTGGCTCCATGAATTCTAAAATGTTGCACTCGAAGGGAAGAAGGCTCCATCCATGTCGAGGTCTGTCGAATTCACCACTTTTCCTGCCACTCCATATAAAGGTGTTGTGACATAAGAATATTGTATGCAAAGCGGGATGCCTGTGTCATCAGTGTATCGTGCTGTGGGTATCTTTGTGCATTCTTCGGGGAGCTTGTGTTTGGTTGACCTCTGCTCTCTTCTCTCCTTGCGGGACTAATGGCATCATTGAAGGCAAAGTGATGTGAGGGCTTCTTAAATGATTTGGCCTTTGTGCTTTCCCGAGCATTCTTTTTCGATGAGGGACTCAAGGATGGAAATTACCCTGAGGACTTTCCGGCTTCTATCATCTACCCAGATATATTTCAACCGATTCAGAACCAATGGGCTCCTTCTATCTATTCGACGGCGAATTGGATTACATGTTCAGCTACATCTCATACATCTGTACTTCAAGATGGTGACTTTTTTTCTGTTAGTTCCCGTAATTGGTCATTCTCCATCCATTCCTGGCGTTCAGCATGACCCTTCCAGCTCCTTCGTTAAATCTTCAGCCTGATTTCCTCTCTTCTTCTACTCCATCTTGACGCGATGGAGAATTGATCCTTCGCAATTAGATTCCTTCACGGGATTCGCCGATTCGTAGTGCCGGGCGATTCATCGGCGAAAGAATGGTGATTCAAAGGTAGATGAAGGGCTACTAGACAATTGTTGACGAAGCCGCCTTGTAACTTTGCCAAAGCGAGACTTTCTATTCTATTCCCATGAGCGGCGTAATTGTAAGGACATTGATCGTCGGGAACCTTTGTTTTAATCACTGAAATATAACAGCGAACTTGCAAAAGGTGATCGGCGGCCGACCGTTAATCGCGTACGCTCTCGATGATTAAGTCAACACAGATCGGAGGAAGAAGAAACGAATTGAATTTACAGTTCGAATTGCCATACCCTCAAGCCTCGTGGAGGATCATTCTGGATTATGGGCCTCGGTTCTAAATCTCACAGCAATTCTATGAGGGGAAAAATAATAAATAAATCACTTTGCATATCAGAAGGGTCAATGGCCTAGAAAATAATAATAAGAGGTTGAAATAAGGGATTTGGCGGGAAATCAGTTGATAAATATCTCGTTTAGTTATTTATCAGCATGTGTCTCTGTATCTGTTGAACATACCATCTATGCGGTAGGATGGTGGCTGAAAGAACTTGAAATCTCGACGGGCATACTAAACAGTGTTTGAGAAGATCCTGGCTTTCTCGGATGGGCTTTAAGGCACTCCATCTGGTTAATACCTTGCTGGCTTTTAATATGAAAGCCTGAGGCTGAAGAGTACAAAAAATTCTATGTGATGGCGAAGCGGAATCATTAGTAATCAGGTCTAAGATCGTGTTACTAAAGCTTAAGTACCTCAGTTTATGCTCTTGCTATTAACGTTTCCTATTTGCTACTCACCTTCGATTACTAACCATTTAACCCCCAAATCGCCAGGTGCTAACCAATTTACAACTTCCCCAAATCCTTCAGGTCTCTTAATTTACAATCTCGTTTTTTTATAATTGTATAAATTTAACAATTTTTAAACTAACATATGTTTTACCTTTTCTCCTCTCATTGATGTTTTCCTCACTTCAGATATAAAATCATTTGAACTCTTCATTAGATCTTTTGGAAATAAAATTCCTAGAATCTTACAAATATTAGCCTCATTATAATTTGTTTCTAATCGTTTTCTAACACCGTGCCTCCGGATTTACTCTTGCTGCTGTTTGATTTCTCTTTGTTGCCTGCAGATTATCTATTCATGTAGATTTGTTGTTCTGATCAGTTCAACATATCATTCATTCTTCCTTAGTCTACTAGCAAAAAGTTGTTAAACCCCAGATCATACAGATTCTGCTATGTAGATTTCAATCTGGTTTTTTTAATTATAATTTAACCATTTAAATAATATGTTTACTTTCTTCTCTCTCTCTTGTTCCTATTCCAGAGAAAATCTCTAAAGAATTGTTGAATCCTGGGGAATAAAATTCCTAAGGACATGTTTACAAACATGCCTCAGATATCTGACCCCATTTTCTACCACCACTGTTTTTAACTTTTCTATTGCCTCTGATTTCTGCTCCTGCTATTGTTTGAATTTTTATAAATTTACTTCTAAGATTTTCACTTTCTTCACTCCATTCTGCTACCTCATCTGGATTTTGCACCACTATGATGGGTTTCAACCTTCTCATTCAAACAACTCAGCGTGCTGCCACAAGAGTGTATATTCAAATCATGATTACTAACCAATTGCAATCTAGTTTTTTTGTAATTGTAATTTAACCATTTAAATAATATGTTTATTAAATCTCATAATTTATAAAGCCGATTTCAAATCTTTCAAATTGCTCAATTTATGCACATTTTATTACCTCCCAATCAATGAAAACTAAAATATTATGCACTCCACTAGTAATGCATTACATCAATAACTGTAATGTATTAGCTCTACCACACAAATATATATGATGGAGAATTGTCATGGTTTTCATACACCAAGATGAGATACCAACCTCTGCACAAACGCAAGGTGGATAGGTATTTGCTTTTATTGAGAGAATGGTTGTTTAACACATTGCTTCAATGAGGTTTTGATCTTCTTGTAAGAAGATCCATCTTCACTCACACTCTCTCTAGCTATTTCCTTCAACTTCTCTACCTTTACTTTTCATCACTCATAATCTCAAATCATCATTCAAATTATATTAAATTAAGTTCTAAATCCCATTATCGGACTAAATATCTTATTACAATTTTAATTGTAGTGTGCATATTAATTATGCTGAATCAGTATGATGATTTAATATTAAACTTCAACAATAGACCCGTAGATTACATCTTCTCCCTAACTTTGGTAAACCCAGTGGACCAAAGCTTAATTATTCTCTTATTCTCTCTATATATAAGTAAATAGAATCCTATAATTTTTAAGGAGTTCTGTTGAATACGTGAAGGAGGGATAAGGAAAGATCCATCATGAATCCTAACCATCTTTCTCCTTGATCTTGCTTCTATGGAATTTACGGAGATATGAATGGCATGACTAAATATTGGAATCCGTATGGAATCCTGTTTTTCCCTCTTACATACTATGATCGATATGCTTCTTTGTCCAATTAAAATTATTATTTGTAATGCATTTATTGGGTCTTTTGATTATCGATGTCGGTGTTTTTGGATCGACTAGCTCCATACTTTGTTTCCTCGACAATTTCCCAAATTCGATACGTGGCGACTTGATTGTTGAGTTTGTCAAATGTTTTTGTATTTGCGCAGTTTCATTTTTCTCTGCATTCGTTCTCATCGTTTCGCTTCAGAAAAACGTGATGCCGCTGGATTCCAAAACCATCAGCTCAAATTCGTACCTACCTTCGTTACAGCAAAAGTGGTTTGCCATTTTTTTCTTTTATTTGATTAACAATTAACGGCCGGTAACATCAATAAAAGAAAAAATATATATATTTTGTAGGGACTCCCATGGCTAGCATATGAAGGGGACAACCATGGCTATGCCATCCATGGTTGAGTTCCGTCCACAATGGGATAAGAAACATGCCAGATGCCACAGAAGGGTGTGCTAAAACCCTTTCTTGGGGTGCCCATGAAACAATCTTCCCATGATCAGCTATTCTTTCTATGAAACCGTATGGGAATTCTGCAGCTGATCCGTTGGCAAAGTCTGATCGGATTACCCACAAAAATGGCCGGCCGACAAGTTGTGAGATTAAATTCCACTTCCAGAAATTCATTAAGTGCACGGCTTCGAATTTACTCATACCTTATGAGGAAACATAAATAACTGGGCTTAAACAGTTATTCAGGCCAACATATGCAAGTTAAATCCTCCGGCCATAAGTTTCTGGAATAATGACCGAGTTGATTACTTGAGAGCAACGAGCCAATTGGTAACTCCTCATTTTGGATTCAATTCACACCGACCGAAGAGGTCGAAACTCCGGGGGCAAATGTTCCTACTCAACATTGGGATTTCCTTTGTGCTTTCAGATCAGCTCGCCAATTCTGAGGTGATCCTGCATAAACATCAATCGAAATTATTTCCATCATAACCAAGAAATTTCTCTCAAATACTTCTTGATATGGGAAACTTGTGTTTCAATCCATTGATTTAGAAATAATTGCAAAGAAAATATGGTGGTGCTTAGATACTACCTTAATAAACTCGTACTCTGCATGTTTAATTCCATCCCTCCTTCATCTTAAGATTCGTCAAGTATCTATTCCTGGTTATTAATATAATAGCAGATACTATCGTATATGAAACGATTCTCTTTATTTATGAGCAGATCCTATACCACTTATCTATACCATGTCTTTTGCATTATTTATGCTTTCTTTGCTGTTATATATTTCTAAATAAACGGGTTCAAACCCAAGTTTCCCTTTTGATATTGACAAAAATGTTAATTAACAATTTTTCGAAACAAACTCAGGATTTGTGGCTCAATAAAGCTCTAACTCAGAGTTTATGTGGATTCGGCATCACTTGAGTATCATACTTCTTAACACAGATTACAGTTCAATAAGAGTATCATGCTTTTCAAAAAAAAAAAAAAAAAAAAAAAAAAAAAAAGAATTTAGAAATGTGATCTAAATAAGTTAACAAGTTGAAGTGTTGGTATATACCATCAGCACTGTCTATGATTCCTGGTCCAAAAGGACACAACGGAACCCCCCTGGATTCCCATCTTCTCTGCCACCTCGGTAGCCCACCACCAAACTGTTATGTCAGCAATAACACAAGTGATCTGCATATGCTCATCTTCATCATGAGAATTATTTCCTTTCTCAATCAAACCCTTCAAATGATCCGGCATGACTCTTTGAACACTTTCCATTACCTTGACCCGATGTAATACCCACAATTTCAAAAAAGAAAAAAAAAAAACAAAAAGAGGGAAATAAGAGGGGCTGATTTTCAATTTCTCAAAGTTGGAATGAGCTCCTAACTAATATAGAAATGTTTTGCTATAAAAGGGGGTTTTCTTACACAATCCTAACCTTCTTCATCCTTCTTTTTGTTTTTCTCTCGAGGAGAGGAGAGATGAGCTAAGGTTTCAAAGAGAGGGATTTCAAGCTTCAAGAAACATAAACCCCAAGTAAGTATTCCTTTTCCCTTTTGTTTCTTAGTAGTTAGGGTTTTCAAATGTTTAGATTTGTAAGTCTTGGGTTTTCTAAAATTTGAAAATATGAAACCCTAGAAATGTTAGAAGGCATAGAGTCAAGAAACTTGATTAGGGTTTGATGTTTGATGTATTTGGGCAAATTCTCACTTTTGGAATCTTCGATTTGAAAACCTAAGGTTGCAAAAACTTTCAAGTATGAAACCCTAGAAATATAAGAAATACATAACATTGAGAAATTTGTTTGGGAATTGATATTGATGTGTTTTGGTGATTCTTGGACTACCAAACCTTAGATTTGAAACCCTAGAGGATTCCCTACAAGTTACAAAGGACCTCTTTTTCATAAAAGATTTGGGAATTTCAACCAAAAATCATGTTTTATGGCAAAATCCCTAATTTTGGGGATTTAAGGAATTGATAGAGTTAGAAATGGGTGATATTGAGGTTCTTGTGGAAAAAAGACCTAATTTATTTGAAATTCTAAAGTAAAAGAGCTTTTGAAAATTTGGGTTTAAATATTTTGGTTCCTAGAATAGAAAAATATGAGATTATTTTTTTTGTCTAATAGGATGTTATTCATATTATTAAGGTGATTTGTGACTCCTTGAGGCTTCTTGGTTTTTGCTAGTACCTTGGAATACATGGTAAAGAAGATTAATGCAGCTTTTCTTATAGAACAAAATATTTGGCTATTATATATGATTATGAGTTTTGAAAATTTCTACTTGTTTAAATCATATGCATGGATCAAATTCATGTTTTGTATGAAAAAATTGATTTGTGAATGTTTATGATAAGGATTGAAAGTTATGAAAATATACTTTTGCATTTTTGTGAATTTTGGAACATAAAGGAAATATTTGACTTTGGTTTCTATGGCCTCGTCAATGGGTTATAATAGTTGACAAATACCGCCTCGTCAACTAGTTATAATAGTTGACAAACATGGTCTCGTCAACAGGTTATAATAGTTGACAAATACGGCCTACGTCAATGGGTTATAATAATTGACAAAGACGACCCCCGTAAATGGTTTAGAGTAATTGACAAATACAGCCCCGATCAATGGGTTATAATAGTTGACAACACAACCCTGTCAATGAGTTAGAATAGTTAGCATTCTATTTGAAACAAATGTGTTTTTTTTTTTGGAAACCATGTGTATATGTGTTTTGAAATATTAGTGGATTTGATTAAGATATGAAATTATTTGAGGAACAAAAAATATGATGAACATTGGTTTGGAATATATTTGTGTCTTATTTTCTTATACTCAAAGATTTTATGAGATTTATAAGGAAAAGAGAAATATATTATATCTCCAGTTTGTGAAATTAAAAAGATACTTGATCCATGAAACTGCATTAAAAATTCCTTATTAGGGTTTAACTCATTCCTTTTTTTGTTGATAATTTTTTAGGTACCTTAGAAATTGGTAATGAGTGATGCTAGGGTAGGCAGGGATAAGAGTTGAGAGCTATTTGAATTAGTGTTTTGTTAGAAAGACGTGGGATTGCTGGACTACTTTGTTACTTTGGGTTTGAATGTTTGTAAACTTCATTTAGAGAACTCATATTGCTAGAATGTTATGTTTTGAGATTATTAGCTTTGAAGAATTTATCTTGTTGGATGATGTTAGCTTAATGACATGATGTTATACTTTAAGGGAAAATTTATGTCATTAGAAATTCTTGTTTTTACAAAGTTAGTTTAAATTCTTGTGAGCATATTCAAGACAACAGGATTCCAAAGAAGGAATTTCTAAGGTAAGGCTTAAAGTAGTTCCCTATGTGACAGCAATAACACCTCCTTAGTTCAAAGTTAGGTGTTAAGTATAATGGTATTAGAGCCTAAGGATAAGATTCAGATCACAGAGTAAATGGGTTGGGTTAGATTGAGTGATAAGAATTATTTGTTATTATTACTATTTTTTATACACAATTATTTTTATTTAAGAACTGCTTTCATATATTTCTATTGTTCTTTCTGATATGTCTTGTGATGATAGGTTGCTATGCCTCCAAGGTGCACCATTTCTTCTCGTAGTAGTGAGGCATCAAGGGATAATGCACATTCTAGAACTATTGAAAACCCAAATATCCCTCCTGAGATGATAGGTTGCTATGCCTCCAAGGTGCACCATTTTTGCCTAGTACAAGGCCCATGGGCTAGGCCTCGGGCCTTAAAAAAATACAAAGTTTGACCCAGCCTTACCCATTGATCGTTCAATGGGCCTATAAGCCCGGCCCGAACTGGGCCACATGCCTCATTTCTCAGGCCGAGCGGCTCGGTCCATTGGTGACCCCTAATTTAAAGGCCCTACAAGCTCAATTTCAAGTTTTGGAACATGGAGTTTTATTGACTAAATTTAATGTGCAACCAGACCTAATTGGGAAGATTAAGTCTTCACAAAAGGATGATCTAGAGTTAGTAGCCATCATGGATAAGGTGAGAAAGGGGGACAAATATGATTTTGTAATGATGGATGATGATCTTTGAAGTTCAAGAATAGTTTTGTATTCCCAGCATTGGGGATTTCTGAGAGAACTCTAAAATATTTACTAACTCTAGGTTTATGGGGCTTCCATCCCGGGGAACGTAAGATGCGAAGATGAAGCAACAGCAGTGATATTACGGAGCGAGAGCACAATACGATGCCTAACAAGTGAAAGTTGAGCATCAACAACCTAGGGGAAAGTTGTAACCCCTTTCTATTCCTGAATGGAAGTGGGAGAATATTACCATGGATTTTGTTTCAAGGTTACCTAAATCATTAGGACGTAATGATGCAGTGTGGGTGATTGTTGATAGATTGACAAAGTCATCTCACTTCTTACCAATCCAAATTGCCTTTACATTGGATAAAATAGCCTCCTTGTTGTTAAAGAGATTGTTAGACTACATGGAGTACTAGTATCCATTGTTTCAAATAGGGACACCCGTTTTACTTCCATGTTTTAGGGGAGCCTACAAAATGCTCTTGGAACATAATTGAACTTTAATATGACATTTTACCCACAGATAGATGGTAAGTCAGAAAGTGTTATTCAGATTTTGGAGGATATGTTACGAGCATGTGTATTGGATTTTGGAGGCAGTTGGGAAGATCATATACCTCAGGAATTTGCTTTATAATAATAATCTCTAAACAAGCATTGACATACCCACATGAGGCTCTTATGTAAAGGAAATGTGCCCCAATTTATTGGGATGATGTGGGTGAGAGGAAACTTCTGGGTTCGGATTTGGTTCAAGTAACTATAGAAAAGATTCGGCTAATACCAGAAATGTTGAATACAACACAAAGTCAACATAAAAGCTATGTAGACAACAAAAGGCGAGAATTGGAATTTGAAGTGGGTGATCATGTTTTCCTAAAGGTGTTGTCAATGAAAAATGTAATGAGATTTGGGAAGAAAGGAAAGCTTAGTCCCAGGTATGTAGAACCATTTGAAGTGCTTGAGAAGGTTGTGCCTTAGCATATAGAGTGACATTGCCCCCAAAGTTGGAAAAAATCTATAATGTGTTTCATAGGTCATCACTAAGGGAATATGTTTATGATGCATCTCATGTCGTAGAGATTGAATCAATTCAGTTGGATGAGAATTTGGCTTATGAGGAATATACTATTCGGATTGTCGATACTATGGACAAGGTCCTTTGTAGAGCAATTGTTAATCTAGTAAAAGTTCAATGAAGTAACCATGAAGAATGAGAAGCAACGTGGGAGTTGGAAAACGAGTTAAAGAAGAAGAACCCGAACCTATTTTATAACCTAGGTATGTAAAGTTTGGAGGACTAAACTTCTTCTAAGGAGGGGAAGATGTAATACCCATAATTCAAAAAAAAAAAAAAAAAAAAAAAAAACCAAAACAAAAAGAGGGAAATAAGAGGGTCTGATTCGCAATTTCTCAAAGTTGGAAGGGGCTTCTAACTAATATAGAAATGTTTTGCTATAAAAGGGGGTTTTCCTACACAATCCTAACCTTCTTCAATTTTTTTTTTGTTTTTCTCTCAAGGGAGAGATGAACTAGGGTTTCAAAGAGTGGGCTTTCAAGCTTCAAGAAACATAAATCCAAGTGTTATTCTTTCCTTGATTTAGTAGTTGTGGTTTTCAAATGTTTAGATTTGTAAGCCTAGGGCTTTCTAAAACTTGAAAATATGAAACCCTAGAAATGATTAGAAGGCATAGAGTCAAGAAACTTGATTAGGGTTTGATGTTTGATGTATTTGGGCAAATTCTCACTCTTGGAATCTTAGATTTAAAAACCTAAGGTTACATAAACTTTCAAGTATGAAACCCTAGAAATGTAAGAAAGACATAATATTGAGAAATTTGTTTCGGAATTGATATTTGATGTATTTTGGTGATTCTTGGACTACCAAACCTTAGATTTGGAGGATTCCTTACAAGTTACAAAGAACCACTTGTTCATAAAGATTTGGGAATTTCAACCAAAAATCATGTTTTAAGGAAAAAGTCCTAATTTTTGGGATTTAAGGAATTGATAGAGTTAGAAAATGGGTGATATTGAGGTTCTTGTGGAAAAAAGGCCTAATTTATTTGAAATTCTCAAGCTAAAGAGCTTTTGAGATTTTAGGTTTAAATATTTTGGTTCCCAGAAAAGAAAAATAGGAGATTATTTTTTTTTGTCTAATAGAATGCTATTTATATTATTTAGTTGATTTGTAACTCCTTGATGCTTCTTGGTTTTTGATATTACCTTGGAATACATGGTAAGGAAGATTAATGCAGCTTTTGTTATAGAACAAAATATTTGGCTATTATATGTGATTATGAGTTTTGAAATTTTCTACTTGTTTAAATCATATGCATGGATCAAATATATGTTTTGTATGAAAAATTGATTTGTGAATGTTTATGGTAAGGATTGAAAGTTATGGAAATATACTTTGCATTTTTGTAATGAAACATAAAGGAAATATTTTAATTGGTTTCTATGACCCTATCAACGCAAGATATTAGTCGATAATACGGTTTTCACAATGGGTATAGTAGTTGACAAAAACAACCCCGTCAAAGGGTTATAGTAATTGACAAATATGACCCCAATTAGTAGGTTTTAATAGTTGACAACATAGTCCCGTCAATGGGTTAGAATAGTTGACATTATGTTCGAAACATGTGTTTTTTTTTTTGGAAACCACGTGTATATGTGTTTTGAAATATTAGTGGATTTGATTAAGATATAAAAGTATTTGAGGAACAGAAAATATGATGAACATTGGTTTGAAATATATTTGTGGCTTATTTTCGTATACTCAAAGATTTTATGAGATTTATGAGGAAAAGAGGAATATATTATATCTCCAGTTTGTGAAATTAAAAAGATACTTGATCCAGCTGTTAAAATTCTTATTGGGCTTTGCTTCATCCCTTATTGTTGATTATTTTTCAAGTACCTTAGACATTGTGATGAGTGATCTTTGGGGTAGTGAAAGGGGATAGGGTGAACTATTTGAATTAGTGTTTGTTAGAAAGATGTGGGATTGCTGGACCTTTGTTGCTTTAGTTTAAATGTTTGTAAACTTCATTTTGGAGGAATTTATGTTGCTAGAATGTTATGTTTTGAATTAATAGCTTTGAAGAATTTATCTTGTTGGATGATATTAGCTTAATGACATGTTGGTATACTTTAAGATATAATTTATGTATTGAAATTATTATTTCTGAGGATTAGTTTAAATTTTGTTAGCATATTCAAAACGATAGGATTCAAGCGGGAATTTTCAAAAGAGTGTCAATTATAGGTGAGGGTTGTTCACATATATGTGATTGACAATAACATATAGTTTGATTAGGTGCTTCCACCATATCTCTCCGATCTTCCCCCGGATTTAGACCAATGGGGATAGAGGCTAGCCATACCCGATTTCGAGCCACGACCTCATCTGGAGGTAGTGTAGCCACCACTTTTCCATTAATGAAGTCGGAGTTTAGAAAGGTGATGTCCTTAATCCTATGATAAGAAATCCGATGTGCAAACTTCATAAGAGGAGCAACATGAGTTGACATGCCATTATAGAAATTCGCTAAATGCTTCAAACCACTTCCACTAATCTTGATTATTTATTTATGCGGTTCATTCTGCATTATTAGGCGAAGTTTGTGTTTCTTGTGCTTTCCATGCAATCTTAGCAACTCGTCTGCTCAGAAATGCACTTTATGTGGCTCTTCATTACGAATGATTTATTATGAAAGAAACTTACATATTATTAAAAGAGTTAAGATATATATATATATATATATATATATATATATATATATATATATATATATATATATATATATATATATAAGGACAAAATAGTAACAACATAAAGCCAATAAAAGAAAGCCCTATATATACTTTAATACGTCCCCTCAAGATGATGAGCTAGAAATACTTACAAATCTTGTTACCTTAAGAGGCGAGGCGAGATAGAATTTTGTAAGTATAAAGGTGGTCACCGGTGGAGACATGAGTGACACACCGAAGCTCGAACTGATTAGACGGGTTGCAGCAAAATGATAATCAATGTAAGGTGTTTCATCAAGATAAATCTGGGATTATGGTGATAAGTGGCTTGTTAGGTTGTTTTGAGAACAAGGTGAGTAGCAACTGCACTAGTGCAAGAAATTCCGACAATAGTGATTTACCCGTTTTGATTGGCGGCGCGGTAGCAATTGCCGATACGGACTCGGTGGAAGAAACGAGCAGCAGTCGTTGCTTTGTAGAACTACGGAAATTTGGATTCTTCAGGAAAATAAGAAAAGTATATGTGGAGGTATGATCATACAGATTACAAAACTATTAAGTAATTAGGCGTAGCTACCCAGAAGACTTTATTCAGTCAGGAGAACCAAATGTATTCACTAAAAACTTATTTAGCAATTTCATGAAAGCGCATGGTTTGCATAAAGTAATATAGTGGACTAAGTCCGAATACTCGATCCCACACATGGAAGGTGTGGTTTTAGCAAGATTAAACTCTATATTCTAAGTTGATAACATTGAGTGACTCAATGTTTTTGGTGAAAAGTTTAAAAACAAAATAAAACAAAACAAAGTAGGAGTCTGATCAATGTTCCATACAAGGAATGGGTTAATTTCTAAGAACGAACACAAGGAAGGGTACTAGGGTTGATTTCTTCCATTGATGCATTTGATTTATATTTATGAAGTCCTAATTAAGTGAAAATATACTTATACATGTCCAAGGAACGATATGAGGTTTACATTGTCGTGTCTCCCCTCAATTTCTCACATAAACTCTCTATTCTCCTTTTGGTCCATCTAGGTCATTAAATGAGATAATTTTCTAAGGCAGTTCTTTCCTTGGAAATCCTATTGGTCACCTCTCGGTCGATAAAATAAGACTACTCAGACTATGTTTGAATCGATCACCTCTCGGTCCATACGATCCTCACATAAGGTTGGAACGTCTCCTAATAAAATCCATATAGTACTAGGCATTCCTAATTCCCTAGACTTCTTTGATTAGGTTAATTAGCATTCCAATTAATTAGTTCACACCTTAAGAGAGTCGAGACCAGATTTTAGGGCTTAATCCAAGCGTCACCAAGGATGCCTTAGTAAGAGGATCGAAGACATAACTCTCAGCATGCATTAATTAATCAAAACCTTAGTAATCCCGAAACTACTTTACCTGACAACATCGATAAGCACATATTCACAAAACCATTCTAAAAGATATATAAATCAAACATCAATTTAAACAATCAACCCTAGAGGATATTTAACCACTCATTACAACCCCCAAATCCATCAAAATAATGTTTATTACCATAATAATAGAGAAGGAGATGAGAAAAGAGTAAAGTTTAGAGATATAAAACAAATTGAAGGTGGAAAACTTCTCAAAAATTTGCTCCAAGGCTGTAGAAGGTCCTCTAGTAGTTGGATATTCAATATCAAATCCAAATCCAAAATAAAATGAGAGAAAATCAAAACCCTAGGTTGATTCTAGCTTAGGGCAAGAGAAACCCTTGAATGGGTGTTCTCCCACCAAAGTGTTACCCTAAGAAAATCTAAAAAAAATCTATATATAGTGTCTATGGAAATGGGCCTTTAAAAGGACCAAAAATGATAACAAATGGCTAATATTTGCAAGGTTTGACACCCTTCTTTGTGGTGAACCAGAATGTGCTCATTTAAGCTCTTTTTTTCATCGCAGCGAATAGTTTCCTTTGCAGTGGCGAACCTCATAAGCAATTCAGATTTAGCCTTCTGACTTCAAATGATCATAACTCTCTTATCCGACCTCCAAATGCGATGATTTCGGTCCATACGAAAAGCTAAGAGAGGTTATAATCTATCCATATCAATATTGAAGTCGTTGGAGGCCATTAGGTATACTGAAAATGTACAAACTTTGAGGGGTGTTTCATGTGGTGTTTTGGAAAATCCTCCCTTGACTTCACAAGGCCGTATTTTTTTCGTTCAAAATTTAAATTGGGTGATCTTGGACTTGTTGGAAAGATTGGGAGGTGTATCGTCCATCCGTATTATGATTGACTCCATGGGAGGTTATGGTACAATTCAAAGATTCATCTTTTTGACCCTCATTATGCTCTCTTTACTTCAAAATGTACCTAAAGCCATAAAATGATAAAATTAAGCATTATAGCCCTCAAAAACACCATAAAAGCCATATGATTGATAGGTGATTAATGGTATAAAAGCATGTACGAAAATCACTTATCAAATACTCCAAAACTTGGCATTTTGCTAATCCTCAAGCAAAGAACAAGACCGTTTCCCTTTATTAAAAAACAAAACAAGTAAAAATCATAAGTGAGAATGTTTTTTTGGAATGATTGCTAAATTTTTGTCTCAACAATCTCACCACACAAATAACAAGTGGAGGGATTCAAGGTGATAGATTTTTGAACAAAGATTCCAACCATCAAGTTAAATTGTCTTAGCATGAAAACTCTTGTGTGTGTGTGTGCAGTCTTACCCAAATAAACTAATTGCAACCCGGATGGACTTATGCAAACAAGAGTTTATGAAGGACTTCTTAATAAATGAAATAGACTCCATAGGCTTGTTTTTCATATCACTCTCCACTAATATAGACTACCCATAACACTAGGATCAAAAGGTCTTAAATAAGCTTGTAATGAAAGGCTTGGGTCATAGGCGTGACAAAAGTCGTTTTTTTTTTTTTGCTCAAATTTACCCGAAGACATACATTTCTTTTTCACTTTTGTCCATCTCCTCAAACATGTTGGGCTTTCACCAAACTTAAATCACCCCCAAACTTATTGCTTTTCATACTTCACTTTGCTCCCCAAAACTCCTTTATATTCACATAACAACAATTAAGGTGTATGAGTGGTACAATGTTCGGTTCGCTTAAGCTTTCTACCTACCCCATTTAGCGAGCTTTGGTTCAATAGCTCCCAAACCAATTGGACTTAGGGTACTAGGTGTAGAACACCCTTAAGAACTTACTTACTCAAGGTAGGAAGGCTATGAAACCAAAATTTCTCAATCTTTTATTCTTTCTTTTTGTTTTGTTTTCTTTCTTTTTTCTTTTTTTTTCCCATCAACCTCAATCAATCACCCAATCCCACATAGCTTCAACATAATGCATCAACAATCACACATGCCATGGATAAATAAGGTTTTCAATTGAGGAATACAAAAAGGGTAAGGAGCCTACTTGGTTCACAAAGAAAAAGGCTTCTTTAGGCTAAAAAAGGGTGCCTATAGATATGTTCCTATAAAGGTTGGCTAGAAAGGCACAATTGGTCAAAGGATGGCCTAAATAATCTCCTAAACGTCGTGGTGTCTAGGATTTTTCCTCAAGCGATAATCAAACAAGTTCTAGAGTTATTTAGAGATTAATAAAATTATGTTCGCATAAGTCTTCTCTAAAGCTAAGAAAAATTGGTTACGGTTGAGACTTGTGCTTTGAAGTGTTAGAGTTTATAACTAAACCTGACTAACAATATTGTCAAACATGATTCTCAGCCTGCTGTTTTCCTTGCCTCAGAGAGTTTGATTAGTTTCATCGTGGTCATTAACAAACATCCAAAACAACATGACTCAAAACATTTTTACCGTTTATTTTAAACTAAAAACATACTAAAACTAAATACATAGCAAATAAAAACAACTAAAAACAGGATAGTGAAGATGGAAAAAAAATTTTAAACGAAGGGACACTGATACCCCGAACTTAAATACATGCATTGTCACTCAATTTTATGAAGTATAGAGAGCAAACAAAGGTCTCCCCTAGATGATAAAAGTGTGAAACCAGGTTGGTGTGAGTGGGTGTGATGAAGCTCCCTCACTAAGAATCAACTTCAAGGTCTTGAAAAGAAAAAAACCAAATAAACACTTAAAATAAAATCAACATGGAACACAAACTAAAAATAACTAAGAACAAACTAAAACTAAATGGATAAAAATCCTTATTTTTTCTTGGGGTCCCTCCCAAGAATTGTTTCATTTTAGAGTCTAGCTAGATTCATTGGGGAAGTCCGAAATGTTTGCTTTGACCCTTCATCCATCGTGGCCAATACTCCCTCTTCATCCTCATCGCTCGTGAGGATGAACTTCTCCACCTCTGGAATAGGTGATATAAGCTCAAGTGCCAACTCTTTGGTGGGAAAAGAGTTGGCTTCAAATTTATATCCTTCAAGAGTGTCCTCTTGAAGGATCTTGGGTGTTGGCTCCTCAATGGGCGAAAATGAACTCTCTAGCTTCTTGCATGCCCTCCTTTCTTCATCCGTTAAAGGTTTGCTTTGATGGAGGTCAAACTTCATGTTCTCCTCACCAACAAGGAGTGTCATTTCCCCATTTTTAGCATCAATCCAAATTGACGTAACCTTGAGAGGTTTTGTGCAAATGATACTTGTTGGTCTCTCCAAATGCGAAGTCAAAGATTCTATGGAAATAGAGTGACCCCAGCTAAGACATTTTCCATTATAAGCTGGGATGTTGGCACTGACTTGCTTATCTTCCAATAACAACTCTTCGTCAATGACAAGCTCATTATTCTCAACAAATGTTGGGTCTTGCAATTCTCCCTTATGGACCAAAGGCATTTTTTGCATTCTATTGTGTTCTTGTCCTCATCCGATGTCAAGCTTGAAAGTTCTTCTTCAAGGCTTAAAGATATGTTTTCACTCTCCCGTATGTCGTCACTCTTTATGTCTCTCGTGAGTTTCCTTGAAGATTATTCCTTTAGAATATTTGCTAATTCCTCACCTTGTCTTGTCGTTCTTTCCATGATAGCATACATTTCTCTATTGAGATTTTTCGAATTGGCGCCCATACCCGCTATCATGTTGGTGTCCATCTTGGTTTCCATAATTGGCAACCGCATTTGTAGTGCCTCATTATCCCTCTTAATTTCTTCCTTAAATGTAAGGAATAACTCTTCATTAGATGGTTGTCAGAATTGCTCTTGATAATAGGAACTTTAACTTCCTTGACTTTGCATAATTGGATGTCTATAGGAGCAATTGTCATATGTCCCCCAACTCGAATAAGTGTAACTTCGCATAATATTTTGGTGTTGAGAGAAGTAACCTATATTGTTGTTGAGATAATTTGCATCTTCAAAATTATAGGCTTGTTGGCCCGTGCGCGCAAGTATACACGTCGGAGTTCACGTAGTACAGTGGCTAGTCAAGTGTCGTTCCCACGAAGAGAAGTGTGTTGAATCTTTGAAACAGGTGATCTGAAACGATATTTGGATCTAGTCTTATGGCCGAATTATGACTAAATTAGCTAATTTAAAGAAAACCCTAATATTAAAAAAGTCGATTTAAAAGTGCGATGAAAACTAGGGTTTGCTTTCGCCTACCACACTGATGGATTTTAACTGAATGCGTATTTATTTAATATTCCATATGATTATGTTAAGCTGAGTTGATTGTGCCTACAAGATAATTCTCTCTTGAGATATAGTTGCCTATCTAAGCAATTAGGATGTATTGCATCTACTAGCCGACCTTAACTCAGGGATGCGTGTGAATGTACAGAAACCACAGTGCAACACTTGGAGTCTTGAGGATATCATTCACTGATTAACCAAGTGTTGCTTTCCCCATGTCCCTACGAGTCATCTTCTCTCGATATCAGACTCCTAGCATTAACGTGCCCTGATTGGCCAAGAAATAATAACATGTAATTAAATTCGAGGAGCAAGCTGACCATAGATATTCATATCGATATTAAATAAACCACAATTAAAGTATTAATCCATAATGGTGCGGTTGGGTTGACAAAACCCTAGAGAGAAAAGTTAGTTCATAGTGATTTTCATTACAAACTGAAAGATTTTCAGCATCAAATGAACTAGGAAAAGAAATACAGAAAAAGCCGCCTTGGCGATCTCTCGGAATCTGTCTTACTTGATCTGCTCTATCCTTCTCTCCTTGTGTTGATCTGTACTCCGAGATCCCACTTCTTACTTTGAAATTGCTTCCTTTTATATCTCGGGATGGGACATCAATGGCTAGAAAATCAGAGTTTTTAGTAGCATTTTGGGAAAGGAGACTTTCTTATCTTGCTTGAGCGTACCCCCGAGAGCTTCGAATATGGCGTCGGGTTTCTTCTTGATGTAGGCCTCTGTTTGCTCTGAAACGCACTACGTCGCGGCGTGGAGTGCCTCATTCTTTAACGTGCTCAAGGCTCCACTGCTACACTTTTTTGTGCTTCTTTGCTTCGGTTCTTTTATTCTATTGTTTAGCTTCCTTTTTTAATCCAATATCGACATGTCTACATAAAACATTTATAGTATGGAGTTATTTATGATATTAGTGAATATGAATGTGAATCATGCAATTTGAGCTATAAAAACACATAGAAATTGTATTGAAATGAAGGCATGATTCACTCCGATCAACAACCCCAAACTTAGCTTCTTGCTTGTCCCCAAGCATGAACATACTCTAATTAGGGCATGCAAGAATAAAGCGTAACTAACAACGGCCAGTCTAGATTTTAGTACACATGATACCAACAAGAAGGGGTCAACATGAACTAGTTCAAAAGATCCAAGGACTACCTAGGTTGTTCAACTTTCAAGAATTTGCACTGGTTTAGTCTCGGTTGACTAAGCAAGTCAACCCCCTTTTTAGTGCTCAATAATATTTCCCAAGGAGTCTAAGTGCAGTTGGAGTTTGATCTCCAATGTATAGCTCGACTTCAGCACCCCCAAACTTGAATTTAACTTGCCTATTTGGAATAGCTTAACATAAAAGAATGGGAACGAACTGATTTAATGCTTCAACTTCTCCTAAAGAGTTAACTCTAAGACAAACTTGGAAGAGTACTAGTACCCGCGAAGTTTTACTTAGGCGAGGTTCGATGGTGGGGATCCATTGGTGATTCCTACCCGGTTAGTTAAGGGCATTGGGCATTCGGTTCCTAGAACTTCACCAGGAACCTTTCGGCCAAACCTCGAGGCCACTGGCGTGAAATCATCCATTCTACTCTATCCCATGTAGTGATGGTGAAATTAATGGCTCCCAGCTGATTCAGCTCAGGGCATTAGGCTTTGAAAAGCCCCTCGGATTGTGCCCGGGATTTCGATTGGAAGATCCACTTATACCAAACCATAAGTTTTTTTTTTTGTTATATAATTGGGGTTCAAAGGCGATCCTCTTTTTTTTCTAAGGTGTCCCATCACTTAGGTGTTTAACTTTCCAAGGTTCGTAGAACTCTTGCATGGCGGGTCTGGAGTCAAGGCATACCCCGAAGATCACGTGTGTGTGTGTGTGCGATAGCTTACTTCGGGAAATTATTTCTTGAGATCCCAAAGAAGTGCGAATTTATGATTATTCTCAACTTTAGACCATTTGTAGTCGGTGTCAAAACAACCTTGGAGTTCCTATTTCATGAAACCGCGGGCTTTACGTGATTCTTATGACTCCTTTGCAATCATGGTCAACTCGGTGAGAACAATTGATGCTGACTGCAGAGCTGCCGTATCATAATATTGCCAAATGCAAATATGTTGGTACATAGGGAACAAGGCTCAGTCTTTAAACATGCTAAAAACAAAACAAAACAAACTAAAACTAACAAAAAGTAGACCTAAAACACTCCTAAAACATGCAAAGATAAAAAAAAAAAAAAAAAAAAAAAAAAAAAAAAAAACGTTGAGAAGCTAGCAGTATATCCACATACACCCCAAAGAACTTAAAATTGCGGTGTCCTCGACGAATAAAGCGAGAATCGTCTATAGAATCACTGCGGTGGTGGTGGCGGTGGTGGTGTGTGAAACGAGAGGAGTTGAGCCAACTGGCGTGTGATCTAGTACTGGCTGGCGCGAATGGTGGCCATCTCAGCTCTGATAGCGTCTATGTCCTGACTCAGGGTAACACGGTGCTCCTGAGACTCATCCAAATATGCGTCAAACCTTGTGGTGAGCGCATGAATCTGGTATGCTTGGGACTGAGTCGAACTGGAGGGGACCTCAGAGTCGCGGTCCTCGGGGTCGCTCGCACTAGGTGTAGCTGCTGGGGCATCATCGTCGGTCTCCTCATCTGAATCGTCAGGGCTCCCGAACTTCGCCTTGGGCAATGGTATGGGTAGACGCTGCTGCATTTGCTCCTCGGAGTCCAACATCGAGACCTTGGCCAGGTGGCACAACTGAGTAATGAGTGAGGGGTGGATCAGGGCCCTTGTGCATCTCCCTTGGGTCGACTCAATCAAGCTCGATGACCAGGGCCCAGATGTTAAGCCCCGGAAACCATGGTCGTAGGCGTATAGGAGGATCGTCTTGTCGCCGTAGCGTGCTAAGATGCGGGGTGAAACGGGTACAACACATAAATTATACCAAACCTTAGCCACGGGCGTGAGGAGTGCATCACGAAAGATGGTGAAATCTTTGATGGTTAGGCGTTTCCTGCATGTATAGTGAAACTCTTGCATCAAGTGCTCATAATCTATGTCGATAAATAACTATATCTCTTTTATCGTCATCAATGGTGGTAATCTGGTTGATGGCTTGGGCACCTTTCGACCCACTTGCACCAGACAAAAAGACGGTGGTGCCAACCTTGAAAGGTAGATTGGAGTGGAACTCCCTACGACCAGGCCCTCAGGGGATAGGGTGCTGAAGCGGGTTGCAATGACGATTCTGGATAGTGAAGTTGAAGAATGCATTAAAAATGACAGTTCTGGGACCAGGCGACGGTTGACCGGGACAATCAGTAGAATCTGCTGGCACTCCGCAGGAAATTAGCAGGTGTGGATCTTGAAGAAATTGGTGCGCTCGCGGTGGAGGCCGGATCAGCATCTTCGCCGGGATTGACTTCCTGGGAGCCATGGTGGATGATCGAGGGGTGGAGATTTTCAAACCATTAAAGCAAGGGAAGGTGACCAAGTCGTATGGAGGAAATATCAAATATTGGTGCATGGACTCAAAATTGCTTTGCTATTATTTATGAAGCTTATTTTGCGCGTAGCGTGTCACTGTCGGCATACCAGAAAGTATGGTTGGGGTGCCTTTGTGATGTAGGGCTCTCGTTCTTTGCGTACTTTCGAGAAGAGTGGATCTGAAAAATTTGTTTTCCTACGCAGAGGTGTACCAGAAAGTATGGTCCTAGTTTTTTTTTTCTTTTTAAAACATGAGTTTGGCCCTCTCACATTATAATGAACGTGTACATCCCTTAGAGATTATTGGCACACCATTCAGTATACTAAAACTCCTGAACACATTAAAAACAAACAAAGTAGAAAGTCAAACGAAACTTGAGAAAATGTATCGGTGAGTAAAAAGACCAAAAATAAAAGCGGTTTTAAGGGAGGGGATCTCCGCCGCGATACTTGGGTTGCCTCCCAAGAAGTGATAAGTTTAACATCGTTAGCTCGACATTCCTGCAACGTATAACACTAAGACCAGAAAATTAACTAAACTGTTGGTGACCTTCTACACCCTTCTTGTCACATGAGTGTGATTAAAATGGTGTCGAATCTTCTGCATGGAATTCTCCTCAATCACGATTTCAATCTACGGGCATTGACTTTGGCGCCCTTCTCTGGATCATTATCTCAACCTCCATAGGAAATAACGAACTCATATGAGCAGACTGACCATTTTGACTTCAACTTGTCGGGAATAGTTCGGCTAGAGATTGAGCAATAAGACTTGTTGACTTGGCTGAGCTCGTCACACAATATGTTTGTCATGCCAAACTTCGTCTTTTCCTTATAGATTCGAGCATTCTCTTAAGCCTCAGCTGCGAGTCGTCTAATTCCTCGGTTGTAGCATCAAGCTTTTCTCAGAGCTACCTTACTATCCATGTTCGAAGCATAGTTGCCCGGTATGCTCCTATGTTCCGATTCATTGGCAAATAAGCGAGGCTTTCCATAGACTAGTCGGAATGGCGACATACCCAATGGGGTTTTAAATGTTGTCCTGTATGCCCAAAGTGCTTCATCAATCTTCTTTGATCAGTCTTTCCTTGAATTATTGACTGTTTTCTCTAGAATGGACTTTATTTCCCTATTTGACACCTTGGCTGTCCCATTTGCTGTGGGTGTGCGAGTGAAATGCGTGGTGCACCATATTTTTGCAAGACTTTATCCAGCCCGACTACTGCGGAAATGAGTACCACCATTCGTGATCAATGCTCGTGGGGTGCTTAGAGGCAGGTGTAAATATGTGTTTGCGAAGGAATTTCTGACTACCACCTTGGCATCGTTGAGTGCGTGTCGGTATTCTTCTGCCATTTGGGCCATAGTCCACGGCGAGGAGAATATACAAGTTCTGGGAATGAAGAGGAAATGGACCCATGAAGTCCATCCCCACAAGTTCTTGACTCCACCTCTAGAATTGAGCATAGGTGGTTCATCGTTCAAATCTGCCCATTCTTTGGCACTTATCACGGTAGATACAAGCGTGCGCATCCTTGAACAAGCTAGGCCGGTGGCTTGATTGAAGTACCTTTCTTTTGTTGTCCTCGGCCTCAAAGTGTCCTCCACATGATAAGGTGTAGTGATTTAGAATACTACCCATTTCATCTTTCGAATTTTATCGCCTTATCGCCAGTCTGCACGATGTTTGTATAAAATAGGTTAACCCGAGTAGTAGTGCGAATGTACGAAAGAACCTCTTCTTCTACTAGTAGCTAAAATAGGGAGGGATAACCTTGGCCACTAAGTAATTCACATAGTCGGCAAACCATGGAACGAGCTTTGTGTTTTCAATTGCTAAGAGTTGCTCATTTGGGAAATCATCATTAACCCGTACCTCGTCTCTAGGCCCTTCCAATCATGACAGATGGTCTACGACTAGGTTCTCTATTCCCTTCTTATCCTTGATTTCTAGGTCAAATTCTTACAGAGGAGCACCCACCGTATTAGTCTCGGTTTCCCATCCTTTTTTTTTTTTTTTTTAGTCGTCGTGTGGCGGAGTGGTCAGTGTGCACTATGACTTTGTTGCCAATCAAGTTGGGCTAAATTTATCAAAGCGAAAGCTTGATGGCTAATAGCTCTTTTCGGTGGTGGCATAATTCAGGTGGGCATCATTCAAAATGCATTAGCATAGTGAATAACTTTTGGAACATCCTCTCTTTTCTTTAACAACACTCGATCCTTGAGGTCACTTTGGTGTATGGCATTAACAAGAGCGGGAGGTCGATGCAGTTACTTTCTGTATGGAGTGTCTGATCTATCTTTCGGGATTGAAAAGCTTGCACACATTGCTCATCAAATCAAATGGTGTCCCTTGAACTAGAAAGCTGGATAAAGGCATTACAATCAGAAAAATCTTTTATGAGCGCCTGAGAGCAGCCGTGTCTAGAAAGCTTAACATGCCCTTTCTTGATGATGATGGTGGAGGTAGTTTCTCTATTGTCTCAATCTTTGCTTTGTTGAACTCTATTCCTCTTGTAGAAATCTGGTGCCCAAGTACTATGCCTTCCTGTACCATAAAGTGGCACTTCTCCCCGATGTATGAGGTGGTCTCTTCATCCCGCAAACATGACCTCGAGGTTTCCAGGAACCAATTTCCGAAAGAGTTCCCAATGAAAGTGATCCGCCAGACACCTTAGTTGTATTTTCCAGCCATGTTTGAGAATATGGCCATCCATACAATGGCGAAATGTGCTCGGTGCATTGCCGCGATGAAGAATTATCACTTTAAATGCGAATGTACCATAAGGGCAAGTGAATGTTATCTTCTCTTGATCCTCTAGGGCTATAGCGATCTGATTGTAGCCGGAATACCCATCCAAGAAACGGTAATATTCATGCCCTGCCAACTTATCTAACATTTGATCCAGAAATGGTAGTGGAAAATGGTCTTTTCGGGTAGCCTTATTCAATTTCCGATAGTCAATGCAAATTCTCCAACCTGTGACTATTCTGGAAGGTAGCAATATGTGCTATCTTTATCAACATTGTCCCTCCACTTTTTAGGCCTGACACATGTCGGACTCACCCATGCCTTTATCAAAAATAGGGTAAATAACCGACATCTAGCCATTCGATACTTCATACGGACTAGCTTCTTTCATGGTTAGATTAGGTCTCTAATATGCTTCCCAGCTGGAAACATGACCATCTTGATGAATACACATTTGGTGATGAGTATAATAGAATTAAGCACATCTAAATCTGATTTACCCACATTTTGGCGAAAAACGGTGCTTCTAATTCTTCTATGTTTCCAGGCTTTGTGCGGGTCTTTCGGGTTTAGCGTAAGTGAGGATGTTTGCCGAGAAGCCAATATGAAGCTTGATGTGGATGTGGGTGGCGGGTGACGATCCTAGGGAACTCCGACAAAGCGAGGAAAGCACCGGTGGACATCTTGTCCCAGTCTGACTTAAAGTTCTCTTGGTACAACTGATGAAAAATTGGCGTCGTATATTCTGCAGGGTACAACTTAAGTTCTCTGGGGTACAACTTCTTTGAAGAGTGGCGGTGGACGTATTGTGCAGTCTGACAAAGTTCTGCAAGTGCAACGCTTAATCAATAGTAGTGAAATTGTCTTGGGGTACAACTTAAGGGTGCGGTCTGTTGCATGGACTTAAGGGATTTGTCAGATTGAGTTCGTGTGAAGGCACTTTAGATCAACAGACAATGGAAAATCTACATTGGAAATTGGCTTCTCAAGGAGGACTAAGTAATAGGGGCTCTGGACTTCTAGGGTTTAGGTTTTGATAGAATAAGAGTTTTTCTCCATTTTTTTGAGTGGTACCTTGTAGATCCAGAATTCAGATTTCCATTCTTTTAGAAGTTTTGGATTCAAGAGTTTATGTCTTTGACCTCCAAATATTCATTTTTGCTTTAAATCCTAGCATTCCATATTCTTCATTCTCAGTTTTACAAGTTAATTCCGATTTCTTCAAAGTCTTTGTTTTATGATTAATTGTTCCTCGACTTTAATTGTTCATATAAATTTTATGAGTTCTAAACCCCCATTCTTGGATCTGAAACTCACCCACGATCAGAGTAAGTCCCTCAATTCCTCTTTGATCTTCAATGGATTGTGTGATATTAATCACTTGTGCGAAAAGTTAAATCCTTAGTTGGGCATATTCTTGACAACGTGTTAAGATATCACCAATTGGTGTGCTTAATCATGAATGCAAGCTAAAGTGCGTATTAGTGAGAACAAGTGTTTTAGTATTATTCGATCATCTTTATTTTCCAAAGAGCACTTAAAGATAAATCCTTCCATCCAGACCATTTATCAATGGTTCCTAGATGAGTTATAAAATAAGAGGTGGGACTTACACGATCGAGTGAAGTGGAACCACAAAAAATCCCGACATTTGTCTTTCCATTTTAAAACATTCAAACCAATCCAACCATTCAATCTACCAACACGACATTACAATTTCGTTTAAGTCATACTATTAGTGGAGAATAGCTCCTATTGATCAGCCAAATCAGACCACTCCTGCCAGGTGACACAATGGATTCCACAGTATTACAATGCTAGGCGACCATAATTCCCTACAGCTTAGGAATGGAATTAGGCATACCTAATCGGGGCTGAAGCATATTCTAAGAATTGATGCATACACATAGAAGAGTGATTCCCTTTAAATTATTTAGAACCCGACCAGCGTATCCTTGTGATCCCTGAGTACTCTCAATAACTTATCTTCTTCTACTAGGGATGCTGAAATAATCACTGGTAAGGTGGAGGCGTCTCTAAGATAAGCATACCTCAAATGGCTGGGTAGTGGCTTTTGCTCCATCTTGGGTTGTTGTTGGTGTGGCAGACGATTTACTGGGGTTAATGGCCTTCCTTATTAGGATGAAGAGTCCGTCGGGCTAGTCTCAAGGGTCGGTGGGACCTTTGGCTAGACAAGCTATAGCCTCTAGGTCTCTATCATGAAGCATGTATCACTCTCACAATTTGGGTGTCTGCAACCTCAGGCATTGAACTGACCTTGTCATCCTCGCTCCCGATTTCAACTCTCCTAGTTTGGCCGTAGTGTACTTTACTTGTAGAAATGGTCTTGATATTATGGATGGTTCTTTATCTTTTCCATGTCGAGCGATGAAATCTGTAGGAAGATGAACTTGTCTACCTTTGCTAGAGCGTCTTCTATCACCCCCACGAGATGTTTAGTGACTAGTCTTAGCCCCGGAGTGTGAGGCGTAGTTGGGGAGCTTCACTTAATCCCAGTCTTCTTAATATGGATAACGACATGAGGTTAATACTAGCTCCCAGGTGACACAAGGCCCTCTCGAAGATGGAGTTCCCGATGGTACAAGGAATAGTAAAACTGCCTAGGTCTTTCAGCTTTTGTGGTAGTTTCCTTTAAAGGATGGCACTACTTCCTCGGTGAGATTCACTGTCTCGAAGTCCGACAGTCTTCTTTTCTTCGACAGTATATCCTTCATGAATCTGACATAACTAGGCATCTATTCTAACGCATCAGCAAATGAAATGTTTATATGTAGTTTCAACTTTGTTAATTGCTTGTCCAATTTATTCTTTTTCAAGCGTTGAGGGTACAGAATTGAGACAGTGGGTTCAGTTGTGGTCGGTCGGTCTTTAGCCTCGTCTTCTTCTTCCATTAACTTTTCTCTTGGGGCTATTCCCTTTCTATCTTCTCATTTTGACTGGTTTGGATTATTTCCTCAGTTTCTACCTCTCTATCACTGGTGGCAGCCCTGGTACTGCTAATTCTCTGCCACTTCTCAATGTGACAACTTTGACATGTTCATTACCTTCTCGTCTCAGGTTCACCTCTGAGTTGCTAGATAATGATCCGTGCTGCCTCTTAGTCAACAATGTGGCCATTTGGCCTATTTGCACTTCCAAGTTTCGGAGTTAAGCCCCTTGATTCTGTAGCTGGGTAGATTGGTTTGTAGCTATTGAGACTGATTTTGGAATGTGGCCTTCATCTCATTCATAAATGTGCTATGGGAAGTCCTCATGTAGTGAGCTTCTTCGAATCCCACTTTCTTTTTCGGGTGGCGGCTTGCTCGCGAAGTGGTGGCATATCATTAAGTTGTTCCTCCGACCATAGTTGCAGTTTACTCGATTATTCTGGTTACCCCTCGACCCGGGCCGCGATTTGATTTTGATTCAGTGCGTGTTATGATGTATATTGCCTCCATCTTGTCCCTGTGTGTGGTCCTGCTTTGATTCACATGCATGCTTACTATCACATCCCGACAATCCATAGTACTGTGTTGTCCTCTATAAGACTCGCAGATCTCCCAGGGGTTATTCTGAATCGCATTCACTGTACCTTGCTGCTTCTATAGCTGTTTAGTTAACTATGCGACATGGTTTACCAAGTTACTGAGAATTTATGTGTTTGCTCCCACTAAGGGCTTCCTAGGTGCTGATCTATCTCGAGGTCACTGATTAGAATTAGTAGTTGTATCTTCCAATATCTTATGTTTAATCGTAGTCTTTTCATCAAAGGCACTTCATCGAGGCATCAATGATTGTCCTAGTCGACCGCTTAAACCATTATAGAACATGTGCACCTGCATCCACCTAGTTAACTGCGATGTGGGCATTCCCTCGCAGCTCATGAAATCTCCCAAAGCTCCTCACCAAGTTCTCCTCTAATTGTCTGAATGTGTTAATTTCTTGCACCACCAGCGATCTTTATGTGGGAAAATTTTGGTCAAATTTCGCAGACTAAGTCATTCCATGAGGTAATGGAATCCTGGTCAATAGTCAACTAGTGCTTAAATGGCCGCTTAAGGATGAAGGGGAATGCACACATGAGAGCTTCTTCTATTACTCACATTTGACTGTCGAGACTTTAATAAACTCTGGCTGCATTTGCATTCGAATTCTCACTAGGCAACCCATGAAACTGTATATTGTGGAGCATTTGCAGAGTTACTCCTTTCAGCTCAAATTTGTTCACTTGAATGGGTGGTCATCGTATAGCTGACTGAACAATCAGTGGTAAGGCTTAACCTAATAAGTAGCATATGTGATTATCAGCCGCATAAATGATCCTGGCTTGATCTCTATAATTATGTCCAATCTGATCCACCTGTGGTTCATTCCTTTCTTGGAACTGTCATTCATCCTCTTGATTTTACATGATTTTAAATTAGGTTGCGTGTGCTTCTTTGCGTAATCCATGTAATGTCCGTTTTGGTTTAGGATCAAATGGAAGTCACTTTCTACGACTATTCTCAGATGCGACACTAATCATTTCCGAATCACAAGTATAAAGTCGAGACCAAGTCACAACACAGATGAAATAAGGCAAAATACCTAAAACAAAGAATAATAATAATAAAAAATGATTAATAAGTAAAATGAAATAAATAAAATAAAATAGATCCAAAGTATAATCTATGGCAATCGTTGTCATCAAATACTAAACTTCCCAGCAACGACTAAAAACTCGACCGGCCGTAAAGTGAGTGTAAATAATTTGCAAAAATGCGCACTCATGCCGCAGCGCACGCGATCGAGTTCAATGCGAGTGCAATGGCTAGTGCTGTCTATTCTCGTATGCCGAAATTATTTCCTGCCGTAGAAACTAAGGTCGTCAAGAATTATATTAATGCGGAGTCCATGTGTCATTTCACGTGAGTGGTTTCCTAGTGATCCTTATGGATTGCTCTCCAAAGAATGTGCGTTTAAAAGTAAAACTGGGGTTGTGATTGGATTGATTGAGTAACCCCATTAAATTAACTATTTTAAACAAAAAGTGGCGAATGTGATAAACCCTTAGTTTCACCACGCGATCGTAATACCAATTCTTATTCACAAATTCTCATCTAGAGTCATTGATGAAATGATCTTCGACGGAAAATGTAAAATTAAAACTCTTTAAGACAAGAAACTGACGCGCGATAACAAACACTTGTTTCATGATTTTGCGTGATTCGTGAATTGCATTGCATCAAGCAATAATAACGGTGTACCGAGAGCTCCTCATCTTCACACGTTGTCAAGAAGATGCCAAACTAAGGTTTTATAAGATTTTCCACAAGTGTTAGCATCATACAAATCCCATTGAATCACACAGAGGAATTGAGGGTTGTTACCTTGAAGGCGGAGGTGAGCGTTTCACCATTAGAACCCTATCATGGGGGTTTAGAACTCCATTGAAACTGAGAATCGATTCATGGTTAATAAAACACTAATTGTAACTGAGACTTGAGAAATAACACTCCTATTGCAAGTTGGGATTTCAAAGCACAGGATCCCGTAAGAAAATACCGAGTTATATAAACCAACTGAAAGATTACAAGAAATTAAAAACTCAGAATCTGAAGAAGAACTAAGTACTTTACTCTATAAACCCTAGCAAAATATGATAGAAACACTCCAACTGTCCAAAACAAAACCCTAGAATCCATAACTGCTTTACTCTGCCCTCAAATGGCCTTAAATACAATCCTCATTAGTGATCTCGAAGTGGTGGTTGAAAGACGAGCGTGCCCTTGCACCAAGATCGGTGAATTCCATCAAACACCGTAGAGATCGCATGCCGGTACGCATCGCAGCGTGGTACCGGCATCTCAAAAGTGTAATCGGTACTCCACCGGCCTTAGGGTACCTACTCAAAGAGATTGGGCATCGGGTACCACTCCGCCTCACTACATGGGTATCGCACAAGAAGTGTGTACCGCACCACCGCCTCCGCGACTGCTTCACTACAACATTACCCAGTGGCCCTCGACAAATGGGCCGTCATCAATAGCGATGATCTACATTTGTCTCTTCCGGGATCAAAACCCCTCTACAAAATTTGTGCACTGACCTAAAACCTGCACACACTCATAAAAAACACTCGAAACGCATCAGCACCATTCTGCACAAATGAGAGCAAAACATGGTTTCTGGGGTATAAAATCCTATATAAATGTCAGACTTTTTATGTATTCAACACCCCTCATCCTACAACTTGCTAGCAGTCCCTAGCAAAGATTTTGAACCCTGTAATGCCCCATCGACAGAGTTTCAATAAAATGCGCAGTGCACTAGGCATTGCGCTTCCTAAAGGGGCCGCTAAAATGAACATAGTTTCTTATAAATGACGTAGTATGCAACCGTTTAAACTTAATTGAATACCACAGCCTCTCAAAGTAATGGATGTAAAATAACAAATCATATTAAAACAGAGACATTTTTACAGGGCGGAATCATGGATCTCAGAGAAGAAAGGTCGTGAATGACGATCACCAAACCTAAATGAACTACATTATCACTGTAAACATTTTACCATAACTAAGCAAACTAACATGCATAAAAGTCAAAGAGGAGCATCCAACATAACTAAAATCAAAAAGGTCTTTCAAGCTTGTAATGACCATGGGCTACACAAATAGGGCTTATAGAAACAAAATGGGTGTTGGCATGATGTGGTTGAGGTCTCTACCCAATTGCCAACACCACCCTATTCTAACCCACAATGATACTACTCTACGTCCTCCCCATCATCAGTCGAAGAGAATGCGTCTTCATCTACACAAATATCCAAATAAGAATTCCTTCCAAGTCGTGAGGAGGAGGATCATCTCCAACAAAGTGTATCTCCCCTCAGAGGATGTGACTCTCGCTTCCAAAAGAGCTCAGATCCAGCTTGCTTATGCTTCCCCAGATGCATTTGAACCATCCCTTGATTCTACGCCCATCCTTTCGCGGGGGATGTACCTTACTGGACCAAGAGCCGACGATGATGAAGCCCCAGAAATAGCCGAAGGGGGATGTGATGACTGAGGCCTCAGGGAAGCAATCCTGGCTTTTTGTTTATGTCCGGCTTAGACGTGGGCCCCACTCCTAGGAAGAACTCTTTTTCTCTTACCGCAGCCCTTATCCCCAGCCTCCACCATATTTGTAACTAAAGCTCCGAAATGGAATATGCCTGATGCTCTTCGCCTGGGGGACCCTCGTAAAGTCCCTCATATCACAACATATTACCAAGGCATAATCAATAATTTTTCTGGGCCACATACCCCATACGTGGGAAACTGATTCTTCCCTTGCTTGGCACTCTCTCTTCTCCTTCCGCCCAATCATATTGTGAATGACTTGTTCATCAATGCATACTCAGCTTTAATTTCCCGATCTAACTCCTTGCACACAAAACCGCCCATGGGTACTGGCTCGTGCACATGATTTGCAAACAAACTCGCGCAAACTGTGAATGGCCCCGAGAGGTAAGGCCTGGCCATGTGTGGTGTATGGCATAATTCAATGATTGAGCTACCAGTCGTGGTCGAATTTTATTAATCGTTGCTTCCCTAAATGGTAGTCTCCAACAGGGTGTCTACATTCTGATTCTCTCTCAAGTTGGAGTAGAATTCCCTAACCATGGTCGGTAAATAACCTTTTACCTCTTCACCAACAAACTGCATATTCTGATTTTGAATAACAACACGAATGGGGTGAGTGAACAAGAACGTGTCAATTTTCATTCCCCGCTCACAATGGAAACCCTGCTTCAATTGTCCTGACCCACTTTCTTGCTCCTCGACTCTCGATGAGTCACAAACATGGCTTCACTTCTTCATCTGCCTCACTCTTGCTTCCTCGCTCTGGGGATGAGGAATCTTTCGCTTTCCCTTCCTCTTTACACCTCCCATGGCATCTGTTTTCCTGCTTTTTTCTGCACGCCGCCCATAGAAGAGCTAGGAGCCTTTCCTTCCCAAAGTTCTTCGATCTTGCCATAGATATGGCCACGCGAATATAAAGGAGAATAGCCCATACACACATAAGGGTCTTCCCAACAACCCATCTCCACTGCAAGATAATTGGTCTCACCCCTTTCAAATAAGTCGAAATTTCCTCCCATACCGTCCGCTATAGATGCCCTTAATCAACCAAGAACATAGGAACACCAACCAGCCACCCAACAAATCCATGTGAACACAAAGTGAAAATCCATTCAAATTTCTTCTCAAGGAGACAGAGCAATTTCGCTCACGACAATCTAGTACCCGGGCCTCATAAGAACCTGGATGCCCTTGTGATCGTGCTACAATGGAGACATCGGAAGGAACGCTGACCTGGTTTGCTTTGCAGTAGTGGAAAAGTGGTGGTTAGTGGTTTCTCTTATATAGGAGTTGGGGAGTGGAGACATGAAAAAGGTTTAAGATTCTAGGAGAAAAACCCTAAAATGGCCCATTCACGCACGGCGGTACCGGTACCAGTAAGTGTGGTACCGGTACTCAAAAAAAGTGTACCATTGGCTCATTTGGTTTGCATCTGCATTTCGCCATCCACTCAAGCACGCTCTGTGGGTACCTGCATTCACCCTTTATTATTATTATTATTATTATTATTTTTTGACTTGAAACAACAGTACCGATTTATATAACTTTCTAGAATGCCCTACATCTCGGATTCCACTGGATGCTCACTTCTTTCCCAGCTTCATACCCCTTCCAACCTGACTTGTGTTCGCGGAACTGTGTACTACATTGTCTTGACACCTTCACGCTTACCTTAGGGTCCATTGTACTTCTCGTGATCACGATTCCTAAGGTTCGAACAGAATTGGTAATTCAAGGCTCAAGATGGGTGCAAAGGGTTGACTCACTATGATTTAGAAGTGTAACAATGTATAAATGATGTCTAAAAATAATCTTTCGCACGCATGGGTGTTCTCGTGAGAATGGCTGCATGTAGTTAACAAGGAATGCTAAAACAATGCACAAGCTGAAGCAATAGCAAGCAAAAATGAGCTTGAGGCAGAAAATCAATGACTTGTGTAGTGCATAAATGAGAGTGATACCAAACAAGATTGACTATGGCGAATAAAACAGAATTGGGGTCATATGGTCCCATATATGAAAAAAAAGTTTGTGCATGCCTGTTATTGTGTAGGTGCAGTGAGACGATATGGAGTGCAATAAGGTCACGTGGCTGCATACCTCACAGGTCAAGTACCATACCCAAAAGAGCGGCAAATCGAAAATTTTGCATGCACTTAACATGCACTTAATTGGCTCCAACTAGTGTATGCCCACTGATTCGTTTATGCCAAGTAGGTGTTTGGAATCAACAAAATTTATATCCTAGGATTCCTACTACTGATGTAGCAAAAGCTACTGCAGTATAGTGGCTCTAGGGTCGAACACGGGGATGGGTTTTCTTCGTGAGAGAAGAGTTGTAATGCATTGAAAATGGTGTTTTCTCGTTGGATTTTTAGGGTTTGTGAAAAACAGTATGTGTGAATGGTTGAAAACTGAAATCACTGAAGTAAATTGTTAAAAGAATTCCTTGAAGTCTTGGGCCACTGGGCTTAGGGTTCTAAGTTAACCGACATGTCCTCGTGTTGGAGATCATGACATATAGTCATTTCCCGAACCGAATCTTCATTTAGCTTTAAAACCTAAACCCTTAAAGTTTTCCTCTTTAAAGATAGCATTTGATTGGGCATAAATGTCCTTAACGGTGAGAACATATCTCAAAAACCTACCCTATAGTAACTAATAGGAGACAACTAACTGGGCATCAGTGGATCTAGTGAAAGTATCCACTTAACCCAAAAAGCTTGCCAAATACACATTAGGGAGAGCATGTTTCTGCTGGAGATCTAATCAAGGTGAGAAACAGATAATAAATACTCTTAAATGCATAGATGAAGAGCACAGAACATGCAACCTAAGCCCAAAATCAAGACTCGCTGGCCTTCCTTCAAGGATCAAGGGTTTAAGCCAGCATCCTCGATTTGTCATCATCAAGGGTGTTCGCTACCAAGAAAGTGCAAAAAAGTGAAGCGGAGAAGAAGAGAAAATCAACAATTAACAGCAGAGGAAGAGGAAGTCATACAAATTTCCGATTGATTAATGGAGTGAAAAGTTGATTTGATTATGCCAAGACCGTAGCTTTATATAGGTGCTCAAGATAAGGAAATACAAAAGTGTGCTAATGAACCAAAAATTACATGAGGGTAAACTTGTATAAACCACAAAAAGGTGCTGGTCGTGCAAATAACCTGGTGAGTTAGCAGCTGCGAAATTTCTCGCATCCTTGCAAAATTCTCGCAGTTCCGAATTTTTGCAACCTACTTAAATTTCACAGTCAGGAAAATTTGGTAACCTCGCGAAATTTGCAGGTTGCCAATTTTTGCAACCCTCAAAATTTCCACAACTTGCTTTTCCCTTCTTCAACAATTTTGCTTATAATTTCCTCTTATTTGAGCATGCACCTTCGAATTTGTGGCCTGGTTCACGTGCTGACAATCAAGATAATGAGGCATTAATTCGCAAAATCACTACAAAATGGCTAAGCAAATGTGATCAAAGGGATAAAAGCCGTGACCTCAATGCATTGATTAGTTATTGTGCCGATTAGTACACAAAAAGCGCATAAAACCTGCTATAAACAAGGCTCGAAATTGCACTATTTGGGTACTAATCACCCACCCCCACCACAGAAGTAGGCATTGCCCTCAATGCACACAGGACACACCCAAGAGAAGAAGAGAAAAGATGGTGTTTTTTTTTTTGTTCCAATTTTTTTTTTTTTTTTTTTTTTTGTATTTCTGTGTTTATATTTATTAAATTATATTCAAATAAAGGCATACTAAAAAAAATACAGCATAAAGAAATGCAAGAAAGGAAAAGAAAAACTATATACAAGAGAGGTAGGATAGATATTACGCTGAAGGAACATCTCGGTAGAGTAGATCTACCAGGTCCTCACTATGCTCCAGGCGGTCGAAGTTATCGAAATGGCTTAAGACAGCTTTCATCGACTCAAGGTTTTCCCATTTCCTGGTTCTCAATTCCACGTGCCATATGGGTAAACTACTCCGACGACGCATGGGTCGTACCACCTAGAACCCGGAAGTTTGCCTAGGAAACATGTGCAAAACGTGAGTCGCATACAATACCTTTGGTCAAGTTCAAAGATCTTCCTAACAATGTTCTTGTCATGGAATAGCTTGAGCCTCTCTTTGTAGATTCGTGAGCTCTCATACGATTCACGCCGCAATTCATCAAGCTCGTTCATCTCGCAGCTAGCCGCTACTCCGCCTAAGCCAAATCTACCGAAAGCTTTAATGGCCCAATATGCCTTGTGTTCCATTTCTACCGGCAGATGACAGGCCTTTCCATAAACAAGCCGATAAGGAGACATACTAAGAATGTTCTTAAAAGCAGTAAGGTAAACCCAAAGAGTGTCGGTTAGTTGAAGCGACCAATCCTTGCGATTTGGGGCGATCGTTTTTTCCAAAATATGTTTGATCTCCCTATTGGCTAATTCGGCCTGACCATTGGTCTGTGGGTGGTACGCCGTGGAAACTTTGTGGGTGACTCCATACTTTTTCAACAAGTTTTCAAAGGATCGATTACAAAAATGGAGCCCACCATCACTAATGATTGCACGAGGCACTCCAAAACGAGAAAAAATGTGTTCTTTTAAAAATTTCAAACAACCTGCGGGTCAAGGCTTCGTTGAATGGCCTCCACCCACTTTAGAAACATAATCAATCACAATAAATGTAAGGTACTCCATAAGAAGGGGAAGAGGGCCCCATGAAGTCTAAACCCCAGCAATCGAAGATCCAATGATTAATATAGGAGTAAAGAGGCATCAGCGTTCCTCAGGACTTCTCCTAATCATTGCACCGAGCCGTAGTGCCTTGCAAAAATCAAAAAATAGTCCTTAAAAGATAGTCGCAAACCGCTTGGCAAGATTTTGTCCGTTTTCTTGTGGAGAAATGCCCACCACAAGCTTCCGAGCTGGGCAAGGTGAGCACCCCCACTCTGGATTGGTTTGGTCAGGATACACACCTTCTACCAAATAATTGGTCCGGGACAGCATTTAAAACAAATATGGGTCATCAAAATAGTATTTCTTAATGTCCACCAAAAATTTCCTCTTTTGCTGAGAGGTCCATCGGGGTGGAATTTGTCCTGTCACTAGATAGTTTACTATGTTTGCATACCATGGGTAGTGGACAAGAGCAAAAAGCTTGCTCTATCGTGAAACTGGCTGCCATGTAAGCTCTTAAATGGATTCCGTAACTAACCAGACAGTGGTCACTAATACATTCTCAACTCCCTTCTTATCTTTAATAGTCAGGTTGAATTCTTGACACAATGGGTTCCACCTAATCAAACGAGGCTTGGTATCCTCGCTAGAGAGCAAAATACCAGCCGGCTGCATGATCCATGAAAATGACACACAGAGACCCTACAATATACGACCGAACTTTTCTAGGGCAAAGCACGACACTAAAAAACTCTTCCGTAGTTGTGTAATTGGATTGAGCTGGAATCTAGAGTCTTGTCGGCATAGTAAAATCACAAAAGCTTTAGACTTTCCCTTGCCCCAAAAATGGCCCCTATAGTGTTAATCACTAGCTAGCCACACATGATCCTCAAAAGGGAGTTCTAAATTGGGAGATCGCAAGGCGCAGGGAAGTGATTACCTCAATATGCTTTAATTTATCAAAGGCATCCTCACAAGCCCGTGACCCATAAAGTGGAACGCTCTTGGTAAAAAGCAAATTTCGTGCACAAGGGACAGGCTATGGTTAATCAACTGTATGAATCTTCTAGCGTACTCGCATGACCTAAGAACGATCGTATATCTTTAACACACTAAGGGGTAGGTAAGTTGGAAATCAACTCGACTTTGGCTTTGTCCACCTCTATTCCTTTTTTCGATACTATGTGGCCTAGCACAATCCCTTGTGTCACCATGAAGTGAAACTTCTCCCAATTTAGCACTAAATTCTTCTCTTGACACCTCTCCAATACCTTCCGTAGATTCTCCCGACATCCCTCATACGAATCTCCAAAAACTGAGAAGTCATCCATGAAAATCTCCAAAATGAGTTCTATCATATCATTGAAAATCCCCATCATGCACCGCTGGAAGGTTCCCCAGAATACATAACCAAAGGGCATTTTCCTTAAAGGCAATGTGCCAAAAGGAAGTAGTGAACGGTTTTCTTAATCTTCTGTTAAGGCTATCTCAATTTGATTGCACCCCGAAAATTGGGCCGAGAAACAATAAAATTCATCCCAATCCTCTCCAACATTTCATCCACAAAAGGTAGAGGAAAGTGCTATTTCCTTAGCAGCTCGCATTGAGTTTCCTATAGTCTATGCACACCTCCAACCTGCGCGACTGAAAGGGAATTAGCTCATCGTGTGTTCATTTGCTACCATACTGACGCATATTTTTTGAACCACTGGGTTGATCGACCACTGTATATCCGCAATGGGTAACAACACCTAATATCCAAAGAATTTTAAGACCCTTTCTAACCACTTCTTTTTCATATCGTTCATTGCCACTGTGGGTTGTCTAGAGGGTTTGACATCCTCTTCCAAGTGAAACCTGTGTGTGCATCAAGGGGTTAATTCCTTTAATATCTGCAATTGTCCATCCTATGGTGGTTTTGTGGGTTCTCAATATCTCCAAAAGTTTATTTTCTTGATCTGACTCTAAAGAGGAAGATATGATTACCGGGAACGTTTCTTCTGCCCCTAGGAATGCATATTTAAGATGCGATGGTAAGGGTTTCAACTCAAGTTTAGGTGGTTTCTCTTCCGAGGGTAACACCTTATCCTCGATTGGTTGCAATGTTTCAAATTTAGGTGCCCACCCATTTGCTTCCAGTACCTCGCTGTGCTCAATTATGGAGTGCAGGAACTCGGATTCAGATATGGTTACCTCCTCAACCCAACTTGGGCTTACTAGACAAGACATGAGAGGATCATCATATGAAACATTATCTGGCCGTACTCCCGCATTTCATCGTAGCCTGTCATGTTTGACTTCATAGACGTCCTCCTCATCCCCTATTTCCTTGATAACATTGAAGATATTCAAATTAACAGTCATGTTACCAAAAGATAGTGTCATTAGTCCTCCCCTATAGTGTATGAGATTGATGACATTAGCAAAGGGCTGGGCAAGGGCCTGCCAAGAATCATCGGAACCGAGTCCCTCGATTCACCACAAAGCCGAGTGTCAAGAACAACAAAGTCCAGAAAGTAGAACTTGTCTACTTGCACTAAATACATCCTCTCAATTATCCCCCAGGAATTCACACCACGGTCACTAGCTAGAGGGTGATATTGGCCTCGTCTCAACTCTCCAACCCTAGCTCAACATATACCGAGTATGGCAACAAGTTAAGACTCGCCTCACTATGGAAATAGCTGTGGCTTCCCCTGCCTTGTATTTTAAAGTTGTTCGATCAAAGAAGCGGATTGTTCAAACAAATGCCTCTTGTTGACACCTAATTTTCTTTCACAAGGCACAAATCTTTCAAAACTTGGCATATGACTGGATTTCACTGGCATTCTTAATAAAGGAATGTTCAACTTAACCCGCTGTGCCAACCTGTTACAAACTCAAAGATTGCCCACTTCTTCGGGGGCTTTCAACCCATGAGGGTATGGCTGTGAGGGCTACAGCCTCATCTTTTCTGCTCACCACTCAACAATGATATGCCTTAGGGACATGAGGTCAGGTTTTGGCACTTCATCATCCCGAATGGTTCATTTGCATGGTATTCCTGCAGACTCGCTCACTAAATGGCCTGGGGTCAATTACTTTTCCACTCCTCAAGAGTGGCCACTTGCAATGTTCGAAGGTGCCACCACTGACCTCAGACTTTAACATCATTTTGACCTTGGGGGTTTTGATAGTTTGAGAAGGGAGCCTTTTTCTGCTGGTACTCCCATGTAAGAGGCCAGCTGAGATCTTCGGGGACCTCACATCATCCAAGACTGCAAATTCATTGTTGTGATTTGCTGTCCGGAAAACTATGTCACAACATTCCAAGCTTCTCTTATGTGGGGGCTGGATAAGGTCGTGGCTCACCTCTTGAGACGAGGGGTGGAACCCTCCGGGGTTGGTGGTCCACAGAAAACCCTAAGGAATCTTGATTTTTGAACGGGCCTTGGTTGGTTAAGAAATTAGGGTCTCCTCAATTAACTAAAATTGGTGCTTACTCCCACTCTCGGACATGTTTCGAGGTGGAGAATGAAGGCCTCTTAGTGAACTTGAGGAGCATTAGCTCGCCTGGCTTGACCGCCTCCTCTAATTTGGAGCGTTGAAGGGAGCGATAGTTGAATTATGCCGTCATCGCAAATGATGCATGACTCCTCCACTCTAGATCCCATAGGGCACCGGCGGTACTGAGGCACGATGGTTACCTCATTCAATTCTTTCACTCCCGTATAGCCTCCAACTTCCCTTCGTTGCTGGCTATTTTCGCCAAGAGGTCATCACTCTTAAGTGATGGATTCCTCCCAGTGCTATGCACTTTAGCGGTATCTAAGGAGGTGTTAGTCTCCTAAGCTCTGCGCTTCGCTATTGTATCGAAAAATTGAATCGCTTCCCTGCACTTTTCTCATAGGAACCCGCGCACACATCATTCGATGCATTGCCTGTTATTCAAGATAGCCTCGTAGAAAATTATCGCGACAAATTTGTCCAACATCCAAACCATGATGAGGGATAGCATGTAGCGAGGTCCTTATATCTTTCCCATACAACAAATAAAGTTGTTCAATCTTGCTTTTAGAAAGTTTCTGGATTGCTCGCATGCAGGTGCATTAGTACAGTATGTGGAGAAGAATTTATTAAGGAATTCATTTCGCATGTCCTCCCAAGTAAAGATTGAGTTGGGCGCAAGCGAATGAAACCATATTTTAGCCTTTTCCTTCCAAGAGAATGGGAATAACACCATACAAATTATATGGAGGGGCGATCCGGTAGAGAGGAAAGTACTGCAAACATCCTCGAAATCTCTCATGAAAGAGTAGGGGTTCTCGTGAATCGAAATTCCTCATATACGGAGAAGGCTTAATCATCTCCCGACTTCATAAGCAATCGTTAGCCTATTCGTAGGCGAATACATGAATTTGCTGTGGTTCCTTTGAGGCTGCAAGAATATCCTAGAGTCCTTCCATATTAGGTAAAGAGGCAAGGGGGAAAGCCCCGATATTGATTTCTCGGGCTGAAAATTAACATTTCCCCCTCCCCGCCGTTTGGTCGGGCCGGCCAGGTAACACCATCTCCTTGTTGGAGGTTCATGGAGTCTTTTGTGGGTCAACTGTGTAACCCTAGGGCATTTGGATTAAAAAGAGTTTGCCGATTCCCTGGATGGTCCATTCGAGTGTAGGGTTCTTCAAAACAAATGTCTTACTACATAATTCTTCTGTAATTTCTTTCGAGGTATAATTCTACTAAGTCTGTTGCTCAAGCTATGAGCCCAAACCGACATGCACCAATCTTATCCCTACTAGACAGATATCCACTTAGATTATTCACGAAAAACTGGTTGAAAAAAGAAAGTAGAGAACGCATCGATTTGCAATGCAATCGAAAAATTACCACTAAATTTCCTCGGGATCAACCAGATTGCTCGCCAATTTCTAACGACGCCAAAAATGCTTCGCCTATTTCATATGCTGAAAACAATCTCTTGCCGTGAGGAACTACAAGGTCGTTACATTACATTACCGTGGAGTCCACAGTGTTATTTCCACAGTGGGAGTGGTTTCAGGTGATCCTGTATCGTTCTCCAAAGAACGTGGCGCTTAAAAGTAAAACTGGGGTTGTGATCGATTGATTGGTTAAACCGATTAAATTAACTATTTTAAAAACAAAAAGGGCATCGATAGCGTGCCCTTAGGTTTTCACTCACCGCCGATCAGGTAATACCCACCTCTTATCTACAACCTCATCTAGGAGCCATCGAATGGTCTTCGACGAAATGTAACATTAAAAACTCTTTTAAAGATGCTAACGATCAAGGCGATAACAAACACTTGTCTCGTATGACGCAGCGGACTCTTAGCCTCGCATGTGATATCACACAACGTGTACCGAGAGCGTCTCGCTCACACGCTGGGCTAAGTTTTGGCAAAGATGCCAAACTAAGGTTTTATAAGATTTTCCACAAGGTGCCAGCATCATAATCCCATTGAAGCACAAAAAGGGTGAATTGAGGGTTGTTACCCTTGAATGGTGAGTTTCCACCGTTAACCCTTGCCATAGGGTTTAGAACTCCATTGAAACCGAGAATCGATTCATGGTTACTAAACACTAATTGTGGCACTCAGACTTGAGAAATAACACTGCTATTACAAGGTTGGGATTTCAAAGCACAGGATCCCGTAAGAAAATACCGAGTTATATAAACCAACTGAAAGATTACAAGCAATTAAAAACTCAGAATCCGAAGAAGAACTAAGTACTCTACTCTATAAACCCTAGCAAAATATGAGAGAAACACTCCAACTATCCAAAACAAAACCCTAGAACTTTGTACTGCTTTTTATCGCTCTCAAATGGCCTTAAATACAATCCTCATTAGTGATCTTGAAGGTGGTCTAAAGACGAATGCCCTTGCAATAAAGATTGAAATTCGACAAATCCGTAGAGATTGTATGCCTGGGTATTGGTACTAAAGAAGTGTGGCAATTACCAAAAGTGTATCGGTACTCCACCGCCTCGGGGTACTAAGACAGATATCAAGTACCGGCACCACCCTGCCACCCAGAGCGGGTACCGTGACGTAAGTATGGCAGCGAGCACTTAACGCCTCTCGCGCGACTGCTCTCTTACTCCGCAACACTACCAGTGGCCCCCTCGACAGCTGGGTCGTCATCAACGATGATCTGCGATTTTCTCCTGGATCAAAACCCTACAAAATTCTCAGGCATCTGGACTCCTCGAAAAATCCTGCAACACGATAAAAACACTCGAAACGATCAAAGGCACTTATTCTACACAAAATGAGAGCAAAACATGAGCTGGGGGCATTAAAATCCTATATAAATGTTGCATTACTTATGTATTCAAACAAACAGTCAAGTGTCGCTCCCACGCAAGAGAAGTGTCACGCTCCTGGATCTGCATAATATTCGATCTTTATAGCGACTATGACTAAATTAACTCCATTTTAAAGAAAACCTAATATTAAAAATTTGGTTTCTAGCAATGATTAGGAAAACTCGGTTTTGCCTTCGCCTACCACCCGATGGATTTAAACTTTGTATAGCATATTTATTTAATATTCCATATGATTTGTTATGTTAGCGGGTTGGATCGTGCCTACAAGATATTCTCTCGAGATATAACTCGCCTATCTTGCTAATGGATATTGCATCTCTACTTCTCGACCCTTTAACTCTAGATGTGCATGAATGTGCAAACCTGAAGGCTTACACTTTGAATGCTGGATATCTCTATTCTCGACAACTAAGTGTCAAGCTTTCCCATGTTCCTACGAGTCATCTTCTCTTGATATCAGAATCCTAGCATTAACATGCCACAATTGGCCAAATAATAACATGTAATTAAATTTAAGGTGATAAAGCAAACTATAGATATTCATATCGATATTAAATAAACCACCGCCACCAAAGTATTAATCCATAATGGCGCGTTCGTTGACAAACCTTAGAGAGAAAAGTTAGCTATAGTGATTTTCATTACATACCGAAAATTTAGCATCAAACGAACGTGAAAAGAAATGGCGTAGTGCCGCCGCGATCTCTCGGAATCCGTCTCCGCCAATCTCTCTCTATCCTTCTCTCCTTGTGTTCGCTTCCCGCTTCTTCAACCCCTTCTACCTCTTAAATTGCTTCCCTTTTATATCTTGGGATCCGGGCCCATCAATGGCCTAGAAAATCAGGGGTTTTTTTTTTTAATGCTCTCGTTCTGGAAAAGGAGACTTTGTTACGCCGCGGCCATGGGCTACGCCGCCATGCACTGAGGCTTTCGTAACCGGGCATTCAGCTCTGCTGAGCGTAGCCTCCACGCTTCGGGCACCACACAAGAATAAGGAGTGCCTCGCTATTGCGTACTCGAGGCTCCACTGCTGCACTTCTTTATGCTTCTTTGCTTCGGTTCTTTTATTCTATTGTTTAGCTTCCTTTTTTATTCCAATATCGACATGTCCTATAAAACATTATAGTATGGGGGATTAGCGCAATATTAGTGAATATGAATGTGAATTATGCAATTTGAGCTATAAAAACACATAGAAATTGTACTAAAATGCATGCATGATTCACTTCGATCAGCTGCTAGAAGCACATTCTTTTTGGAGGCTATAGAAGAGCTCATTTTTCTCTTTATTAGACGTTATGCTCAGCACCTTGTAAAAAAAAAACAAAATAAAAGAAAAGTGAAGTGTACAAAATTCAAATAAGAAACAAATAAAATAAAAGAAATTTTTTTCTCAAATTAGAAAACCTCTTTTGCCAAAATATCTATCCAAACACCAAATCGTACCTTCCCCGACAACGACACCAAAAACTTGTTAGCGATTTTCGCAAGCGCATGGGTCGCACAAGTAATTCAACGTACCAACAAGTCCAGCTATTGATCCCACAGGGAAGGTGTGGTTTTAGCAAGGATTAAACACCTGGCTACTAAAGTTGTTCACTATTTGAGCCACTCAATGTTTTGGTGAAATTTTTTGTTAAAAAAAAAATAAAACAAAACAAACTAGGGTACGATCAATGCCCACTTACAAGGAATGGGTTAATTTCGAAGAAAGAACATGCGAGGGGTATCAGGTTGAATACTGCTTCCATTGATGGCATTTAATTTTAGATTTATGAAGTCCTAATTAAGGAAAGCATTTATGCCTGCTCAAGGAACACGATATGAGGTTTACACTTTCGTGTCTCCCCCCTAATTTCCTCACACCAACTCCCTGGCTCTCCTTTGGTCCATCTTAGGTCATTAAATGCTATAATTTTCGCGCAGACCTTCCTCGGTATCCTATTGGTCACCTCCCGGTCCATACAATAAGACTACCCAAACTACGCTTAAATCGATCACCTCCTGGTCCATACGATCCTCACATAAGGTTCGAAGGTGCGTCTCTTAATAAAATCCATATAGTACTAGGCATCTGACCCTAGACTCTTCGATTAGGTTATCAGCACCAAATTCATTACCACACCTTAAGAGAAGCTCTGGCACCAAATTTTAAGGCTTAATCCAAGTGTCACCAAGGATGCCCTAGTAAGGGGATCGATGACCCAACTCTCAGTATGCATTAATGAATCAAAACCTTAGTAATCCCAAGCACTACACCTACCAACATCAACAAAAGCACATATTCACAAAACCATTCTAAAAGATATATAAATCAAACATCAATTTAAACAATCAACCCTATAGGATGTTTAACCACTCATTACAATCTCCAAATCCATCAAAATCATGTTTATTACAACAATAATAGAGAAGGAGATATAGTGAAAGAGTAAAAGCCTCCTGGGGATGCAAAACATGTTGAAGGTGGTAAAATTCTCGAAACTTTGCTCCAAGGCTATAGGAGGTCCTCTAGCAGTTGGATCTTCAAAATCAACTCTAAATTAAAAGTAAAATGAGAGAAAATCAAAACCCTAGGTTGATTCTAGCTTAGGATGAGAGAAACCCTAAGAAAATCTAAAAAAAACATCTATATATAATGTCTATGGAAATGGGCTTTTAAAAGGGGAAAAAATGGTAAAAAATGGCTAATATTTGCATGGCTTAACACCCTTCGCCTCGAAGAAGGTGCCTTCATAGTGGTGAACTAGAATGTTCTCATTTCAGCTCTTTTCTTTGCCACGACAAATAGTTTCCTTCGTAGTGGTGAACCACAATGTATCATTAATTAAGATTGGACTTTCTAACTTCAAACGATCATAACTCTCTCATCCGACCTCCAAATGCGATGATTTTAGTCTCTATGGAAAGATAAGAGAGAGTAGATTCTATCCATATCAATATTGAAGTCGTTGAAGGCCATTAGGTAGACTGAAAATGCACAAAATTTGAGTTGTATTGCATATGGTGTTTTGGAAAATCCTCCCTTGACTTCACAAAGCCGTATCTTTTTTGTTTGAACTTCGAATTGGGTGATCTTGGAATTTTTGGAAATATTGGAAGGTGTAACATCCATACATATCATGATTGAAGCCATGAGAGGTTATGGTACAACCCAGAAATTCATCTTTTTGACCCTCATTATGCCCTCTTTGCTTAAAAATGTACCTAGAGCCATAAGATGATAAAATTAAGGATTATAGACCTCAAAAACACCAAAATCCATATGATTGATAGGTTATTAATGGTATAAAAGAATGTAAGAAAATCACCTATCACCAGCCGAGTCTATATTAAAGAAACCTTGCAATGTCAGAGGAGTGTTTGCAATAAGCAGGATACCAAGGGATCTCGTGCCATGAAGATAATGAAGCAAACATTTGATTACTCCCCAATGGTGTTTTGATGATGCATGCATGAACTGGGAGAGTTTTTCACGGAAAAGGAAATATCTGGTCGAGTTATTCGGAGATGTTGGAGACCACCAACCACTTCATGGTACTTAGTGGCATTGATTGGCACAGTACCATCTTTGGTAGTCAGAGAAGGACCTATGACAAACGAGGTAGAGATAGGTTTGGATTCTAGCATGTTATGTTTACTCAAAAGATCGATAACATACTTATGCAAAAGTTGTAGAATAACCGTTGAAGTGGCCAAAACCTTAACTCCATAGAAGAAAGATAACACCTTATGATCCTTTGTAGAGAATTTAGAGTCAAGTTGCCGAATAATGTTGTCGATAAATGAGGGGTCACTACCTGTAATAATCAAATCGTCAACATAAACTAAGAAATAGAGGAATGCATTACCGTGGGAGTAAATAAAGAGGGACGAGTTTGCATGGGATGTGACAAAGCCGAGAGAGAGTAAGAAGGTGCAAAGCTCTTGGTACAAAGCTCGTAGAGATTGTTTGAGCCCATAAATAGCCTTGTGTAAACAACAAACATTATGCGATAATCTAAGTGAGCCGTGATGCCCTACTTCGCATGCCATATAGACCTCCTCCGTAAGATGCCCATTGAGAAAGGCATTATTTACATCAAGTTGGTGAATTCCCTACTTGCGATTGAGTGTAATGCTAAGCACAATACGAACGGTCATGGGATTTATCACGAGACTAAAAGTCTCATGAAAGTTAATGCCCGACTATTGGTGAAAGCCTTTAGCAACAAGGTGAGCTTTATACCGTGCAATAGAGCCGTCAATAATTTATTTGATGCGAAACACCCATTTGTTGCCCACTATATTCTGCCCTAGTCTTGGGGGAACTAGAGCCTAAGTATTGTTCTAGATGAGAGCATCATATTTCACAGACGCCTTTAACCCACTCTGGGATCTCGAGAGCTCGGGCACAAGTGTGGTTTCGTGGATAGTCGAATCATGGGCGGTGGAGGCCATTTTTCGGGTTGGGTTTGATGATGGCATTTTTAGAGCGGGTTTGCATGAGATGATGGTTTAGTGGAGGAGATGGAGAAGGTGGACTAGTGGGGAGCAGGAATGGGGTGGTAAGGGTGATTCGGGACGGTGAAGTTTGTCGGGAATGGTGTCATGGCTGGGATGCATATCAAGAGAGGACTCAAGGTAATGGTGATAAACGCAAAGAGGCCTGGGTGAGGTCGATACAGGTAGGGAGATGCGCCTCGCGAGGACGAGTGGGGTGTTGGGAAGAACGCAGCTAGCTCAAGTGAGGCTCCATCAGGATGGGGTAGGAAATACTGGATGGGGAGGATCTAGTGAGGATGGTGGATGAATGTAGTAATTCTGCAAAGCCTGGTAGAGGAAAGGAAGATGCAATTCGGGGGGAGGATGGGGATGGGGATGAATGTAGTAGTTTGGGTAAGGTCGACGGTATGGGTAAGGGGAAGGAGAATGGGGGGAGAGAGCTTGATAGTTGCACAAGGTGAAAGATGAAGCGGGGAGGGCAGAGTATGTGTTTATTACCGGTGTGGTAGAGGTAGAGAGAGACGCGAACGGGAATATATTTTCCATAAACCTGACATGACGGGACACAAAGATTTTTTTGAGGGTAGGGTCAAAATCAGAGACGCCTTCTGGTCCAACAACCTGATCAAGGTCCAACCGGATCCGGATGCCTGACACTCACTAAAGTGTAGCAACCCCGAGCCTAGCCTAACTCCTCAGCATGATTCGAACCAAAACCCGGGACTCCTACCAAGCCATTAATCAAATTCATTTATCAAATACATTTCATTAATATAAGCGCTGCTCTCAAATCTTGCGGAAGCGAGTTTCACTAGTGCTTCCATAAACATTTATAAATTCAATGCAATTCCTTTACAAAATATGCATTTAACCAAAAATGGCATTTTGTGCCATTTACAACGTAATATCCAAAATCGTATTCAGATATAGGTACAACAATAATTTCGGAGTTGAACTTCTTTTATTTACAAAACAATGTCGTGCTCAAAAATGGCGAGGATGTATGTGACGAAGCATACTCCGTGAAATTTCTGAATGACTTATTCTCCCACCCTAGTTCTTCACCTGCTTCATCACGGCATCATGTATCATAAATAATACGCTAAGCATTTCATGCTTAGTAGTTCTATACGCTTCTATTCCATTCAAGTTCAATACGAATCATGCATTTATCAAAATAATGCCTTATACAATGTCTATGTGTAATGTAAAAGATACTTATACAAATACACTTTTTAATATCATTTTCATTTGGCTTATGATTTCACATATGACTATAGGAGTCAACACTTCCTCCTCCTCCTCCTTCCTCCTCCTTCCTCTCTCCTCCTCTCCTCTCCTCTCTCCTCCCTCTCTCCTCTCTCCTCTCCTCCTCCTCTCCTCTCCTCCTCCTCCTCTCTCTCCTCCTCTCCTCCTCCTCACGGTGATTCAATTGGGTAACCGTCCCGCTTTTTCGCCCAAGAGTACTGTGGATTTCACATTCAATATTACAATCTCACATCGACTATAGAAATTAACATTCACTAATTTATCTTACTGGTAATCTGGCCCCTTTTGTCATTCAGTAGTAATGTGGTTTCACTTTGAACAAATACGGTTACCTTCATGATGAATTCAATTAGTGAATCCCGTCATGTTGGTCATTCAATAATACATTTTAAATCAATTTACGCACATGCAGTAAACTCACTTATAGTTCAAATACACGTGCACATGCAGATATTTGACAAATATTTCAAATACTAATAATTCAAATCAATATATATATATATATATTTCACAAATAGAACTTGAAATGGGAATTGAGTCATAGAGAACAGACGTTTGACAAACATTTCGAATACCAATAATTCAAATCAATATATATATATTTCACAAATAGAACTTGAAATGGAATCGAGTCACACGAATGCACGCTTGATTAAACATTTCACACAATTCAAATCAATATATATATATTTCACAAATAGAACTTCTTTGGGAATTGAGTCACGTGAGAAGAGACGCTTTGACTGATTTCAAATACCACCTCAAATCACTATATATTTCACAAATAGAACTTGAAATGCGAATTGAGTCACAGAGAACAAACATTTGATAAACATTTCGAATACCAATAATTCAAATCAATATATATATATATATATATATATATATAGGAGATATATATATATATATATATATATATGAAGATTTCATATATATATATATATATATATATATCACAAATGGAACTTGAAATAAGAATTGAGTCACAGAGAACAGACGTTTGACAAACATTTCGAATACCAATAATTCAAATCAATATATATGTTTCACAAATAGAACTTGATGGGAATTGAGTCACAGAGAACAGAAGTTTGACAAACATTTCGAATACCAATAATTCAAATCAATATATATATTTCGCAAATAGAACTTGAAATGGGAATTGAGTCATAGAGAACAGACGTTTGATAAACATTTCAAATACCAATAATTCAAATCAATATATATATTTCACAAATAGAACTTGAAACGGGAATTGAGTCACAGAGAACAGACATTTGACAAACATTTCGAATACTAATAATATATATATATATATACTTCACAAGTAGAACTTGAAACGGGAATTGAGTCACAAAGAACAGACATTTGACAAACATTTCGAATACTAATAAATCAAATCAATATATATATATACTTCACAAATAGAACTTGAAATGGGAATTGAGTCACAGAGAACAGACATTTGACAAACATTTTGAATACCAATAATTCAAATCAATATATATATATATATATATATATATATACTTCACAAATAATACTTGAAATGATAATTGAGTCACAGAGAGCAGACATTTGACAAACATTTCGAATACTAATAATTCAAATCAATATATATATATATACACTTCACAAATAGAACTTGAAATGGGAATTGAGTCACAGATAATGTAATTAAATTATCATCCCTTGTCTCTTTCGGGATACTGGGCCCTAGTCGTTGTCGTCTTCACCGACACCTAGTCAAATATAAATTCTCTACTCTTAGTGGTTGAACAATTAATCGTAATAAACGAGGGCAAGATTGCACGCTTTTCTCTGTGATACCTTATATGAACCCCTAAACCCTTTATTAGGTCCCTAGACAATCTACGAATGAGACTTAATAAAGGCAAGGCACAAAAACAAGGTTGCCGGAAGCTTCTGCACTCTGCATTCGCACGGTCCCTCTTCTAGTGAAGTGGTATCGCGACACTCAACTGGGTACCGATACCACTTTGCCTTTGTCCAATGGGTACAGGTACCAACTTTTGGTACGTTGGTATCTGATTAGTGTCCAAAAAGTATAATTTTGAACCCTATATTAGATAGGTTTTGAGTACTTTTTGATCATTAATCATGTCATATATCCCAATTGAAGTGTTCAAGTCATCTTAAGAATAATTTATGTCAATTCGAGGTGTTTCGGGCTGTTTTGTAGACTTCTTTGCACATTTTGAACTTCAACCTCAATGCAAATGATCAATCATGAGGCCTGGAATTTAGTCTCACCCATCAACAAGCCCAAAATCGATGGAAAACAAATAAAAGTGAGAAAATGAGATGCATGAAGATGTGGACGAGAGGCATGTGCAGAATGAAGAAACAGAATTTTCGCAACCTGTTCGCAACCAATTCGCAATCCTAGCGAATTTCGCAACCTGAGCCGCAGAACAACTCGCAATCTCGCTGAACATGTACCGCAGCTACCTGCACTGCATTTGCGAAATTATTCATCGAAAATTTCGCACTTAGCGAATTTCGCTAGCTAGCGAAATTCCCACCTTGCCAAATTCGCTAAACACTTGCCAAATTCGCTAAACCCTTGCCAATTCGCTAAACACTTGCCAAATTCGCTTAATTAGCTCGAAATTCATCCCCTCAGAGATGTAAAATGCATGCCTCACATGTTTCAGAATTAATGCAACCGCCATTTTGATGAATTCACTTCCTCTTTATCCCATAACTTAGCTTAGTTGTTGGGTTTTTGGTATTTTCATACCGAGGAGGCCTATAAATACCCCCTCATGTTTTGTAATAAAAGAGAGTGATAGAAGGTGAATACAAGTTTTTGGTGATTTGTGTTATTTTCTTTGCATCGCTTGTAAATAAATTGTTTTATTTTCTCTCTCTTCTCTCTTTCTTTCTCTCTTCTTTCTTTCACTTTCTCGGTCACAAACACACCCTCTCGAGGATGACAACTCAAGATGCTTATTGCTTCTCCTTTGAAGAGGAAGGAAGCACAGGTGGGGTTAAGCATGTTGCCCTTCAGATAAAAGCCACGTAGTGTATTTATGGCCCTATTCTCAAAACATAGTTGCATAACATGGGATGTTATCACTTGGCCAATACTCTCCATGCTTTAGGACTGTTGTTCTTTAGATGGTCTTTACGAGCCTCTGAGATAATATTTACATGTTAGGGTTCTTCAAATTAGGTTAAGTAACATTTCCTGTTATTATTTTGGCCAATACTCCATGCTTTAGGTTCTGCTCGGGTGAGAGATGCACTGTGATTCTTTAGATGGCTCCTACTAGCCTTAGAAAATGATAAAGGAATGTTAGGTCGTCAAAAGGGGCCATAACTGCATCCCGTGTCGACTTACATAGGAGGATAAACCCGAGGACATGTGCTTGCCCTAGCTTGTCAAGTCAAGACCTAAATCTTCAAAGTTTAATTTCTTCACTTTAAATTTCGCTTACCTATATTTCCATTTGCAATTTCCAATTTAAACCATTTACGCTTTTGACACAAATCCAAAGTCCAAATAGAAAGCCTTACCTCATGCCCTAATGCAAACCATTTCTCAGGATGAAACCCATCCCCGTGTTCGACCCTAGACCACTATAATTGGCAAAGAGTTTGACCACGGCAATAGTAGGAACCAGGTGTATATAAATTTTGTTGATTTAGCTCAACTCATCGTGGCACGAATCAAATGGCGCCATGTTTCGGATGGTGCCCGACTACTAATGGAAAGTCAAGAGTACTTGATCCACATCACAGCGTAAGGTAACCTACTTTTTTGTATATCGGGCCAGTGTGAACCGGCGCTTTCTAGCACTCCTGACAAGAATCGCACTCATTCAGCCTGCAGCTTTTTTCATTCAGCCATTTTATTTATTTTTGTTAGATTAGTTTTAATTTTTCTTTTAGCACTCTTTTGCTGGTTCTAATTGTTGCCCTACATCAGGTAACAACCTGTGGCATGCAACAAAGGGGGATAGAGACACTCGTAGTTCGAATAGGATTAGCACACAACTTGACCTAGCTAGTGAAGTTAGTGTACAAACTGATACCATGGATCCCATACCGAGGGAACAACAAAGTCAACCAGAACCCTATGAATCCAAATGCATATAGAACCGAGGGATCACATCCACCCTCCTAGAGTTAGTGCCCCATCCCCAGATCATCCTCCGCCGAAGATGTAGCGTTGAGGCTCCATTTTGGTACCCCTACTCCCCACATATCATGGTATGGAAAATGAAAATCCATACACTCACATAAGGGATTTTGAGGAGGTTTGCACTACCTTCAAGGAAGGTATGATGGACATGGATTTGCTGAAGCTAAAGGCATTTCCATTGACTCTAAAGGACAAGGCAAGATATGGCTCAACTCATTGAGGCCTAGAACCATAAGAAATCAATGAAATGCAAGTCGACCTCGAAGAAGTTTTTCAAAGACTATAAGACTAATAATTTGAAAAGGCAAATTTATACCTTTGCAAATGTGATGGTGAGAGATTTTACCAAAGGTTGGGAGAGGTTTATGGAAACCATCAATGCATGCCCACATCACAGGTTTGACACGGATGTCAGAACCACTTCTATGTAGGAAATGCCTCCGCTACGAGGCGCCTCGGAAACCATGCGTGGTGGAGACTTTTGAGCAAACATCCCGATGAAGCCATGGATTTCTTTAAATTACGTGTTGAAAACTTAAGGGCTGGGATCCTAACCCTAGAGAAACGGATAGGATGAAACCACCGGGGCCAACCAAAGGTGGGATATGCACCGCTCAAGACACGATAGAAACTGAGAGCTGATTTCCACCTGCCGTAGAAGGTAGAGGAGCCAAGGCAAACAGCCTCCAAGAGGCATGCAAGATCGAAAACCCACAGCCTAATCCTGCACCACTTTCAATCCCCCGCACACCCAATGCAATGTCCTATGGCTCCCGCAGTTGAAGGATTTGATGTCGAATGTAAACACCGTGACAATACAAGCCACAACAATCCAATGCCCATATGGTAATACCTACAATTCCACTGGAGGAATCATCCTACCTTGCATGGAGACCCAACCCCCCGCTATGTACCCCTGTGCAAGAACCTCGCTTATTTTCCTCAGCCACAACAAACTTCAACATCCTCTCCAAAGAGAACAAGCCATATCAATTCCGAGTAAGGTGGTGGGCAACTTTGTTGAGGAACAAAAAGGAATTAATGCGCAATTGGCACAAAGGATTGATACTGTAGAAAGTACACTGAATAAGAGAATAGATGGGCTTGAGAGCACCTCAACTTAAAATTGACAACCTACGTGATTCAATCACCAAGATAACAAGTTGCTCGAGGTACAAGAGAAAGGGAGGTTCCCATCACAAACAGTTCCAAATCCTAAAGGAATTCATGAGGTGGGGTCATCCAACAATTCAGGAATGGATGAGGTTAAGGCCATAATCACCCTGAGAAGTGGAAAAGAGGTTGATCAGCCTATGCCAAAGCCTGTTGAAGAATCCAGGCAGGGAGAAGAAATGCACGATATTATTCTCCTGCTAGAGGAGGATTCCATAAATAATCGTGGTACCACCCCCTTTTCCACAAGCATTAAGAGGAAAGAAAAGGAAATTCAACAAGTGTGCATTCTGAGGTCTTAAGGCAAGTGAAGGTTAACATACTTACTTGATCTTAATCAACCAAGTCCCTGCTATGCAAAATTTTGAAAGATCTGCATACCAAGAAGGATTAGGCATTTGAGAAGAAAGCATTTCTCACCGAACATGTCAAGCATAATTCAAAGCAAACTCAAGTATACAAGGATCCTCGGTTCTCCACAATACCAATTCATTGGTGGGAATTGCATAAATAAGGCATTGCTAGATTTAGAGCTGGGCCAGGAATCTTATGCCATTTTCGCATACATGCGCTTAGGTTTAGTGTGAGCTTAAACCTACCTCAATCACACTCTCATTGGACGAGGATCGTTGAAAATCCCTAAGGGGATAGTTATGATGTCCTAGTTAAGATAGACAAATCTCTACTACCCAAGATTTTGTGGTACTCTGACACTGAACCAATTGCTGAACCCAATCATGTGCCAATCATCTTAGGAAGACCATCACATTTCCTCGCCACCGCCACGCAAATCATCAATCATTCGAATGGAGTCATGCAATTAACTTGGTATCACAGATTTGTTCTCACTGCAGTGCGGGCTGACTTTTGCGGGATTCGCCGCACACTATCCTTAGATACAGCCGCCAATCGACCTAAGCGATCAGCCGTACGCAGGTACCAACCGAGCCACTAGCTCAGCCTCTGGTACCCACTACGTAAGAATCCTCGTGCTAGCTTCCCAGTCCTGTGCTCCGAGGCGAGCCATGGTAGCCGGGGAGGTCCCAGGAGGCGTGGCTCGCCGAGGCCTGGGTCCACCAAAAGTCGAATAGGTGGGCCTCGCACCGAGGGTGGGGTCGTCACAGGCTTTATCGTGAGGCTCCTCGGCTTACTCGCGGTGGAGCTCATCGTTGCCTCCAGATGGCCTCACTTCACATTGCCATAGCAGCGCGCTTCCAAGACATCAGCAGCTTGTGTTCTGTGGAAGCATCTCTGCTACCAACCGAGCCAGTAGCCCGCCTGGCAGCAAGGATGCTTCCCTAAGGACCTTAAGCTCTCGTGACTGTCTTGATCCTGCGAGGCGAAAGAAACCTCGTGGAGCGTGGGGATATCCTGAGTGAGGAGAACCATCTAAGGACCCTGAGGGTGACGATGGCTCCACCCGCGGGGTAGGCCCCGGTGGGGACTCACAATAAAAGGTGCTTTATTAGGATGTGGGTAAAGGGTCTCACGGCCTTGTGGAGATTGCCTTCGGGCCGATCACGGTCTCTCTCGGGACTTTCACTGCCAGCCGCCGGCCTGACTTGGGGAAGAGGCCTGTTTACGCAGGTACCAACTCGCCAAGAGCCTGGGTACCCACTACGTAAGAACTCGTACTTAAGCCCCAGTCCTGTGTCTCGAGGCGAGCCATGGTGGCTGGGAGGTCCCCGAGGGATAAGTGTGGCCTGCCGAGGCCTGGGTCCACCAAAGCCTAATAGGTGGGCCCGCACCTCAGGGCGGGGTCTGACAGCAGCGCCCCTATCAGGACCCACCCCACCCGGTGGGCCCATTCGGGTGTGCCACGAGGCCTCGACTTGATTCCTGCCTACGACCACCTTGCTCTTAGGTCCCCCAGCCGCCGAACCCGGGACCTGGGTGCTTACGCATCCAGCCCCACGCAGGCACCAACCGAGCTAGTAGCCCGGGCCTGCACCCACTACGAAGAACTTGGGTACTTAAGCCCTGTGTCCCGTGCTCGAGGCGCAGCCAAGGAAGGGAGGTCCCTATGGGGATAAGTGTCGGCCGAGGGCCTGGGTCCACCAAAGTCGACAGGTGGCCCGCACTCCGAGGTGGGTCACACACAAGGCGACAGTTTATTCACTCTTTCGGTGTCTCTATTTCCCAGGCCTCGCCGCCACCACCCATTCAGCCTTCACTATGAGCTGCCTGAACTGGACCTGAGCACCCAGTTTTTATAGCACCCAACCGAGCTACTAGCTGGGGCTGTACCCACCACGTAAGAACTCAGTACTTAAGCCCCAGTCCTGTGTTCGAGGCGCAGCCATGGTAAAGGGGAGGTCCCTAAGGGGATAAGGTGGTCGGCCGAGGCCGGGGGTCCACCAAAAGTCGACAGGGGCCCGCACCAGGGTGGGGTCATTACAATAAAATAGAAAAACTCGCCATAAAACGCTTTACAACCATTTTTGTACGTATTTTCATATCGGGAGGTACAAACAAACTGCATACAAAGATGGAACTTATAAGATTTCACTGAGTCCGTTCGCTCACAGTCCGCTTTTAAAATAATTTTTAGGGGTGCAAAGCCGGCTTCAAAGATCTTTCTAGATTCTCGCCTAGACGCCGTGCCGTGATTTTATATATAAGATAAGGTGTAAATTAAAACTAGTAAAACTTAAAATGTGACATTTGTATATGTAAATATCTTTTGTAAAATATGCATGTGATATTGAGAAAACAGTTATGATAAAATTATATCGATCGATCCTTATCTTTATATTTTGACGAGGACCAGGTCCTTTATTGTTATAGTTGGACATTTGGAAAACATTGGGAGTGTATATTGTTTTATACAGTGATTTTGTATTTTGGGTCGACCACCGTGCAATAAGTATGTCACTGATTTTCGCTAAATCTAAATAAGGTGATTTTGATGTAAAAGGAAAATTTTATAACCCACGCTTCCAAATACGCTTCAGCGCTTTAACGCTTAGCTTCATGGTAACTTGTCACGAGCGAGCTTCTGGCCGGGAGGTTACCGTGGAGTTGCCGGCGCATTTCCCGTCACTAGAAGGGTCCGCTCAACTCTGGCATCGCAGCCCGCCTGGTACCCACTACGCACAGATTTACCACCTCTTTCGTGGTTCACTTATCAGGCTCCCGACACTGGGACTCAGCAGCCGGCAACTCGGGACCTGAGCAGGGCTCAGCCGCACGCCGTAGCTGCACCAACCGGCTACTTAGCTCGCTGAGCACCCACTACGTAAGAACCCTGGGTACTTAAGCCCTAGGTCCTGTGCCCGAGGCGAGCCAGAGGCGTGGTGGAGGTCCCTAAGGGGATAAGGTGGTCGGCCGACGGGGTCCACCAAAGTCGACAGGCCCACACCCGAGGGTGGGGTCGTCACACCGGGGGTCCACCAAAAGTCAGAATAGGTGGGGCCCGCACCCGAGGGTGGGGTCGTCACAAACATGACCATGGAGTTGAATATCTTTCATTTGAACAACAAACATGAGTTGCTAGAAATTGAAAATCAAAATTCTGATGAAATTGTTTCAAATGATCAATGTGTGAAAACACAAAGGTCTGTGAAATGCAAGGAGTAATCAACCTTGAGATAAAGAAGAACTATCTTGCTAACAACACTGGTCGCCAGCTTCAATTGCTCAATTCAACACCTATCACCGAGGGAACAACCCAACTTAGCGGCCACCAACATCATGGAGCCGCCGCCACTTACTGGTCGAGGAGATCATCCCCTTGAGTATTGGGTCAATCTCAACTCGGTTCTGTTTTCAAACCGGATTGCAGTTCACAAATTTTAATTTTTGTCTTATATTAGTTAATTCTGTTAGTCTAAATAATTTTTCAAAAATTTTTTAACTTAGCAATTTTTCCTTTCTTTATAATTTAGTTGTATATGAAAATAGTATGTTTCAAATACTAATCATAGTATTATAGTAAATTTGCTAACAATAATTTTTAGTTATATTATTATTTAATCATTAGTAATTAATTTTAAAATTTTGATAGATTATGTGGAGGCCAAATACAAATTTCATTGCTTAATGAAAATGGCTGAGAGACCTTCGCCACCTCTCGCGCCTTTATAAAAATAATGAGGGGTTGGCCTAAAAACACACTTCATATTCTCCTCCCTCGTGCTCCCGAGTTTTCCACAACCGCCGGCCCTTCGAGCCCCAGTTGCCCCTTTGATCCCAAGATCGCCGGTCCCAGATCCTGCCTTATCAGACTCACCAGCCTTAAACAGCATGCTCAGAGTCCTGACTGACATTTGCTACCAAGGTGGTTGCCTTAGCCGAAAGCAAGGAACAAGCCTTCACCACACGCGCACTAGGGCCTCGGGTTTCACACCGCCGTGGCCCCGTTCATTTCGTGCCCCTAGCCTCAAAGACTAGTGTTCGTTGAGCCTCGACCGACAGTTCAGCCCATTTTCGTCCCACCACCGAGCCTGCCAGCGAGGGTATTCAGCGGTTTAGCAGTCTCTTCCAGGTGATCTGAGCCTCCAGAGAGCTTCATTTCGTATTGTGGCCCCAACTACATTCCAAGTGAGTCTACGTATTTTCAGCTAGCTTTATTTTAGATATCGATATGGTCCGTACGAGGTGGGTCTCAGAACCCGCCTCTGTGAGATTTAGCACACCCGAGCGAGAGGTCGCAAAGACTGGGCATCAAACATTCAATGCCATCACCCGTCCCCCGAGCTCGCACCGACAAGCCTCCCTCTGATCTCGACGCTACCAGACACGGACGGACTCCTGCCCATCCCTCCGTGCCTCGTAGGAGAGCCAGGAGGGCCCGTCTTCCAAGCTGGGCCCGTACTTCGCCCAGCGAGTCATCATCTTCGATCACACCATCATCGGCCGCATCGCACCAGACGACACCTTCACCACGCCTATCACCGGCCTCGCGTGATCAGAGGCCCATGTTCGGTGGGACACCTATCTTCGGAATGCATATACGTAGCCGATCATTTCGCCAGGAGTCGCTCTAACACGCCTCGATTGATGGTCGACCCCGGCTACCGTGAGTCGATGAGATTGGATCGAGAGGCATTCGCCCTCCCATTTATGACCCGAGACGCTTATCACTCGAGTGGTCCTAGCTCTACTCACTCCATGACCCCTGGGATGCATGGTCCACCTGAGATCCATTTCAGATAGATGACCGCCGAGGTGTACCTACCCACAATGCATATTTCAAGAATTTCTGAGATTGCGCATACCACGCCAGCACGTCGAGGGTTATAAAGATTGGGCTCCAATTCTCCGCCCGCAGCGATGGTTAGAGACCGCCGTGGATGCCACAAATTGGTCCACCCTTTATCTGGAGGCGCTCCGCCTCATATGTCGCTCTATCGACCATCTCATTGCAAGACTTGTTTATTCCCTCTCAGCAAAGATATGTGCGTAGGAGGGGCCTATCCCGAGGCATTGTAACGGATCTCGCAGCTCGGTTTAACCCATCCGAGCCAAGGATGACTTCGCTCTACGCTTGAGGAGGAAGGGTCCATAGGAGAGACCTCAGACGCTGCAGAGCACACCACTCTTATGCCGAGGCTTCTTCCTATGTTCTGAGCAGATGGGATTTGCAGGAGCCCGATAGAGATGCGAGACAGATGCCTACATGTAGTAGCAAAGTGGACCCAAGTTATGACTACGCCCGGTCCATTTCACATACGCCACGAGACCAAAGAGGGAGGTACCGGTGAGTGGAGGCCGAGGATGCACACAGAGATGATCCACTCGCTTCCTCGCACCCGAGGTACGTAGGCCTCCCACCCTATTTCCGCATCGCTCCCTCCATCTCTCCACCCACTACTGGGGCCTCGCAGCCCTACGCATACTCCCGGCCTTCATATTCAAAGACACCGCCACTGCAGTATACACGTGTTAGCTCGAGTAGATGGTCGGGAGGATGGATGATTCAGACACTGGCAAACACTCTCAGTGTTCCCAAAGATGCAAAGACATGACCGTAGATTGGCTCGAGCCGAGGCCACTTTGGGACAAGGCTATTCCATGCTTCATCGATCATGACCCACCCGGTCTTCCTCATGATCCTACCCCGAGAGAGGAGCCCGCCGCCACCGATGCACTTCTCATCGGGATATCCTGGCAGCTACTGCAGTAGTTTTCTCACCACCACCACCACAAAGAAGTGGGAGGTGGTTAGGTCTCTTTTTGATTTATATACTTCAAATTTATCAACTCCTACTAATTTTGATTATGATTTTTGTATTAAACATAAGAGTGCTGATATGTTTTCTTTGTAGCCTATTATGCATGTATTGCCATTTTATTAGAATTAAAGCTACTCGCATTATATATATATATATTCACTTTTTGCATATTGTGTTTATCGTGTCCCCTATGTACAAGTTTGTGTTTTTTTCAAACTACATAATTAAATTTGCCTAAATCGAACAATTGAATCAAGTTTCAAATTAACAATTGAATTGCTTCAAATTGAACAATTGAATTGTTAAATTGATAATTGAATCATCATATTTGTCACCTATATGTTAGAACAAATGCCATGCTTGAAACAATTTGTGTTCAACACTGCTCCAAAGATGCTCAACTTGGAAATTTCCCCCTTTATGCTATTCACACACCGCAGACTCTAGATTGCTTCATTAGGGTTGTAAATTTAGGCGCTTCCTTCCACTTTGCAAAGCCGGCCTTAGGCATGTTGACAACCTAGAATAGGTTTGAGTTACCAACAATTGAAGACCAATGTTGTCTTCCAAAAAGGAAAAGAAAAAGAAAAAGAAAAGAAGAAAAAGAAAAATAAAATCGTGAAGTTTTGCTTTGAAACCCCAGCACGGTCCGAGGGGTGGTGCGAAAAGCCTTGAAACCCGATGCCTCTAAGCCTTCATTGGTTGGGAGTCATCGATTTTGTGTTCGTTATACGGGTGGAGTAGGTAGAATTTAGCGAATTGTAGGTGCTTGATTTTCTCGGTCGTAGCGAAGTCCCAAGTAAGCCTTTTGAAAGTTGTTGGTCTGATCCTCGCCATGCCTAAACCTTAATCAAGTTGGGAGTCGTCAGGACCCTCGCTACATGGACTTTGGTGAAGTCGGATTTTTAAGCATTGCATCCTACAATATAATTGAGAAAGCAAGAGAAGGCGTAACCACTCTATCTTAATTGTTCAACGCTTTACGCCATGTCAATGCTGGGGTCGTGGGGGAAACAAATTTTGCATTTATTGACCAATCTAGATACAAAATGAACCATTAGACTTAGGTGGAAACTAAGTTGAAAATCATGGGAAAATGTTGTTGTTCTAAAATTGTTCTCTTATGGATTTATTCTGTATATAGGTTTTCAAATGTTGATTTCAATTGCTCACTTTAAAGTAATGTTAGCTCGTATATACACACAACCTTCCACAACCTTTGAAAATCACCACATGCATCTCAATTCTTATTTTGCATTGCTAAGGGACTAGCAACGCTTCGTTTGGGTGTGATTAGTGTCCAAAAGTATACTTGAACCCTATATTAGATAGGTTTTGAGTACTTTTTGGATCATTAATCATGTCATATATCCCAATTGAAGTGTTCAAGTCATCTTAGTAACACTTATCAATTTGAGGGTGCTTTTGGTTGTTTTGTAGACTTTTGTACACATTTGAACTTCAACCTCAATGCAAATGATCAATCATGAGGTCGGAAAATTAGTCTCAGCCATCAACAAGCCCAAAAATCGATGGAAAAACAAAGGAAAAGTGGAGGAAATGAGATGCAAATACACAGACGAGGCATGCAGAACAAAGAAACAGAATTTTCAAGAATCTGCTCGCAACCAATTGGCAATCCTGACCACTTCGCAACCGTTTCCTCGCAGAAACAGTTTCTAATCTCGAAATTAAGTAAATTCGCTACCAACTTCAAGATCATTTGGTACCGCCTCACCGAAAATTTTCAAGTAGCTTAGCTTAAATTTCGCTTAGCTAGCTAAAATTCCAACCTTGCCAAATTCGCAAACACTTGCCAAATTCGTTAGGACTCCCGTTTTCACCCCCGCTTAAACACTTGCCAAATTCGGCTACGCGAAATTCATCCTCGTAGGCGAAATGCATGCCCGGTCATGCTTTGTAATTAATGCAACCGCCTTCCATTTTTGGTGAATTACTCTCTATCCTATAACTTAGCTTAGTTGCTAGGTTTTTGGTATTTTCATAGAGGAGCTTATAAATACTCCCTCATGTTTTGTAATAAAAGAGGAGGATAGAAGGTGAATACAGTTTTTGGTGATTTGTGTTATTTTCTTACCTATTTTGTAAATAAATCGTTTTATTTTCTCTCTTCTCTCTTCTTTCTCTTCTTTCACTTTCCTGTTGCCAAACACAATCTCTTGAGGATGACAACTCAGATATGTTTCCTTCCTTGAAGAGGAAGGAAGCTAGCTTGGTGGTGGGGTTAAGCATGTCATTCTCTTGTATTGTGCTACTGTAGTGTATTTATGTCTTGTTCTCAAAAACATATTTACAACAGCTGTATAAAGAATGATTTCACTAACACTCCACGCTGAGATCTGTCTTTATAACTTTACAGCCTCTGGGTGATAATATTTGAAAAGTGTCCTTCAAATGGTACAAAGAATATTTCTGCAATATTCTACATACTTCCAGCTTAGTGTTCATGTCAAAGAGAGAGTACCTGACTTTTATGTCTACTAGTCTAGAAAATTAAAAAAGAATGTTAATAATGTGTGTTTATAATCTGATCTGTGTTGAATCGGTATAGATGATAGAAACTGAGAGGTGGGTCAGTTTCACAGTTAAAGCTGCACTCAACTTCAGTTTATTCTTCTACTTTAAATGCACAGCTCAGCTATAACAAAGCTAAACCATTTAAATATTAAACCAAAACCAAGAAGTTCATTTATCTTATAAACTATTTAGATTGAAACTGATCCTGTCATCTGATCCATCATCATATTTGATCATGGTGGTAATCTAGTATATTCTATGGATTAGTCGCTCATCAATTAATTTCAGATCGTGCAACTTATATACTCAGCCAAGATAGTTATCACCTGAGTTTTCTTCATTTATCTCAAAACTGAACTCAAAAACTAACATGAACCAATCAAAACAACTAAAAGAATATAATACAAAACTCTTTCTTAGTTATTTTCAAAATCAAAACCCAAAAGATAGTTAATAAACGCCCTAAACACTGAGTCTCTTTACTCTAAGCCTTCTTCCACCTGATCATCGAACTCAAGATAGAAGACTCATAAAAACCTCTTGATTTTTCTCAACGTCTCTCTCTCTGCCTCCTCTGCCAAATGCACAATGCAGCCCACCAAGATGCTGTTAATGTCTACTGGTACTACAATATTTAATCACAACTGATTTTATTTAAACTTATCATCTTAGCTGCCCTACTATCATTCAATGTACAAGGAGAGCATCATTTATTTCACAGAACTTAAATTGTTATAAACTCCAAATTTCCTTTTCAATTGTTGTTTTCTGAACAATCAATTCATTTATGAGAATATATTTATTTGCTTTATCATATATCCATTTAATCTAAAATCATTAAAATTCTAAAATCATGTTGTTTAGTTTATAAATCCAAGAATATCTTTATTAGTAAAATTGTACTTTTTAAAAGCAGAAAAACAGAAGGTGCTCAATATGATATCCAGAAAAGATACATGATCCCGGTTTTGAATTAGTTTATAAATAATAGAGTAGCTAATCGGTGAACAAACACCAAAAGATATCGATTTGATAACAGTCAAGATAATTTCAACATAACTGGTAAAAGAACACCTGTATATATTTATTGCAGATAAATGACAATATACAACGGAAAGAGAGATGATGCTCATTAGAGATTATATCTATTTTATATAACACAAAGAATACATAAACAATGAGAATGAAAAGATGTTGAAATATGGTCAGAAAGAAGACCTGATATAAACAAAACACAATCATCATTATGGTATTAATACGTGGTAAAGAATAATACAAGTTTGAGTACAAGATAAATAGTGTTTATTGTCAAAATAAGACAGAGTTAAACATTCAGAGAAATAGAGTCCAGCACAGAAAACATATCAGAGAGAGGTATACTGATTAACAAAAGCAATCGTGTTTGTCATACAGTAAGAATAAATGCGCCTTCAGAAAGAAATAATAAACATCCTGAACGCAAAAGGTGGGCATGGTTTGACCGTTTCATTAGTTGGCATAGAGAAGGAACAGTGACCAACCATAAATATAACGGCAAAAGAATCAGTATTTGTTCGCCACAATGTACATCTAATCACAGTCACTAACGAATAGAATCTCAAAGATGATCCCAACTGATGGAAGCAAAATATGATATTGATAAAGAACAAAGATAACAATCAAACGAGTTTGTATACAAAAATATAAACATCAAATATATTATGGTATGGTGGTAAGATTATTAATGTTAATACGATAAACCATACTATCGCAATAAAGTGTCATCGGAAAGCACTGAAGGTCATAAAAGATCGCGGTCGCAGAAGTCTAACAACTAATTCGACCGAATTACCGTGGATTAGAGTAATGGATTACGTTAGTGGGCATAGTATCGAGGGTGGGGAGTCGAGCTCTGGGTAGGGGCTGTGGAAGAGATGGCAATCGAAGGGATAGATAACCAGACCGCTCAACATAGTGTCCGACATACCGTAAATCGACAATGCCCGAGGTAGCGATCATGCTCAAGTTTGGTCGTGGAGCTGATGCCTGAGACAATGTGAGGAGTAACTTAGTTGGTATTGCAAGGGGTGGGGTGGGTGTTAGGTAGGTCCATGACTGTTGAGATCGGTTATGGTTCCATCCGCCTTAGTGTTCAACTGACGATGTGATTAATCGAAGTGACCAAGGTAGTGGCAGGAGTGGAGGCGGTCGGTGTTGAAAGGACCAAAATTTTCACTAAATAGTTGCTCAAACAATTCCTTAAAAGTAATTAGAGTTTCCTGAGCTTATAAGGCATGAGATATGTTTGAGTAGGTTGGGCCAATGACGTTCAAAACACAGATGGAGAGCTCATCAAAGTCAACAGAGACATTCATAAGGGAAAGAGAGTCAATTTCGTGTTTGACATCTTGCACACAATCGGTAATAGTCTAATTACCTTGCTGAGGACTGGCAAGATCTAACGATGGGTCATGATCCCTTTGCATGAAGGAGAGGCATATGTCTTTTTGGCAGTAGACCATGCAGTACGAGATGTGGTGGAGGTAGAGATAAACTGCACTAGGGTGGGAGATACAGACCCAAAAATTGCATTGAGAAGCAATTGGTCTTGTCTGAGCTAGAAAATATGGTCCGGAATTGGAATAGGAGAGACGTGAATTGGAGCCGCCACGTGGAATAATTCATGGTTGTGAGTTTTAGTGGTGCTTGAGTATTGACATTGAGAACAATTAAATTTTGAGACATATCAGTTCCGTTCAAGACTGTCGGCCGAAGAGGAGGCACGACGGTAAGGGTGAAAGAAGATTCTTCGGCCATTGAGAAGAATGATGATCGTTAAAGAATAAGGGCTAACGAAGAAGCAACATGAAGACGAACATCTGGTTTCTCATGAAGGTAGTCAGGAATGGCACAGGCAGAATGCCCAAAAGCATGTGATCATTGGATCATGATGGGCAAATGTGAGCTTACCTTGATAGGTTAAGGTTTTGTTAAGTTTCGCTCTTGATACCATATTATGAAAGAGACTTACATATTATTAAAAGAGTTGAGGTATATATATATACATACCAATATAAGGACAAAATGGTAACAACATAAAGCCAATAAAAGGAAACCCTAAATATACTCTAGTATGATTATAAAAAAGTTATGGGTCAGGTGGCCTCTTCCTTGGTAAGCAAGGTCAGGACCTTTATTTTAGTAGTACCTTCTTTTTTTTTACCAAGAAAAGTATCTTTTGATAGTATTATAATATGGGGAACCTTGTGTTTCAACCAATTAATTTGAGAATTATTGCAAAGAAGGGATAAAAAATGAAAAATACATATTACCGTCCTAGGTACTACCATAATGAACAGTGCAAAGATAGTACCTATGGTCCTAAGTACTACCATACCTGAAGCATATTTATTTTCTATGAAACTATATTGAACCATGTATTTTACATTCTTTACAATTATTCCCAAATCAATGGACTAAAACACAAATTTCCCTATAATATACATAAATTTCTTATTAAAAATATGTTAGATTATATTATATTATAGAATATAATATATTCCTATTATTTGTAGTATTCTTTTTCTATTTTGGTAGGTTTCTTATTCTTAGCACTTTAGAGTTTGTTTCTTATTAGGATTCTTCTAGTAACTCTATATAAAGACCTTTGTTATGTAATTAATAATGAGGATTATTCAGTCCAATAGGAATTTCAGTTTTCTCTTGTTATAAATTGGGTTTCCTAATTTTAACATGGTATAAGGTTCTTTAATTTGATTTGGTTGGGGGTTGCAAGGAGCAGTGCTCTTTGCAATCGCGCCTCTGCCCGAGGTTCAACGCGGAGCCCCATAAATTATTTTCTTGGGATTTTGGAATATCTTGGTTCTTGTTAAATTGAGGGGTTTTTAGTTTGGTGGTGAAACTTTAACTTTCCAGTTTTGATTATTTTTCAAATTTTGTTGGTGGGTTTCTAGTCTTAGGCTCTCAGTTTAATTTCGGTGGCCGTTGGGTTTGACAAGTTGGTTATGGCGATTCTTTATTATTGCATATTTGTTTTGATTTAAGTGTTTTTTTTTTAATCTGGTTTGGTTGATAATTATTATAGGGGGCTTATTGGTTTAGCTTTAATTTATAGGTAGGTACATCTTTAACTTTCTTGGTGGATTTAAACTCTTTTTCAATTTAAATATTGACTTGATCTAAGGATTAAATTGAAAAGTTGGGTGTTTTCTTTTTCAATTATCATTATTCTCATTAGTTGGGTGTTGAGGGTTTGGCGGAAAAAGTTAGGGTTTAGTGTTAAGTTTATAGGTAAACGAGAGTTGGTTATTAGTAGGGAATTGGAGGTTAGACAGACGAGATAAGTGAATTTTTAGGTGGCTTTAGGATTTCTTGTTGTGTGGGAGGTGGAATTTAAGGTTTTGGGTTGGAATCTAACTTTGGTATTGACATTGACATCAGCATCGACATTGGCATTGATATTAGCTTTGGTCGCTTTGGGATTTGTGGCTGCGTGGGAAGTTGAATTTAAGGTTTTGGGTTGGAATTTGAATATGGCTTTGACTTTGGTATTGGCTTAGGCATTGACATTGGTATTGGGATTGGCATCAGCATTGACATTGGTATTGGCATTGACATTGGTATTGGCATTGGCATCAATATTGTCATTGACATCGGCATTGGCATTGATATCGGCATTGGCATTGGAATCAGCATTCACATTGATATCGGTATTGGTATTGGTATCGACATTGACATTGATATTGGCATTGGTATTGGCATTGTTCACTTTGAGGTGGGTTAGGGATTTGACATTGGCATTGGTCGCTTTGGTATTTGAATGTGGCTTTGGCATTAACATCACCATTAGCTTTGGTCGCTTTGATGGTGGAAGATGATCAAGCGGATGATGAAAATTGAGCTACTGCAAATTAAGGGGTGCAAACTGGAACAGTCTGACGACGACGATACAATTGGTATTTTGATGAATTCGATGTTCATTTTTTTTTTCTGCGTTTTCGGTGTTTAGGTTCTTTTTTTTTTAAATTGTTTCTCTGCAATCTGATATCAATTAGCATTCCGTTTTCCGATTTTGTTTTCTAGTTGCATCGTGAGTTTGAGGGGGAATTTTAAATTATATTATATTATCGAATATAATATATTCCTATTATTTGTAGGATTCTTTTTCTATTTTGGTAGATTTTTTATTCTTAGCACTTTAGAGTTTGTTTCTTATTAGGATTCTTCTAATAAGTCTATATAAAGACCTTTGTTATGTAATTTTCATAAAGATAATTCATTCCAATAAGAATTTTAGTTTTCTCTTGTTATCAATTGGGTTTCCTAATTTTAACAAAATATACTACTTAAAATACATGTTACAAAATATAATTAGTTCATATTAAAAATGTAGTTCAGGAAATATAATTATTCCCAAATCAATGGGCACATAATCTTCGCAGCATTGATGGTATAAAAAAAGATTAGGGCCTTCTTTGTTCATGTTTTTCTAAACCATTTTTGAATAGTTTTTAAAAACATGGAGAATACCATTTTTGTGTTATCTGAAAGTTGTTAGTGTTATTTAAATTTAGTGTTTTTTTTGTGTTTTTTCGTGCTTCTTAGAACAAAAAAACTGAGAACCAAACATATCCTCAATGTTTTCCTTGTTCCCCTTATTTTTTAGAACAAAAAACAATTTTAAAAAAATGTAACCAAATAGACCCTTAGTCTTTATGTGATGATGGTCTAAAAAAAAAAGATAAAATGTGCAATAAAAGAAAAACCAATTTCAAGTTGCAAGGGTAAGCTCGACGATATATATATATATATATATATATATATATATATATATATATATATATATATATATATATATATATATATATATATATATATATATATATATGAAAATATAATATAATTTATTTATATTGAAGTAGTACTGTTAAATTTCTCAATCAAATTCTTCTAATGACCTGGCATGACTCTTACAACACTTGCTCCTAACTTGGGTAAACTCTTCCGGTCGTCCTCTACCTCCAGACCATTTGGAATGGAGGCTAGTCGAACCCGACTCCTTGCTTTAGCCTTGTTCGGAGGCAACGCAACCATGATTTTTCCATGAATGAAGTGGGAGTTAAGAAAGGTGACTGATAGGCACGAAATGTGTATGAAAATATAAATTGACTATGTGCGCAAGTACACGCGTCATGTTCAAATAATAAAGAGTAAGTAAGAGTATCGTTCTATGATGATTGACTATTAACTACCGATTTTAATCTAGCTTAGACTCTATTTGGATGGATGAAAATATGTAAAAGACTCAAAATAAGGTAGCTAGCATGTAAAATCCTAAGATAACAAAAACTCAAGAAGACCTAAAACAAACTAAGAAAAACCCTAGGCCATCGATTTCACCTAAATAATTCTATATGAACTTCCTAACTCAATCAATCAATGTTTATTTCATTATGATGATGTCGATTTCACTAATGCAATTGTGAATCCCTCTTGGTAACTCACAACCTATCCCTAGGATTTATGTTTTTGCATCTATACTCAACCCCAAAACCTTAGGAATTCCATAAACCAAAGAAACCCTAATACCACACCTAATATCATTTATATCTCTATATCATGATAATTAGATGACATTTCATCCATGGTATAACTCAATCCTCACTTCTAAAATCTCAAATCGAACCACAAATCATGCAAATATTGGCTAAATACCCACAAACATTGAGAACTAAATGAAATACTCAACATAGATATGAAAAAAGACATTAATCAATAGAGATTAGGAGAATTCATACATTCAAGTCTTGGCTACATCTAAACCCTAATAAAATAAACTAAAACATCTCTAGAAAAGGAATTACAACCATCAAAAGAAAGAAAAACATAGAGAGAGGAAGAGAATAAACAAATTTGGAAGTGAAAGCCCCTTGTCTTCTTCCTCATTCTTCTTCAAGTTTCTCCTCTTCAAAAGACTTGGTTCCTAGGGTGTTTCAACCCTAAGAGAGACTCGTTCTCACCCAAAGAGCTCCCAAAATTGGTATCTTTATTTGGTTTGGATAAGTTCCCCCTTTTATAGGGGCTTTTTTGGGGTTCAAAATGGGCCAAAATGCACCAAGCCCGCTCCTCTTGTCGAGACAAAGGATCTCTTTGTCGCGACATACCAGAATCTATTTTTTTATTTGTGACTTCACTGCTTGTTGCGACATAGAATCCTTTGTCGCAACAAAAGAACTACATCGACCTTTTGACATTCAAACGATCATAACTTCAATCGAAACTCCAAATGTGATGATTTTGGTCTTTACAGAAAGTTAAGAGATTATAATCTATCCATATCAAGCTTGGAGTTAGTGGAGCCCATTAGATAACTGAAAATTCAAAAACTTTGAGGGGCAGGCCTGCAGTGTTGTCTTGAAAACTTCATTTGACTTACGCATTCTTTCGTTCAACTATGACTAGGTGATCTTGGACTCGTTGGAGCTCTGATAGTTTACTATTCATCCATACAAAGATTTTAATCAATGGGAGGTCATTCCTTACAGATGAAAATATTGAAATACAGTAACTTCTGCTGCATATGGAATTTGCTAATTTTTCATTGTTTGCTTGTTTTTTGTCCCATCTCACTCTACCCCACTTTCTTCCATTAGCTCCCAAGGGATGACCTATACAAAAATTTGAGAATTTAGAACATTAGAAAACTTATTTATTTTTTTAAAACTAAAAAATAACACACAAAACATAGGGATAGAATGAGTATATTCAATACACATCACACCCTTAAACCGAACATTGCTTATCCTCAAGCAAAGGAATACAAACATTAAAAAACACTACGATAAATATGAGTAGAGAATGGTACTTGTAATAAGTTGAGAGAATAGAATGGAAAAGTTCTATGAAAACATGTTAGCCAAAATGAGATCCCAACACATTTATAATCTCTAAAGGATTGGCTCTTAACAAACACTTCTTAAAGGAACTCGGTGAAAATGATGTTTTAGATCCCAAATGTATAAAAAGGTTCCATAGCACTCTTTAACCAAACTCAAGTCACACTTTTGAAAAAAATTAACTAAAATAGGTTGAGAACGCACCTTTTTATTCAACACATAACTAGAAAGTAGGATGCAATGTCAAAGAGTTCTAAGAAAGTGTCCATGTAGCGAGAATTTGTTTGTGACTCCCCACCAGTTTGTTAATGACATCGGGCATTCAATTCCCTTTGAACTTTACATCGATCACTCAACTACAAACCAAAGCACCTACTTATGAATTAAGCTCATCTTTTGTCCCATGTAACGAACGGTGAAGTTAATGACTCCCAACCTATTGGCTTAAGGCATTAGGCTTTGAAAGACCTCTTAGATTATGCTCGGGATTCTGATTGAGTCAACTCACTTATTCTTTCATAATTTTCTTTTTCATTTTTTTTTTTTTGCAAAGGTGGGGCTCATAGTTCCTTCTTATGGAAGTGTCCCATCACTATAGAAGTTAAAATCTCTCAAAGCAAGTTCAATTTGAGAAAAAATGGTCGAAACCAAAGTGTATAAATGAGATCTAGTGTGTGCGTGTAGGAGTTCCCATAAGAAATAATTTCTTGAAAGACAAGGGGGCTATTAAAGCTAAGTCTCCCACAACCAAAATATATACTTAAGTCTTAGATCAAACAAATGTAAAGGTATACTAATTTTGACTAAGAAAATAAAGCAAAATACCAAAGCATTCTCAAAACAATTACTAGGCACCAACCCAACTCATATGAGACATAAAACAAACAAAAGAAAGAAAGAAATACACCTACAAATAACAACCAACCAACTGAAAAGAAATAACTAAAACATGTAAGGGGATACAAAAGTTGGTTTTTTGAAACAAAAAATTTGAATTCTTAAATTCACCATCACCCCCAAACTTGAATTCAACATTGTCCTCAATGCGAAATAAAAGCAAGAAGAGATAGTGAGAACTTTCCTAAGGGTGATCAAGCCTTTGTAAGTTGCTCCAATAAATATGACTCGCTTTTGAAATGCAAGTTGTGCTTTCTTTTCCATAAAGCTTAAAATGTGCAATGAGTGCACAACTTGGAAAACTTTTCTCTTGATATTCACTATTTTTTCTTGATGATCACAATTCTTCAACCATAAATCTTCAATGCTCCAAAAACATCACAACTATTAACCTTCAACAATATCCATAACAACTTCTCCTCATAACCATGGATCCACATCATAAGAATGACCATTGTCATTAACACAATCCCAATCCTTAAATCACAATTCATGTAAGCATGAAGCTTAAAATACCTCCCACTTGATGGTCAACAGTGATACTATACAAAAAGACACCTAGGTAGTCCCTTTGTAGAAATTTTACACTTGAAGCTTGCTTGGTGAGCATAAGTATGTACACACTTCTTTGGAACAACCTAGAGTTTTGGAAGCCTTCCAAGGTACAAAAAGGAGCTCTAAGCTCACAATTAGCAACAATATCTTCAACAATCATCTTTAAACGTAAAGTTATCTTCACTTAACTCAATTTCAAACCTCTAATTTGATCTCCAATTTACATAAAAAACCTAAATGTGTAGAGAGAAGCAATCTTTCTTGAGCTTTACTTGTAACTCATGTAGCTTCAATGTTTCATACAGAGTGTGACTTGAACTCTTAAGAACATGAGAGTTGAGGTTTATGGTGAACTAAGAGGTGAGTAGGGTGAGATGTGTTTGGAAAGCTTGGTGGATTTTTATAGGTAGAGAATGTGTATGGCTTTCAAAATGAAGATGGACGAGACGGGAGGGAGGGGTTTTGTTGTTTGGAGAAGGTTTGAATTGGTTTCTAAGAGAGGAAAATGGTGTTTGGAGGGATTCCACCCTTGAAAATAGGAAGAATATAAGGAAATTTAGTGAGGGAGGATGCTAAAACTTATTTCTTGTTCAAAATTTTCTTCTTTAAGCCTCTAAGATGCTATAAACTTCCACTTTTCAAGATTCTCCACCTCCATAGCCAACTCTTTGAACTCTAAAACCTGAAAAACAAAACTAAGAAAAAATCAAGTAAGAGAATTTATTCAAAAAACAAAATCTAAACTAACTAAAAAAATAGAAAAAGGAAAAGGAAACTTATTGAGCTTGGGTTGCCTCCTAAGAAGCTGCTCCATTTTCAAGTCTAGCTTGACTCTACCAACTACGGATTGGTTGGTGATTCTTGCCTCCATTCTTCTATAAGAGGCAATAATCGTGCTCAATTAGCAACTTGAACACCTTGTCTTCAAATGAAATGATCGTTTTGTTCACAATGGAGGCTTCCTTGATCTCATGAAATGAGACTATGGGCTCTTCCACCTCCAAAATGTATGGTATGTCTTCACTTGGTAACTCCTCTTGCACAAATGCCCAAGGAGTCATCTTCGAAATTGTTTCAACTTCTTCATTCTCTCTCTTCTGGTTCCAAAGAAGTTGAATCCTTTTCATTCTTCATTTGCTCAACTAACTCTTCATCACCCTCTTCAACTTCCTCTACTTCATTTAGCTTTTCATCTTCTCCCCCACTTCTCAAGGTGATATCCTCATGATTTTCCATCTCATCACCTCCCAGATTCACTTCAATTGTGCTAAACAAATTTTCTTGTTGTTCTTCTAAGAGTAACTTGTTGGCCTTTTTCTTAGCATCACCCATGAATCGGGTATAGGCACTAGTCATCTCCGCTATACTTAGATTTTCTTCTTATAGAGCTTGGCTTCTCTCATCCATGAACTGAGTATAAGCACTAGCCATATATGTGGTGTAGTGTGTCGTCATCTCGTTATACTTGTAGTCTCCCTCTTGTGGAAGTTGGGTGGTCGAACTTGTGAAAATGGATCCTCCATTTGACAATCTATGCTCATATGAGGCCCACATAATACCTACCCTACCAGACAGGGTAGGTATACTTGAAATATCATTGACCTTAACCCGCAGATCATGAAGTTGAGACACTAAGTTGGTTGGTAAGAAGATTCAATTAAGCTACTAAATTGGTGAGATCAAAACTATTTTGAATCAATATTAATAAAAGCACCAATCCCTGGCAACGACACAAAAACTTGATAGGCATGAAACGTGTATGAAAATATAAATTGCTTGTGCGTAAGTACATGCATTGTGTTCAAGTAATAAAAAGTAAGTAAGAGTATCGTTCCACAAGGATTGACTATTAACTATCAATTCCAATATAGCTTAAACTTTATTTGAATGGATGAAAATCTGTAAAAGACTCAAAATAAGATGGCTAGCATGCAAAGTCCTAATCTAATAAAGACTCAAGAAGGCCTAACACAAACTAAAAAAACCATAGGGCATAGATTTCACCTAAACAATTCTATATGAACTTCCTAACTCAATCAATCAATGTTTATTTCATATGATGATGTCGATTTCACTAATGCAACTATGTATCCCTCTCAGCAACTCACAACCTATCCCTAGGATTTAGATATTTTGCATCTCTACTCAACTCCAAAACCCTAGGAATTAATAAAACCTGTAAGAAACCCATACCACACCTATCCTCATTTATGTCTCTCTTTTTTTCATGATAATTAGATGACATTTCATCCATGGTCTTATTCAATCCTCACTTCTCAAATCTCAAATCGAACCACAAATCATGCAAATAGTGGCCAAATACCCACAAGAATTGAGAACTAAATGCAATACTCAACATATATATGAAATAAGGCATTGATGAATAGGGATTAGGAGAATTCATACATTCAAGTTTTGGCTACATCTAAACCCTAAGAAAATAAATTAAAACATCTCTAGAAAAGGAATTACAACCATCAAAAGAAAGAAAAACATAGAGAGGAAGAGAATAAACAAATTTGGAAGTGAAAGCCCCTTCTCTTCTTCCTCCTCCTTCTTCTTCTTCTTCTTCAAATTTCTCTTCTTCAAAAGACTTGGTTCCTAGGGTGTTTCCACCCTAAGAGGGGCTTGTTCTCACCTTAAGAGCTCCCAAAATCGGTATCTTTATTTGATTTGGATAAGTTCCCTTTATAGGGGCTTTTAGGGCTCAAATGGGCTAAAATGCACTAGACTGCTGACAAAGGACCTCTCTGTTGTGACATACTATAACCTGATTTTTTATTTCTAATTTCGCTGCTTGTAGCAAAATAGAATCCTTTGTCGCAACAAAGGAACTGTTCCTTTGTCGTGACATACCAGAACCTGATTTTTCATTTGTAATTTCATTGCTTGTCGCAACATAGAATCCTTTTCCTCAACAAAGGAACTGCATCAACCTTCTGACATTCAAACAATCATAACTCTCATCCAACCTCCAAATGCGATGATTTTAGTCTCTACGGAAAGCTAAGAGAGAGTATAATATATCCATATCAAGCTTGGAGTTAGTGGAGCCCATTAGGTAAACTTAAAATTCAAAAACTTGGAGGCATGCTGCATGTGATGTCTTGGAAAATCCTCTATTTGACTTCACAAGGCTATATCTTTTTCTTTCGAACTCTGAATTGGGTGATTAGAGCTATGGGAGGTCATTCTCAAGCTGAAAATATTTAAATACAGTAGCTGTTGCTGCATGTGGTATTTGCTAATTTTTCATTGTTTTGCTATGTTTTTTGTCCGATTCTGCCTCGGTTTCTTCCATTCGCTCCCAAGGGATGGCCTACATAGAAAGTTGAGAATTTAGAACATAGAACACTTACTTATATCTTAAAAGTACAAAATAACACATAAAACATAAGGATAAAATGAGTATATTTAATACTCACCAGTGACCTTAATCCCATGACTAGAAATCCGGTATGCAAGCTTCATAAGAGGAGTAACGTGTCCTTGTAATGGGAATGGTATAATGAGAACATGATGAGGTTGCTTTCCCATTGCTAATGCTAGCTAGTTCTCTTTGCTCTGACCCCAAGCTTCCCTTTCTTCTTTATTCATGTAGTTCATAAATTGTCTAGAAAGTAAAGTCTATGGCTCATGTGATTTGGTACTTGTTCTTCACCGCAATGATGTATATATTTTGTCACCATAAAGTGTCTTCAGGGCCAATCTGATATATAAAAAGGTTTGGCTTGGCAAGATATTCTTCATCTCAATGATGCATTTTGTCACAGATACCTTTATTTTATATTCCCGTGTCCTTTAATCTGTGTGATGTAAGAGAAAACTACTCTAGAGACCTTATTGCCATGGATAGATGCTTTTTTCAATTCTAATTTCATAAACACGCGATCGGTTATTGCTACCCCAAATTCTATACATTACTAACCAATTGCAATATAGTTTTCTTATAATTGTAATTTAACCATTTAAATAATATGTTTATTAAATCTCATAATTTATAAAGCCGATTTCAAGCCTTTTTAATTGCTGAGTTTCTGCACATTTTATTACCCCCCAATCAAGGTTCAAAATATCGATAAACACGGATATATCGGTAATTGGATTTTACGGAAATATCGGTGGATATTTTTACAAAAATATCGGTTCGATTAAAATTTTTTATATTTTAATTATATAGATGATGAGAAATGATTCATATCTTAATTAAGGTAGATTGTAACCAAATAGATTAGGTAATTATTAAATTAAATATGTTATATTTAATATATTATCTTATATTATTATGTTAAAGAAATATTATTTATTTGTTTTTGTTATTATTATAAATATTATGTAGATAATGAGGAGATTCAAAATATTATATATTATAATTGTAAATTTAAATGATATATTTTATTTCTTTCCTTTTCAAATTAATATTTGATTTAAAATATTATAAGTTATAATGTAAAATAAAATAAAATAAAATAAAATATTATAAAGGGATTATGAATAAATAAATAATAAGAGAATATAAAAAAAGTTTGCACTATATATAATAAGTGCAATCAATGACTTGGTGGCTGGAGAGTGTCACTTCCAGGCATTTTGGTGGGTTTGAATCCCTTTAGAAGCATTTTTTTTTCAGATTTTTGGAGCCAAGAAACAAAAGGGAAAAAACAGGGAAATATCGGAAATTCCGAAAAAAATCGGTATAATCGAAATTTCGGTGGAGATATCTTATCGATCTCCACCGATAACCGAAATTTCGAAAATTTTGTTCCCTGCTCCCAATCAATGAAAGCACAGAAATTATGCACTCCACTAATAATGCATTACATCGATAACTGTAATGTATTAGCTCTACCACACAAATATGATGGAGAATTGTCATGGTTTTCATACACCAAGATGAGATACCAACCTCTGCACATTCACAAGGTGGATACATGCATTTTCTTTTATTGAGAGAATGGTACTTGTTTAACACATTTGAATGTGTTAACACTGGGAAGCATCTTCAATGAAGGTTTTGAAATTCTTGTAAGAAGATCCCCCTTCATTCACACTCTTTCAACTTCTCTGCATTTGCTTTTATACCCTCATCTGAAACCAATTCTTCAAATTTCTTCTTAATTTCATGCCTGGATGTGAATCCATTTTCATCTGGGTTCAACTCCAACCCCACCTTCCATTTCTTGCAAATGTAACTCTGGTTAAGGAATTGATCTCCGAAATAGGGCCAGCATAGGAAGGATTCTGTATACTACGCCATCCATGGTAGAGTTCCATCCACAAGCAAGAAATGATGCTTAATGTATGGGTGCTAAAACCTTTTCAAGTGCCCATGAAACCATTTTTCCATGCTCACTACTCTTTCCATAAAACCATCCGGGAATTCAAGAATGATCCATCTATGAAGTCTGATCAAAGAACCCACACAAAAATGGCCGGTCGGCGAGTTCGAGGCCAAGTGCTAGTTCATTGAATTGGTGTTGGCTTAAGATTGCTATGCTGCCAAAGGCAGCATAAATGACTGAACCAGCAGGTTGTTCATTGAGCCAGCTGATGCAAGTTAAATCATCAGGCCAGAAGTTTTAATAATGACCTGTGACATTACTTACGAGCAACGAGCCAATTGGTAGCATGTTTGGGAATCAATTGACAAACAGAGTCAAGTTCGTAGACAGAGTTGCAAAGAAGGCGTGAAAAACTCCATAGTTTGAGCACAAGGAGAAGTATGCCAAACAATCTCTTGTGTTTCGGATCACCCGGCAACCTGTGGTAATCTCGTTGTCGCCAACATTTGACTTTTGACACGCTAGATCAACTCGTCATTTAATGGAGATCCCGCTCGTACATCAATTAAATTATTTCCATTTCTAAAAGTTCAAGAGCTTGTAAGATTTGGGTTCAATATGAGTATCATACTTCTTAACACTGATTTTGGTTCAATAAGAGTATCATGTTTCTTAACCAAAAAAATAAAATAAAATAAAATAGAAATATGATATAAATTAACAAGTTGAAGTGTCAATACCATCAGTACTGTTTATGATTCTAGCCTCAATGAGCTTCGGAATGTGAAGTCCCAAAATAAGTTCTCGGGTCCAAAGGACAAAACAGATCGCCCGGATTCCACTCTTCTCCGCTACCTCGATAGCCCACCACCCAAGTGTTATGTCCGCAATAACACAAAGCGGATCCGCAGACATGCTTATCTTCATCATTCGGGCCAGTACGCTTTCCTTTTCTCAATCAAACCATTCAAATGACCGGCATGACTCTCTCAACCTTCTATTACCTTGACTAGACACTCCGATCGTCCTCAGATCCAAACCATCTCGAATGGCTACAATTTTAATCTCGGAATCTCAGCCACCGCTCGACCGACAAAAGGGCCACCACTTCCACGTATATGAAGTGGAGTTTAGTAGTTAACAGCAGACCATAATCCCAAGGATCGCAATCCGGTGTAAGCATTTTCATGAGAGGGGCAACATGTCCTTGTGCAGAATGGTATTATCAAGACATGAGGTCGAGTCACCGCCTATCAGAAGCTAACTAAGCAACACTTCCACCCTTTGCTTTGTTCTTCATTATAACTGATTCTGTTTATTTATGCGGTTCAGGGGCATAAGGATTTGGAGGATTACTCTTTCAGTAGAGAATTTGGTTTCAGGGCATGCATGTTTAAGTTGTATAAGTTTGACAAGGATTAATAAATGAGGATTGACAAATTTAATGGTAAAGTGTCGATGAATCTTCTATGGGCCAGATATGTCTGTTCCCAAGTTCACTCAACGTAGGTGTCGTAAAAATCTATGCTGGGCTTTCCTAAATTAACAACGTTTATTCATGTGAATAGTATTTACTATTCATATGAATAGTGCTCCGACCATGAATAGTAACTTTCAACGGAAATACTTGGTAAATCTCTGATACAAAATAATGACAGCTAAAGCAGAAAATAATACCAAATAAAGAACACCAGAATTCTTAATGGTGGCTCTAAGAATAGCCTACGTCCCTAAGGCCAAACTAACAACTCCTACTGATGAAAAAGAAAATACAAACTTAAGACCACAAATCAATTTCCTAAGAAATTGAGACAAAAAGTAAATATCCAAAACAATTGGGTAATACTACAAATAGCCTTAAGTGGAAAGGGAGACATGTTAATTAGAGAAGAGGGGGAAGCCCCTTTTATATGAGAGAAGGAGGGAGCAAATCCCACATCTAACCGATGTGGGATTGCATATTTAAAAAACAACAGTAGGATTCGCCCTGATCTTAAGAACTGATTGGGTATTAAAATCATACCTAACATTCAAACTTATACATAGGTCATTGGAGATGGACTCGCCAGGATGGAAAAAATATCTTATAGAGCTCAGTTCCAAACGGGATTTCAAAGGAGAATTATATTAAACGCGGTGGGAAGGAAAAGAGAAATTTCCCCTTATACAAGTCGTTATTTTTTAACTTTTTTTTTGGGGTGTTTTTTAAGTCCTTCAAATAGGATAGCTGCAAATGTTTGAACAAAGCTTTCATAAGCGTATCCCTTACAGGCTACTCTGTCCATTGTATTTGCATCATGACCGGCTGAAACAAAATGCTAAACAAATTTAATCTTTGCTATGTTTCTTCGTTAGGTATTTGCATCATGACCAATAAAATGTGTAATGCTACACAGCCGACCATTGCTATGCGTTTCTTCAGTAGTATATATATATATATATTGTAAATTTGAAACCAAGATTTGTATAAAACAAAAATCAAAATCAAACTGGTCAGTTCGGTTAACCTATATATATATTTGCAGTCCATGATTGGGTACTAAATATGTACAAATAGTGAAAATTTGATCCGTTACATTTTAAACAAGCTAAATTTTATTTTATTTTTTTAAATTCATTTTGAATACAACAAGTCATCATATTCATCTTTAAGGACAAAAAATTACAGTTAAGATGTCAATATATTACGATAAGGACATATGTTAAGATAACATTTTGTAAAGAAAAATATCACTTGAATTTTTACTATAATATTTTAATTTATATTTTTATCAAAAACATATATTTTTAATATATTTAACAGTGTCAAATTATTTTCATTATCAATAACATGTGAATTAAGTGTAATTAATATAATTAATGTTACAAAATATGAATTTATAGTATTTTACAAAAATCAAAAGATTTTCTTTTTTAATAAAAACATTTTATCAAACATCCATTGTCTATAGAAAATAATAAAAAAAAAAAAAATTGTGAAAACGAAATTTTATAGAACATGACAAGCCGGGTCTTGAGGTCTCTATGAACCATGGTTTGTTTATTCTGTTGCCCAATTTTGTGTAAGGTCTAAGTAAAGCCGCTTTCAGTCCCTTTCAATTGCCCTACCTGCATTTCTTTAGCGTTTAGACAACATGGCGTAATTCTTGATCCTCTATAGGTCAGCCTTTTTTCCTCTTAACTTTCTCTTCTAGTCACTCATCTTCCATAAGCAATGAGGGGGTGATTATTGACCATTCTTGGCATGAAGTGACCCAACTACACATATTTCAATCAATTTATTTCTTAAATAAAGTGGTTAGTTGACATGGATCTAGTTTTATTTTGTTTTTCATGATTTCGTCATCTTATTACGATGTTTGATTTTGTGTTGTCTTGTTAGGACGTTTTGTTTAATTCATCGTCTTGTTGTAGCATTTTATTTGTGTGTGGGTAATGGACAAAACATATTTGATTAGATAGAAATAACAAAACATATGTATTATAGTTATTATAGTATTATCAAATTTGTAGGCTTTAACTCGATTTATTATGTTATTAACCAGTGTGTTGTTTCCATTTTTAGCGAATTTGTATGTGTTGTGTTTCTATCGGTGCATTGCTATTTTAAATCAATAAAATTATTTTCTTTTAAAAAAAACACCAATATCTGTTATAAACTCTACCACACAAATTTTACGGAAGAAATTGCCATAGTTTTGTTACATCAAGATGAAAAACCAAACACTACAAACACATATTCAAATGGCAAATATCTTCTGTGTTTAATTGCTTCAATGAAGGTCTTGAAATTCTTGGTAAAAGATCCACCTTCACTCACACTGTTTCTAGCCATTTCCTTCAACTTCACTGAATTTGCTTTTATACCTTCATCTGAAACCAATTTTTCAATCTTCTCCTTAATTACATGCCTTGATATGAATCCATTTTCATCTAGGGTTCAACTTCAATCCCACTTTCCATTTGTCACATATGTAACTCTGGTTAAGGAATTCATCTGGTGCAACATGAGCGTGAGCTTGAATGCCCATGTTAGTTCTTAGAATATGTCTCAAATTCTTAATTATTGTTTATTCCTTTTTGTAAAGAATATTTTATAGGATAATTCTAAGTTGTTATATTATTATAATATTAGATTTCCTTATAGAATAAAGAAAGCTTTAGAATATTCAGATAGATATTCTCGGTCAAGGAGGAAAAATTATAAGAGATGAGCTTGTAAAATCTATTCTGTGTGTCGAGATGTAAGTGTCTAGGATTGAGTTTTAGGAGGTATTTTTTTCGGTATTGTGGACATCCTAGGGTTTTATGATTTTGTGATTTTCCTAATCATCGCAATACTTGATACTCCAATCTTGTACTCGGTGTTTTCAAGAATAGTGGAAATATTATTTCTTATCCATGGATGTAAGCATAATTGGCGGAACTATGTTAAAACTCTTGTGCATCTTTATGTTGATTTTTTTATCTTTGTGTTTTTAAATTCATATTCTCATATATCAAAGCTTTCGCAGTTATAGTGTGTTACAGCCCCTTGTGGGTTGGACCAATGGGCTATTCATTGTTTGATTCAAATTAAAAAAAGGGAATTCAAAAGAGGGTTTTTTGTTGGTGTCGGGATGCAGTAGCAAAAAGAAGAGAAAAAATAAAGAGGGGAGAGGTTTTGAAGGAGAAAGAAAAGGGGTTAAGGTTTTGATCTTCTTGCAAGCCAAACAATATCGATTTTGGCTCAAATTTATGTGACTCTTGCAAGGTGCTCTTCAATCCTAGTAGTTTCGATCTTTGGTTAGCTCTCCACAAGACCCATTTGGCCATTCCACCCTTTGGTGAGATTTTTCCTCTTTTCTCTTGATTTATCCATCCTTGGGATGATGTTTGTTGTTTTGGTATTCCAATATATCTATGTGTGGTTGTCAGGAGCTCGGTTTGTTTTCCAGAGAAGAAATTGGTGTAACCCATTTATTTCCATTGTTGAAATAGTGGAAGTTTAAGTGGCTTACGAGTCCCGTGGTTTTTACCATTTTCATTTCGGGGTTTTCCAATATGCTTCAATCTTGAATAGAACGTCAAATTCTTGGAGAGGTGAATGGCACTCTATCTATCTGTGACGTCCCAAATCCCGGGGTCCATGGACAACCCACAACTCAAGGGAAACCCGTGTCCTGTCATGAGACCCATATATGAGTAAAATGACCACTTAGCCCATACATCAATACTACCAAAATCTAACAAAACTATATTACAATAGTTCAAGAGAGTTATTATATCACTCTTGTAACATAAACATATATTAAAAATTTAGGAATTCTAATACATGTTTTACAAATTTCATATCAAAGCCAATAATCGCTTCTTCAAAAGCGGCCTCTAATGAGCGTCGTCTTCGAACACTCCTCGACTGAAATAATGTTCCCGATGTGGTGAGTACGCTCAGAGTGGAACTATCCTACATGGGTTACCCCACCTAAGTGCACACATGTATAATGACAACCAAACACACTCAAGCAAAATATAAGGATCCTACTTGAATGTCTGGTTACGATATGGATGAGAATGACCACCCTTCCCACTTCAGCCCTCACCGACTCCTTTACACATGCCTAAGCCAAATGTGAGAAAAAACACTGTTTTCAAAACAAAAGGTTTTGTTCTCGAAAACGTACTACCGAGTTTTGTAAAATCTATTTGACAATCCTCCGAGGTGAAATCTTGTTGGATATCCTCCAAACAATTCAGGCTCTCGACGGAATTGGCTGCACAATCTCCTAACCCACCCCTCCGAAAATCTTCCATTGAAATTCCTTCACAACCATTTTCGTTTTATTTTCATGTCATGCACTAACACCTATCGCTCTAGGTGCCCCGGGTGCATATGGAATGCATTATTACTTCCAAAACAATTCATGTTAATATATAAAATCATGCATATACTAACCGAATTTTAACTCACAATATCATGTTATTTATTCATATCAATATCTAAATTAATTACGCTAATCAACAATCCAATTTAATTCTAATGGCTCTCACACAATTATATTTTATATAATTCAAACACTCATGTTAACATACTAAATTTTCATGCATTAACAATTTCTTTCCATACACACTCCAAGCCATTCATCTTAAGCAAGATTTTGCTTACAACACACATCAACAAGAAAACTGGGACTATTTTTAACAATCTCCACATTCAGGGGCAATCAGGCGCTCGACAAGCATCGGTTCCACTTTCTTGTGGAACTGTAAATCCATGCCATTTCCGGCCCAACAACACCTAACCATAATTATTGCATAAATTATAAATAAGCCACACAAATACCACATTGTCCAAAAGGTGTCCTAAATTTCCAAGCATCCAGCCTCCCAAGTTTCGGATCGATCAAACGATCCTCGCGCTCATATCATCCAAACCATTTTAATGGCTCTTAAAAAGGGATTAAATCAAGTAGGAGAAAACCCTTACCTCCTGGATTTGTCAAAACTCCCCAAAACTGGTGCCTACGCGTAGCCCTTACCGCGTAGAACAACTTTGCTTCTTGGCCCGACTAGAATCGATGGTTCGAAAGCCGGGAAATCTAGAAAGAAGTTGGACTTTCTCTCTCTAGAATATGATTTTCCCCTCCACTGCACGTATTCAGCCAAAATGAAAAAGAGAATTGTTCTTTTCTCTTTTGTTTTATTCCTCTTGTGTCCCCTCATTGCCACATGTCAAGCCATCATTGGCATATTTGGATTACACTCATCCCTTATCCATCTACCATAGGTTTTCCTCCAATGGCATCATGCCATGTGTCCCTGTGGCCCACCGCCAGGCTCAAGTTGACTCATTACACTGACCACGTGGCACCTTCAGGCCACTCAAAATGTGCGAAGTGTCTGCGCATTCACGCTTTGTTGCCTCTGGCATTACAAGTCGAGACTATCTCTTGGGGTCGATGTGGTTGCTAGATTTGAGGTGATACTAGCAGTGAGAAGTCGTTTCGATCATCAGGATCTGAAAAATTATGGATTTGGACCGAAATTACCATTTTGCCATTTTTCAGAAAATTAGATTTTCTCGGGGTTTCACACTATCACTATAAACAACATACTTCTCTTGTTTCAACCCCAATTCTTCTAAGAATTTTCTCATCCACAAAGCTTCTTTACAACCCTCAGTAATAACAATGTATTCAGCTTCTATGGTGGATAATGCAACACATTTCTATAGCTTGGATTGCTAAGAGACAGCTCCCCCTACAAAAGTCATCAAGAACCCTAAAATGGACTTCCTAGAATCAACATCACCCGCCTTGTCTGAATCCGTGTATTCATCTAGCATAGGCTCACCATTTCCAAAGCACAAGCACACCTTGGAAGTGCCTCTCAGATATCTTAGTATCCACTTCACTGCTTCCTAGTGTTCCTTCCCATGATTAAAGTAGAAACCGTAAATATGAGGATGAAGTATCTAGCCTAGTGCGAGACCATACGCCATCACATCAAACTACCAACTGCAGATGCATAAGGAACTTTGCTCATTTCTTTCATATATTTCTCACTTGTAGGGCATTGCTTCGAGCTAAGCTTTAAGTGACCTACAAGTGGAGAACAAACTCCCTTAGTGTTGCTCATGTTGAATCTTTCAAGAACCTTCTCAATGTAGCTTTATTGAGATAACCAAAGCTTCCTATTCTTCTTATCACGGGAGATCTTCATACCAAGTATTTGTTTTGCTGATCCCAAGTCGTTCATGGAAAAAGACTTGCTAAGCTCTTTCTTCAACCGGTCAATCTTGCTAGAGTCATGACCAATTCATCAAACATGTCATGACACTGAGGAGGAGAGGCCAAATCATCATGAAAGAACTTGTAAGTAAACACTGTGATCGGATGTGGTTATGTTGTACCCATGACTCATCATGAAAGAGTCGAGCTTCTTGTACCCTTTGCCTTGTGGTGCTTTCTTGAGTCCATATAAGCTCTTCTTTAACTCGCACACAAGATTTTCTTTTCCGTTGACTTCAAACCCTTCAGGTTGTTGCATGTATATTTCTTCTTCCAAATCACCTTGAAGAAATGCAGTTTTCACATCAAGTTGCTCAAATTCTAAATTCAAGCGAGTTGCAAGACCAATAGAAACACGAGTAGAGGACATCTTTACCACTGGAGAGAATATTTCTTCAAAGTCAATACTTTTCTTCTGATTGAACCCCTTCATAACAAATCGTGCCTTGTACCTAAGTTGTGAGCCATTGTCTTCAGTTTTCAATCTGTATACCCATATATTTATGAGAGCTTTCTTTCCTTAAGGTAACTTCACCAAGTGATAGGTGTGGTTCTCAAGTAAGGATCTCACTTCTTCTTGCATGGCTTTAACCCACTCTTTCTTACTCTCATGTAAAGTGGTTTCATGGTAAGTTTCTGGCTCTCCCCCGTCAGTAAGCATCACATACTCATTAGGAGGATATCTTGTAGAAGGCTAACGCTCTTTAGTAGATCTTCTCCATGTAGGTTCTTATGGTGGTAGTGGAAGTTCTCCATCTACTTGTTCAACTGGCTCAACATCATCAACTACAGGGTCATCTTCATTTTTAGTGATACCATTACCTTCTTGTAACTCCCTTATGATTAGCATACTATAGGTGGAACCATTGGATCAATTCGGTGCAATTTCAATGAAGAACTAGCTTTCATGTGCTGTCACCATCGTCAACAAGTTGGTCTTGAGAAACATAATATCTCTACTTGAGACAATCTTCTGCTCAATGGATCCATGCTTCATACCCATTCATCTTCTGACCATATCCTAAGAAAATACATGGTTTAGCCTTAACATCAAGTTTTGACCTCTCATCTTTGGGGATATGAACAAATGCTTTACAGCCAAATACTTACAAATGGTCATATGAAACATCTTTTCACAGTACACTCTTTTAGGTGTGCCTTTCCAAGGCCCCGATGGAAAAGGTTTATCAAGTCAATTGATGTTCTCATAACCTCTCCCCAAAAGGACTTAGGTAGCTTAGAATGAGAAAGTATACACCTAATCCTTTCCTCAATGGTTATGGTCATCCTCTTAGCTAACCTATTTTGATGAGGAGTTTTAGGTACAGTCTTTTCATGTCTAATTCCATGAAGTTTGCAATAACTTTCAAATTGACCCTTGTATTCACCACCATTGTCTGCTCTAATAACTTTTAATTTTCTTCATGTTTCTCTTTCTAATATGGCATGAAGTTCTTTGAAGGAATCTAGCACTTGATCTTTAGTTTTCAAAGCAAAACCCCAAACTTTTCTAGAGTGATCATCAATGAAAGTCACAAAATAAAGTGCACCACTAATAATTCTAGTTTGCATAGTATAAACATCAGTGTGAATTAAAAATCAATAACATTTGGCCTTCTAGATAATGGATATGTGTGAGTACAGCTCCTGTATTAACTTTTCAAACTAAACAATGATCACAAGTTTTAAAGGCATACCTTGGTTGGTAGGTAGCTATAGCAAGAGTTTAGAAGCCCTTTCTCAGTGTGACCAGGCCTCTATGCAAGTTCAATGCTTACATGCTTTGTGAGTCGCGTGATCTACCCATTTCTGTAGCTTCACTTCCATGACATAGAGTTGATAGGTGTTTTGCATGATTGTGTTAAGATGTGCACTAAAGTGTGCAAAGAGTGCCTAACCGTGCAAGTATACGCTTGTCAAGTAATATAGTGTGCTTAATGTATGGATATCGATCCACATGGAAGACGGGGGATGCTAAGTACTAAAATTATAATATTTCTTTAACATTCAAACTAATGTTCACGATGTTTCACTAGAATTAAAAACTAAATTAAGAAACTTTCTACATAACCTTTGAATTTCGTAACTAAGAGTTATCAAATGGGTGTAAAATCCTAAGGTGTAGGTCTAGTCGAACAATCCTACTATGTAGTGCCAAAATTCCATTCTATTATCTTATGCAATTGTCTTCCAAGACGGTTCTTATCTAAGGTAATTAAAGCCTTTCTCAAGGTGAGATAATCTACCTTTAACACTAGGTTTCTTGCTTCTTGGCTCAACCCCAAGTGTTAGATATGCATTAGAATCAAAGAACCTCTAAGCCTCCTAATTATTGATAATTTCTATATTATTCAATTAATTAGGTTAACTCATCTATGTCTAATTCTTCATTCATTTCTCAGATCTCACAAAGATCCTCACCATATTAAGATTGATAAGAAATTAGTATGTAAATTTCACACAAGTATATATGATTCATATTAGTAGATTATTCTAAATCAACAAAATTTATAACATAATACCTCATACTACCGAAGCATTGCTACTATAGTATAGCGGCTCTAGGATCGTCCATAGGGATGAGTTTTCTTCGTGTAAATGACTGACAGTGGAGTTTAAATTGGTGAATTGATTTTGGATTTTGGGTTGTTATAAAAATAGTGGATTTTTGTGGTGAAAACTAAAAGTAAAATGAGTTAAAATGTAAAATAGAAATCCTTGAAGTGTTAGGTCAGCCCAGGCTTAGGCTCACAGGGTCGTAGGGGTTTCTCGGGTCTTTTCCTCGCGTTGGGGAGGATGACCTATAGTCATCTCCAAAACTGGTTCTTCATTTAGCTATAAAAGTTGACCCAAAATAACTATCCTTTGCAAATGGTATTCACTGAGCATTAATGGTCTCAGACAGTAAAAACATGTCTCCTTTATTCAACTTCCAATAGCTCATAAATTATAACTAACGAACATCACTGGATCTAGCAATAAGCATCCAATGAGCCCTGAAAGCTTACAAAGTACTGGTCATTCAAGGTGGCTGAAAGGGATCTAAACCTAGAGTTTAAGGAGAAAACATTAAATGTCAGTGAATACCTACGTTGAAAACATGAGAACCCTTCATTTGCCTCAGGTTCCTTTGCCCCGTGCCCTTTACTTCAAGGAAAGAGGGGGTTTAACCACTCATCCTCTGAGTTGTCATCCTTAGAGGGTGTTTGGCTAGTGAGAAAATGAGAGAAAATGAAAGAAAGCTGAAGAAGCGGGGCTTAGGTAGTAAGCTTCCCCGAAAACTAAGGTGAATAATAGAAAAAAGCCCACATACAAAGTCTTGTACTGCCCAGGCTTTTCAACCCTGTCAATACAAATAACCAAACTAAACAAAGTTAAATACTATTACATAGGGACAAAATGGGGAGAAACCAAAAAGAGGATAAAGTCAAAGGCGGGAATTCTAATTTTGCCGGCCACATGAAATTTTGCAGGGGTTGCAAAATTTTCGCAACCCTTTCAAAATTGGCAAGGTTGCTATTGGAGCTTTCTGTTTCTGCCCTTTTTATGCGTTGAAGCTCTGAATTCCAATTGATTTCTTCATGCTTGTGTTGAATCCCTAACTTCAATATATATAGCCTGTGAAAACAACAAAACTTGCCACAAAATTTGATCAGTAGCATTGCTAGGTCCTTAACATGCCAACTGGGTCAATTAGGCTGATTACTACGTAAAAAGTGCTCAAAACCTAGAGTGTTAAGAGTATGAAATAACACTATTTGGGTAGTAATCAGTATGAGTTAATGGAAGAACAATCATGAAAAGATAATAGAAATATGAAATTTAGCAACTAAACATAGTATTCATGTCAAGGTACAACCAACACCCTAGATCACGAATTTAGAACATAATGCAAGTCTGATCCATTATAATGTTAAGAGTAAACATGAAAGTAAAGAGAAGGACAACTCTAGTAATCGAGCGAATGATGAATCTTCAAGGATCTTCAAGTTTCTCTTTCCCAAAAGCCTTCGATATCCTGAAATGTAAAAGATGACGGTCGAAACCAGACCTCTCTCGTGCGACCCCCTTTCAATTTGTCCTACTCTTTTACTTTATAGCCTTGCACTAAGTATCGGCATTGCAGCGTCGCGCGAAGCGTTGTGGCGTCGTGTTGGATATTGAAGACCGAGATAAGCGTGTTATTCTCCGACCCCTTCGCGGTATTTAGACGTCAGCGACATCGGATTAGAAGGTTGGCGAAATCTCTTTCTTCAAGTCTCCAATAGGCCTTCAATTGCACCACTTTACCTACAAGATCAAACATGAAACTAAATATCAGCAAAATAAAAAAATCCCAGTTATTTAAATGCAAAACTGAACATAAACATGCTAAATCCCGGGAATGTAATGAGTGTTTTTGGACACTCATCACACCCCGAAACTTAGTTTCTTGCTTGTCCCAAAGAAGAGACTGACTCAAAACAAAACATGCTATAAAATAACATGCAAACACAGACGACATGAGTATGATGCAGATGATTCCAAGAAGAAGGATTAAAATGAACGCAACCTGTAAAGCTAGCTTTTTCACCAAAAATTGTAAGATCCTTAAGGTTATTAAACTTTCTAAGGAACTTAGCTAAGCAAGGAATGGTTGACCAAGCAAATCAACCCCCATATTTTCAATGACCTTTCCCAAGAAATTTATGTGCAATTATTCATGATCTCCAACATATAACACTGTTCCAGCACCCCCAAACTTAATTTCAACTCACCTACTTGGACAAGTCTAATTAAGAAAGGATAAGAACGCACCCTTTATTTATTCACTTAAAACCACCGAATATGAAAGAAAACTAGTGCTTGTGAAAGTTTCGGTAGAAGTGTCCTGTGGCGGGGTTTATTAGTGACTCCCTGGCCCGGTTAAGGGCATCGGACATTTAGTTCCCATGACCTTTCGACGAACCTAAGGCCACTGGGTATGGGATGAATCCATCCTCTGTCGATAATAGAGTAGTGAAGTCAATGGTTCTCGGCTAGTTGGCTCAAGGCATTAGGCTTTGAAAGGCCCCTCGGACTGTACCCGGGATTCCAACTGGATGATCCCACTTATTCTATTCACACGCATCCTTTTTATCTTTTTATCTTTTTCTTTTGCTTTTAATTTTTCTCTTTTTCTTTTGTTTTTGCATTTTTCTCATTTCTTTTTATTTGGGGCTCAATGGCAATCCTCTTTTTTCAAAGGCGTCCCATCACTTAGGTGTTTAGAAACCCCTTGGGCTCGTAGAGATTAAGTAAACGGAGTCTGGGGCCTAAGTATACCTTAGAGATCACATGTGTGTGTGTGTGATAGACTACTTAAGAAATGGTTTCTTGAAACACAAAGACGGTGACTAAACTAAGTCACCCCTTCCTTTCAAATCAAACAAATCTAGATCATCAAACAACTTAAGGATCCCTTTATATTTTCTACTCGATCTTTTTTTGAAAGGTACGTCAAAAATGACCTCGATTAGAAATCATGGCATCGACTCACACAAATACCTAACACACATCCCCGAAAACCGAACACACAATCAAACTAAAACAGCACAAACAGTCACACAATCATGCTAAAAAAGTAACCTAAAACCGGTGAACACAATTATAAATAATAAACACACCAAACTAACTAAATTACCCGAACAAGCTCAAGCCTCAGATTAGATGAAAATGAGCAAATAGAGTTCAAACCTCCTCCCTTGAACCATCCATAAACCCGAACCGGTAGGCTGATTCTAGCATTAAAAACACGATCTAGGAAGTACGGGTGTGCCTCGACGCGAACACCCACAAGGCATGGTCAGCATTAAAAATGATCCAAACAAATCTGAAGACATTGCTACGACACGAAACACCAGCTGACTAAAAGCAGTGAAGTCTTCAATGTCATGAAATATAAAAAGAGGGCGAAGAAAAACTCCCCTGGTGATCATAATGATCACTGCAGTAGTGGGGGCAGTGTGTGAAATGCGAGAATTTGGGTGAGCTGTTGCTAGATTAACTCTTAGTTGTGCAAGATTATGACCTAGTTGTGCAGGACGGTGTTCATCTCGGCCTTGAGCACGTCCATGTCTTGGCTAATGGAGAGTTGATGTTCCTGGGTTTCATCCCAATAGGCATTAAACCTCGTGGTGAGGTCATGCACTTGATCCTCAAGGGTTAGAGAAGGATTGGAATGGTCCTTGGCAAGTGATGGTGGGGGTGGGGGTGGGGGTTGGGTGGACGATTGACCGACCTCCCTCTACTCATGGTAGGCTCTAAGCTCTTCCTCATCGAAGGGCTGAATCATAAACCTCGGCAGACCTTGGGACACCCGGTTTGTTTTTCTTAACCACTATCTCCTTGATTGGGTGTGTCCAAGCCTCATTAGCCTCTAAGCGCATCCCAACTTTCTTCCATCTTTGTTATAGAGGATAGCATCCTCTATAACTTGACCAACATCGAAGGGGATATCCTGAATTATGGTATAGTTCAATAAGGTCCTCTTTGTCGTCACCTCATGCACATTTGTCATCAGGATGAGACGAGAGGTGATAAAGTGGTGCCACACCTTAGGGATGTAAGCTAAATGTTTAGCCTTGAAGTGCATTGTGTGCCCTTCATTGTTGAGTTTCCATTCACCTCGGCCATTTGTTAGCATCCTAAGAACCTCGGGATAGTTTGGGGATGCTTGGAGCTTATCATATGCTTAAGAATTAATCGGCTCAAGGTTATAATTGTGACGCCCCAAATCCCGGGGGTCCGTTGACTACCCGTCAACCCTCGGAAACACTCGTGAATGTCGGGTGACTCGACATTTCTCACGAAAATCGGGCAGAGTCTCCTTTGTACGGGAGCCACACGAATACAAACCTGATCATCGGCATCGAAGATATACATGAGTATAAACAACCACTTGGGCCCAAATGAGAGTAAATAATGGCCACTTGGGCCCCTGCATCATCACTCAACCAATATATCCCAATCAAATACATATCTCATGGTTCAAGAGTTGATAATTCACTCTTATACAAACATATATCAAAATTCTGAGGTTCTAATACATGTATACATAATAAAACTGAAAGCCTTGCTGACAGACTTTCTTTAAAGCGGCCTCTTATGATGGCGGAGTCTCCTCGTGCGCTCCTGTACACGAAATAACCACCGACGGTGAAATTTGTGCTCATTAGTGGAATCACGCAATTGAAATTTCTTCTCTTTAAAGTGCATATCTGTGCTCGATGAAAACATACATTCAAGTAAATGCATTGATCTAGCGGACCCATCTGCATGAACTCAACTCATATCGAGTCCTCAGAGCTCCTCACACTTGCTAGCCACGTATGAAACCTTATTTTTCAACAAAGATGTTTGTTTTTATTTATGGACAACCCTTCGATATAGTAGTGGGTAGGCTCAGTGTTATATTTAATTGGACTACCCTCAGATGTGAATATCAATTGGGCCGACTCAGAAGCGATTGATATTTTATATGGACTACCCTCAGATAATTATTATTATTTAGTCGACCCTCAGAGCAAATTCTCTCGAATCGCGCCGTGCGCATTTCGGCTCTTATTGTTAGGGCGCACCTTGGTGCATATGGAATGCATGATGCCAATTCCAATACAATTATATAACACATGTAAATATATAATCATGAATATATTCACATAATTTAAATCACATAAACATGTTATGCAATTTCACATTCCATTACACCAAAAATTAGCTCACGTGGGCTAATTTACAACCACGAGCAATTCGATTTGAATGACTCAACAAAACACATTATTTCACAAAAATATTTTTTGAACACCATTTATATGAATAGTAGAACCGTGTTATTGTTGACAGGTAGCCGATCATCGGTTCCACTTTGTGAACGAATTTCTGACCATTCGGAGCCTCATACACATCCTGATACAATTTTATTCAACAATTTCCAACTCAAACACCCAAAAGCAGTCCAAATGATTTCTAAGAATTCACATTTCGGTCCAAAGTTTTGGGACCGTCTAACAGTCGTTGAGGCCTCGAAGCAATAAAACATTATAAAAGCACTTAAATAAAGTGTAAAACCCAAGTAGGATAAATCCCACACCTCTTGGATTTTATTTGAAACTCTACTTAAGACCCACGTGTGAAGCCTCTTCCGCATAAACTGACTTTTCTTCTTGTCAGAAGAATTATGCGGTCAGTTCTTGGGAAATTTAGAGAGAAGCAACATACCCTCCGCCCAAGCAATTCGATATACGCATCTTTCTTATTTTTGCTTTTCCGCGTTTTCTCCCCGCGCACCCAATTTGAGAAAGATGAGTACTATTCACTTTTTCGTCTTATTATCGACTTAATAATTTCAATAATGCTAATTTGTCCCTTATTCCTAGATTTTTGCCATTTGGCACTATCCGGCAGATCATTCCATCATCTCTCTACTTTCGTACAATATGTATAACATATGTACATATTATATGTGACTTGTCACATCTCGATGCGTTTGAACCCCGAAACTTCGATGCCTCAGCGATGCTAAATTATTTGTCTCGGGTCGGCGAGAGATCGGCGTGGTAGCTAGATTTCGCGAAGGCGATTCGGCGGTGAAATCAGTTCAAATACGAGATCACAGAAGATAAATTTTGGAATTTTTCACGAAATTACAATTTTACCCTTTTCGAGAAATTAGGAACTCTTGGTCTTATTCTCCCCTCCTTAAAGATTTAGATCAAAGTGCAGACCCGATGAACACTCGCATGCGTATCTGTGGTCGTTATACCATGCATGTAAATTAGAGTGGCTCCATTACTTTCATCCACTAAGCGAAGGGATATGTGGCGCCATCTGGTGTCTCGGCGGCTCCCACGTGGACTCCTCCACTCCACAGTGCCGTCATAGCGCCCTCACTAGCCTCACGGTCTTGCGTCGCAAAACGATCCGACCATCTAAAATGCTGCGGTTTCCTCTCGAGGTCTCATTAGTGTTAACTTCAATGCGTCCCCGATCCACCATGAGAAGTACGGATCTGGGTATGCTTAGAGCATGGAGACGTGAAATACCTCGTGGACACACGACATCTTGTGATATATGCCGTCTGAAATAGTGCCTACCGCTCTCGAGTATCTCGAAGGGCCCGATAAACCTCGCGATAACTTCCCTCGCAAGACCTGACCACTCCTCTCTTAGGCATCACCTTGACGTGATCCCCTGACCTCGAACTCGGTCGGCGTCGATGCGTCGCATATAGCTCTTCTAGGCTGGCGTTGAGAAAACTGGCTGTCATATCAAGCTCACCTTCTCGGAGGTGTCTCTAATAGAGATCCGGGACCCGATGATGGAGCTCTCTCCCTTTCTGTCCAACTGCGGTGATCTACATGGCCTCCCGGCCAAAATGCCTCATATGGTGCCATGCGTATGCTGCGATAGCTGTTGTAGGCGAATTCCACCTAGGGCAAGTGCTCTTCCGGCTACCCCTTATGATCCGGGACACATGCTCGTAGCATGTCTCTAACACACGTATAGTCCTCTCGGCCGACCATCTACGTACGTGGGTTGGAATTTGTACTCATAGTCGGCCATGTGCCCGTAGCCTTTTGGAAACTCTTCCAGTGCGTCGTAAACCTCGGGTCCCTATCCAGATGCATGGATCTGGAAATTTACTCCATGTAATCGGACGGCTATCTCTCGAATGTCTGTGGGGTGATCTCTCGATGTGAAGGTCGTCAGATGCGGCTAGAAAAATGTCTTGGGCCATTGGCCAGGTCACTATCACATCTGCATCATGTCTTTGTGGTGTCGGTGGAAGAAGTGAGTCATGAAATCCGTCGTGACATGCTCCATCACTCGACCACCTCGATAAAATTTGACAAAGCCTCTTGGCTTTTGGTGTTCGACCTTTAACGCAATGGCGACCGTGAGACATCGTCGAAACGAAGTCCCCTACGTGTCTCTTCATTCGCTCCGAGTATCGCCCGGCCCGGCGAAGATCTGGTACATCTTAGTGCCACTGAATGCCGCGACAAATCGGAAGCCAGTGAAACTCATGAGTCTCACTCTCCAGGTCGGTCATTTGGGAACCCTTTGCAGATCCTCTATCACGAAGACTACCATCCTTGTGGATGGTCGACCCTAAATCCTTTGTACTTGAATGTACACGGTCCACGATAGACACTATCTACGAGTCACCTTGGGACTCGATCACTGCGCTCATGAGCGGTGCCAGCCACTAAGCTGACGTACTTTAATTTACACTCCTTGTATTGTAGCCCCAATGCATCCCGCGATCTCGAGCATTTGCGCTCGAAGCTATACTAGCGCGCTCTAACCCGTTAAAGTATGACTACCACATTTTCCTTACGGGATGGTAATCTGAAAGTGAAGTTGTAATCCTCTAGGAACTCCATCCATCTCGTTGCCTCGTATTGAGGTCATTGCGTGAAAAATATACTTGGTTGTTTGTGGTGCGAGTACACCTCCCGAACTCCCTCGCCATATAAGTAGTGGCACCCAGATCTTGAGAGCAAAGACTACGCGACTCCATATCGTGTGTGGGAGTAGTGCGCTCATGATTCTTGATTGACGGGAACCGCGTAAGCTACTACCCTCTGATTTGCATCAAAAATACATCCGGTCCAGGCCCTCGGTATCCGATGTGTACCTACGTCACTATGCAGGACCTATCAGACGGGAGGCCGAGTAAGTCTCCTCTTGACTCCACGGAATGCCTCCTCACATCGGTCATCGATCAAGGCTTGAGCCTCTTTTCACAGGAATTGACCTCGTAAAGTAAAGTCAGCTGCTATCACGGGAGAAATCCTCGATGAATCTCTGTGTGCCAGCCCGATCCCAGCTGAGTATCGAGGCGACACGCCTCTCCCGAAGCTCATCGCAGCCTCGAGCCTTACTCTGGAGTCCGACTGTGGCACGATGCGGACACCACATGTCCCAATCTCACCTCGGTAAGCAGAAACTCGCACTTCTTGAACCCCAGCGTCTGGTGATGGTCTCTCAAACAAATGTAATACAATCCTCGGATGATACTCATGCTCCGCTTTGGTGGGAGTAGATCAAAATGTCATCACGCCAGAGGAAGCTGCGACACAGCGATCGAATAGGGTTGGAGCCACATGCATGAGATCTGAATCGCTCTTGGCCCTTGCGTCCCGATCGAAAGGCATCGAAGTAGCTCGAAGTGCCCGTAGCGAGTTCTGCGGTGTGGGGATATCTATCTCCACAACCCTCGGTGATGGTAACCCGGTCTGAGTCACATCTTGGGAGTGGAGCTCGGCTCCTCAGTGATCAAACAAAGTAGTGATCCTGTTAATGGGTCTGGATTCTTGATCGTAAACACGTTATTTGCACATGTCATTCTTGCAGATTGAAGGTCTTGTCCTTCTTTATTATGAAGCGACCAGGGCCAGTGGTGGAAGTCATAGGTCTGATGAACCCTTTGTCGATATCTTTGTATTTGGACTCTGAAGTTCATCTGTTCATTGTTTAATCTTGTCTTGAGGTCATAGGATGGGTGGAAACGGGGTGTAACTCGATCTGGGAGTCACGTAATCACATCTGGGTTAATCCGTGTATTCATGAAAACATCCACATACTTTCATGAGCTACAAAGGTAAATTAAGTCGGATCTCTGGATTCATACGGGTGAGGCTACGCCCACCTTGACAGTGCAATCTCACGACATGGACTCGTATCTTTGTCACGGGAAGCGAAATGTCATGCTTGTCTCAAATACAGTATGGAAATCCTGCGGTATGGCGGTAACCCTCTTCACATTTCATGTCGATCGCGACCACGTAATTTGTCGGCGATCCATCCACCAGGATGACGCCAGACTCGACATGTCCGTGATCCTCGGGTCCATTGTGAGGTAGAGTCCTCGAGATCTCATTTGCGACGGCGTATCATCCACTTATTCATGTACGCCACAGGAGAGACTCCGCATCTGAGCTCTGTAAGATCTGACCTCATTGACTCATCTGAAGTGATGCGATGTGGAATGAATATGACACCTTTAGGGATCAAATAACGATGTATAATCAGGCGAGATAGCAAAAACCTATAGCCAGAACGTCTGTTTGATGGAAGGCCTTCAGGTGTGATGCGCGTGGGCCACGCCCTGAACCTGATGTCATGCATGCTTTTTTTTTGCACCGTGGGCCTTGTCCTCTGCCCTGCGCCAATTTAGCTATTGGGCTGCTGGCAATGTGAGGTCTTGTGTGGCTCACAAGCTGAGGCCAGGCTCCTCTGGCCTATCTGCGTCTTGTCAGGCAATCTTGTGTCCTCTCTTAATCCTCTTCTTGATTGGGAGTATGTTTGTCCCAAACACTGGGATCCACTGTCTCTAGAAATCTGTCATTATGTCAGAGCTGGCAACTATTAGTAGCCACCATACCCGCATGACTAGCAACTCTCATACATCACGGATAGCGCAAACTCTGGAGCCTCGTCAAGCCAGCTCTTGCTCTTTCTTGAAGTGGAAGAAGGCGAAGCTCTCCTTCCTCTTTGCTAACACTCGCATCCAGGCGCTCGACATCCTACATCTCTCTACCATGGTGGAACACTCTGACCGTGAGTCCGTATCATGAGCTTGCACTATCTTGGCCGAATGGACAACAGTTGATGCTCCAGATCTCTAACAGCAGCGTATGCATGTACGTAATTAATCAATGAGTCGGGCTAGCTACGCGTGAACTTAGCCCGCGCTAATCATCAATTGTCTTTACGCCCGACTCTAGGAACTCTTGAGTACCATGCCTCGCGATGCTTAGGAAAGTACTTTACCCGTGAACGACTCGCGAAACTCTGTGTCGCGCTCACAAGTCTCTGAGGTCGCACCGTCACCGCGTGCACGGGCTCGCCCTCTAGGCGGAGCGTAGCTAACCTAATCTGAGTGTCGAGAGGTAATCTGCGGCCATAACGCAGCCTCGTCTGCGCCAAACCAATGAGTACGCGCCGCCGGATCTCACTCCTTGAATGTCGGAGGATGATGCGTCTAACCCTCACGGAGGTTCTTTTAGGGCCTCCTGACTACTGTATACTGGCACCCCGTCTTATAAGGCACAGCGCGAGCCTAAGCCTCTACGGCACTCGCAGTTCAGACACTGTTGGTGAGATTCGAATATCGGTGGTGCTGACTGTTGCCGGAGTGGGCGCCCTCTGAGTCCTAGATCTCTTAGCCATCTACCGGTTCGAATGGCGATTAAATACAATGCGAGTATCCACTGTAATAAACCACGGCCACAGAGACCTTATTCATACAGGAGATCGATGTATATATCAAGTCCTTGCATTCATAAGCGTCTGAGACCATTTTATCCGATATCTTAAATCATATTGCATCAACTACAAAAATTTTATTTAGACATTTCATTTTTCAAAATTTTGTCTCATTTTATTTGATTTGATTTTATTTAATTAAATTTTTTCCAACCTTGATGGAAAATACGAAAAAAAACATATATATATAAGTTTTTTTCCATCTTCTTGACCGCTCAGGCAAAATTATAAAAATTATTTTATTCATTTTCTTTAGTTTTTCAAACTATAAAGGCATAGAAAATGATTTTCTTATATCATTTTTTATTTAGTTTGGTTTGTTTTATTATTTCATAAAAACCCTCATGACTACTTTTAACTTTAGTATTTCACCTTTAAGAATTTAATAAAATTTTATTTGATCATTGATAAACCAAATAAATTTATTCAAAATTTATTTTATTCTCTTTTCAGTTTTTCTCAGCAAACTCAAACTTTGTTTTCAAACACACAATGTGCTAATCATAAGCACACGACCAATCATCGTACGTCTGACATGGCACACACATCCGCGTGATTCATCGATTCATGATCACCGCAAAACACGCATGCGATTGTTCACAGGTTTTGTCCGTGCCTTTCCTAGGTAATCTCATACCTAAAACTGTCATCAGACACACCTAGTGGTGATGTTCTTACATGACTATGGCTAAGCCCGAGCCCTCGAGCCACAGAGTGACATAAACCCTAAGTCCACACCTGCAGAGCTCCCAGGTGTCGTTTTATAAGCTCGATACCAGGTATGGCCTTGAATCCGGAAGTCAGTTGACTACCGTCGACCCACGGAAACACTTTCGTATTGAATGTCGGGTGACTCGACATTTCTCCACGAATCAGTGATCTCCTTTGTACGGGGGCTCTGCAGAATACAAACTGTCGATCAACATCAAAGATATATACATGAGTATAAACGGCCGCAGGCTGAATGAGAGTAAATAATGGCCACTTGGGCTGCATCATCACTGGCTTGATATATCGACCAAATACAAATCTCATGGTTGAAGTTGATAATTCACTCTTTATGCAACGTATATCAAAATTCTGAAATTCTAATACATGCTTATACATAATAAAACCAAACGCAGCTCGACTTTCTTCTAAAGCGGCTACTCTATGATGAGTCGTCTCGCAAATGCGCTATCATGCACGAAAAATAATATCCTCGGCGGGGAATTTAATGCTTTCAGTAGTGGAATCACCTGGTGGGCTCACTCTCGCTTTAAGTGCATATCGCGATACTCGATAAGAAAACATACATTCAAGTAAATCGCGTGATCTACTTGAATATACACATGACTCGACTCATATCAGTCCTCAGACTCCCTCACACTTACTAAGCCACGTATGAGAAACCTTATTTTCAACAAAGATGTTTATTTTTATTTATGGACAACCCTCGGAGTAAGTAGTGGGCCAGGCTAGATGTTTATTTAATGGACTACCCTCGTGTATATCAATTGGTGACTCAGGCGATTGATATATTATATGGACTACCCTCGATAATTATTATTATTTGAAATCGACCCTCGAAACCATTCTCTCGAGAATCACCTAATGCGCTCACTCTTTATTGTTCTAGGGTGTCCAGTGCATATGGAATGCATATGATGTGAAAATTCGATACAATTATATAACCATGTAAGCGAAAGAAATATAATCATGAATATATTTTATAATTTAAATCACCTGGAACATGTTATGCAATTTCACATTCCATTACACGAATTAACTCCACGTGATAATTTCATGATAAACGGTCGATTTGAATGACTGACAAAACACATTATTTCCGCAAAATATTTTGTGAACACCATTTATATGAGCAGTGAAACCCTCGGAGTTCTTGTTCCTGCAGCTCTTAATCATCGGTTCACTTTGTGAACCGAATTTCATAATACATTAAAAATCATACACGTCACAATACAATTTATTCAACGATTTCCAACTCAAACAACCAAAAGCAGTCAGTGCGGTGTCACGGTATCAAATGATTTGCAAAAAAATTCCACATTTGGTCAGGATTTTGGGATAGATCAACTGGCAGATTCGAGGCCTCAGGCTCCAGCGAAGAACATTATAAAGCACTTAAAATAAAGTGTAAAAACAGTAGGATAAATCCCTGCCTCTCGGACACTCTGAGAAAGGGTGAAGAATAGGGACGGGAAATTTAGAGGCAGGAAATTTTTAAGATCTCTAAATAGAGACGGAAAAACGTTTCCGTTTCTATTTAGACACGGAAAAATTTCCGTCTCTAAAAGTGGCGCAATAGGTTCCCTCCAAATTTTGAGGGCCCAGAAAATAGACAGAATACTTTTAAGTCTCTAAATAGAGCCAAATATTTTTAAGTCTCTAATTTTAGAAGACGGAAACTATTTTCACGATCTACATTTAGAGACAGTAGTCTCTAATTTTAGAGCGGGAATTTTTAGATCTCCCCCAAATAGAGACGGTGTTGATTCGAATCTCTAAATAGAGATGGAATCCCTTTCGTCTCTATTTTTCGGGATATTTTTTTTCCCTCTCTCCTTCTTTTCCTTCTCTCATTTATCTTTTCCTTTCTGCACTCTCTCCCTCGCCAGTCGGAGCACGCACAGCCCCTCTCCCCAGCGGGTCAGATGGGATATTCCTCCCCCGCCCGCGCGCCAGGCCCCCTTCGCTTTTCCTTTCTTCCCGTCACAGTGCGCTCTCTTCCCGTGCGCCGACCTTGCGGTGCTCCTTCCTCCCCGCCCAGGCCTTGTCAGGCTTCTCCCCTCGCCCACGCCCACAGCCAGCTGCTCCCCACTAACCTTTGTTGTCGTAGCCTACTAAGCGCCACCGCTCCTGCCCTGTCAGTAGTCGCGTCTCCCATCAACGTAGTGCCACGAGTCTTATCATACCTCTCTTTCTCTGTTTTTAGTCAAATATCTAGATTTTGGTGGCTTGAGATTTTTTCGAATCTGTTTGTATGATTTTTTGGGATTTTGTTTGAATATCATGTTTAGTGTTTTGCCTCTCCTCTTCTTGCCAATTTGACTAATACATTGAAGTCTTTGTAGAAATTCTATGATTTGTGGAGCTTGCTTAACTCAATAAAACATATGAAATATTCTTCCTTAAAGTGTCCATTTTCTACTTCTATCCTCGATTTCTTTCCAATTTTGATCTTTATGCATCGATTACAAACAAATTTGGAAATATAGGAAGTTGATTTTTCGATTTTACATTTGGTAAGGTTTATAATTTCCATGGGATCGTAGAAATTGATCAAGCGATTTTTGGTTATGATGGAATGCATCTGTATAGTTAGTCTCTACGAGCTTGATTGTTCTCACTTATCCACGATTTCCTTTTGTAAATGAAATCCACACAAAATGGTTTATAGAATTACATTGCCCAGGATTCTTTTAGCGCTTCTTGATTTCGCATCATTTTCTACTTATTTTTGAGTTGGAAATCCACATATTGTTTTTCTCTTTTTTTGTATGTTGGTTCATGTAAGGAAATTACTTATGTATATTGAGGTGCATGTATGTTGAGCAATTGTTATTATATGTATTGATATGCCAAGTTAGAAAAGGTTTTTAATTTTTTATGATATAAATATAGTTTATAGGTTTCAAATTTGTATGTCGATTGTGTCATACTTAAGAAGAAGGTAATATATATAAATTATTTTTATTTGTGTTTGCATGTAACTACCACAAGCAGCCCGGATCGGCGTTGACTATTGTCTGTCTTGGAATAATCGTGAAACACCATTGCTTTCGTCGAGAGATAAGTGTGTTGTGTATTAAAAATTTATTTTTTAAAAGTATTAAAAATTTTGTAATATTGTTTTAATGAGATAAATATGTGTAAGTCACAGTCATGTTGTGGAGTTGCGATTGGTTGATATTTCTTTGAAGTGTTAAAATCGCTAATGTTTGTGAGGATAGGGACAGGTAACTAGGGGAACTGCTGTCAGTTTTTACAAAATATTTATGATTTTAATTTAGGAAATGAATCATTATAAAACTAATTAGGGATTAAAGCGCGATAGTAGGCTAAGAATTGAGTTCAAATAAAATGCAATAATTGACACGTGATAGTGTAACCGACCTTATGATTTTTAAGCGATTTAATAATGATAATATGGGCGAAGTTGGATGTATAAAAAATTAACACGAATGGGTATATTAATTTAGAAATTTGCTGAAGGAGTTGGCACTTTATAGAATCACCTTAGCTCGGCTGCATACATGGGCGGTTTGAAAATTAGATGTCCATGCGAAGTCTGGCTTCCTGATGTTATCTGCTTGACGGAGGAGTGCGTCTCCATATACTAAAAAGGGATTTGTGCCCCGATTGTTTGAATGGACCAAGGCATGAAACCATTAATTAGTAGCTGCGATGCAGAAGTGTGGAAGTTGGAGCAGTGTTGTTGGATGATGTTCCTAGGGGTTCGTGTTGTATGGTAGTGATGTTTGGCGATATAGAATCCATATGTGCAAATGGTTTTGTGCGTGCGGAAGTTGATTCGCGTGATTTAGGCGGTGCGGAAGAAGACCTGACGGATGCGGTAATTTTTCGGTTACTTAGTCGTGAGCCGGGATTATTACGGCTGGATGTGATAATATGACCTGATTGGGATCGGTTAACAGATTTTTAAATGTCATCAGAAGGTCATATTTACGATGTGAAGTTTGAGCGAAATCCTGACATTGGTATATGACTTTCTTTACCCGAGGGCAAATAATATAGTTGGCAGTTTTTATGAAATGAAGAAGTTACCAAGATCTTGGTTTGTGGTGAAAAAATTGATTTGTTTATGGCTGGATAGCATGATTTTTAAGGGGGGATGGCGTGGAGTTAATGAGTTACCGTTTTGCGTCAATGGGATTTGACGACGTTCTAATAGGAGCGAGAAGAAATTAGTGCCATAGGCGAATGTATTTATTTTCTATTACTCGAGACTTCGGATGTTGTAATTAAATCGCAGATGTGGCGGCATCTCGCATGAGGGTGGCATATGAACATGCGACAGGCGGATGGAGTAATGAACCGCATCCATGGATGCCATTGCATGAAACATTTTGGCGACATTCACCCGATTTTGCTTGAAGCGATGAAAAATGTGGTGGGGTTTAAGCTGAGATGGATTCGACCTTTTGCCAGACTCGAAAAATGAAGAAAATTGTGATAATAATCTTTGGTGATATGAATAATTGTTCACCCACGTGAGTAAAGCATAATTCTAATATCGTGAAGTTGTTTATATTTCAATTAACTTATATAATTTAGACATTTACATTATTAGTGAGATAATCATGTATATGTAATAATTTAATCATCTAATTATGATTGTTAATATTTTCAGTCAAAACATGAATAATAGGAGGCGGGTGGGATGAGTGCAACCTCAGAAATTAGGGATCTTGGCTAAATCCTTATCGGAAGCGGACGGTCGAGGGATGGATCATCTCTGCGTCATCACCTCCGCGTATGGGCGCGACATCTTCATCGCGGTTTATCCGTACGCCGTCACCGGTTTACCGCGACATCTGAAGCCTGGATTCGGAGAATCGATGCGAACCATCGCGTGATCTCGATCTTTGTTGAAGGTCCGTTTGCACAGTTAGGTTGGTGTTGACGGGTGGATATATATTGTCATTCTTGGGAGAAAACGGTGAGTTATAAATTTTTTTTTTTTAACATGTCTCTGTCATAGGTGTATCGCCTGATTACATTTTAGTTTCTCATCGGTTGCTCCCTACGATGCACGTGCTCCGCGCCTGATAGGCCGTGAGGAGAGATTAGAATTTAATGGATATTTGTGGAAAATATCTCAGGGGAGACAAGATGTTACTTTCAAAAGAGTTTCGAATTAAATAACTTATTTAAAATAATATTTTGACTTTTTGTATGTTAATTACTATATAGTAATATTAGAATATATATTATGTTGTCTTTTTGTTCATTAAAATCCTTAATCTTTTATTAGATTCTTCCGCCCGATCACACAAGTCTCTGACGTTTGGGAGAAAGCAGATGCGTGTTCGATTACAAGGATTTTCTTAATAAGTACACTGCCTTGGTGAGCAGTAAGGTATATAAGTGAACATTTAGACAATAGAAGCTTGGATGCGATCTTGGTCATCATCAGGCCCGGGTTACCATCGCGGTCGAATTCCACTAATGGGAAGGAGGACGGAAAGTTGAATGTTTCCATACACAACCCCAGAGGAACATTGTCCCATCGAAACATCTTGACCAGGACATAAAGTTCTCACATATCTATCTTCTTAAATGATACTATTTAGTCCATATTATTAGCATTCTTTGCATGAACAATTTATTCACGAGAATAGTTGACTCTTGATGATAATAATCATAGCGGCTTGATTGAATGAAGGAGGATGGGCGATAAATTGTGAAAGGGTTTGATATGGATTTTTATGGGTGATGTGCAGTAGTAATGCTGTGATCGTTTTGAGCGGGGAGGTTTGTTAAATATATGAAATTCTCTTTATTTTTTAAGTATATGGATGTTATTGGTGGGACTCGTATTTTCATGTGCGTTGGCGTTAAAATAACGATACATATCACATAGCCATTCTTGACCATTCGAGTCTTCTATGGGCCGGTCACACATATCCTCGTGAGTTGTTTTTACACGCTCATGCGAATCGTAGCGGTGTGACATTCATGTGATCGTGCTGAACATAAATTCATGTACGCTAATTTAAACTGTGTTCTTTTACTGCCTCTTAGTTTCATTTTACTATTTACATAACATTGAGTTAATTTGCATTACAGGGGCCGAGTAGTAGAAGTCTTGAACTAAGTGGATGACTGGCGATAATGTTGATCATGCTGATATGTTATGAAATTTGTTAGCGGTAGGATCGTTATTAGACCAGTTACAGTTTGAGCTCTACGGCGATGTTTGTTATTCGCATCGTCCTCATCCTCCTCAGTACCGGCTAGTGAGCTTCTTGGCATTCTGATAAGGGTCATTGAGCTACAGCCGTGCGGTCGGCGTACTAATGGAGGGTAGTATCAATGGCTGCGAGAAGTTCATTGCCATAGATTACTCTTGACATGAAGCAGATCTACATTGATCGTCGCATTCTCTCCTCCATCTTAGTTATTATTTTAGAATTATTATCTTTTTTTTTTGTAATCTCACTACACTTTTATATATTAATACATTATATAATACAATATTTTCATATTTATTTATTGTTTATTTAATTTTTTTCATTATATAAAATTAAGAATAATTTAAATTTAATATTATTTATTTTTAATATATTAAAAAAAAATCCAATAAATTAGAGACGAAAATTCATTATATAAGTCAAGGAAATTTTAAATTTATGTATTATTTTAATATATTAAAAATTGATGAAAATAGAGACGGAATAATTCATTTCGTCTACATTTTCTTTATGAAATTGATTTTAGTCTCTATTTTTAGAGGCGATTTGGAATCTCTAAAATAGAGCCAGGCTTCAGGTCGGTCCCATTGACAGAAAGCATTAAGTCTGCAAAAATAGGAGCCAGACACTTTGATCTCTAATTTTTGAGGAAGTGACGAGGAAATAGAGACGGAAAATTTCGTCTCTATTTCAATTAGAACAGGAATTCGTCTCTATTCTTCAATTTTTCTTGTAGTGGGGTTGAGGAAGGCTCCTTAAAGCCCAGGAGCCCACAGCATGGCACTCTTGTAGACGAACTTTCGCTTAACTTGTCGAAGAATTTTGACGATCGGATTCTTAGAAAATTTAAAGGGAAACTTATACCTCTCTTCTAAAAAGCGAGATTCAAAACGCCTGTCTTTTATTTTTTCTTCGCGTTTTCTCGCTTTAATTTGAAGATGATCTTATTCACTTTTCGTCTTATTATCGACCGCCGATTTCAATAATCGCGATTTTGTCCTTATTCTAGATTTTGCCGTTTGGCACTATCCGGCCGATCCGTTTCCATCATCTCTCTTTCATACCGCGTGTATAACGTGTACATGTTATATGTGACTTTTGTCACATCTCGAGTCGTTTCGACACGGCTTCGATGCCTCGAGAAAAGCGTGTAAATTATTGTCTCGGGTCGCGAAGTCGGCGTGGTAGCTAGATTTCTCAAGACGATTCCAACGGTGAAATCCGTTTCACCATCCGAGATCTAGAGAATAAATTTTGTAATTTTTTTACCGAAATTATAATTTTACTCTTTTTCCAGAAATTGGAATTTCTCGGGTCTTACAATAATACTCATTGATAGACTTCGCACTGAAGTCTACCAAAACCCCCGCACACCTGGACCTTTTTTAGTACATTGGTTGGCGTAAAATTCGCACACAACCATAGTGGTAGCTAGCCTTGGAGGTTGGAACAATGCCTTCCATCCCTTATTGGCTATAGTTTTACCAAAGAAATCCTCTAGATGGTGAAACCCCTTTTCCTTAATGAAGGATCAGTTTTTGGAGATAAGGCCGAATTTTTCACTCGCACTCTCGTTTACGAACTTCTCATGATTGTAATCATGAGATGTCTCTCCTATTTTTCGACTTTTCTTATAGCTAATCTTTTGCTTTTTGGATGACATTGTAGAACCTAGTGGGGTAGATTTGGGATAGGAGCCTAAGTGTTCAATTCAACACAAAATTAACACCCCAGGCTTTTTGAGTGTGAATAGACTACATATTAGAATAGCCAAGAACCATAGAAAATGTACTTAGGAAAAACACTTATCGAAACACTTGGTGTGCTCCACACGTGAAACTGCTGCTCTTAGAATTTGAAACCTAGGCTTCTACGACCTCAGGCTTAACCACCTACCTGGTTAGTAAGACTTGAAATCGAAAGAAGCAAAAAGAACCAGTGATTTACCTTGAATCACAAAAAAAAAAAAAAAAAAAAAAAAAAAAAAATGGCGTTTACAGATTTTTTTATGGAGGATGAACAGCCCCCCAGATTTTTCGATCAAGGTTTTCATTCGTAGATCTCCTTGGTACTTGAAATCACCCTAGGAAGATTTGGAAGAGGTTTAATGATTTCAAATCTGTAAACATAGAGAGGTTCAGGTTCCAAAAGTTATATGGCAGAAAATATGCACATTCATGTTCTTAAAAGAGACGGCCATTTGCATGACGTTGTTTTTGAACATCGAGACATTCGAGGCTATTTTTCAAAGGTGTGGCGTTAGAATGACAGCGTCATGACGTTCCCAGGAGGTAAATTCAAAAGTTGTGACATTCCCGAGAGTTGTTTTTCCAACGTCACGACGTTGGGATCCAATGTTGTGAAGTTCCCGAGAGGTGTTATTGCCATTATTCTCTAATGTCACAACATTAGGATCCAACGTTGTGACGTTGAGGGTGTAACGCCCTAAAAATACCCTAACATTTTTATAACATGTTCAGGGTGTAAAATAAATTAAATTATATTTTTCAGGCGTTTAAATGACTAAAAATGAAAAATGATAAAAATCCAGAAATTTTACAAGAGCCAAATAAATTTAGTAAATATGTCAAATGGGGACCTAAGGGTTTTAAATGAGGAGTGTAATGTTAAAAATGTGAATAAAATGAATTGAAATTGAAATGAAGTGTTAAAATGGAAAAAATGAGATATGGGAATTAATGAAGTAGCCAAACATGGCCTTAGCCATGTAATGGGATTAAAGACCAATTTTGGTCTTAGAAACCATTTTCACATTTGGGAATTTCCGTTTAGAGAGAGAAAGAGAGAGCTGGGGCTTGTGGAGAAAGGGGATTGGTGATTTTTCTCCAAGTAACCAAGAGTTTGAGAGATCAAGAGATCAAGAGGAAGAAGGATGCTTGGTATTGAAGAATCAAAAGATTAAAGGTATGGAAACCAAACCCTAACTTTTCTTTTCTTGTGTTAGGTTGATGAAAACCCCCCAAAATTTTTGGTTAAGTCTTTGTATTAGTTGTAAAAACAAGTTTTGGGGTTGCTCTAAGTTGTGTTTAGTTGTTTTGATTGGTTTGGATTAGTTTGAATTTTTGTATAAAAAGAAATGTTGAGGTTTCTGAGAGTTCTTTGTCCAGATTTTTCAGCCCTGTTCTTGTTTTGACTATAGGTTAAGTTATAATCATCCAAATGGAGTTCTTCAAATGGTAAAGAACCATAAGATCTAGAGCTACAAATTTATAGAAGGGACCAGGAGCAAATTGTAGCTCTAAGGCTCCCTAATATGGGTTTAAAGGTGAGTTTCGGGTAGCTCATGGGTATGCTCTGTTTTAGGTATAGTTGTGGTGTTTTAGCCATATGTTGAGTTTCACTCATCCAAATTGAGTGATTGATAGTATGGAGTGGGGTGGAATTATAGAATAATTTACTTGAAGGAAGTGTATGTAAGTGTAACTTGATGTGCCCGAAATATGTCAAAGTGGGTATGTGAATTTGTTTTGAAAATTGATGTCTAGATGTAAAATGCAAAAACTTGAGTTTGGGTGATCCAAATGAGATGATTCCAATTCATACTAAACATAGACTCATAGAGCTATCATTTTATTGAAGGAAACATGAGAAAAATATGGCTCTTGTGTCCCCAAAATATTTTTCAAGTGAAGGAGTATTGGGTAGACATCAACCCTAACCAAAAATCTTAGAATGCACAACTGATTTTTTTTTCTTAGATTGTTCTTTAATTGTGACATATTTGTGATGGATTAAGGGTTGGTGACGAGGAAGATTGACCCAAGAAACGGATTCTGAGGATAGGAATCGAAGAGCGACAACCTTTTTGAGTTTGTTCTTCAATCTCTCTCTTGTTTCAAATTTGTGAAAGTTTGATCTACACTCTTCTTTCATTGTTTCAAAATTGATTGTGAAATATTGAAATGATTTATGATAAATTGCATATTGATTTGTTTTTAAATTGATTTGAGACAACGATTACTTGAAATAAATTTGCATCTGAAAATTTGTATAGTGTTGAAAAATAAATTATTGTATCCAAATGTATATACACTATTGTAAATTGTATTGAATGATTTGAAGGCCCTTAAAAGAATGTTAACCGTTAAAATTTGAGTTAAGGATAGATTGGTATACTAATAAAGGTCAAATTAGCAGTACTACGCCTAATGTAATGAAGTGTCACTTTGATCCGTAGCCCGGTAGCAGGCAATTATCGATGGTATTCGCGGTAATTTAATAACTTAGGTCGGTGATACGCGAGATCGTCTTTGTGTTATAAAGCGGATTTTATACGTCTGCAGCCCGATAGGATCGTCTTGCATTGATTTGTTATCTATCACAAAGCATAGGTTAAATTAAATAAAATGAAAATGATAATGAGATTGAAAAGTGCATGATTTGTGATTTGAATGATTTAGTGCATATGAAATTGCATAACTTAGGAAATAACTAATGAATTGTAATTGAATGTAAATGATATATGTGTGTGTGTGTGTATATATATATATATATATATATATATATATATATATATATATATATATATATGTAATGTATGTATGTATTATCTTTGTGATCTTTGGAAAAATGCAAAACATTGTTTATAAACATTGCATGAATTGATTTAAAGCGAAGTGAAGAGAATTGTATGAAACCTTCAAGCATAGAAAATGCTTAGCTCATTGTTGTCATCGCCGCGGGTATTGAGTGAATAGGTACGAGGGGCGAAAGGCTGTAGAGATTTAGAGTCGACGTCGAAAGCTTCTGGTCATCGATTACATATAGTGGATTTGACCATTTGTATAAACTACGATTTTATTTTGTAAATGTTTTGATATTGAAAACTACGATATATTTTGTAAATGATCGATTGAAAGGGCATATAATGCCATATTGGCCTAAATGTGGATTTCTTCCGAATGATGGGCCCCTCGCAAATGTTTTTTGATGTATATTATTATATATTCTACAGTGTATGAAAAAAAAAAGTATTTGTATTCGTATCGGTAGCGCTGGACTTTATATTTATTTTGGTATCAGAGTTACAATTAAATTGTTAGAAAAAAAAATTGGTGGTACGTTTTATTTTGGTATCAGAGCTACAATTAAATTGTTAGAAAAAAAAGGGGTGTTACGTTTTATTTTGGTATCGAGCTCTGATCATTATTGAAAAAAAGTGTTATTTTATTTTGAGCGATTCTGACCGATTGGCCAGAGAGGTTAAATTCCAATGTCGCGACATTCTCGAGAGTCTCAAACTATGTTTTGTCAAAAATTAATCTAAGTATAGAAGACTCCCTCATTGATTTTCCACGCTTTTTCAAGTCCATAGTAGACTTCTCAAGCTACTCCTTGGTCGTCGCTTCAACCTCATAACCTAAAACAAAAAAAAAAACAACAACGCAATTAGGTTATAGTGTATGAACTCTGAGGAAACTGAAACAAAAATCAAAACAAAAACACTGATGAAACACTTAAGACCGCGATAACGAAAGAACAACTTCAAAATGCTTTGGTTGCCTCCCAAGTAGCGCTTTGTTTAATGTCATTAACTCGACCAAGTTGTGTCTCCATGACTGGTGCTCAAACATAGAAATTGACTAACAAACGCCTGATACTTCTCGTATTTGCTTATGTAAACGAGGTTATGGTAGACTTGTACTTTTCAAGTTGAGCTTCAAAATAGGGCTTCACTCGTTGACCGTTCACTTTAAAGGTCCCTTTTCTGGGTGAGTCAATTCTACATTTCCATAAGGAAAGACTTGAGTGAACCGCAAAGTCGAATCATTATGGTTAAGCTTTCGGGAATAACATCAACACAAATTGAAAAGTAACACCCAGTTGTCTCGGTTTAAGCTGCATCTTCACTAAATGCTTGTCATGCCAAACCTTGGTCTTCTCCTTGTAGATCAGCAGGCTCTATGTAGCATAATGGCGAAATTCTTCGACTCATTCAAGCTGAAGCATTCTTTTCTTCCGAATTTATTTCCATATTCATATTAAATCCTAGTTGCCCGATAAGCTGTGCTCTAATTCTGGTGGGTGACACGCCTTCCGAACGATTTTGTGAGGACATCCCAAGTAGTCTTGAATCTGGTCGGTAGCGCGTAAGCGAATCACTCCGATTTTGTTGCCAGTCTTTCCTTGTTACACTCACCGTCTTCTCCAATATCTTCTTGATTTCCCGGTTTGATACTTCATCTTGCCTATTGCATCGGGGGTGGTAAGAAAGTGATACACAATGCCTTACCCCATACTTAGCTAGAAGAGATGCGAACAACTTGTTATAGAAATGTGATCCTTCATCACTAATTACAGCCCTTGGAGTCCCCAGTCTTGAAAGATGTTGTCTTGGGATGAAGCTTCCGATACTACCTTGGCATCCCACCAGTAGTAGTTGGAATAGCCTCCACCCACTTTGAAACATAATCTACATCCCGGTAGTATGTATTTTATACCCCTGAAGTAGAAATAGACCCATAAAATCGATCCCCTATACTTCAAAAAGCTCCACCTTGAGGACATTTGTTAAGGGCATCTCATTTCATTTTCCAATATTACCTGTCCTTTGACATCGATCACATGCTTTTGCAAAAGATTGAGCATCCTTGAAGAGAGAGACGATAGAGCTGATTGTAGCACCTTAGCGAGTTGTCGTTGCCCATTAGAAATAAGCCTCACACTCTAAAGTGGCAGGTCTTGATCTCGCCCCATTTCACTTTTCGGCACACACCTTGAATAATCGATCAACACATTGTTAAAGAGAGTGGGTGCATCCACAGAAATATTTTTCTACTTATGCAAATAATCTCTTATTTTGATGAAATGTGAGCTTTCCGGATGGAATAATACCGGCAGTGAGATAATTCATTTATGTCGAAGCAGACAGGAGAAATTTCAACATGAAGCCAGACCGAGGTTGCTCATTCGGGAATGTGTCATCGATCGAACCCGACTTGCTTGCCCGGATTTGCGGAATTTCCAACCTTGACGGATGATCGACCACCATGTTTTGAGCCCTTCTTATCTTTGATCTCACCATTAAAATTCTTGCAATAGGAATTTGTCAAGTCTAGGTTTAGCATCCTTTTTAGTCATCAAACACTTGATTGCGGAATGATCAATGAAAACAATAACCTTGTTCCCCATAAGATAAGGTTTGAACTTTTCAAAAGCAAACACAATTGCCAACAATTCTTTCTCTATTGTGGCATAGTTGAGTAGTGCTTCATTCAGTGTCCGGCTAGCATAGTAGATGGCATAGAAGATCTTATCCTTTCTTTGACCCAAAACAGCGCCAACCGTATAATCGTTTGCATCATCTAGCTCGAATGGAAGACCTGTCCGGTGCAGCAATTCTGAGGGTTGAAATCAACTTCTCTTTCAGTGTCACAAAAACCTTCATGTATGAATCATTAAAATCAAAGGGAACACCTTGCATGAGGAGGCTAGACAAAGGCTTGGAGATTTTTAAGAAGTCCCTAATAAACCTTCGATAGAAACCAAAATGGTTAAGGAAACTCCGCACACCCTTCACCGAAGTAGGAGGTAGTAGTTTTTCTATGACCTCGATATGCTTTGATCGACCTCGATCCGCACTAGAATGTGATGCCCTGACGTATGACATACTCACCATATAGTGGCATTTTTCCCAATTTAAAACTAAATTGATTTCTATTCACCTCTTCAGTACCATTGTCAAATTTCTGAGACATTCATCAAATGTAGAACCAATCACGGAGAAATTATCCATAAAGATTTCAATAGATTTCTCGACCATGTCTGAGAATATAGCCATCAGGCATCTTTGAAAGGTTCCTGATGCATTACAAAGGCTGAATGCCATTCTTTTGAAAGTGAAAGTACCATAGGGGCAAGTGAAGGTGGTCCTCTCTTGATCTTCTAGAAGCGGCAATACGATTGCCTGCTAGTATCATCCGAGGAGCCAAGAATTTTCATTACCCGGCCATTCACGGCCCAACATTTGATCAATAAATGAGAGTGGAAAATGATATTTTCTTGTCACTTTGTTCAGTCTCCAATAGTCAATAAAAATTCTCCACTCCGTGACTATTCTTGTAGGAAGAAATTCATTGTTTTCATTCTTGACCACTGTTGTCCCTCCTTTCTTGGAGTCTGCACAGATGAGAACTCACCACATGAGAATTGCTCCCGGCTACCTCTTCAGTTCTTTTATTAAAGGATTGAAGTCTCGAGCATCTGCGTAGGCTTGCTATCTTCCTCCAGGTAGCTGTGAGTTATACCTTGAAGGTTTGATTCCCTTGATGTCGGCTGGGATTATCCAATCGCTTCCTTATGCTCCTTAGGACCTTGACAATTTCTCTTCCTCCCATGTTAGAAAGAGAAGAATATGATGTGGGTAGTGTGTGGATGCCTCCTGAATAAACATATTTCAAATGAAGCGAGGGTTGTTTCTCTTGAGAATGGGTGGTTCCTCGTGGAAGGAATCAGCGAAGCGGACAAGCTCCCAGATTCGAAATGCTTTCTTATTGATAGAAAGAATCATCCATTGCACGTACTCCAGAACCGGATCATCTTCACAAGAGGAAGGGTCTTCATGAGTTAGGCTAGTCGATGGTTCTAAAAGGACCCCCATTGGTTAGACTGCTTATAGCCTCATGACATCCACTATAGGCATTTGTCATTATCATGCGAGATGCTTTATGGCAACGTGAAATCTTGAATGTCACTTCCTCTTCTTGAACTCTTAGTTTGAGTTCACCTTTACTACGCACCCACATCAATCAGCGCTGTACTCTGTGACAAATTATTGTTCCAAGGATGAGTGGAACCTCTTTATCTTCCTCCATATCTAGAATGATAAAATCGAGTGAGATTTGTCCACTTTCGATTAGGACATCTTCTATGATGGTAGCGAGCAGGTAGGGATGATTCATTAGCTATGAATGGCAGTAGTAGAGCGTGCTTCTCCCGATTTTTTTGCCTTTTGAAGATCGACCACGACATGAGATTGATGCTAGCACCAAGATCTCATAGAGCTTTTTCAAAAACTAAATTTCCAATATCACAAGGAATAGTGAAGCTACTGGGATCTTTTTGTTTAGGGGACAACTTCTTTGGAAGTATGGCACTACATTCTTCAGAAAGAGCCATTGTTTCATAGTCTCCCAACTTCCTTTTCTTGGAAAGGATGTCCTTCATGAATTTCACTTGTTCAAGTGCTTCGATAAATGGAATGTTTATTTGGAGCTTTTTAAAGATTTCCGTAAACTTGCCAAATTGGTTATCGACCTATTCTTTATAAGCCTTCAGATCAAAATTTTCATTGGTTTCACTCATAAACTAAAGATTCCTTAGCTTCACTTTCTTTGGTGTGTGGGACCTAAATTCTTCGACAACTTTCGACATTGTCCCTGATTCTATATGTTTTCTCATACACTTGTTCTAGCATCTTTGGTTTCTATGGCTGCATTACCAGTCTTCCACTTAAGAGTTATACCTTTTTCTCACTCTTCTCTTGGGTTAACATTAAGTGGAAAAATTGCATTATTTCTCATGATAATGTAATATCACGTCATTAGTACTTCTAATTCTGGTGTTGTGATTATTCAAAAGTTAGTCTCGTTTGAGCTTTTATTTTGAGTTTGAGCATATTGATATGCATATAAACTAAGTGTTCAGGTTCAAATCTAGTGAACCTTCTCTTGAGGTGAGTGAGGTGGGGTTTGCCACTCCATCGGATTACAATAGTATTATAGTTGCTTCATGAAAAGTTGGGATGAGTTCTTTATTAAAGTTCGCAACGGGTTGGTTTCAGTGGAGAAACTTGGGCCAAATATTGAGCTTGCTGATTGTCAGAGTCTCGTGGAATTCATCATGGAAATTTTGGAAGTGGGATGAAACAATGCGTTGATCATGCCGGTGGACTTTCATACATTTGTGTCATGATGTAGACTCGTTTGTTGTACTTAACTTACAGTGTTGCTTGAGAAGTGTGAGGCTTGACGACCAGGTTATAATATATTCAAATCTGCTTTACTTAATTTCTTGGTATTACTCTTCCATTTGTGTGGCAAGTGTCTCAAGCTATGTTCTCAAAATTTGATGTGCCTCCATAACCTTCTGTAATTTAATATCGAATGAAGCATCGATAAGAGTCCTCGTGGGATTCTCATGAAACCATTTTAGAAATGATGGACACATCATTTCAGTGACCTATGATGAAATTTTCTCGACAAGTCCTTGAATCCGCACCCGGCAATAAAATCTATACTTTATATTTGAAAAAATTCTTGATGTCAAATTCTAAACTTTTGTTGCTTTGCGTGGAAAAATTGGCTGAAGCATTACCGTTGCCCTGCTAAAGATGTTGCTGGAAGATCAGGAAGGTTCGAAAGCTGGCTTGATCTTAGCCTTTTCTTTCAATGAATGCGTTACATTGAAGCGAATGGCTTCATCCGCTACCATTATGTTTCTTTGTGTCACCTCCATGAATTTGGTTAAGTGTGCGAGACCATGAGATGAATGACGTGATTGGAGTGAGTGGACTTGACTGAAGTTTGTTTGCTTAATATCCTTTGATCTCTGTCTGGGTGAATGTGATGATTGGAAGAGCTTAATCACGGTAGGTCTTAAATGGGTGTCATAGTTGCACCAGTAATTTTTTTTTTTTTTACCACCTCATCCTGGATCTCTGACTTAGCTGCTTCCTGGATCTTCCATAACATTCAAAAGTTTTTCATTCATAGATATTCTTTTTACCTAAATTTCTTTTTAAGTTTTCTATATCTCGATCCAAAGTATAGATATAAAGTACCCGATCTTACTTCTTTCACATACAAATTTCTAAAAAAAGTAAAATTCATTAAAAACTTGTAGAAAATAAATAAAACAATAAATGTTTGATACCGGCACTTAAGTATTTAGTATAGCTTATAAAAACTTACTTTTTTACTTCAACGTGTGCCAAAGCATTAAGGCACATGTGTTAAATATTAACATCTTCACATTAAATGTCTGAGTACACTATCTCTTGTCTTAAATTCTTGCTGTCAAATAACTATAGTGTGCCAATCTCAGGATATTAGTCCATGAGAGACGAGAGATGTGGCCTTGCATGCAAGATGTCGCGCTGAGGGTTGTGTATAATACCCCCGACTGATTTTGGTGGCAGTAGAATTTATCTTACATTTTCTTTTCATTATCATTTATCATTTTTCTGCGCTTCTCTTGTTGACCAGTATATTATTAAACATTAACTTGAAATATATTTGCTGCTTGGCGGATTACAATATATTCTTAAGCTCCACTCAATAGTCTTTAACATATAAACTTCATTGCTTACAAAAAGCAAATAAAAACTATAATACAAAATGGTAGAAAAGGTATTGAATGACACTAATGTTGTGTTGGCCTCAATTCAGTGATAGTTGTCTTTGGCATATGTTTCCTTCTCTTGCCTTCTCTTACATGGATGAAACACCGTCCCTAGAAAGCATAGCAGTGGAATAATACTCGTGGACGACCCACCCAATACGGATCATCACGCTAGACACATGCATATACATCTTATATCATACTTATCACATAGTATACCATGCTGTATATATTCATGCCTCCCCTTATCTTTATACTTTATATTATCATCATGTTTCCATTTCTTATCATCGTTCATATACATTTGCTTGTTGTTCATTCTGATGTAGCATCATCATAGCAGTGCTGTATTATCATATCATTTCTGTGTCATTATCATATTGATCATTTATATTCTTATTGAGCTTCATTTTATGTTTCCTTACACCATACAGAGTATCATGGAAACTAGAGCTAAGCTATTTGTTATCGTTGTACGAAGAGACGATGACCTTCATAAGGCGGCTATTATCGATATACGAGACGATGACATATAAAGAACTGGCGACCTCTATCAATGAGCTTGGGACAGGCCAGTAGGTATCTTTCCAGGACTTTTATCCCTCATAAGGCGTGTCCATCTATCCCTTTACCGAGTTTGTGAAAAATCCCTTTTTATTTCATTTTAGTATACATATCTTATCCTCGAATAACTATTGTTATCGGTAATCATTATCTGAAATATTTACGATTTACGCATGCATATTTACCACATTAAATCATTTTAGACATTTGTATATGTTACCATATCATTTCTGGGCAGTTTATATCATAAAACATGTGTCCCTTCAACATGACATGCATCCATAACGAGGATAACGATTCATTTAATCACATATTGGCTGTAAATGGCCTTAAATCAGCGTAACTAGGCCGTGAAATCGGCGCTAAATAATTGCGCCTAGGCTTGAACGAGTGCAGAAAACGGTTCTACGAAAGATCTTTAATTGTTGGCGATCATTGTTTAGTCTCAGCCAGTCGGCCAGTTTCCATTTTCACAGTGGCTAGTAGCTCTTGCATCCATCGAAGACCATCCGTGACGGGTATTTGTTCCTCTTAGTGGTGGCAGGTGGCCTGCGCATCCAACCGGAGACTCAGCGATCGGTGGGTGACCAGTGATCTTGACGGGTTCTTCATTCAGGTTGGGTGCTCTTTGCATTGTGGGATAATCCTCCCCAGTCAGTTGGTTTCATCCGAACCGGAAAAAGAACTATCATTTGTGTTTGGGAAGCACCAAACAACCTCGGACACAAAGCGAAGATGGCTCCAAGTGGAACATGAGTCCCCAGGTAGGAAGAATCCCTTACATAAACAAGGGTTCGAAGCTAGTATCCATCGCAGTAATCCATACCCAGAAGGAAATATTCAAATAAAGATCCTTCGAAATAACCTATACATGAATTCCATACATGTAGTTCATGCTAATGTCATATACAGTATTCCATACGATTTTCTTTATTTCTCTTCTTATTTCTTGACCTTGCTTATATATTTTATATCTCTCTTTCTCCTTCCTGCTTTTTCTCTTCTACCTCTTCACGGAAGCCTAGCTTTCTAGCTAAAAATAGAACTTTCTGAATACATTATTTGATGTAATACCAATTTAAGCAACAGCCTTTTCCATTGATCTTCAATTTCAACTGATATATTCAACATTCATGTTTTCACTTTATATATAATCTTCTTGAAGTATGACTTTTAGGTCTTGACAAATGCATTCTCGGGTTTTATCATGCCTTTTCTGCAAATTCGGGAAAAATGCAGATTTTGCTATTTATACCCTAAACATGTAATAAAACTATCAGTATAATTTGGGGTGTTCTGACTCTCACTCCCTTAAAATTTCGTCCTTGAAATTCATACATGTTGAGGTCAAGTCACATTGTTTCTCATAGTTGCTTTTGGCTCCCAAGTAGCTCCTTCCCTGCCATGGTGTTGTAAAAACACTTTCGATGTGATGTACTTGTATTCATGATATTTAAAGCTTCACTGGGCAATGGCCTTTTGCTCTTCATCATGCTTCAGAAAATCATACCAATAGCGTATATCTTTGCATCTTTGTTGCGTATCTCTGACCCATCACCTGGCGATATCTTCAAGCATCGACACATGAAACACATTATACAATTTTACTGACTCGGAGAAATGACCATGACCATAGGGTCAAACTCGTTCGAGTCTCATATTACATAGACTACGGACTCGACTGCTTTCTAACAACCAGCGATAGAATTTTCATATAAACAGCACCACAAGAAGATTGTCGTATATTCAATATCTCCTCTTTAGATTGGCATACTGGCTTTTTGTCGATCACTGGCAGCGCACAACCGCTGTCGAATAACTTCTTTCTCTTATGTATCCTTTTACTATATACGGACCCAATCACCACATGCTCATTGACTCTGTCGATATAAGTTCTACATCTTCGACCATATAAAGCTTCGTACAGTGCCATGCTAATACTTGCGATAGCTGTGTTGCCGGAAAATTCCATCAATGAATATCATCCCGACTGAAATTCCGCGGCCTGACCTCAAAGCGTGGTACTTGAATCATCTCTCTGCGAGTGTCCATCATGCGCGGATGGAATGTTTATCTTGAAAATTAGCTGTGCGAGTTTGGTATGATTCATACAAGATTTTCGATGTAAAGCGCGGATCTCTATCTAACCGCATTAAACGAATTTTACGTGCCAAATGCATACAAATCTCTTGCATTATAACCATTATAGTGATCCATGGAATAGTCCCATCGACCCGATATAAAATGGGTTGACTTTGTGAAACTATCAGCAAATCTGCAGACCGAGTCATGTTTATGTTATTAATGAGGAAGACGACACAAATGTGATAATGTTATCCACTTCCATTGAGGAATTGAAGGGGATTGATAGACTGTTGGAACTTGTGGTGTTCGGCTGACTTCTTGACATGTCAAACATAGACACGTACTCATCACATCTCTTTTCATTTCCTTTCCACTAAATGTGCTGTTTCAAATCACAGTACATCTTATTACCTCAGGATGCATAGTATCTGAAATATTATGACTTAAATAACAACTTTTTCTTTTAGTTTTTATCATCCAGCTTTATAATCTCTTAGAAATACAAACTTCCGGCTTCTTTTCTTGAGAAATCGATCTTATCACCATCTCGAACCATATCTTTTATGAAACTTTACATCATTTCTGCCTTATCATCATTTGCTTTAAAATAGATTATTATTTGTTAGTTGAGCTAATATAGCTCCGTCGCCACTAGTCTCGTTCAACGTGTTGAGTGACATCATTGCCCTTTGTCTTTTCTGGCCCAGGAAGCATCTGCTGCGTTAATTTCGAGGATTGTTATTATATTATCAGATCATCGTCTTAGAATGGTCCCAACCCTTATCATTGTCAGATTTAATTCTTTTCGAGTAATGGAATGCTTGAGACCTCTTATGATCAGTATAAATTATACACTTTTCCATATAAAGATGATGTGCTATCATTTAAGCAAATGCTCGCAGCCAACTCTGAATCATGAACAGGATAATTTTGTTCATATGCCTTAGCCCGAGATGAATAAAGCCCTGACTTCCATCTTGCATTAACACATATCTGAACTAGTGCTTGTAGCATCAGCGTATCGTATACTCTTTTCTGGTAGGTTGCTTGATACTAGTGCCCAAACCGGTATTTCTTTGCTGTTCAAACTGTTCTAACATTTATCGCTCCTTAAACTTTGCCAGCACTGAGTAATTTGTTGGCGGAGAAGCTATGACGAGAGAATCCTTTCTAAATCTTCTATAATATCACTAGGCCCGAGAAACTTCGCTCGGTTACGTTTCGAGGTAGTTTCAATTCTGATAGCCTCCGATCTTTATAGGGTCCACTCTTATACCTAAACTAACCTGTTACCGGCGAAGAAACTTCATTTAGCTAAAAGCCACATTTGCTAAGTTTAGCATATAACTTCTTCTCTCTTAATGTCTCCATGACTATTCTCATATGTTGTTCATGTTCCTATGCATCCTTAGAATACACCAGGATGTCATCAATAAATACCACAACAAACTGATCCTCGGAATACCCTATTCATTAAATCCATGAATGTTGCCGGTGCACTAGTAAACCCAAATGGCATTACCAAAAACTCATGATGGCCATATCGAGTTCTAAATACGATCTTGGCATTAACATGCTCGCTCTTAGGCGATAATACCCAGATCACGGAGTGCATCTTCAAAAGACGCAGCTCCTTCAGCGATTAAGATCTTTGATTCTGTGATAGGTACTGTTTTTCAGATCACCTTATTGATTTCTTTGATAATCAATGCATTAATGAGTGCCGTCTTTCTTTTCTGAATAAAACAAGTGCACCCCAGGGCGAAACACTGGGTCGGATAAATCCTTTATCCATAAGCTTTTGTAATTGACTCTTGCCCAACTCTTTGACTGTTGGAGCCATCTGTAAGGTGCCCCAGACATAGGGATTGTTCATGAATGCAATCTGCATGGACAAATCCACCTCCTCTCGAGGAATACAGTAATTCTTCGGGAATACATTTGAGAATTCACTTACCCTAAGGATCTTTTCCACATCATTTTGACATCTCTTAGGTTAGAATCAAGGCGAGAATGTCTCTGACCTTTCCTCATAAGTCTCACAAGCTTGAATAAGGAAGTCACATTGAACATTGTGCACGATCTAATGCCACTATCACCTCGAATTTAGTCAAAGCATCTCAACACTACTGTCTTTTGACCACAATCAATGATGGCTCGGTGTTTAGACAACCAATCCATTCCCAAAATCAAGTCAATTTCTCGGAATGGTAAGGTTATCAAATCAATGAGAAACTCTCTTGCTTGGATAACAATGAGGCAGTTTCTGTATATGCTATTCATGCTAACACTGTGCCCCAATGGACTGGTCACATGCATGTCATATGTTAACTATTCCACTGTTGGTATCTTATCAAATACATGTTCAATGCATACGTACTAATGAGTGGATCCAGGATCAATCAATGCATGCATCTCAATATCATAAAGAGAAAATATACCAGCTATAACCTCAGGAGCATCCTAATCCTCACGTGTCTTTATAGCATATGCTCGTTCTTATGCTATAGGTATAGGACGTTCCACTGTCTCAGAGATTGTGCCTCCTCGTCCTTTATGCTGAATCGGGCCACCTCAACCCCTACCTTGTTCTCTCGTCGAAGGTAGTGTAATTGATTTTCCTCTGTCACTTTCTTGTAGACTTCTATTATCCCTTGACTCTCTGGGACATTGTGCCATCAAATGATCAATGCTTCCACATCGAAAACACCCTCTTGTCAATAACCTACAAACACCCAAATGCCTTTGATAGCAATGAGGCACTGCAGGTTTCTCCTTGTCAGTAGGCTTGCCTCTACCCAGGCCCCAGGTGCTACATTTGGACCCTTGTCTTCTACCTCGTAGATGGCGTACGATTGGGAATTGGAGACTCCTACTGGCTCTTTTCCCAGGGGAATGAGATCTCCTACAGAACTTCTTCTTCTAAGATCTTTCTTTCTTTGCTCAGTTTTCCGTCTCTCTACTTTCATTTAAACTGAATTTGTGATAGAAATTCACAATTGGAAAGTCATAGGTGCTGAATATCTCTTGATGGAATCATGCAGTCTACCCTCAAATTACCTACAAAATACCTTGATGAGGACTAATTAAGTGCGTATGGCGGGGATATTTGAATTCTTTCTTATATTGTATAGATAAGTTCCTTTACTTGAGTCGGGAAGCTGTTTCCACTTAGACTCCCTATACATCTCGGTAACGTACTTTTCCCTGAACTCTTGGACAAAGAATTCCTAAGTCATGGGATTTGGAATCCTTGGACTTCTCAACACTATTTTCCACCAATCATATGCCTCACTCTGCAATAGTGAGATTGCACATACTCTACGTGAGGGCATCACTTCCTGCAATATTCTTTGTAACTTTTCTAACCGAATTAAAACTGTCGGACTCTTCCATGTTTATCGATGGAATTCCTCGGCCTGCATGTCTGCTTACTATGTCTATTAGGGCTTTGGGCTATCGATCTTTCAAATGCAGAGTCATGTCTGAGATATCCTCGGCAAAGCTTCATTTGGCTTTCAGCGGGGGGCATGACTCTGCCGGCAGTTGAAAGGGTCAAGCGGGTAATCCACGTCTACAGGGTTAACACTCATTTGCTTCTTTAGCTGGATTTGGAGGACGATCCATCTATACAACACAATGATATCCAGATCAAGCCAACACATTACTAAACACATGCTTTTCAATCTTATACTCCATCTAGAATCGCCTAAACCTAGGCTCTGATACCACTTAAACTTGTGACACCCCGCGCCACCGTGTCAAAGCGAGGTTGTATTATCAGTACTGCAGCTTGGGCAGCACCGGTGTCAGCGAGGGTGTCTTATTTTTCTTTTTCTCTTCCTTTATTTATCTTGTTTACTATAAACTATAACTTGTTCATTCATATACTGTTAAACATTTAACTTAAAATATATTTTATGTATTGGAATTACAAATATATTCAAACCTAATAAATAAGTGTTTAACATATAAACTTTACATTGCTTATAAAAAAAAACATATAAAATAGACCCAGGTCTTCGGTGAGCACGTGTGTGTTGACCTCGATTCGCGTACGATTGTCTTAGCATATGTTTCCTTCTTACGTACTCGTGGATGAAACACTCGTCTAAACATAGCTTAGTGGGAATAATATCTTCGTGGGCGACCTGTCACGGATCATCCGCTAGACACTTGCATAGCCATCTAACATATCGTATACTTATACACATGCTTATACATGTTTCATACATATCATTTACACATGCTTATACATATCTTATACTTACTTATTACTCTCGTATTCCATTCTTATCATCGTTCGCGCCACATTTTGCTTCTTGTTCTTTATCCACGATGTACTTGTCATCACATAGCATTGCTCTGCTTCTCATATCATTTCATATCATGTCATTTATCATATTCAGATCATTTTCATATTCTTGTCGTTTGTTTTTATGTTTCATGCTTGCATATACCTTAGAAGTGAATCTGAGGAAAAATAATAATGGCTCGAAGAAAATGTCATCATTATGCGACCGCAATGAGCCTCTATAAGAACTGCAACTACTTTATTTATCGTGTCTGAGAGAATAGACTACATAAGAGCCAGAAAGTATTGTAATGACAACGGGACGATTGATCAGTATGTTGTAGACTTTTATCCTTAATAGGCATTCTCATCTCTGCCGGGTTCTAAGCGAATGATCCATTTTTATTTCATTTTTCGAGTACATATCTCATATCACTTAGAATAACTATTTTTGTCGAATGATGTATCGATATTCAGTTTAAGCATGCATATTTACCCGTCGTCATTTAGACATTTGTATATATTTACCCGTACATCATTTGGACATTTATATCCCGCAGGCATACATATTGTCATTCAACATGACATGACATCCCGCCAACGAGGATAACACTTCATTAAATCACGTGATAAGGCCTGCGAGTAAGCCTCGATCAGCCGTAGTAGGCCGTAGAAATGCGACCTTAAGCGATTTGACCCAGGGCTTTTGAACCAACGAGAAATAGTTCTCGGAGAAGACCTTTGTTCCGCTGAGGCAGGTCGACCCAGCGGGTTGGCCGTTTGTACCAACCGTCCGACGTTTAGTCCCAATAGGTGTTGTTTCCATTTTATACAGTAGCTGGTAGCTATTGCATCCATTCGGAAGACCATCTAAATGAGCAGGTCACAAACCCATTTGATCAAACCAGTTTTCCTGCAATCTGATAGTGTTCATGCCACGATGGGGTGATAAAATCCAACAAAATTTATATCCTAAATTCCTCACTTAAAGTATGAGAGCTCTGTGATCTCATGGTCGTCAGGCTTCAGAGATAAAGTTTTCTTTTGCCTGAAGCCAATTCGCCGGTGAGGTCAATTGGTGAATTAAATTTGGATTTTTCGAGGTTTGGTAAAACGGTGAGGTTTGGGGTTTTAAAATTGAAAATTAAAACAAGTTAAAAAATGTAAAATGATTCCGTAGTGTTAGGTCAGGGGTACAGGGTCTGGGGCAGCCCCGAGGTTCTCGGGGTCTTTCACTCGCGTTGGGGAGGATGACATATAGTCATCTCCCAGCCCAGGTTCTTCATTGCTTGTAAAAACTTACCGCCAATGGCTATCTTACAGAAAAGCGTATTTGCCTCCCATTGATGGTCTCGGGCGGTGAATAACATCACCTTGACTCACTTTCCAACGGCTAATAAATGATAACTAATGAATATCCTTTGTATCTAACAATAAGTACTGATGAACCTAAAACACCAAGTGCTTGTAGTTTACAGTGATCAGAGGATCAAACCTAAAATTTAGAAAATAAAAATATCCTTGAATCGCCTTTCAATAACCCATAGACGGTAACTAACGGGTGTCGATGGATCTAGCGATAAGCATCGAAGACAGCTTATCAAATATTGATCATTCAAAGCAATAGAAGGGATTAAAGCCTACATTCTCTTTGAAACCATAAATGGTAGAAAAATACCTCAGATTAAAACATTAAAGCACCAGTTGCCTTAGTCCACGCGAATAGCCTTCCTCCAAGGAAAAAGTTTAAGCTAGCTCATCCTCAGATTGTCATCCTCGGAGGTGTTTAGTAGCCGAAAGGGGAAAGAAAATGAAGAAAAGAATGGAGAAGGGGAAGCGACATCTGTGCACCGCCGTATCTATTACGAAAGTGAAGTGAGTGATTGATCCAAAGTTTAATGTGGGCCAGGGGCTTATATAAGAGGTGCTTTCCGATGTATAGGAAATTGCGAAAAAAAAACGAAACAGCTATTCTGAGGATAAAATGGGAAGGAAACAAGGGGGTGTAACAAAAACACCGCGTTAAAAGCGGGTGGAATAGTGTTGGAGAAATTGAATAGTAGTTTGGGAGATGAGCGATGCGAAGCGGGGGTAATTTCTCAAATGTGCGAAATTTTGTTGCATTTTTTAACTCTTCTTTCATACGGTCTACGTCTATGATGCAGAGTTTGACTCGAATTCTTCGTCTTTGGATCGACTCAACAGACTAGACATAAATGAAAAAGCACGAAAACTACAAAATTAACCCTGAATGCGTCCAGTAGAATAGTAGGGACCTTAATGTGCAAATCGGGTTAATTAGAATGATTAGTACCTGGCTTTTCCAAAGAGCACATAATAAATAGGGTTCAAAATGGCAACACTGGTATTAATCACACCCTGACCCTACGCATTGCTAGTCACTTAGTAATGGAAAGAAAGAAAGAAAGAAAGAAAGAGCATCTGCGATAACAAAATAATGTTCACAATAAATATTCAAAAGGTTGTGAATGAGTAATGCACAACTACCGTAGAATCATCAGCCTTGCTTTCGATAACTATCTCGAGAATGAATGCCATAAATTGAGTATCAAAAGAGCCTCCTTTTCTTGAATCAACCATAAACTTCCACAACCTAAGTGTTTGTTTGATGGAGTTCTCAACGATAATTTGCCTTCATGCCTCTCCCCGACCCGAGCTCTTTACCTTAGGACACTAACCAACCTAAATAGATCGGGACCCTCTTATTCCACAACTCTTTTTGTGTTGTAGGTCTGATGCCGAGGAATCGACCTCGCAAAAGTCCATGTAGCGGGGATCACAGGTGATTCCCGACGATTAAGGCTTAGGGCCTTTAAGTCATAAGGATCTTCGACAGCTAACTCTTCGAGGTTTCACCCCGGACTGGAATGGATTTCGAAACTCCAGCACCTCTGAAGCCTCATCCACCCGTCCACGGTGTAGCGAGCACTAGTGGAGGTGGCTCCCGACCGATTGGCTTAGAGACATAGAGGCTTTAAAGGCTTCGCCGTATACCCCTTAGACAGTGCTCGGGTTTTCCAGGGCCAGCGTTCTGATTTTCTTCTTTTTCTTTTCTTTTTCTTTTTGATTTTTCTTTTTCTCTTCTTTTATTTTGGAAGACACATTGGCCTTCTATTCATGGGGCTCCTTAACTTTATTAAAGGTGAGTGTGAAACTAGGTACGTTATTGCAATGTTTAGGAGATGACAATTTTGACTGTGAAGGCACGATGTGCAGTGTGGCAGTTTAGCTAAGGTGGAAGAAAAATGGTGAAATCAGAGTTCAGCGATCATCTACTCAATAGGCATGGAACCAATCTAACATGAATAGAATTGGACGAGTGTTTTAATTTTTCAAAGCGCAAGCTAAGCGAACACAAAAAAAATGGAGTGCAATATTTGAAAAAAGAAATTTGTATAGTATAACTGACTTCACAAAAGGAAAACCGGCCAAATAGGCATCACAAAAGACACTCAAAATATAACAAAAACATGAATAAATACCACTTCGCCTCTAACTCTCCTGACGAATGTCACATTGTCATGATAGGGCTTGGATTGAAGTCTGAAGAGTGATACCTCCTTGGTGGTCTTAACCGTTATTTAGACCCGGGAGACTTATGGCTCATCGGCACCTTATTCCTTCCATTTGAAGCGAATAAGCAAGTTAGGAGAAGAAAGAGAGGAAAAAAAAAGTGACAGTTAAGGAGAATTTGAAAATTACACCTTCATAATAGTTTCAAAAGTATTCTTTCTGGCTATATTTGATTCTACACTCCTAATCTTACTTAAGTACCACGCCCTAAAACGGAGTTCGGAGCGAAGATTATGGCGAAACAAAATTGAGGTACAAAATTGAGGCGAATCGCAGCACAGTAATTTTTTTTTTTTGAAGAAAATTTATATATATATATATATATATATATATATATATATATATATATATATATATATATATATATATATATATATATCTAAAATGACAAAATAGTGCACAATGCGGGAGAGAAAAGCAGAGTAAGCAACATTTGGTCTGAAATTCCTTGACCTAAGAAAATTAAGAAAAAATTGCGAAAAATTGAAAAATTAATCTAAAAACAAATGTGCTTAAGAATTAGAAAATCTAAGAAGAAAAATTAAATAAATCAAAATAAAATAAAATAAACTAAAATAAAATAAGAAAAATGAGCAAAGTGGGGCTGTGCTCCCAGACCAATTCATCAGCCTTTGGAGGCTGTAGCTGGGCTGTGAAGCTTAAATCTTGAGGTTAGTTATCTGAATCAAGACCATCACTATGCTATCTGCGGCGTGAGTGGGCTGTAATGTTTTTGATGTAGTGGCAAAAAGTTTGTACGGTGGCCACTAATTTCTTGAAGTTTTCAACATATCTTGCGGTGTTAGGGTGGCCTTTATGGTGTTAGTGCCCGGGGGTTGGTTGTCTTTGCGACGGGATGCTCTGCTAGTGCAGGTCGGGAGAGGCGAGGTGTAAATTATGCTCTTGGTGTTCTTCCAACGCTCCCTCTCCTTTGTCTTCCTTACTCAGCCAGAGGAGGATTTCTTCTTTCTTCTCCCGTGGACAAGTTTGCGGCCTGAGAATATATGAGGATTCGATAACCTCTTGTTGACCTTTGCTCCTCGCCATGGTGTCACTTTCGAAGCACTCCTTTTTGGATTCACTTCCTCTTGGTGAACATGCTGATTGGTGAGAAGTGAGATGGATTCTTTGCGGGATGTGAAATTTTTATCGAACCCATCGATTCCTTGCTCGAGGAGCTCTCCAGCATGTTAATTTTCGATTGGCTGGACATTCTTGCCCTTTGATCCTCTATTCTAAATTATCCTTAGTTTGCTCAGGTGAGATGGAGCTTTGTTGACCGGGGGATGAGGTTGGTGTGGTTCACTCGCTTTGTTGAGAAGTGGGGCATAATATGGAGACGGGAGGTGCATAAGTTGGGGAACCTTTGTAGGGTGCACTCGTCCATTGGTCTCTATAGTCCTCATGTGGACTAGATGGGTTTGGATTTCTCTGGGGTTCTTGATTACGCATGGACATTTATAGTCCCTCATTGACATGTATGCCTAGGGTTTCTCTCACAGGTATTGGTATCTTGCTCTCCCTCTAGGTGTTGACTGATCACAATTCAAGCTCGATTCGGGTTACGTGGGAGATTGACTTTGACTGACCTTCTCTTGGATTTCTAATCCTTTGGAACTTCTGCGGTAAAAACAAAGCCCGAACACTTGACGACCCGAGAAGCAATCCTACCTAAAAGGTTAGGGCTGTGAAGCTGAAACTAAGATTAACGTTAAAATATCTGGAGAGAAATTCACGAGGCTTGTGATGAGGATCACAGAGTGTTCATCAGTCATGTTGCACTTAGAGCACCATCGGCCCAGCGGCGCCATTTGATTCATACCACGAGTAGGGTGATAAAATCAATAAAATTTATATCTAAATTCCTCCTATAGTAGCAAAGCTGCTGCGATATAAGCGAGTTACAGGAGTTGAACTCGAGGATGGGTTTTCTCTTTGCCTGGAAATGACTAACGGTGGGGTTCAATTTGGTGAATTAAATTTGGATTTTCAGTTTGGTAAAAACGGTGAGGTTTTGGGGTTTTAAAACTGAAAATAAAAACAAGTTAAAACGTAAAATAGAGGATTGGCAGTGTTAGGTCAGTTTGGGGGTCTTCGTAGCGGGGTTCTCCGGTCTTTTCCTCGCGTTGAGGGAGGATGACTTATAGTCATCTCTGACCCAGGTTCTTCATTTAATTAGCAAAGCCCGACCGTTAATAACTATCTTTGAAAAATTGGTGTTGCCTCCCATTGATGGTCTCGGACGGAGTGAATAACATCACCTTGACTCACTTTCCAACGGGTAATGGTAGTAACTAATGAATGTCATTTGTGTCCCAACGATAAGTACAATGAACCCTAAAACACCAAGTCTTGTGGATTTACAGTGATCAGAAGGGATCGAACCTAAAATTTGGAAAATAAAAATATCCTTGAATGAAGCCTTTCAATAACCCATAGGCGTGTTAACTAGCCCAGACATCGATGGATCTAACGATAGCATCGAGGAACCCGAAAGCTTATCAAATATTGATCATTAAAAAGCAGCAGAGGATTATGAAGCCTCGTTCGGCGAAACCATAAATGGTAGAAAATACCTCCCGGATTAAAACATGGAAAAACCTCGGTTGCCTTGATCCCACAGCGAATAGCCTTCCACTCCCGAGGAAAAAGTTGCCAGCTCATCATGGATTTGTCATCCTCGGAGGGGGTGTTTGGTACTTAGAAAGGGAAAGAAAATGAAAGAAAATGGAGAAGGGGACGACGGGCAAAATCTTGTTGTCTATTACCCAAATGAAGTGAAGTGATTGATCGAAGTTTGTCTGTGAAGGCTTATATAGGTGCTGAAGTGTATAGGAAATTGCAAACAAAAAAACAAAACCAAAAATTTATTATAAGGATAAAATGGGAAGAAAGCGAGAGAAATTTAGCAACAAAAACCAAAGCGTCAAGCGGTGGCGATCTTCGGAGGGGTGAATAGTGGTAGGAGATGAAGCGATTGGCGGCGAGCGATTTCTCAGGCGATCGCGGGACGTTGACTTTGTTGTTGCTCTTATATGAGCTGTGATCGCGGGTTTGGCTGGAATCTTGTTGGCGGATAGGCTCAGCGTTTGACGATAAACTGGCTTTACAAATTGACCGCGAAATCGGATAACCGGTGAGATGACGGACCGCAGTGGCGCGATCGGTTGGTGGATGATTGGTACACGAAAGATGCTGAACGCAGCCGTGGGATTGATAGACTTTTGGGCTTTAATCGTCGATCTGCGTAACGAAGTCGCGATCGATGATGGCGGTTCTCTGACGATTCGGTTGGATATCGCCGAATCCGCGGACGGTATCGATCGATGATGACGGTTAATCTGAATGGCTTTGTGCGTCGTTGTTGGGAAAAACCACGACTTCAACGAACTCTGACCGGGATGACTCGTGGACGCGGTGTCTGGGTAGGAGATCGCGCCGACCGGGTTCGACTGACATCGTATGAGGATATTCTGAACAGAGACGACTCCAGGTATTACTGTATGATTCGCGCACGTGGCGGGTTGCGTACTTTGAACATCCATGCGGTGTTAACCACGGGACGCGGCTAACAACAGCTGCGCTGTTTATCTTTACCGCCGTTCGAATATTAACCCTGCCGGGCGAAACGTTTCTTGGGCCAAGCGGCGGTGTACGTTTGTGACACCGTTCGTTTGGATCAACTGTTCGACTGACCTGCGATTTCGGCATTCGTATTTCCGTGGCCAGCGCGTGACTGCCGACTGTGACTTGAATCTGCGACGATGTTACTGATTGCCTTCAACGCGATTATCGGGACGTCGTTTCGCTTTTACGCCCAGTTCGGAAAATGAAGTTATTGTTGCTCTGGCAGTGACAAATGTGAAGGTGCCGACGGATGATCTGAAGAACGTTGCAGATATGGCTGGCTATTGGCGTATTCAGGCTTATTCACGTTATTTCGCGATTAAAGCGGCCAAAGCAACTTTCTCGCGACAACTTCTTCGAATTTATGGCCGGGACCTCTGATGGATTAATAGACTCCCGGTTGTTGGTTGGAGAATCATATATAACAGTTTAAATTCATTCTGTTATCTTATTTGCGATTGTCTTCAGGCGGGATTCTTATCTAAGGTATTAAAACATATTCTCAGAGATAAACAATCTGCTTCTTGCCAGGTTTCTTGTCTTGGCTCAGCGGTATTGGGAATAGGTAGATCTGAAAGACTCTTAGCTTCTTTAATTATTGACAATTCTGTATTGTAGGTTGAGGTGGGTTATGCGTCATGTCTGATTATTCATTTCGCTACCGGATCTCACCAGTCAATCACTGCGTATGAGACGATCGGTTATGTAAACGCCGGATCTGGATTTGAACGTAATCTTTGAGTGATCCATTGATGTTAAAGATAAACAGCAAATTGGAAGACTTTTTGGCGCAGACCGGTGGATGGTGATCTTCAGTCTTTCACGAAGCCTTCGATCTCTCGAAATCGAACGCAGGCTGTGACGTCGAACACTGATGCTCGTATTGCGACGCTTTCGGTGTCGCCTCGCAACCGGCGCCACTGACTTTAGCGCCGTATCACGACGCGTTTGAATCCGGTTGGATCGTGAAGACGGACGACATGGATCGACGCCGGTATCGCGATTGAACATCTCGATCGATTAACAACGTTCGACGGTTGTGATCATCTTTATTTGATCTCGACGAAACGCTGATTGACCTGCGCTTTGCTGCGAATCAGGCGAACCGTAACAAAATAACGATTTGGAAGTACTGAAAGCGGACACATGGCGCTAAATCCGGTATTGAGCGGTGTGCTTTGGACTGCTCGTCAGGAACGTTCTGTTTGTTCCTCTTTTATAAAAATAATTGAGCGAGCTTATTTGCTTTCACCAAAGGGCCCGTGGAATCCTGTCATCGGGACAATGCGGTGGATATCGATAAATATCGGATAACCGTGTTGAGTCTTCGGTTTATTTCGACGCTGAATCTTCCCAAGCGGAAATATCTGTGCCCGAAATCTTGGACCGCATGTTTCATTCTGGCATTACCGTCTGGTTCAGCCGGGATGAGAATCGTATGAATGGCGATGGATTGAAGGCACCGATCGATACGATGCTGCTCTTCGGGTTGAGCGATATGACTATCGTGATCCGCGGATCGTAGTGTCGCTTCTTTGCTGGTTAACATTGATCTCTTTGTTTTCTTTCTTCCTTCGTTAACCGATTGTTTTCGAATCGCCACGCTCAATATTTCGGCGTGCGATATTGTGGCGGTGATGAAACGTTGATGCTGTTTTCTGGGTTGGATCTTCCACCGCGGGTTCTGGCGACATCCACGCTGGTTTTTGTCTTTCTAACGCTCGCGAGCGCGGCGCTCTTGAAGTTCAACAACTAACGCGCGCCGTTCGATGACTGTTAACGCTCTCGCGCGGTTCGGAGATCCGTTGGGTGATTTGCGATGCTGCGATGTCGGCGACGTCGATCGGGAGCCGAAACGGCGGTCTTGCGTCGCTCATCGTGTTCGTTCGCGGCGATAACGTTCGACCGCCGAAGAACAATATTCGAACTAATGACGTTCTTCAATCGCGCGTTCGATGCGGATCTTCAACGGTTTGTTTCGACGAAGTTGCTCAAACTTTCGAACGTTGTTACGTCAAAGTGTGTTAACGGAGTTGGATCGTCGACCTCAACGGCGATGACTTTGTGTTCGGCGACTGATCGTAATCGGGGTGATGATGGTTCTTTCGTTCTGGGCGATAATGATGACGGACGATCTTCGTCATCGGCTTCCGGTGGAACGGTCGTCGAATGTTTTATCGTATCACCGTCGTTTGCTTTCAGAAAATCGAGCGGTGATTCTGGATGCCGGCACGTTGGAAGGCCGTCTGACCGATGCGATGACAACCATCTTTGATGATGCCGACCAGTTCAGCGATCGGATCGACGGCGTTCAAAACCAATGATTCAATCAATCTGCCGTAACAGGTTCAACGTTTGATGACTTCTTGCGACGAAGATAAAACGGGGTTCGTGAATGCTGTTCCGCCATTTTGGCGATGAGATGATATGGGTTGCACGGGTTGCTGCGGCGAATGGCGGAGACCGACGTGGCTGCGTCAGGTACGGACTGGCGGTTTTGAGCTAGCGACATCGTCCCGGTTGCGGACCGTCAGGAAGATAGAAAATGCCGCGATGGTTGGATATTAGTGGATGACGGCGGAGTTGGCGGATCGAAGGCGACTGGGATCGAGCGCGTTTCGAGGATCGCCGCGTCTGGTGCGGGCGCGAAACGGTGACGCGCCGTTTTGTGAAGGATCGTCTGACGCAACCTCCATCGACCTCTCACTCTGACGCCTTCTTGCTGACGCCAGCATCCGGCCGTTAAAACCTTCGCGATTCGTTTTGTAACGAAGGTATGGTACGGGATGGTGGCGACACCGACGATCTTTCTGTTGTGGTTTGATATTGTATGGCCGGTCGTGGTAAGATAATGGTAACGTGTTGATGTTAACTAACAATCTTCTTTTACGTACGATAACGAAGAGAAAATAAAGGATCGAAGCGGTTAACAGTTGGTGAGCATTATTGCCATTCTTCGTGTTATCTTTTGGTTGGATATTGACGGTTTCTTGATATTCATGGCGATGAAGACGGAGGCTATTCAAATATGAAATAAACCCTTTAATTACTATATCTTTGAAATATTTAAATGACTCTTTTCGCCGTTCTCAATTCATTGAATTGGCGTCGGTTAAGATTGCTATCTTCGAAGCGATATAAATAGCCGATATTCAGCGGGTTGTTCGCCGAGGTCCTCAAATAACCCAGTAAGATTTTTAAAATACTTGTTAGGTGTGCATTCAAAGTTCCATATAGTCTAGAAATAGGGAGAGAGAGAGAGGAAGTTGCGGGGACCAATATATCTCAGCGGGTAATGAGACCTTTTGTGTAGAAGGCAGAAATCAGGTAGGGCCTGAATGTCTGGAAAGGTGGGTTCATAAGGGTTCACTACAATACTCTCCTACACGCTTACCTTGGGTAAATATTTCGATCATGGATTGATGCAGATCAGGCCTCATATACCTTATTTGTGATAGAGCCGAGTAGCTTAGCATGTATGAAATCAAAGTTAACTAAAAGTTAAGATGTCGATTTTCATATTCATATGACATATGTGTGTGTGTTTTTACTCACTATTGTTTTTCAGATCATTTAGCAGCACATATCATTTGGATTGGGCCAGACTCTTACCAAGTGTCTACCCTTTTCTTAGATTTTGAACCGACCCTCGAGGGGCATTTACTGCTATATATGTCAAGATAGTATTTTGTAAAGAAATGTATAATTTGAAATTTACTATAGCATTTTTAATTTATATTTTATCAAAACATTTATTTGTCTGTTTAAAATTGAAGACTATTTTCATTATTAATATCATGTGAATTAATGGCTCGAGTGGTAAAGAGTGATGGTGGGGTTACGAGGAAATCTCGAGCTTGAATCCTTGTATGAGGAATTCACTACAGCTTTATAATAAAAATAAATAAAAGTAAAAAATAAAAACATGTGAATTAAGTTTAACTAAGACAATTGATCATCTTACACAATATGACTTTATAGTATTTTACAAAAATCAAAATAAATAAAAATTTTGTAAAGATATTTTATCAAATAAGTTATTATATTATATTTTACTAAAAATAATTTAAAATAATTTGTGAAAACAAAATTTTATAGAACATGGCTAGCCAGGTCTTGAGGCCTTTATCAACCATGTATTGTTTATGTTGTTGCCCAATTTTTGTGTAAGCTCTAAGTAAAGCCACTTTCAGTCCTTTCAATTCTTTGTGCTTTGTATTTCTTTTATTGCCATCACCTTGAAAAAAAAAACCTATCTTAACGGTTACTAAGTGTATTAATGTTATATGTCATCGCTAACCGTAGTCTTATATGTCATCATTGAGTATCGAGTAGGTGTATATTGACCTTGACATATATAAAATGTTAATGAATGTGTTTTCCTATTAATCAATATAACTTTATATAAACCATGTATATCATGGTTTGTGTTCAAATAAATCATGGTTTCTTTAAAATATGTCAAGGTAAGGATCTTCCACCTGTTATAAATTGGAATTAGAAGCATATGCCATGATAGCCTTTGAAAAATTTAAAAATAAGCTTTTAATGTTGCAATGAAGAAGTTTGATGCAAAATAACTTGTTGGCATATTGAAAATTGTTGCTTAATCTAAACACTTATTACAAGATATACCTTGTTTTCATAACTATGACTTTTATCTTGTGCTTACAATGCACCATATAAATATGCATGTAGCTATTAAAAACACATGTATATCTTTATTAATTTGATTAAGTTGTCTCAGCACCGTCTCCACAAACAGAATATATTCAAAGAAGCTAAAAACAACTTTACTTAGAATAAAAGATACAAAGATAATGTGCATCGAGTTCTATTTATAATACATATCTCAGTAAAAACTCATGAATAATAGATAAATTTATACAACCAAAATATTAATAACCCATGTATGTATATACATCTTTAAATGTTCTATACTAAAAAACCATCCCAGGTCTTTAACTAACTTGCCCATTTTGCGCCAAAAAAATAAATAAATATTGACCTTCCATTAATTGCGTGGACAGAAGGAACAGTCGACATAATAAATCTTGTGACTACCTGGAAGGCTTTATTCACCAGACTAGCATGATTGAGTAGCCAAAAATATTAATGTGTTATATACATGTGGATCTAAAATACATCTTGAATTCTTCATTGGCGTTACCTATACCAGGCTAAAATGAGAAGGCGCAAAAAACAATTATTAATAATTAACATTAAAGTTCAGCCAATATAATGAGCTTTAAAATTACAAACTTTAATCTTATCAAATCTTGAGGTTGTAGTAGAGTTATATATGTACCAATGGTACATGCTGTAGCATAAGTCAACGGTGAAGGAGAAGTTATATTCTGCGTCACAATATTCTATGCTGTGCAAAAATGATGAAGATCCTGAAGCATCACCAGAATCCATTCGCACCGGTGCGAATTTTCCTTACCAAAACAGCCCCATTTGTTTAGCCCATAACTTTCTCATCAGAGCTGGTTTGGTGTTTGAGTAAGTTGGGGAAAACTACAAGAGTGTGATCCAAATATGTCCAGAAAGAACACTTTTGAAATTATGATGAAGGTGTAATTTTCAAAATGCTCCAACTGTGGTCCTTTTCTCTCTTTTCTTCTCTAGCATTTGTTGAAGCCCCGAAGCGGAGTGAATAAGGTGTCGATGGAAAAACATGAGTCTCTATCAAAAACAAGTACATTTCATCAAGGAGGAGTAGCACTTCCTTCTCTAACTCCAATCAGAGCCCCATTGCGGACAATGTGACATTTGGTTGGGAGAGTTAGCGAAGGAAGTGGCATCTCAATTATTGAGACAAAGTGTATTGTTGTTCTTTAAGTCTTTCACTTATGATACAATTTACCTAGACAATTCATGGAATATAAATGGGATGAGAACTGAGTATTTGACAAGAGAAAAATGTGGTAAATAGAGGCTTAGGGCCTTTCTATTAGGTAGTACCTAGTACTTGTAAGGTAGTACTGCGTGCCCGATAAGGTAATCTTTGCATTATATTGGATTAGTACCTACGCACTTGGAGTCGAAAAGGGGAAGGTGGTTTGAGTATAGTTTGACATAAAAATTACTAGGGATAACTGGGATTACACTTCTTTCCCCATGTATGGACACAAAACACTCGAATGAAGTAAGGCGCCTAAACATTTCACATATACTACCTAATTTGGTTTTGCATTAGGAGTCCTACTATAATTCTGTAATTTACATGGAATATATGAGATGAGAATTGAGTATTTAGCAGAAAAAATGTGGTAAATAAGGGTTTGAGGCCTTTCTATCAAGGTAGTGGTAAATAGGGATATTCTAATTCTATTAAATTTCCACCATTTTTAAAGCGAGCCATGAAAATCTGAGGCTAAAAATTAAGATTAGACCACCGAGTCAAACCCATTATCCCACCTCTACGTGCTACTCTTTTTTTTCCCATTTCCCCATATTTCAATTGCAATCTCAAATAAGATTCAAGGAGATGTTGAGTTAGATGGAAAAATTGAAGGCATTGATATTAGGATAATAGTGGGAGGTGAGGATGGGGACAATAATGTGCTGACACTAAACCCATAGAGAACATATATTTAGTAGACCCGACATAGGTTAGTTCTATTATGGGAATATAATTTTCTATGATATGAAGTAACAATCAACTTACAAAAATAAAGACGTCCATGCTACTTCCCAAATGCGACTTCACAGAACTTGAATGCCTAACAACCCCAAGTGGCGTCGAAGAATTCCATAATTTGGTGAGGTAGCGATCATGTAGAAATCACGAGTTCTGCGAGGGAAAAACTATGATGAGCACTTTCTTAACCATACCATAATGAAAATGAATTGACTTGTGATCTCTTTCTTAAGAAAAGACAATGGAAGCTTATCAAAATTTGTACTCATTTATTGAAAAATATGAATATTTCAAATAATTGAATACTCTGTTTGGTCTCTAAGAGAATTCTCATTAGGAAGAAATAGAAAACATGTAAAGGACCCTTTCTTCTTATAGGTTGAAAACATGTAATTAACTATTGATTTTTCCATTATATAATCAACACACAATTCACACAATTGTAATTAACTAGTGAAAACATTATAGGTTAACCATCACAAAATTCACACTTTTCCTCATTAAGTCATAAGAAATCCACATGAATCTAATTACAATTATATCCACATGAATCCTCACAAATCTGATTCAATTATATTACCTTGATTAAAAGAGACAACATTATCAATAATATAATTACAATGACAAATAAAAAAGATGAAATATTACATTTCACCTTCAACTTAAAGAGAATATTTTCTTTTTTTTATTAATATTGGAAACCAATTTCAAAGGAAAAAAGAAAGATAAAGAATGCAATTTGCGATTGGAGAGAACATGAACCATAGGCCTGATTCTTTTCGATTCTATCCACACATTGCTCACAATCCACGGATCAAGCAAAAGCAATCAAAGCCGAAGCATATTATAGAGCGGGGAAAGCAAGCCGGATCATGTATGTCGATCAAATAGCCTTAATTCTTTTATTTAGGTCGAGATCCCGAGGTGGTGGTATTTAAATATGAAGACATAGATAACCGAATAAAAATAAAATTGCTGCTCAGTTAATCCTAACCTTAAGGTTTCGAAAAATGATGAAGCATGCATATCGTGAGAGATACAAAGATGAAACAAAAGGTATGATTTTAAGGCGATTAAGCAGAAAGCGATGATATAGAGAGAAAGAAAAAGGGTTGCTTTCAAGAAAGTTACGGAATCTAAAACTCCATGTATGGAAAGAAATGGAAAAACCGGAAATGAAAAGGAAGGAAGGAAATGACAAAAATAATCACCGAGGTTTACGATCCTTTGAGATTGAGAATCCTCTTATTCTAAGATGTTAGAAAGACCCTTATACATATTCAATATCATTGGTATACTTATCTTTTCAAATTGTCTCCCAAAGAGTCCTAAAAATCGGGACATCTACTTTAATTCGATTTCATCAAACCCTTATTGTCGGATCTTTGACATTCTTAAACCCATCAAACACACAAACCTTTAGTACCAACCCAACCACCCTCAAAATACTAGAATCTACCTCATTGAGCTTGATGGATGCACTTGATGCAATCTACCTCGATCTTCTCAACCATGACTACTCATGGTTTTTGAGAAAACAAAGTGAACATCATCAGTGAGATCAAATGCGGAGAAACGACATGATAGGAGAAGCTCATCGGCGGGTGCCATCACACAAAGAGGTTTTGTTGGCGCTATGTTTCAGGGTGAAAAGGGAGAGGAGAGAAGAGATGTGGTAGCCAGAGGAATTTGGAAATGGGAGGCATATTAGGGTTAAATTCAAGAGGACTGGTGATGTGAAAAGAGGGAGGGAGGAAATTGGCGCCTTTGAAAAATGGGAGGAGAGAGGGAATCTCGTCTAAAACGGACATAGTGTAATTAAATATAATCTATCCTTATAAAAATAATTTGGACATCAACGTCCAGAAAGAATATTTTAGAAACAAAATTTAAAAATCAAAACTTCAATAAAAGTCCACTTCTTAAATACCAAAATTGTTTTTTTTTTTTATAAAAGTAATCATTATTTAATCTTTTTGCAAAAACTAATGTTTCTAAAATTAGTTATTTCAATTCAAAATTTGAGATATATGAGTTTGGTCACATAATTCTGACTTTTGAACCTAATTTTATTTTATATTCAATTAATTTATATTTTATAAATTATTTATTATTTTTAAAATTGATTTATATTTATCTCGAAATGAATTTTATTATTCATTTGAGTTGAGTCACCATTTGTTTTTTTTAAACATAAAGTAAGAAAAATAAATCCTAAAAAATTGTTTTGTTAGATCGTTCAAATTTGAAACATAGGGTCTTATTCTATAAAAATATATAAATTTGGAAATTAAACATCTTATTAAGGGACTCCTTACAATTTTATTCATATTAATTATCTAACGACAATGCATTTATTCAACTGATAGAGTTTTTAAATGCAGAATAAAAATTTAGTAAATTCATGTGTTATTATTATTTTTCCACGCACTTGGACATATATAAATATTAACTAACGTTGACTTATAAATTTTTTTGTCAAGGTTCCATCATCCCAAATCATGTGGAACAACACAAATAAGTTTTATGTATGTCATTATTGCTTTGAAGTAAGTTGTATATGTCATAATTGCTAATTTAAATACACAATATTGACATATATTGTCATAAGTCAAGATAATATATGTCAAGAATTGCATTTTTTCTTGTAGTGCATTTAGATAACAGGGTGTAGTTGTGACGCCCCAAAACCCGGGGGTTCATTGACCAATCTTCTACCCGTGGAAAACTTGTGGATGTCGGGTAAGCCGATACCACACTGTTGTGTCCCCTTTACCAGGACCCATAATATAACAAAAATCAAACAAAGTCTCCTTTGTACGGGGAGCTCTACCCAAAATACAACCTGTAGGATATACAATAACATGACCTATCCAGGGCCCAATATAACACAATGACCGCATGGGGTCCATCTATAAGTAAAAGTGGCCCAATCGGGCTCATTTATCCATACTCATTTAAAACATACAAAATTATATATAAAATAGTCCCATAAGAATTTAATTACAAATCTTTTTACACAAAATACAAGCTAGAACTAGTTTGTTCCAAGCATCTTTACAAAAATAAATACAAAGTCACAACCTGGCTTTCTTCACAACTCCGCGCCTCAAGGAAAGATCGTGCATCGACGATTCCCCCAGACCGAAATGGGAATCCCATAAAGGGTGAGGTACGCCCAAAGAGAGTAAACTTCCTGGCCAAGGGGCTACTCCCACCTAAGTCCACGTAATGGTCATGTTCACAATTCATACATTCACATTCCAAAGTAAAAACATGCAATTTCTACTATGGAATCCTATATGCCATGAAATGATGAGACTCACTATGTAATTATGCACTGAAGTCGCTACCGACTCTCTCACCCGAGCCCTTACCAACCCTACCACACCATGCGATGTCAAAGCAGGATAAAACCATCATTTGCTGGGATTACATCCAATGATCATTTTACAACAAAATTCATTTTTTTCAAACCAAAGCTTTTTGGATGTTAAGTACATCAATGATCATTTATATTCAAAATCATGCCTTTTTAAAGTGGTGGGGCCTAATTTCTGTGGTTTCACCGCAGGCTTCGCAAGCCTTCCTACACTTTCACAGGCTTTCACCGTTGAGCACATATGTATAGCAAAAAATAACGGGGCTTTCACCCGAGGGGGTATCTATCCCTACTTGATGTTACCCGACACATTTTCATTTTCCGTTTCCATTTTAATCAATACCTCTATTGGATGTTGTCCTAATAAAGGCGATCCCACCCATCACCAAAGTAGCTGTTGATTATAACCATGCACTCACACCCATGTCATGCGATGTTCCCATGCATAAATGCAATTGGATGAGCCATTGCATGCTATATCATGCGACATATATGATGAATGCTATATGAGCAATTTAATCATGCATTTTGCATGTATCATGGACAACTATATCAAACATGCATATAATCTCCACAAAATTTCATTCATTCATGTCAATATATCATACACGCATGCATATATCAACATTACAATCAAATCATTCTTTAGTCAAGTAATGATGCACTTTATCCGCTAGGCTAAATTATGACATAACATGTCCACAAAATAGCCTACAACATGCCATGTAATGGCCATGTCTACACACAATTCATCACATGTCAATACATTAAACACATATATTAACCTCCAATCATTACCACCTATCATGTCACTCAAACTCAAGCAATGACAACTTGATCCTCAAGACTAGTCAGGCATGTAGATGCCTACAAACATTCCACACAATGGAAGCCATTAGACTACGTAATAGTTCCAAACCTCGCTCGTAAACTAGTCCCCAATCACTCCCAAAACTGACACGCATCCATTAAATAGCCTAAGATGTAGAAGTCCCGGGAAATGGACCATAACTTGAGCTGTACAGGTCCAATTTAGGTGATTCAAAAGCCTACATCAATCTCACAGATGCAGCTATAATTTCCATGCAGAACATTAGTCCAAATTCCCTCTTTTTCCCAACCAAAATTCAGTCCTAAAATCTTGACAGTGTATGGGGTCAAAACAGGGCAGCTTGTGGCAGTCCCAAAAAATAAACCATAACCTGAGATATAAAGGTCCAATTTGGGTAATTCAAAAGCCTAACCTCAATTTCACAATTTCAACTACAATTGTCTTAAAGGACACTAGTCCAAATTCCCTCTTTTTCCTAACATAAAATCAGTCCTAAAACCTGGTCATAAACAGTTAACAGCCTAAGCTATGACAATTCCAGAAATTAAATGGACCATAACCTGAGCTATAGAAGTCCAATTTGAGTGATTAAAAATCATACCACTCACTCTACAACTTCAGCTACACTGTTGGCGAAGATTATTGTCAAATTACCTCTTTTCCTAACTCGAAAATCGCCCCAAAACTTGAACACAAAACAAGCAACAACCTGCTTATGACAATCTTAAATTAAACGGACTATAACTAGAGCTTATAGCTATCCACCTGTGTGAATTCAAAAGCCTAACCTCATTTTCACAACTTCAGCTACAATTGTCATGGCACAAGAAATTTCAAATTTCTTTTCCCAACCCAAAATAGTCCCAAAACATGGACACAAACAAGCACAATTCTGTTATGACAATCTAAATTAACGAACCATAACTCGTACTTATGTGAGGTCCAATTTGGGTACCCAAAATCCCAACCTCAAGTTCAATTGCAGCTACAATTTCATACACTGGCTGTAAATTCCCCTCTTTTCTAATCGAAAATCAGCCCTAAAAGCTAAACAGCATATAGGGTCAAACATGGCATTATTCCCTCATCCCAAAATTTTTCCAAACATATCTTTAGGGCAAAAAAAAAAAAAAAAAGAAAAAAAAAACACCAAACAACCCCTTAGGGCATAAAACATAACCAAACATCCCTTAAATGAAAAGAAACCCAAGAGTGAAGTTAATCCCTACCTTGAGTCATAACTCTAAGCAAGTTCCGGCTGGACTCAATAACTAAACCCAAAACCTCGATTTCCCGAACTCCTCACAATCCTCTACGGTCCCATGTTTCTGTGACTTACGCATAAATTTCCTTATTGAGTTAGGATGATCTTTTGTTCCCATTCCAACAAATTCCGATCGATAGAACTTCGTAGATTGAAAAGAGAAGTTTTGAAAACTCTCATCCTCTCCCTTTTCTCTCTCTGTAAGAACCACATGAGGAAATGAGCTCCTCCTCTCTCAAATTTGACTTATATAACTTAACCTTATGTTTTAAAGACAAGACCCACATCGCGCCACGTGTCCATGCCTAGTCTAGGTCCATTTCTATTCCGAAACAATTTATTTCATCCTAATTTAAGTTCAAATTCATTTTAAAATGAACTTTACTCAAAAAAAAATTTTCACTTTCGACATTTTTCTCAATAATCCCGTTTTTAGGGTCCACCAGACACCCGATACCTCGAAAATCGTGAAAATTTAACCTGTCCCTGACCAACGAAATTGGCTCTGCAGAACTGGGATTTCACGCACAAATCCAACCCGCTGGCGCCTGTTTCATCATCTAAGACTGTAGTACCAAGCCAAGAACCTATACTATTACAGAAATTTACCGTTTTACCAGTTTTTCGAAAAAATTCAAATTTACCCCGGTTTTACAATAGTTCTTGATCCTCCAGTAAGTGAAAGCTCTGAAATTCTTTGCTCCACTAGGAATGCATAACAGTAAAAAAATATTTGTAGTTATTTAGCTTTACCACACAAATTTTACAAAGAAATTGCGGTGATTTTGTTACATCAAGATGACAAAGGGAACACTACAAACACATTGAAATGTCATATATCTTCAGTGTTTGATTGCTTCAATGAAGGTTTTGAAATTCTTGATAGAAGATCCACCTTCACTCACACTGTTTGTAGCCATTTCCTTCAACTTCTCCACATTTGCTTTTATACCATCATCTGAAACCAATTTTTTGATCTTCTCCTTAATTTCATGCCTTGATATGAATCCATTTTCATCCGGGTTTAACTCCAATCCCACCTTCCATTTGTTGCATATATAACTCTGGTTGAGGAATTGATCTACGAAGTTGGGCCAGCATAGGAAGGGGACTCCCATGGCTAAGCCGTCTATGGTTGAGTTCCATCCACAATGTGATAAAAAATAAGCAACAGAAGGGTGTGCTAAAACCTCTTCTTGGGGAGCCCATGAAACATTCTTTCCATTTTTAGCTACTGTTTCTATAAAATCATCTGGGTATTCTGCAGCTGATCCATCCGCGAAGTTTGATCGAACAACCCACAAAAATGGGATGCCGGCGAGTTTGAGACCATGTGTTAGTTCATTGAATTGCTGTTGGCTTAAGATTGCTAAGCTGCCGAAGGTAACATAAATGACTGAGCCAGGAGGTTGTTCATTGAGCCAGGATATGCAAGTTAAATCCTTCGGCCATAAGTTTGCGGAATAATGACCAAGTTGATTACTTTAGAGCAACGGGCCAATTGGTAATATGTTTGGAATCAATTAACAAATAGAGTCGTCAAGTTCGTAAACAGAGTTGCAAAGAAGAGGCTTGAAGAACTATAGTCTGAGTACCTGTGAGAAATTATGGAAGATAATCTCTTGTAGCTTTAGACACCTGGGTACTCCAGAGGAATCTGTTGCTGCTTACATTGGGATTTCCTTTGGCACGGAGATCAACCGCAATTCACAGGAGATCTTGCATAAACATCAATTGAATTATTTCCATCATAACCAAGAAATTTCTCTCGGATACTTCCTGATATTGACAAAAATGTTAATCAACCAATTTTCTTGAAGAAATATTTGGTTAAAAGACACCAATTTTCTTGAAAACAAAAATTTGTCAATCTAGCCTTGCCCAATTTTTTTTTTGAAAATGACCAATTTTGTACAGAAAGATCCTTCTCCATTTCATATATTTACATTGTCTTTTAAAAGAAGATGTTATTTTGCAAGAAAAAAGAAAAAAAAGAATTTTAGAAATGTGGAAACAATAAATTAAAAGTTGGAAATAATTATACCATCAGTACTATTGATGATTCTAGCCTCAATGAGCTTAGGAATCTGAAGAATCCAAGCCAAGGTCCCTGGTCCGAAAGGACAAATCGGGACCCCCTGGATTCCCATCTTCTCTGCCTCCTCGATAGCCCAGCTCCCAAGTGATATGTCATAAATAACACAAGTGATCTGCATATGCTCGTCTTCATCGTTCAAAGTAGTACTGTTTCCTTTCTCAATCAAACCCTTCAAATGACTCGGCATGACTCTGTCAGCACTTTCTATTACCTTGACTAGACTGTCTAATGTCCTCCTGGATCCAGACCATCTGGAATGGATTCTAGCCGAACCCGACTCCGAGCCACCGCCTCGTCAGGCAGGGCAGCCACCAATTTTCCATGTATGAACTCGGAGTTAACAAAGGTGACCTTAATCCCATGATCAGCAATCCGGTGTGCTAACTTCATGAGAGGGGCAACATGTCCTTGTGCAGGGAATGGTATTATCAGCACATGAGGTTGAGCTTGCCTGCCCATTGTAGTAGCTAACTAGGCAACGCTTCCAACCTCTCTTTGTTCTTCACTATAACTGATTCTGTTTATTTAGGCGGTTCATGAATTATCTGGGAACTGAAGTGTGTGGCTAGTGTGCTTTGCCATTCAATCTTGTACCTTGTCTTTACAAAATGCCTTATGTGGCTCTCCATTGCGAAGGACTATGAAAAAAGATATGGGTTGTAAGGGCCTCTTCTTTTGGTAAGTATTATCGGGTTTTATTTTTGAAAGATTGGGGATTTTTTTTTTTTAGAAAAATAATTTTATTGATTCAAACTAACAATATAGCGATAGAAATATAAAATCAAAATCGCTTAAACCCATAGCCGATTTAAAACAACATCGATGCTAATAATGATAAATGAATCGACTGCAGCTCTATACATTCGATACTGAATCCCACACATTTAAAATTACTATTACGACTAAATACCTATAACACCGCTTACGCAAGATATTAACCCACTTTGTCTCGTCTCGAATCACCTCACACAAATAAATACCATATCATGACGACAAACAAACGCCGACAAGACTACATAACCACATCACACCAATAATACGACTAAATTACGAAAAACAACGAAACCTATATCCGCGCACAACTACTTTATCGGCGTAGTTCATGAAAAGAGACGCAGTAGGAACAAACATTCTGCCCAAGCACAACAAAAATCACCTATCCTTACTTGGGCCGAAATACGCTAATGTTAAAGCTTAAGCAGGTGCGAGGCAGGTCGAGGCTATGGATTCATCCTCTAGCATGACCTGTCTTTAGTACTACTTAAAATATATGTTACAAATTATGGTATGGATATTTTAACAATTAATTGCACAAAAAATCAAAGCATTATAGTGGTACTAAATATGTGCAAATAATGAAAATTTTGCTCGGTTATATGTCTTTTTTTTTCGAAAAGAGAAATTTCATTGATTCAAATCAACGATGTGAATTAAGTTTAATTAATATAATTAATATTACACAATATTAATTTATAGTATTTTACAAAAATCAAAATAAAAAAAATATTTTATAAAAACATTTTATCAAGTACCCTTGTGTATATAAAACACCAAAATAATTAAAATAATTTATGAAAACAAAATTTTATAGAACATGGCTAGCCGAGTCTCGAGGCCTCTATCAACCATGTTTTGTTTATTCTATTGCCCAATTTTTTTGTGGGCTCTAAGTAAAGCTACTTTCATTCCCTTTCAGTTTCCCTTGTTCCTGCATTTGTTTGGCGTCAACTTTTAGACAACAGGGTGTAGTTCTTGATTCTCCAATTGAAAGCGAAGTAATTGAGCCTGTCTGTCGGGCCACTTCGACCAACCTAAAATTCGGCCAAGGCTACCGGGCTCTAATTTTACCTGCTCAAAAATTGGGCCAAAATTGGCCTGCCAACTCAATCAGCATCGGGTCGGGCTAGCCCAATTTTTTTCTGGTTGGCTTGATTTCCAAATTAAAAAAAAAAAGTGCCCCCATCCAACCGCTCTGTAGTTCATCATTTTGGAAAACCCTAATCTCCATTTCTCTTCTCTCTGGCTCCGAGCACTCGCATTCAATCTCATAATTCGTGTCATAATCGAAAAAGTCTCATCCAACTCTAAATTCATTATGTTCCAAACATACACTACTTTAATGTTTCTAAACCCTCCTAGGAACACCAAGCTTTCACCTATTGCCCAAATTCATCTCTCAATTTCTTGATTATTCTTGCATTCATCGATCCAAAATCGCCATAGTTCCATCACGCAGGTGCGTCTAATTAGAGGTTCAATTTCTTATTCGCTTTCTTCGGCCCGGTTGATGCTGATCGAGATGTACGGTTGGGATTTGAGGGAGCAAGCACAATGGGAATCGAGGTCGTAGAACCGAAGAATGCCTGACACTTGGAGGAGAGCTGACGAATCGCCTCCATCAAAGAAGATGCTCTTGTAGTAGAAGCCAATCTTTCATACTGAACAAGCAAAGGAGGCTTGACTGTTTTTTTGTGGGAGGTGACATTAGCGAGGCAAAGCTTGACTTCCACTTCCATGGCATGTTTGGCTTATAAGAAAGATTAGGAAAGGGGAAGGAAGAGTTTCTCCATCTTTCCCAACAACCACAAGAAGCTATTGTACCTTGTTTATTTGAAAGTATAAGACTTTAATGCAGAATTGATTGTGACTCATATCTAGGTAACAAAACAAATATTCAAAATCATTGATTTTTATTCAAATAAAAAAAGTTATATTCAAAACTTGATTATTATTATTTTTTTTTTACACACATAGGTTTGGGCTGGCCTCATACAGGCTGGCTGAAGTTAGCAAATGATAACCTGACGCCACTGTTTCTAAATGCTCGACCCAACCCAATTCGCTTCGACCACAGTCCGCTCCATCGGCCCACCCGAATTGCCAACTCTACCTCCAATCAATGAAAGAGCACAAATTCTCTGCTCCACTAATAATGCATAACATCAATGTATGTAGTTATTTACCTCTACCACTTAAATTTTACAAAGAAATTGCCATAGTTTTGTTACATCAAGATGACAAACCAAACAATACAAACACATTTAGGGTGTATTTGGTAAGAGGGAATTGAGAGGTGGAATGGGGATGTGATTACCCATGTTTTGGCTGAAATTAAAATGAGAAATTGAATGAAAGCTCCAATAATGGGGATGCAATTATGTTTCACGTCGTTTTGGTTTCCGAACAATGAAAACTTCAACAACTTTTAAGTTCCATACAATTAGAATTGCTTAATTCTGTTTATTTCCTACGGTTTCTTGGTAGCCAAGCAAAGTGTCTTGGATGGCTCTGATGATCGTATCTCTGTTCAACGACTTTGTGAAATGGATTTACTCACATTGTCAAATTATGATTATTTCTTAAAGTAATATTTGAGTTTAAAAGGAAATATAATATTTGATAATTGAGAAACTCTTATAATTTAGAAAGATAAGTTTTGTAAATTTGAATATAAATGTTATTTTTAAAAATGTTTTATATTGGATTTAAAAAATTTTATTTAAAAAAATATATTTTTTACTTATTTTTAATTCCAAAAAATATTTTTGATAAGTTTTAGAATTTTTTAAAAATTAAATTGATTTTTATAAATATATAAAAGGTATAGTTGGTCATCAAAGACATAATTATCTATCTACTTTCTAACTCTCATAATTTTTCTTAAAAATAACTTTTTAAATATTAATTTTTATTTAAAATAAATTAAAAATTATTTAAAATTATGTAATCGGGTATTGTTGTTAATTTATTTCTTTTTCATTCTAATTCATGATATTAGTAAACAATAAAATGAAAATAAACAATCGTATAACATTCTTAAACTAATTCAAAGATAGGACCCATCAAAAATAAGAATTGAAAGGAATTCCTGATTCCCATTCCAAATTCCAATATACCTCAAATAATTAATTTTAGAGATTAGGGTATAAAGAAATATCTTCAATGACGGTCTTGAAAAATAAGAACAGAAAAAAATTCTTCATTCCCATTCTCAATTCCAATATTCTTAGCAACCCTTAGAGATTGCGATATTGGGAAATATCTTCAATGAAGGTCTTGAAATTCTTGCAAGAAGATCCACCTTCACTCACGCTGTTTCTAGCCATTTCCTTCAACTTCACCGAATTTGCTTTTATACCCTCATCTGAAACCAAAATTTCAATCTTCTCCTTAATTTCATGCCTTGATACGAATCCATTTTCATCTGGCTTCAACGCCAACCCCACTTTCCATTTGTTGCATATGTAATTCTGGTTAAGGAATTGATCTGTAAAGAAGGGCCAGCATAGGAAGGGAACTCCCATGGCCATGCCGTCCATGGTAGAGTTCCATCCACAATGGGATATGAAACATGCCACAGAAGGGTGTGCTAAAACCTCTTCTTGGGGTGCCCATGAGACAATCTTTCCATGCTCAGCTACTCTTTCTATGAAACCATCTGGGTATTCAGCAACTGATATTCCATCGGTGAAGTCTGATCGGACAACCCATAAAAAAGGCCGGCCAACGAGTTCAAGACCAAGTGCTAGTTCATTGAATTGGTGTTGGTTTGAGGTAGCCATGCTGCCAAAGGCAACATAAATGACTGATCCAGCAGGTTGTTGGTCGAGCCAGCTGATGCAAGTTGAATCCCGAGACCAGAAGTTTCCGGAATAATGACCCCGGTGATTATTACCAGCAATCAACAACGGGCCAATTGGTAAATACTGTTTAAATCAATCTAGAAACAGATGGGTCAAGTCTGTAAAAGAGTTGCAAAGAAGCCACTCTGGAAACCTGGGCAGTTTGATTTTCATGTGAGATAAAACCGAAAAGGCTCTTGAAACTTAGATCACCACAAACTTCCAGGGCAATATGTTGGTGCTCAACACTGGGATATCCTTTGACACGTTGATCAATTCATCACTCAGAGGAGATCCTGCAGCAGATATATTTCAATGAATACCAATATAATTCTATCAAAACCAAGGATAAGGTGTACAATTGCCCTTGAGTTTTGCACACATGTCCCACTTTGTTCATGAATTTTTTTTTTCCAACATACCTCTAACGTTTACTTTTATAGTCATTTATACCCATCCTCTTAAAAAAAATCACAATCGGAAAACTCTGACATGTATGTGGGGTGTTAACCATGTGGTTTTACCCTCCGTAAAAAATCATAACTAGTATGAAAACTCTAACATGTATGTGGAGCGTTAACCAGGGTTATCACAACTAGTCTGAAAACTCTAACATGTATGTGGGGGCGTTAATCAGGGTTTTAAAGACCGTTTGGTTCGTTTGTGACCTTTTTTTAAAGGTAAGGACATGATTGAGGTATAGAAGTAAACATTAGATAAAAAAAAAGTTTAGTGCCAAAGCAAAGTTTTGTGGTGCAAAAGGACAAAACGGCACCCACTGAATTCCCATCTTCTCTAATACTTCCATTGGCCACCGCCCAAGTGCTGTGTCAGAAATAACACAAGTGATATGCTCATCTTCATCATTCGAGCTGTTATGTTTCTCAATCAAACCCTTCCAGTTACCGGGCATGACTCTGTCGAAACTTTCTGTTAACTTGTTGAAATCTTTCCGATCGTCCCCTCGATCTAGACCATCAGGGATAGAGACTAGCCGTATCCGACTCCGAGCGGTCGCCTCTTCCGGCAGCGCAGCCACCACTTTTTCATGTATGAAGTCGGAGTTAACAAAGGTGACCATAATCCCATGATCAGAAATCCGATGTGCTAACTTTATGAGCGGAGCAACATGTCCTTGTCCTGGGACTGGTATCATGAGCACATGAGCTTGCCTGCCCATGGTAGCTGCTAATTAACAATTGGAAACAACACTTCCACCCTTTGTAATCCTTCTCTTCTACTTTATCTATGTATGTATGCATTACTGGAAATTAATGTCTGTGGCTCATGTGCTTTGTCAAAATATCTTCTTTGAATTTCTATTGTAGACATGGGCGGCTCACGTGCTTTGTCAAAATATCTCCTTTGAATTTCTATTGCAGACATGGGCGGCTCACGTGCTTTGTCAAAATATCTTCTTTGGCTATCTTCTTTGAATTTCTATTGCAGACATGGGCGGCTCATGTGCTTTGTCAAAATATCTTCTTTGACTTTCTATTGCAAAGGACCATAAAAGATAAGGTACACAAAGGCGGCTTCTTTTGCTTAGTTAGCATTCTTCTTACCGTGGGTAATATGGTATTTAGATCCACTATTTAATGGGCTTAGGACCTGCTTAGTCATTTGGCCCACGTTATGAAACAGTCCAAGCTCATTTATCATAGTAAAACCACGAGGCGCTACTCAAACGGGAGAAACCTGAAGAAAGCCAGGATGTTTTCTCATGGACTATCTCTGCGCTTATCCGTCTAATTTTAAGATTCCTCTACGGCCATCCTATCAGAGGCTGAAAAGCTCATTACTTGATAAGATAATGGGCAAGTAAAATACGTGAAAGAATATTTATCACGATTTTCCAAATAAATCCTTATTTCCCGAAAAGATTAATCCTTCATAGCGAAGCACTGCTGAGCATTAAGAAGAGATTTTATCCTCAAGATTAAGAGATTTTCTTTCTTAAAATCAAGGAGAGATTCGTGAACCACTTTCTATAAATCGAAAAGATTCCCCACGATGGAAGGGTAAGCAATTCCAATTTCGTACCCTTCTTCTTCCACGTCAGGTCGACTTAATCATCGAAGAGGCGCCACCCAATCGCTGTCTGATCACCCTTTGCGTGTCCATATCAGAATGTAAATGCATGTAGATTCGATGATAGCAACAACACCGGCTATTGCCTCGTGGTAATCGAATAAAGTCTCATCTACATGATGCGGGTCACTCTAAGGATTGTCTAGTACTCTTCACCACCTAGAGAATTTACTCGATTCCCCCTTCCATGTCCGACAAATCGGCGCAAATGAACGTCAACCAATCACGATCCAACGAGGAGGACCAATTCCTCCATTGGCATCAAGACATGGAGAGAAAACAGGAGGAGCAAGCAAGGCAAATGAAGGAGCTGCAAGGCCACGCCGAACTCTTGCAGTGGGAGAATGACCAATTATGAGCCCAGATAGAGAAAAGCTGCGATCTTCCTATAAGAGATATGATTTGTAGTTTTTTCTAATCATGAGCTTTTTATCCCTAATCAACTATCAGTAATTGATTAGGTGTCTACCAAGCACCCTATAAGAACGGATTAAAGGTGAATCAACTATCATCTCCTTATAGCTCCTCCAATTAGCCCAACCAAGCATAACCAATGTCTTTAAAATATTTTTTTGATAAAGTTCTTTTACTTAGGTGCTATCTAGTTCATTGAATTGGTGTCGGGTTAAAATTGTTATGCTGCCAAAGGCAATATAAATTACTCAGATATTCACGTTGTTCATCTATTTCCTTCACAACTCTTACCAAGACTATTAAAATATTTGTTAGGTGTACGTCCAAAGTCCCACATGATTTAGAAATTGTGATGCCCCAATTTCCATGGGTCATTTTTTTTTTTAACAGGGTCCATGAACAACATTCGTGAACAGTGTCCATGAACAATGATTTCCAAACAAAGGCATGACATGCATACTGTCATCGACTGCTGGGCACATATGCGCACACCGCGGCGTACCGCCACACACTTCGGCCATGCACCAAGGCACTCGCCGCACCTCGACCGCCCTCGTACCTCAAGCCCTGGCGTCGCGTGGACACTAAACTCTATGTGGCGACACGACCAAAATTTCTATCGCGACAAAGAGCTCTTCCTTCACGCGATGCAGGACTTTGGAAAGTCTGTCTCCACCCTATCATGAAACAATTGTTATGTCGCGAAACAAGGCCTCTCGACCTTGACCACATCCTGTCGCGACACCGTCCACAATCGTGACATGGAAACAAAAGGACTCTGTCGCTATAGAGAAGCCCTCTATCGCGATAGAGAAGCCCTCTGTAGCGACCCAAGCTACCCATTCCCATCCCAAATGCAACCCCTGCCGCGACATGAGGCCCTAGCCTGCAGGGCGAGCGCACGATGCCTGGGCCAAGCCAAGGCTTCCCAGCCGCCAAGCAGCCCAACCCGTCGTGGCCCCGCCCAGCCGGGACGGTGCGCCTAGGCCGACAGTCCCGCTGCGACACGGGTCAGCGTGGACCCTGGCCGCGACGCACTTCTTTGTCGCAACAGGTTTCAAACGGGCAATAGTCCTCTGGGCCCCCTCCCACACCCCGCTCCCATTTTTCTTTTTCCTTTCCTTTTCAAAGCACCCTAAATTCAACATAAATTAGTCTTTTTATCACAAAGACAACAGGGAGCTCAGAAAACAAAATATATAAATCATACAAAAACAAGTTTAATTACAACTCTGTGTTCTTTAATTACCATTACGTAAAACAGGTTTTCCAATCTAAAATTTACACAAGATGTGCACAAGGCCAATATGGCCTTTTCGCCAATTAAGGTCCTGATGAGCTTCATCGCCCGTTATACCTCCATCACTTGAAATTATTTTCCCACGATAGGGTGAGCAATGCTCAGTAGTTGAATTCTCCTACAAGGGTTACTCCCCACCTAAATGTCCATGCAATGGCAAACATACACACATTCAAGCAAAGTATGCATATTCCTACTCAAATGTCTACATGCCATGGATGAGAATGTGACTCACCCTTTCCAATGTCCCGAGTCCTCACCGACTCCCTCACACATGCTATTGCCAAGTGTGAACTCGTCATTTCTCGATGACAACCAAAGATTATTCTTAATCATTTCATATTTTCATTTACAACCATGCGCCTTTTGTGGGTAGTGGATTTTTTGTGTTGCATCGCAAGCTCCACAAACCCATACACTTTTACGGCCTTTACCGTCGGGGCCCATAACCGACCATAATTGACGTCTTTCACCAAATCTATCCCCAACTCGTTGATACTCGACACATAATTATTCTTTACCATTTCATTAACTCGTACGATCATTTCGACGTTGTCCCCATTAACTCCGGAGCCCACCTAATCACACCATACGCAGCGTTACTGACAACCTCAGACTCCATGACACACCATCGCACACCAACACAACGCCGATTCCAACCACGACTCACACCCATGTCACGCGATGCTCTCGCATACGCACGAATTACGCCATCGTTTACTCATACCATGCCACATATATGATGAGAGGCTATACGCACGCCTACCCATGCACATTTATTCGTGCATCATTCGACATTTACATGTAGATGAATACAAATTCCTTAAATATTCATACCATTCACGCCGCGCTATCAATTCAAGCAATCCATGTTAATACATCAATTCTAGCATGCATCAACAACATACTCCTCAACCAATCATGTTATTCATTTTAGCAATAACACCCAAACAATACACATGGACAATTTCAGTCCAAGATCAGTCCCGAGATTGCCCTAATATAGTCCCAAAACTTTGGTTCGTGACTGCCCCGAGACACCTAAATTTAGTCCCATCGCCCAAAGGCAACTGTACTTCAACTTCTAAGCTGTCCAAAACAATCCCCTAAACATCCAAATTCCTTTGATCTTCATCCAAAGACAATTCCTTTACATCCAAAGATTCGGTCCCCGATCTCATGGATTGGAATACACTAATTTCATTTCCTCGGTCCCAAAACCTCTAAGCTATTTGAAACGACTCCTTAGACACGATTAAAACCAAGATGGTAAAAACTCTTACCTCGAATTTGTCAAAACTCCCGATTCCTCGGTCTCTACTGCTCAAGTCACAGTGATTTAACTTCCCTCTCTGGCCCACTTCCGAAACCCAAGCGTCCAATAGCTGAGCACCTGCAGAGCACAGAAAAGCTTCTCTCTCTACTTCTTCTTCTCTCTCTTCTCTCCCTATTTTCATTTTTTTTTCCTCCTCCCACCGAATTGTTTTGTCCAAGGTCAAGTGGGATGTCCTCTTTACCACATGTCACCTCCCAATTGGCTCTCTTGGATTTCCCCTATCCACTTATCCATAACTTTGGAATTCCATCCAATCATGTGGTGACACATGTCCCATATGGGCCCCACTTAGACTTGTGTTTGACTTGTTCTCTATTTAACACGTTACTCAACGCGAGCCACTCGTAACATCGCGCCGTCACCTCGTGCACTACCTCGCCGCCTCGAAAAACGGGAATTTCAACCGGCCTCAAATTCGACGAAACTGACGCAGAATACTCTCTCATGGCACGATTCGACGCAAGTCCGTTTTGTCATCCGAGATTTAGAAATATTTCAAATTTTTGACTGAAATTACCGTTTTACCCTTTCTCAGAAAATTTGATTTTTCTTGAGTTTTACATTCTTCCTCCCTTAAAAAAAAATTCTTGTTGAAATTCCACACATACACACCTCGAATCATATGCATATAAACTAGTCATTTAACATCAATGACCACTCTGACGTGGCCATCAACCAGTCCATCCTGCTGGATGACATCACCCGACATGTCCAATGAATTCCTCTCGTGTCCACAATGAGAGAATTTTTGAGATCACTAGCTCACAACCCAACATGTCCTGCTCTCACTCACCCCAGCCCCTGCGGAGTGACTCAGCCATGTAATGGCTTTCCAAGGTCTTAACCTGGCTTCTCCAAAACATTCACAATTCGCATTCGCACAAATGAATGCATGCATTCTAATTGGAACAATACTCTTGTCGAAGTGCGAGGAGTGTAAACAAAAATTCCAGATATCAACCGATCTACAAAGCTCCTGGTCATGCATCACAAAATAGACACGCCCGATCCTTCAAGTCCTACTGCGGATTCCGACGAACTTCACCCATGCCCCGCCTTCTAGTCATTCTGCGGCAACAACCAATGCCTCGGTGCTGCACCTCGACCGACATCGGCCCTTGGCCCGTGATTCGGTAGTATAACAAATCGCGTCCCATGTCCCATCGATGGTTAGGATCAGGTGTCCCAAAGTCCAGGATCCTTACCTACGAGGGCAATCTCGCCTAAAATGTCCGTGCTAGTGACACCTGAAAACACGCCTATGCCCGTCAGCAAGAGCACCGGGGGCGTCTCCCATCTGGGATCCCGGCTCCGCCCTGCAGTCGCGGCCCTACACGAATGTCCTCGTGGAACAGAAGTCCTTCGCTTCTTTCCCGAGCTAGAGGAAGAGTGACTCTCCTTCCTTTCCTCACTCCGGTATTTCTCAGATCCACGGGATGTCTGCGGCAAGCCCTTTGAGCCTCCCTCTCTATGGCCATAAGCTATCCCGACCATGTAGTCTCATGTCCCTCAGAGGAGGAGTCCTACGATTTTTCCTGCACGGTCAATCCTCGACCCATTCTCAAACTTTTACCTCGCCATGTCTACGCTCACATAGTCGCCGCAAAGCAGCTAGCTCGTGAACTTAGCCACGTACTCCATCATCACATCGCTCGCTTTCCACTCTAGGAACTCCTAAACCTTTGCATACCTAACAGTGGCCGAAAAGTACTTGCCCATGAAGAGCTCATGGAACTCTACCCAAGTTAGTGCCTCTATGTCCCTAGAGGTCTTAACCCAGTCCCACTACACCTGGGACTCACCCTACGAATGCAAACAATGCATCTCCACGCGTGATCGAAGGTGATTCCATGGCTCAATACCTTCTCAATATGCCTGAACTTCAATGAGTCCCGCCACCATCTGATCTTCTCCTCTGACAATGCCTGAGGGTGATGACTTAAACCCTGTGAGGTTACTCGCACTCCTCGACCCCACCGAATTAGCCTATGCAAAATTGGAAAATGTAGCTACCATGGCCTCCATAAAGGATCACGATAAAAAAATGGGCGTGGTCGACACACCCCGTGGACGCCTCGGCCCTCACTTGCCATCTACACATGTCAAATGGCAACAAAGTTATTAAATTTCTATCTTGGTCTAACTAGTAGTGCACATGCCAACCACTAATTGACTAAGTCTTCATGAACAATTCCGTTCATCCATTTTTCCTTAGTGGTGCTAACTGCCAACCATTAATACAATTCAATTCAATTTCAGAATTTTCATGTTCATTTTGTTTTCCAAACCCCTAAGGTTATGTTTTCTAACCCTAGTGTTCCATATATAATTCAAGCACACATCACACATACCAATTTATCAAAATGCACAATGGATGTATGATCTAAACTCGTGTCCCATCGAGTCCTAGGTATTCGTGTACCTAAGCTCTGATACCAAGCTGTGACGCCCCAATTTTCGGGGTCATATTTTTTTTTCTTTAACAAAGGTCTATGAATGCTCTCGTGAAACATTGTCCATGAATACTTAATTCAAACAATGCATGACATAGTACACTCACAGCAGGACGGAAACACGCAGGCATCATACGGCCGCGATACTGTCGTACACCGCCTCAGACCGCGCGATCACTCGCCGCCGGCCGCCCCTAACCTCAAGCCCCGTCATGAAGACCGAAACTCGTCACGACACAAGACCGAACATTCCCTATATCGACAAAGAGTTCTCTATCATGACAGAGGACTTTGGAAAGTCTGTCACCACCCTATCGCAACACAATTGCTGAGTCACAACACAAGGCCTCCCAGCCTTGACCACATCCTATCGCGACATGGAAACAAAAGGACTCTGTCATGACCCCAGCCACCGAGTCCCAGCCCCAAACCCTATCGCAACAAGAAAATTTTGTAGAACACGGGGCCCAGAGTCTCTATCGCGCACCCAAATTCGTCCCGAGCGCCTGTGCCGGGTTACGCTGGGCTGTCGACAAGCCCCGGTCGCGACATGGAAGGCCCTATTGCGCATATTGTGGCTAAAGGACCCCCGTCACGACACTTCTTCTATCCCTATTAAAGGACTCAAATGGGCAAGAAATTTCAGTCCTCCTACACCTCCGCTTCCCATTTTCTTTCTTTTTCCTTCCTTTCCAAAGCACCCTAAATTCAACATAAATTAGTCTTTTTATTACAAAGACAACAAGGAGCCCGAAAAACTTACCAAAATATATAAATCATACAAAAACGAGTTTAATTACAACTCCGTGTTCATTACTTACCATTACAGAAACAGGGTTTTCCACCCAAAATTTACATAATACAGAACAAGGCCAAATCTGGCCTTTTCTTCGCCACTAAGGTCTCGGATGAGCTTCATCGCTCGTTGTACCCCCAGTACTTTAAATTATTTTCCCATGACGGGGTGAGCAATGCCCAATAGTTGAATTCTCCTACAAGGGTTACTCCCCACTTAAGTGTCCATGAAATTAAGAACATACACACATTCAAGGTAAAGTACGACATTCCTACCGAACGCCTACACGCTGGGCTGACGAGAACGCGACTCACCCTTTCCCATGTCCCAAGTCCTCACCGACTCCCTCACACATGTTATTGCCAAGTGTGAACAACTGTCATTTTCTAATGACAACCAAAGCTTATTCTTAATCATTTCATATTTTCATTTACAACCATGCGCCTTTTGTGGGTAGTGGATTTTTGGTGTCACACTGCAGGCTCCACAAATCCATACACTTTTACAATCTTTCACCGTTGGGGACTATGTCTGACTATAATTGATGGGTCTTTCACACTGGGGGGAATCTATCCCAACTTGCTAATACCCAGCATAAAATTATTATTTACCGTTTCCTTACTGTGCGACTCATTTTTGACATTGTCCCATTAACCGAGCTCACCCAATCAACACCATTCGCAGTGTTGATTACCAATCGTGTACCCATGACACACCATCGAACACCAAAAACAACATCGATCTCAACCATGCACTCACACCTATGTCATGCGATGTTCTCGTGCATATGCAATGCAATTATGCCATTGCCTACTCATACCATGCTACATATATGATAAGAGCTATATGTGCATGCCTACCCATGCACATTTATTTGTGCATCATTTGGACATTTATATAGAGATGAATACAAATTCTAAATAATTCATACCATTCATGCCCACATATCAATTCAAGCAATCCATGTTAATACATCAATTTAGCATACATCAACAACATAATTTTCACACAACCAATCATGTTATTCATTTTAGCAATAACACCCAAACAATACACATGGACAATTTCAGTCCAAGATCAGTCCCGAGACTACCCTAACACAAATTCCAGAAACTTGCCTGTGATCGTCCGAAAATGCTCCCGAACTTCTTCCAAGGCAACCCATAATTTCAACTCACCGGGCCCAAAACAAATTCCTAAACATCCAGCCTTGGACTGTCCAAAGACAATCCCCACATCCAACATTCGGTCTCATTTCTTTAGGACTAGAATACACGACCATTTCCAATCCCAAAACCCTAAGCCATTTGAACTGCTCTTAGACAAGGATTAAACCAAGTAGGAGAAAAACCCCTGCCTCTTGGAGTTTGTTGAAACTCCCGATTTCCTCGGTCTCTATCAAGCTCTCACGTGAGTGACGAACTTTCACCCTGTTCACGGGAACCGACCGTCCGACCGTCGTAAAACCTAGAGATGTACTTTCCTTTCTCCCTATTTTCTTTCTTTTTCCTCCTCCCACCAAATTGTTTGGTCCAAGGTCAAGTGGGATGTCCTCTGGGCCATTACGTCACCTCCTATCGCCTCTTGTGATTTCTCCTATCCACTTATTCCATAACTTTCGGGATGATTCAATCACAGACACATGTCCCATATGGCCCCACTTAGACTTGTGTTTGGCTTTTTCTCTATTTGACACATGGCTCAATGTGAGCCACTCAACACATGCCAAGTGTCCCAGATTTCACTCCGGTGCCTCGAAAAACTCAAATTCATACCCGTCCCTGACCGACAAAATTCGGACGGGTAGTTAGATTTCGTGGAGACGATTCCAATCCAGAATTTAATTCCATCATCCGAGATATAGAAAATTTTGGGATTTTCGACTGAAATTATCGTTTTACCCTTTCTTAGAAAATTTGATTTTTCTCGGGTTTTACAAAAATAAGGAGGATTATGGGTTAATATGAATGGACAATATCTCAATTGGTAATAAGACCTTTTGGGTTGAGAAAAAAGAAAAAACCATGAGGGTTTAGGCCTAGATCATACCAATGTGAAAAGGGATAAGTCCACAAGACTCCCTACAATACTTTCCTACCTTACCTTGGGTAGATATTTCCAATCGTGGATTGGTCTAGGATGAGCCTCATATATATGGCAGTGGAGCCAGTAGTTTGGCATGTATGAAATCAAAATTAACAAAAAATTACTTAATAGGTCAATTTTCATATTTATATGACATGTGTGTGTTAGTTTTTTATTTCTATTCACTTTGCATTACATCGTTATAGTATTATGTACTTGAATACAAATATGGGTTCGATTTTCCTTAAACCCATCCAACCCTTTTACCACCTGAGCCAAACATTTATATGACAAATGTCAAGATGATATTTTTGTAAAGAACAATATAATGTGTAATTTTACTATAGTATTTTTATCAAAAACATTAATTTTTTGTATATTTAAAATTGTAAAACTATTTTCATTATTAATAAAATGTGAATTAAGAGGACAAGAAAGAAGGTATGGGACGGTTAATAGAGATCCAAACTGAATCCTTGTAACAACACAGTATTAAAAATTTTTATACAAAGTGAAAAGTGGATAGAAATAAAAAATAAAAACATGTGAATTAAGTTTAATATAACTAATATTACACAATATGAATTTACAGTATTTCACAAAAATCAAAATTATAAAAACATTTTATCAAGTACCCTTGTCTATTTAAAATACATACCAAAAAAATTAAAATAATTTGTGAAAACAAAATTTTATAGAACATGGTTAGCCGGGTCTCGAGGCCTCTATCAACCATGTTTTGTTTATTCTGTTGCCCAATTTTTTGTATGAGCTCTAAGTAATGTCGCCAATTTCTTTCAATTCCCTCGTTCTCGCATTTGTGTAGCGCTAACTTGCACAACAAGTGCTGTAGCTTGATCTCCAATAAGTGAAAGAGCATAAATTCTCTTCTCCACTAGTAATGCATAACATCAATGTCTCTAGTTATTGAGCTCTACCACATAAATTTTACAAAGAAATTGTCATGGTTTTCTTACATCAAGATGAGAAACAGACACTGCAAACACATTTAGGGTGTGTTTGGTACGAGAGAATGGAGAGATGGTATAAAACCCGAGAAAAATTTAATTTTGTAAAAAAAGGTAAAACGGTAATTTCGGTTGGAAACTGGAAATTTCTTAGATCTCAAATGACAAAACAGACTTCACCATTGAATTCGTCTCGCAAAATCTAGTTACCTAGTCGAATTTCGTTGAATTATGAGACAATCGGAATTTCATGTTTTTCAATACATTGAGTGTCGGAGGACACATGGCATGACCACGTGGATGCCACATGGGACCTTCGGAGATGGACACATGGCATGAAGACTCATGTAGATAAATGGTGACACACGGTATTCGACAAATGTTCCATATCAATCATGTGTCGTTGAAAAATAATAATAATGGAAAATAAATCAAGAAAATAAGGAGATATTGGAGAAATATCTTAGGATTGGACCAAACAAGGAAATGAGAGAGAGGAGAAAATCCGGTGGATAAGACCAAAAAGAGAAAAGAGAACCAAAAGAAAAGAAGAAAATAAAAGAGAAAATGAAAGAAAAGAGAAAAGGAGAATTAAGGAGAAAATGGGAAAAGAAGACAATGGAAAGGCAGAAGCGCTTATAAGCTCACACTTGGAACAAATTGGAAAATGAGAAGAAAAGGAGAGGAGAAAGCCAGAAAGGGAGAAAGGAAGAAAACGGATAGAGAGAGTGTCTGCATGAGCTGTACGCAATATTAGATTGATTCGGTAATTAATCCTAGAAATTATGATAGTTGACCAATCTTGTATATAGATATAGAAACACTCAGGTAAATTAATCCTAGAAATTATGATAGTTGACCAATCTTGTATATAGATATAGAAACAATTTGTTTTTCCCTTTTTTAGGACCTAATTTTTAGGATGTAATTGTATCTATATATTGCCTCTGTTTTAGAGAAGAATACATATCTTTGAAACCTTTATGCAGAAAATCTATTGTTTGACATGGTATCAGAGCAGGCTTGATCCCAAAGAAGTCTGCAAGAAACCATCGTATACGTATTTTTCCCTCGAAACCCATCACCCTCGTAAAGCTACTGTGAGTTCGGAGTGGTGGGACTTCTCAAAGAAGCCTCAGAAAAGATTGTCAGAAAGCTTATGATGACATCGCTCTAAGAAAATCAACCGCCGCTTCCACGCAAACGCGCTGCTCCATCCGTGCACATTGGCAAAAAAGATCATCACAACCGGCTTCAAGAATAGAACTGGATTATCGGGATATTGTGTATCCGATCACATGACGGGGACTCCGCCGGGCTAACCGCTCTCCCTTCTCAACCGGCCTATTTCCACCGCCTAATGGTAGCACCTCCCCATCGGGCGCGATATGTTATCTTGTCTAATACTCACATTAGATACTCGCTCTCATTGCTCCATCTTTTGTCACACCTTTGTCATAGCCAAATTACTTCAACTCTGCCAGATTTATAACTTTGCCCATTTTGTGCTTCAAGACATTCTAGGTTATGGTGTTAGGACGGGGCAAACTTACTACTTAGAGTTGCTAGAGAATGGGGATCAAAATCAACAAAAGTAAATCAAACTAGCAAGAAAGACAAGGCTCGGGAATAACTATATGGTTATGGTAACTGTAGATTAGACATCTTCTTTGGTTATCTTAAGAAATTGTGAACCACAACTTTTTCAGAATTGAATGATAGGGAATCCCATTGTGACACTTGTGAACTTACAAGAGCCACCGCATTTTTATTCACCAAGTCCTAAAAGTCAGAACCTTTTCAAGTTATTCACTCACGCTCGGGGGTCCCGGCAGCTGCTCCTCTATATCCGAGCTCGCTTCTTTGTGACATTTATTGATGAATGCACTAGAATGGACTTTGGGTGTCCCTACTTATTAAAAAAGTGATGTGTGTCTAGCATTCCGCATCTTTCATTAAATGACTCACACCTGCGATCGCGCATTCGTGTTTGGCAATCTGACAATGGTACTGAGTTTATGGATGCCTCTCTCTGGAATTTTTTGAGAAACCATGGAATTCGGCCATCAAACTCATGCACCTATGTCTACAACAAAATGGATTGGAAGAGAAAGAATAGACAACTTTGGAGGTAGTATGTGTTCTCCCTTCTCGCATGAACATGCTCGATTTTATCGGGGAGAAGCCGTGGAATCACGCTTTACCATCAACCGAACACCTTCTCAAGTAATAGACTTTCAAACTCCTCAATAGAAATTGCAATCCTTACTTCACCCCCATCTTCGAATCTCGAACCCCGAAGCCTTGTATAAAATCGTATATGTTCACATCCCCAAAATCTTGAGAAATAAACTCGATCCATGTGCAAAACGACAGGTTGTTAGCTACTCTGAATTTCAAAAGGATATAGGTGCTAAGTGATCCATAAACCAGCTACATGTGACTCTAGATGCCTCTTTTCGAGAATTAGAGCCTTATTACTCCGAGGGAGTCTCTAAAAATTCTCTTCAGGGGAGAGCTCAAGTGAAGAGAATGGGCGGAGGTGATGAGTTTATCAGCTGAGAATATCTCAACAAGAGAGTGGTGGAGGTGATGAGTTTATTGAGTTGGAAAAGGTGAATGAACATTTAAGCATGTCGCGGCAACAAGGTCGGTGATCAATCATGAACCGGGAGTGAATCACCACCGATACCCCTTTAGCCCCATCTACACCATTAATCAAGAATCAACCCGTAATGTTCCTCCTCAAGTAAGTATGAATCCTGCGGTTTGAGAGTCTTAATGAAACATATGTTCGTAGAAAATACAGCCTTGATATCCACAAAGTTATCATTGAATAGGGAGTTCCAAAAACAAGTATGAACTCCGACTCAAGCCAAGACCAAATACCCAATTAACAACTATGTGTCATCTCACAGCTTGACTGACCGTATGCATTTATCGTTAATCAATTGTCCACGCTTTCTATTCCTAGTAATGTGTGATGTATCACGATCCAAAATGGAGAAAGGCGATGAAGGAAGAGATGGAGGCTCTACAAAAGAATGCCACTTGGGAACTTGTTCCATTGCCTAAAGGAATGAAGCCAAATGGATGCAGATGGGTGTTCACGGTGAAACTCAAACCAGATGGAAGTATTGATAGATATAAAGCCCGACTAGTTGTGAAGGGATATGCGCAAAGGTATAGGATAGACTATCAGGATACTTTTGCACCAGTGGCTAAGATCAATACAATTCACATTCTTATATCTATAGAAGCAAATCGAGACTGGCCTCTGCAACAATTTGATGTTAAAAATGCTTTCCTCAATGGAGACGGAAGAAGGAGTTCATATGGAGCTACCACTTAGGTTAAAAATGGTTCTTCATGTAAAGGTGAAAATCAGAATTAAAAATCTGATTGAAGGGCTGAAATACTACCTAGAGCATGGTTTGGGAGATTCTGATTACAATGAAGGAGTTCGCTATAAGCAAAGGTAACTCGTATCACACTTGTTTATAAAACACAAAGAAGGAAAAGTAAATAACTTTAATTGTGTATATGTTGGATGATATGGTCTTGACAGGAGATTTGACCCATGCTAAACAGAAGTTTTTTACAAAGATTTAGCCACAATGAAAATGAAGGATCTCTGGCAACTTAAATATTTTTTTTTGGGAATTCGAGGTAGCAAGATCGAAACACGGAGTCTTGCCTTTCACAAATGTAAAAATATGTGTTAGGATCTTCTAACCAAACCCACGTTCGATTGCAAAACCAAGAGACGCCATGGAAATGAATCATAAGCTCGAATTCTCCCAGTACTCAAGCCCCAATGCATACAAGGGTTGTTATCGCGATTAGTCAGAAGATTAATCTACTTATCACACACAAGGCCGTATATATCATATACAGAGCGCTTGTGAGCCGGTTCATGCATGCACCGAGTGAAGAACATATGGAGCAACATCGGATCAAGATTTAAAGAGTGCTCCAGAAAGGTTTGAGAATTCTAAAAACGGTATCCTAACATTGAAGGATACACGTGACTGGACAAGGTGTGATCAAACAAACCGGTTAGTTCACATCTGGTTACTTACTTTTGTGGAAGGCAATCTTGTCACTGAAAAGCAAGAAGGTGGTTGCAAGAGTAAGATCAAGTGCTGAAGCTGAATTTCGAGGTATGGCTCATGGTGTATGCGAATTGTTATGGATAAGGAATATCCTAAGGGACTTAAGGATTGAATATGCTACACCTATGAATCTCTATTGTGATAATAAGGCAGCCATTCAAATTGCACAAAATCCTGTTCAACATGATCGCATTCAAACATGTCGGGTCGATCGTCATTTCATCAAGGAGAACCTCACGAAAAGATTTACAGCAATTCCATTTATTCAATTCCGGAGAGTCGGGCCATTGATATGTCACACAGCTTCAGGAAGGTGTTTCATGGTATAATTGACAAGTTGGGTACGACAGACATCTATGCACCAACTTATGTGGTGCTCGTACGAGCCGCATCAATATTGATCGATTCAGAATTAATCCTGTAAAATTATGATAGTTCATCATCTTGTATAGATATAGAAAACAATTTGTGTAATTAATCCTAGAAATTATGATAGTTGACCAATCTTGTATATAGATATAGAAACAATTTGTTTTTCCCTTTTTTAGGACCTAATTTTTAGGATGTAATTGTATTTATATATTGCCTCTGTTTTAGAGAAGAATACATCTCTTTGAAATCTTTCTGGAGAAAATCTATTGTTTGACAGAGAGGAAGAAAGGGGGGAAAAGAAAAGAGAGATTTTCCTAGCGTTTCGACGATCGAATCTCGACGGTCCGAGAGTTAAAGTCAATCCACGCAACGAGAGCTACGCGTGGGTACCAAAATCTGGGAGTTTCGTCAAACTCCAAGAGGTAGGGAATTTTCCTACTTTGATTATTTTTAGCCTAAAAGCCATTTAATAGCATACGTTTTTTTCGAGGCTGTGACTGGTCGTGTGATTTAGTCCTAAGATTTTGGGACTAAATATTGAAAATTTTTGGAACCGGTTCCGGACAATTCCGGACTGTGTTGAGATTTGGTTTTGATCCTAGGACTGATGTCTTCGAATTTTGTTGTGTGTTTTGGTATCACAGTGATTCGGTGACGAATGGAACCAAAATGGTCAGAACTGCTAAGAGACGAGGTGCCCCGCTTTTATGGGTCCGAGATCGGGGCCATTTTGTGTATCAAGGTTTCTGATTGAATAACATGTTGTGTGAAAGATCATGTTGATATATGTTCTTTGACGGACGCGAATTATATGCGTAAAATATAATTATCCATGTTTTGGTAATGTTGCATGTAGCTCTCATTATGCATGTAACATGATATGACATGGAATGACATATTCGCATTTCATATGCAAGGGGACATCGCGTCGAGTCGGGCGTATGTGCATGGTATTGATTATTCACCATTCTTGATGAATATATGGTGAGCTCGTAAATGGACAACGTCCAAAATTGAGACTCACGATTGCATAACATTAAAATAAATAAATATACGTGTGTTGGGTGAAGCAAGATGGGGTAGATTCCCCCGTAGGGTGAAAGACCCAAATTTTGTTTTTGGTTAGACATATGTATCCAACGATGAAAGTTTGCGAAAGTGTCGGAAGATGTGCGAAGCCTGTAATGAGACCCCGGAAATTCGCTACCCACAAAAACACAAGGGATTTAATAAATTAAAATGAATATTGGAAGGTTGTCCAATGAGTTAAGTCATTGGGTGAAACACTAATGACTGGTTTTCACACTTGACGTAGCAGGTGTGAGGGAGTAAATCAGGACTCGAGTTATGGGCATGAAGAGTCTCATCTCATTCATGACACGAAACATTCCATGTAGGATTGCATTGCATGGAACGTGGTATGACGTATGCGCACATTGCACGCAAGATGCAGCGAAAGAGCCCCGAGGTACTTTTTCATCGGGCATTGCTCACCTCATTGTGGAACCCCCTTTCAAGTACAGGGAATGTACAGGGAGACGGCGCTCCTACAAGGTCGTGATTATGAAGGAGGCCGACATGTGGCCTTAAGAAAACTTTTGTAAAGTGTTTCAGATGTTAACTGTAATTAAATTCCTTTTTTGACCACTGTATAAGTAGCCTGGCATGTAATTATGGTAAGAGGTCGTGATCGACTCTTACAAACTCGGTAATTATGTCTTATTTTTATTTGCATTTAAACGCGAATCATCGGGCCCCAAGAAAGTGGATGTATATTGAGTGGATATGGATAGACCCCGTGTGGTCATTACTACTTCGCTGACACCTCGATGAGTTATGATTATACTGCATGTGCCAGATACGGCAGGTCTCCCGAACAAAGAGACTCGCCCATTTTTGTAAAAAATACGATCTCGATAAACGACATAATAAATACAGACAAGCTACCCAAACTGTCAGAATTCCTGCTGACGACTGTCAACGACCCCTGCTCAAGGCCACAGATGGAATGGGGATGTGATTACCCTTCACCCCCCATTCCCTTGTTTGGCTAAAATTAAAATGAGAAATGGAATAAAAACTGATTTAGGGATTAATCAAATTCTACTTCTAAGTAAGACATGGATTCATTAGATACAAGTAATTTTAATTCACTCTTTTTATTAAAAAAACCATAAATATCTAAAATTACTATTTTACCCCTACGAACTAAAAAAATATAACATTTAGGGATGATATGTTTCAGGTCGTTTTGGATTCCAAACAATGAAAACTCCAACAACTATTAAGTTCTGTACAATTTGAATTGCTTAATTCTCTTTATTTCCTGCGTTTTCTTAGTAGCCAAACAAAGTGTCATTTGAATATTTCTAAAGTAACATTTGAATTTACAAAGGAATATAATATTTGATAATTGAGAAACTCTTTATAATTTGTGAAAGATAAGTTTTGTAAATTTAAATATAAATGTTATTTTAAAAAATGTTTTATATTGGATTTATATATATATATATATATATATATAGTATATATATATATATATATATATATATATATATATATATATATATATATATATATATATATATATGCTTAATCTCTATTTTATATTCCAAAATTTATTTTTTGATAAGTTCAGAATTTTTTATAAATATATTGGATTTTTATAAATATATAAAAAGGTATAGTTGGTCATGAAAGACTTATCTATCTATTTTCTAACTCTCAAAATTTTTCTTAAAAATAACTTTTTAAAATATTAATTTTTATATAAAATAAAATAAAAATTACTTAAAATCATGTGATATGTATTATTGTTAGTTTTTTTTTAATTCTCATTCATAATATTATAAAACAATAAAACCAAAATAAACAATCATTCTCATATAACATTCTTAAACTAATCAAAACCATAGGAATAGAATCAAATTATTGATTCCATTTCATGATAAAAAAGAATGGAAAATGATTTTTTATTCCATTCTGAATTCCAATATACCAAACACCCCCTTAGAGATTACGATGTTGGGAAATATCTTCAATGAAGGTCCTGATATTCTTGCAAGAAGATCCACCTTCACTCACACTGTTTCTAGCCATTTCCTTTAACTTCACCGAATTTGCTTTTATACCTTCATCTAAAACCAAAATTTCAATCTTCTCCTTAATTTCATGCCTTGATACGAATCCATTTTCATCTGGCTTCAACTCTAACCCCACCTTCCATTTGTTGCATATGTAACTCTAGTTAAGGAATTGATCTATAAAGAAGGGCCAGCATAGGAAGGGAACTCCCATGGCCATGCCGTCCATGCATTACAAGAAAAGGATGAGGTGACATTATTTTGGCTGTGGCTAAAATATTTGCAACTAAAGTACATTTTGGCTTATATCATTGAAATGTTAAACCATTGGGCGACTCATACATGGATAAATTATAATTAAACTAAAGTGATTTATAAATGTACTAGATGAATCTCAAACAAAGCACCCACAACTTGGGATATCAAGTCTCAACCAAAAGCATTCCATAGTCAGATTAGATCAGCCTCAACCAAAAAGACTCTATATTTCATGATATTTATTGATTCTAACTGGGTGCGACTTTATAGTCGCACGCAGTGATCAGCTCAACTAAAAGTTGACTCCATTGCGCCAGCGGTTAAGACTGAGCGCAACTAAAACGACTTTATACGCAGCAGCCTCTCGAAATAAGAACTCAGAAGTCAATATATAAATTGCTAACAAACTCGGTACCCGCAACTACAACTACAAATTGTTGATACTTTTATAATTTTAAAATAAAATTATAAAACAATAAAACAACGTAGATAACTCCAGCTTAAATTAATTTTAAAATAAAACAACGCTTCCGATCAATCCGTAACTCTTTAGTTATACAAAAAGCTCCCATCCATAATACCATTTTGGGCCATGTACTCACAAAATAACCCCATCTATACCATCCTTTTAGTCGCATCCAAAATCGCTCTATCCATAGCCACCCTTTAGTTTTGCCCATCTTAGTTGCAGCCAAAAAATCCCCATCAATAGCTACTCTTTAGTTGCGGCAAAATAACCTCATCCATACTACTCCTTTAGTCAAGTGGCCAAAATGCCCCCATCCATACTCACCTTTAACAAGTAAACAAAAACATACCCACATCCATACCACCCTTTGGCTATCGACAGTACAGCCCCCCATCCATAGTCACTCTTATAGTTGCGCAAGAAAGATTATCATCTCTCATAATAGATTTAACCATTTACTACACATAACGCCCCATCCATACTACCTTACCGCTAAGTAGAATAAATTTCATCTATGTATTATTCTTGGCCATGGCTAACAAATAACTCCATCCATATTATCCTTTGGGCCACAATTTAAAACGCTTTCCCCATCCATAAAGTTAAACCACTTTTAAGTAGTGTCACACTAAAATTATAATCATAACTTTTAGTTATGCCCCTATACTACCGCCTAAATAAGAACCCATTTTCTTACACCTATATCATACACAGACCCGGCCTTACTTCTCGGCCGGGCCACACCCCAACTAAAGCTCACTTCCTTATACTGATGGTAGCTCCATCAACAATGGGATATGAAATTAGAAAGCAGCAAAAGGGTGTAAGAAACCTCTTCTTGGGGTGCCCATGAGACAATCTTTCCATGCTCAGCTACTCTTTCTATGAAACCATCTAGGTATTCAGCAACTGATATTCCATCGGTGAAGTCTGATCGGACAACCCATAAAAAAGGCCGGCCAACGAGTTCGAGACCAAGTGCTAGTTCATTGAATTGGTGTTGGTTTGACTGATCCAGCAGGTTGTTGGTCGAGCCAGCTGATGCAAGTTGAATCCTGAGACCAGAAGTTTCCGGAATAATGACCCAGATGATTATTACCAGCAATCAACAACGGGCCAATTGGAAACATGTTTGGAATCAATTCAGAAACAGATGGGTAAGTTCGTAAAAAGAGTTGCAAAGAAGCCACTTGGAAAAACTGAGTTTTGCATTTATTATGTGATAAAACTGAAAAAAAGCTCTCTTTGAAACCTTAGGGATAACTTGGCCACCTTACAGGGCAATATAAATGATGCTCAACACTGGGATATCCTTTGACACGTTGATCGATTCATCATTCAGAGGAGATCCTGCAGCAGATATATTTGAATGAATACCAACATAATTCTATCAAAACCAAGGATAAGGTGCATAATTGCCCTCAAATTTTGGAAGTATGTCTCATTTTGCTCATAAACTTTTTTTTCTATTTCAAAATACCTCTTACATCTACTTTCTTAGTCATTTATACCCATCCTCTTAAAAATAATCACAACCATAAAACTATGACATATGTGAAAAAATTGGAAGCATTTGTGCACCTTATCCCAAAACCAATGAAACACACAAATTCATTTTAGAATTTATAAATGATATGAATCAACAAGTTGAAGCATTAAAATGCCTACCATCAGTGCTAATTACGATTCTGGCCTCAATTAGCTTCGGAATGTGAAGTGCCAAAGCCAAGTTTTGAGGTGCAAAAGGACAAAACGGCACCCACTATCTTCTCTGCTACCTCCATTGGCCTCCGCTCAAGTGCTATGTCAGGAATAACACAAGTGATTTGCTTATCTTCATCACTCGAGCTGTTAAGTTTCTCAATCAAGCCCTTCAAGTGACCTGGCAGGACTACCCGTATCCGACTCCTAGCGGCCGCCTCTTCCGGCAGCGCAGCCACCACTTTTTCATGTATGAAGTCGGAGTTAACAAAGGTGACATTAATCCCATGATCAGAAATCCGGTGTGCTAACTTCATGAGCGGAGCAACATGTCCTTGTCCTGGGACTGGTATAATTAACACATGAGCTTGCCTGCGCATGGTGGTTGCTAATTAACAATTGGAAACAACACTTCCACCCTTCTCTGATCCTTCTCTTCTACTTTATCTATGTATGTAGGCATTGGCTGGAAATTAATGTCTGTGTCTCATGTGATTTGGCAAAATATCTTCTTTGACTTTCCATTGCAAAGGACCATACAAGATAAGGTCCACAATGGCGGCTTTTTTCGTTGCTATATCTTAATTTTCTTGAATGGTACCTTTTCTTGTCATTGAGATGATATAAGATTGCGGGCCCTTTTAATTAGGGCTTTTTATAATAATATTATTATTGAAAAAATATTTTTTAAATATGGTACAAAAATAAATATTTAGAAATCTATAATACCTATTGACAATCAGTGTTGAAAATATTTGAAATATCGATCGATATTTCAAGGTTTAAGCATCGACACGACGTATCCCTCCCATACTGCTCAATCGTAAATTTCGGAATTTTATCGCAATTATCTGGGCGATATTTCACTCGATATATCGATATTTTACCGATATATTCCAGATCGCTCTCACAGCCGATTGACTGCCGCGAACAAATAACCTATCAATCACTGCTCACTCCATACCAGCCAGACAGAGGTTCGAACCCCATCAAAACGGTTTCCAACCTCTCATCCACTAGGCCAAGCATACCCTTATAATATATAGTGTAAAACTTTAATATATTGTCTTTCTAATTTATGAATATTTTTTTAAAATAAATTTATGAATATTTTTAATCATTTATAATAACTAAATATAAATATACCAATATATAAAAATATTGTATTCTATTATACGTTGTTATTACAATTACCAAATTTTAAAAAACTATTGAATAAAATATTTGTATAAATCATATGTAAATAATTTATTTCTTAATTAAATATATTTTAATAAAAATAATTTAATTTTTTATGAACAAATATAAATATAGTAAAAGAATGTAAAAAAAATCAAATCTAATTGATATTATCATTCTCTATGCTTTCAAAATAATTTTGATAAGTAACTTATATTAAACATATTCTTAATTTGGGGCCACTTTAATTACCAATATTTATATAAAAATATCCACCGATATATCTCCAATATATCTGATATATCCGTAAAACCCAAGTACCGATATATCCGTTAAAACCGATATTTTCATCCTTGTTGACAACTAGGTGTCACATGGATTTCAGTATAAGATTGCAAAATCGTGTTTTGAAGACACGATTTTAATGTAAAATTATAAAGTCCTATTTTGAAGACACGATTTTAATGTAAAATCGGTAAGCTCATAGCCAAGAATTCCGATTTCAACAGAAAATTTTGAAATCGCGATTTGTTAAACAATTTTGTAAATTGTGAAATCGTGTTTTCAAGACACTCCATTTCAATCGTGAACAAATTGTGTAATCATGTTTTAAAACATGATTTGAGAACAAAATTATGTACCATGCTTAAATATACGATTTAATGCAAATTACAAGTCGTGTTTTAAAACATTTATCAGAAGATAAAACTATGAAATCATGTTTCAGCACACCTAAGCCAAAGTACACTTCAAGTCGTGATGTTGTATATCGCATTTTAGTATGTAATTTGTGGAAGTCATTTTAAAATAATGATTTCAATGTAAAATTTTGAAGTTGTATTTTGAAAACATAATTTTAATGTAAAATTTTGAAGTTATATTTTAAAGACACAATTTCAATACAAAACACACCAATCACAACTTAGCAATTGAAATGATCTTAAAAATACATCAAATATAATTTTTACAAAATGTTTTTTTAAATACAAAATTTGATTTAAATAAAATTTTTAATAAAACAATTTCTTAAACAATCCATTGTTAAGAAATTAAAATGAATTCAAATAAATTAAAATGAATTTAAATAATGTAAAACAATCCATTGTTAATGATGATGCCTTTTTCAACCTAATCTATTTGAGCGGTGTCGCCAAGTTGACCAAGAGACCTGTGGCCTTAACTGATGGTGGATGTCGATCGTCAGCATCGCGGGATCGCAATGTTGATCTGCGTGTCCTGATGCGCTGCCTCGCTGAAGAACCGTAAGGAAGAAGGGTCGGCGAGGGTCACCACGTACCGCCCGACGCCAAGTCGACTCGCCCGGTAGCAAACAGAGAATCTTTAGATTGCTTTAGTCTTGGCGTACTTTTAGCGTTGAGCCGCCTTGTATTTTATAATGGATATTCATCCACTCGATGATGATTAGGGTTCTTCCCTTTCGAGTGATAGGTTTCACGTAGTCACTTTTAGATTTAAGAACGATTAGTCAGCTGAATATCGGAATAATCCTCTCATCGGGGTATCCAATTAATGGTCTTCGTTTCTTTTCCACCCTTTACTGTGACTGACGGGATCATCGTGACGCTCGTAACAATATTCCCATCTCTCGCTATTTGTAAAGATATGGTTCGACCGGGCCATGTGGCCGGGCCTTCCCTGCTCACTCCAACCATGTTCCGCCTAATGGCGCCTTTGTTCGGCCGCATGGAAGGACACGGGCGAAGATGCACCCCCATTGTTCTATCGGCCGGGCGAGGGATACTTGGTCCACCCTATTCCCATCAGCTTGCCCCTACCTCAGGTGTACCCGACCGCGCGGCAAGGGTCGGATTAACTCGCACCCGCTGTTATTTCCCGTCTCGTCGATGTGGATTAATTAACCCGACCGCCACACAGCTTAATGATGATATTCTGAGTTTCTACATTAGTTATATCTGGTCCCTGTTCTTTAATCACTCACATCACTGGGCTTCATAATTCCCACTTTGTCTTTTTATATTTCGTTTTGCATTTCGCTCTATTTTCTCCGCCCGTTTAGTGTCGGGTCCTTTCGGCGTTTTCCTTCTTCCTCTCATCCCCGTCCCGTCGTGTTTCTTTCGATTGATACACGGCGCCTGCGCTCGCCTGCCGATTTCGCGATACCGCTTGCTTACGCCATAGGTCCAAATCGCTTCTTCCTTGCAGACAGCGATGACTCTTCCGTCGATGCCTGCCTCGGCGGTCGGGACGTTCCTGCTTGTCTCGACAGCCGCCGGGCCTCAACTCGCCTCCCGAGGCGCTCCCTTCCCTTAGGTAAGGGTAAAAGAAGATAAACCCGATCAACATCCTGGAGTGGCCTGACTTAAGACCGGGCTGCTCGCATGCCGTGAAGGTGGGCCCTAGTAGGGTTGGTCCTTCATATGAGTCTACTTTTGCTGAGCGTTATCGGCCTCTCCCTGGTGTCCGGATATGGTCCCCGGATGTTTTTAAATTTAACACCGCCTCCGTACCTGGTATGGTCTGCTTTTTTGAAGTTGCTTTTAATAACGGCCTTCGCTTTCCTTTGCATCCCTTCATAAAAGAAGTTCTTCAACACTTCAACATCCGCCTTCCCACCGCTCCCAATGGTCAGTATTTTAGCTGGTTTATTGGTCTTAAGGACGAGGGTTTGGCGTCCCCAATGTGGCTCTGTTCCTCCATCTTTTCAATCCGATGGCTACTACAGAGGGTTTTATTTATTTTCCGCATCGCCTGGTCTCCTCTCGTGATCTCTGCATCTTCCTTTTCTCGCAGACCTAATACGGAAAGGACGATATTTCTTCGTTAGTGGTTCCAACTGGGAGTATGACTCTCTGATAGGGATGACACTCTCTATAAAGCCAGACGGGCGCCCGATAACCTTCGTGAGTGCTCAGATACTTTTGGTTTGATTTGTCTAAAGACGATCGAATACTTCTGACCTTAAGCTTTCCTTATGCTTCCCAGATGTTCGTCTTGACCTTAGCGACGAAGATGCTGCTGTGGCTCTAGCGTTGGAGGAATGTTCTGCTCGCTCCTACGCAGGGCTGATAAAGTCGAACATTCCCAGCCTCTCTTAATTTGTTGCCCAGACGTTTCACTGCTTTCAGGCCCTACTCTCTTCTACCCTGGGAGTTTTCCTCAGCCTACTGGGCCGCACCTCACCGTGGGAGAGATTTTAGTTCATTTGGGGGCGACGTCCTCGTGGTTCCCGAGTGAAGAGGAAAACCAAGCTCCTCCCGAGAAGGACCGCCCATCTCGCCAAGATCTCGTAAACCGGGGTGCCCTTCTTCCCGTTCGAGAACCGAAGGTACGCCGGCCGATGCTCGACCAGTCCTCCTCTTCCTCGCCCAGAGCTGGATCCGCCATGTTCCTAATTGAGGTTCGCAGGCATCACCTCCTTCTCCCCGCCTAAGAGTTCGGAGCAGCCGTCACCCCCGTTTTGACCTTACCGCCTTCCTAAGCCCGTCACAAGGCAAAGGGTCTTCGCGCAAACTGCCGCCCCGCCGCTGATGGCCTGCCTTATAACCGTATGAATCCGCCTTCGACAATGCCAAGTCACTCGATGGCGGAGCCGAAAAAAGAAATCAAGCAAAAAGCTAGTGCAATCAGGCTTTTCGCTTCCTCTGCTGCCGAAGCCATGGCAGTGCCATCTCGCCTATTCTCCGACCGACTGAGTCTGAAAGAAGGCCGGCCGATGAAGCTTTCGCGTTGTCTTTCAGGATTACTGCAAGTCTCGCACTGTGTTTATTTCCATGCTTGTCCCGCGGCCGAGCACTATGTCCATGTTCGATATGCGTCGCCACCCATTTGAAGGGCTCCCGCCGATAAGACTAAACCGAATGAAAAACATGTGAAGATCGCCTCGGATGAGGTTAAGGTGGCTTCTCTCACTTCGGAAGGGCCGAGCCAGCAGGAACGAGCGCTGAAGATATGACCAAGAAGCAGAGCGGCCTGTCTGGACGAACACACTTCACCGGCCGTGTCGCAAGCGTAAAATGAGAGAACGAGGTCCCGGAGCGCTTGACGTAAGGCCGAGGGGCGAGTTTCGAAGTTAGGCGTGAGCCCAAGCCTCGCAAGATAAGTCAGTCGGTACCGAGGTTGAAATCTGTCCAGAGTGAGCTTCAAATGGTAAGGGAGGAGCTCATCGCTCTGAAGGCAATGGATCTTCAGTGGAGCTACGAGCTTAAGCACGGTGATTCGAGAGCCAGTTAAAAACAACTCGAAATCATGAACACGAGGCTTCGTAGGCAAGGTGTTATTGAGACTCGCTCGTTCAGTCCTCCGGGCGTCAGGAATTTATCAAGACGGCCGAGCGAGGAATGGGGTGGCTTGCGCCACAGATTCATCGCAGTCAACATGGTTGCTCGGGGAGGGACGAGGTTATCGACACCGCGAGGATCGCCTGCTCGCTGGGCTTCGGGTGGCTCGCTTCAATCCGGCATCGCCTCACGCGCACTGACCCAGATTCTCAACTCACTCTGCGACGAGGAGCAATGGGAGTCTTCCGATACGAACCATTCCCAGGAGCCTGTTACTCCTACTGAGATCCCTTCTCATTCTTCATCACCCGATGCCCGACTTCGACTCATTTATGCTTTCCGTCGACCTCTCCCCTATTGGCCCTGGCCCGATAATTGCAGTAGTAGCCTCTCTCCTTCAATAAATACCCATTTTCGAAAACTTGTGTTCTAGCCGAGATATCTTTATTCTTTTCCCGAACTCGTATAACCCGATTTGAAGGTCCCAAGAATTTAGACTCCGTATCGGGAATTTTGCATACTATCCTCGTTTGATCTCGTCGTTCCCCACTTATATGGCTGAGGGTGAAGCTGTTTGACGTAGCCCGTGGCCTCGTTGTCCGACCGGGGCGGGTGTCAGTCTCGCTTTGTGGCCGCAGGCTCGCCAATGCTCGGGAGGCCAGTGAAGCTCGGCCCGGGCCGTTGATGGAGGCCCGCCGAGTGTGGCTGGAGTAAAGCCGCCGGGAGTGAGCCGCATGTAGCCATCGGGAAGAGCTCGTTAATGTGGGCCAGTAGAAGGAGCCCGCCTGCTGGAGTCCAAAGTGAAGGGCTTGTCAATGTGAATAGTGTGTGGGCTCGTCCCATCTGAGTTGGTGGGACGAGCCTCGCCACATGAACTGCACGGCTGAGCCCGTCTGGTCTGAGTGCGCCTAAGGGCTCATCACGTGAATAAGTAGGAGGGAGCCCATCCTGCTTGAAGTCCAAAGGAAGGGCTCGTCAATGTAGAATAGTAGGCTCGCCCATCCGAGTTGAGGGATGAGCCAATGTCCATATGAATTGCAAGAAGGAGCCCGGTCTGCTAGCAAGGCAAAATAAGGGCTCGCACGGCAGATTAGGTAGGGGCTCGCTCCATCCGAGCCGAGGACGAGCCTCACGCATGAATACAAGGAGCCCGTCTGCCCTGAGCGCAATGGGCGGTCACATCGTGGAATAGCGGGGCTCGCCCATCCAGTTGGGGATGAGCCCGCCATGAATTAGTACGAAGGAGCCCGTCTCGCCCGGGAGGCAGCCAAGGGCTCAAGTATCATGAAATAGTGGGCTCGGGCCCTTCCGAGTCGGGACGAGCCTCGTCAATATGATTTGTAAGAAGGAGCCCGTCTGTTCGGGAGTGCACAAGGGTACTCCGTCACCGTGAATAGTAGGCGGAGCCCGCCTGCTTAAAACCAGCGAAGGGCTCGCCAATGTAAATAGTGGGCCTGGGCCCATCCGAGCCGGTGGATGAGCCGCATAAGAATTAGCATATTCGCTCAAGGCGCGGCAAATGGGCGGCTCAAGCCACGGTGGATGTAGGCTCGCCCATCTCGAGCCGGGAGGGATGAGCCTACAAGATGAATTTGCATGAAGGAGCCCGTCTCGCTTGGAAAGGCGCCAAGGGCTCGCCATCAGGAATGCGGTGGGCTCGTCCATCTCGAAGCCGGGACGAGCTCGCCAATATGAATTGTACGAAGGGAGCCTGCCTGTCTCGGGAGGCAAATGAAGGGGCTCAATATGAATAGTGGGGGCTCGTCCTTCAGCTGGGGATGAGCCTCTGCTAATAAGGAATTAGTACGAAGGGAGCCCGCCCTGTCTCGGGAGGCCAAGGGCTCGCCACATACAGAGGCCGTCCTTCCGGGAGCCGTGGGGACGAGCCTCGCCAATATGATCAGAAGGAGCCCGGGCCTCGGGCCTCGGAGTGCGCAGCGGCTCAGCAGCAGCAACCGGGCTCCCGCGCCGTGGCCTTGGTATGCCTGCCGAATGGCGATGTAGCCTCGAGCCGGTCCGACTCGGTGCGCCGTGGCCTCGTGCGTAGTAGGGAGCTCGCCGCGAGCCGACATGTTGCGCGGACTTTCAAAGGTGCGTAGGCTGGGTGAACCGAACCGCCGCATGATTTTCAGTATGTGAAGAGCTTTGGTGAACTGAAACGCCTCGCATGTCCTCGAAAAGGGGCGAACCGTCATTAATGCTGATTTATGGAGAATTTGGAACGATTGCGTGAATTTTCAAGCGCTTTGGCCTCCTTATAAATGTGGTGGCTCGCTAGTTCTTATCTTATGCTTGGGAGATTCGCCAAAGGTGGATGAAGTTCACTGCATACCGATGTTCGGCCGCTCGCTGAGTTCCTCCGACGCCTTTGGACCAAATTCTTCTGGTCTTCATGTGTGGAGTCAGGTTTTCCCTAGTCTCCCTTTACGGGAGTCATGTTATTCCTTGCTGGCCAGGAGTGCATCCGAGTAGCGTATGATCTAAGGCCGCTTCTCTGCTTCTTTATCTTCTTCCTTTCTACCTCTCCTCCTTCTTTTCTTTCTCCCTTCTTCTTCTTCCTACTCTTCTCATATGCTTCTTTTCTCTGCCTTTCCTATGTCCCCATCTTTTTTCTCTTTTCTTTTTCCTATCACACCCTCTTTTCTTTATTCTGCCTTTTCCTTGTCTCCCTTTTTTTCTTTCTTTTTTTTTTTTTTTTTTTTGGCAACTGCTTGTACTGAGTGCTTTTCAAGATGTGTAATCAGATACCATTATTGTAACTGAATATGATTCATTTTGGAATAAAGAGAGACTCTTATTTTTTGTGGGATTTCCTTATTGCGTATTTTTCCTCATATATATCCGAATCAAGCTTGAGATATCTAATCAACTCAGGCCCGACTTGTCACATAAGAATTGATAAGGTTTTATTGCAAACCGGCAATACCGGTAAAAATGCTTCCTGTGTGCCCGCTGCCCTTACGTGATGTCGTAAGATTTTTCCTCCTCCGTTCTCGGAGCTCCACTACCGGGTCCGACGATCTGCAGTATTATATAAGGACCCTCCTGGCCAGCCTAGTTTCCTATGGGATTTTCGCAGCAGAGCTTTAGACCAAATCCCCGGCATGTAACTTCCGGCTTGACTTTCTCGGTTGTAATACCCGGTCAGTTTTCCTTTGATACTCCTCGTACGTCGCTGAACCCGCCGCGCTCATCTAGGAGTTCTAAGTTCGCACGTTGTGGCCCGGCCATTGTGCCCTCCGATGCCAACTCGACTCTAGGAGATTTTATTTCGACCTCAACGGGGGCTACTGCTTCCGTGCCAAAGGCCAAAGGTCTCCCGAGTCACTGACTCAGGCTCGTCCCGTAGCCTATAAGACTGGAGGCATTCTACCCAACTTCCCTTTAAGATCCTCCACTTGGTCTTCAAGGCAGCCTTAAGGGTCTCCATGGTGACTTCGGCCCGTCCGTTTGACTCCGCGGTGTACGCGACGAGTAATAATTCTTTAACCCAGCTCTAAGACAAAAATCTCGAATTGTGTCACCGAATCAAGCTTCCATTGTCTCGAGATACAGTGGCTCTCGATGCCACCGCATATGATGGCTCGCCATACGAAATTGCGTATTTTGCCTCCTCGTAATCGTGGCAAAAAGGTTCTGGCTTCGCCCACTTGGTGAAATAATCCAATCACACAATTATGACTTATCGCCCGCCGACAGCGCGGTCCCACATGTCCAACCCCACTCGCCGGCGGCCGTATCGGTAATCGACGTCAGGGGCTCTGTTGAGCAGGATATTTTTTGGCGTGTTCCCAGCGTGATTCGCATCTCTGACTAAGTCGGTCGCATCTTATAAGGGCCAAGAAGATCCTCGCTCAAAACTTTTCCCTAACGCTCGAGTTCGATATGGTTCCCACATATGCCTTCGTGTACTTTCAGCAATATTCGTTGTCTTCCGCGATGCATTTTAGAAAGGTGAAGAATCACAAAGGTTTCCTTGTGATTGGTAAACCTGGAAGACCCCACTTTATCTTAGCCGCTTCTTTCGGTCGCCCCAGGTCCACATTAATATAATCCCAAATGTGGTCCATCCAAAGCCGTACTCCGATCCCATCGCGACCACCATGTCAGAAGGGGTCGATCGAGGGTTCCGCTGTGTATTCGACAGCGTTGACCCGTCGAGAGATCTTCTTCTTGCAAGGCCGTGGCTAGTTTCCTTGCCAGACGTCGGCTCGGGTATTCTCTCGTCTGGGACGTACTGAATTCGAACCAATACAAACTTTTTTAGCAATCACCTGACCTTGAGATATAGAACCATCGTCCCACTGGGCCTCGTATGTATCTTTCGATCCGCTCGACCACCATTGAGTCACTCCAGGACCCTAAATGGTCGAATTCTAGTGAGTGGGCGAGGTTGAGGCTTGCTATGACGGCCCATACTCTAGCCGCTTGTCGAAGCATGGAACCCAAACCCGAGTGCGTATTCACTGTCTATCCCTTCTCGTGAGGTGAGGATTAAGCCTCGCCTCCGCCTCCCGTACAAGCCGAGGCTCCATCTACCGAGAGTTTCCATATGGGGAGGTCGTCCTCTGACTGAGGGGGCTCAGCAAGTTCTATCGGCGCGAATTCCATGACGAAGTCGTACCAAAGACTGCCTCTTTATAGCGCTTACCGTAATTCGATGTCGAACTCGCTTTAGCTCTACGGTCCACTTCATCAACCTTCCGAGACCTCGGTTTGTGTAACACCCGCTTCATTGTACTGTTTGACTTCTATGGTGTGAGCCTGGAAATGTGGACGGCAGCCAGCCGCAGTCACCAGCGCTGCTAGTATCACTTTTCCATTCTCGGGTACTCTCCTCGCTTCCCTGGCTCAACTACAAGAGTAAATCGGTGTCGGACATTTTATCTCGACGAGTACCGTGACCGGTTGAGAAGTCTGATACGTTTGGCATATGTAAGGAGTTCTCCTTCTATAGGACTTACTAGAATGTGAGGAGGAACTCAGTAATGCTTTAATGTCGTGGAATGCTTCTTCACATTTTTCGTCCCATCAAAGGCTTTCTTCGTGAACTCGAAGAAAGGCCGGCATTTATCACTGGCCTCGATACGAAACGCTTTTAGAGCCGCATCCTTCCCGTCACCGACCTCCTTTATTCCCCAAGGCGACAAGATGTCGAGCAATGCTTTTATTTTGTCCGATTCGTCAATTCCCTCGTGGTTAACTATGAAACCCGTAAATTTTCCACCGACACGCTAAGGCGCACTGGGTCAGGTTCGCCTTCATGTTATACCCTCAGATCTCGGAATGCCTCGTGAGAGACGGGTGATATGGAGATCGACTTAGTGGACTTACCAGCATGTCATCTATGTATACCACGCTGCAATCAATTCCATTCGCTTTGGAACATCTTCGTTTACTAGTCTCGCAGGTTGCTCCCGCATTTCAGTCCAAACGCAGATTACCCATAACACAGGTTCCTCGCGGCTGCGACGGACGGTGTTTTTTCTCGTCACCGTGGTCCATGTTGATCCGCAGCCGTAAAATGCGCCCATAAAATCGGGAAGTTCGTGGCTCCGGGCCAAAGGCCCACGAGTAACGATTTCAGAGAGGAAGCCGTCTCTTCGGGCATGCTTTGTTTATATCAGTGAAGTCGATGCAGAGTCGCCACTTGCCATTGGCTTTCTTGACGAGTACAACGCTAGCTAGCCACCAGTGGTATTCTACTTTATCGCTCCCGCTTGGAGGAGCTTACCCACTTCCTGCTTCGATGGCTTGGCCTTTCTCGTGCGAAGCTCCTATGCTTTTTGTTTAACCCGCTTGAAGGACTGGTTAGTGTTCGGGCCTATTGGTGATTATCGCAGGTCGATTCCTCCCATGTCCGCCTCGCGCCCACGCCAAAACGCTCTATTCGCCCAAAACTGGTGATGAGGCCTCTCGAGGTCCTTGGTGGTTTGGGAGCCAATGTATGCTAGATGTCTGGTCACATCCAATGGCACAAGTTCTAGTCCCTCTCGAGGGCTCAGGCCAGAGCACCTCGTCGCGCATATCAAGCTCGTCTGCTGCTCATGAAGTCGTAATCGCTTTTGTTTCACGGAGGCCGTGTATCACCTTCCTCGCCACCCGCTGATTTCTCTGACTGGGTCCCACTCCATTCACCGAAGCCGGGAATTTGATTATCAAGTGGATATGCCGTAGGGGATGGCTTTATTAAGGTTGAAGTGAGGGTCTACTCAAAGAAGATATTATAGGTTGACGAGGGCGCCCACCATAAGGGAACTCACGCTGCCGCTCGTCGGGTGGGGTTCTCCTGTGGTCAATATCGCTTGAATCGAGCTCAACGGTAACACCGCCTTCCTGAAAATCCCCCGCAGATGCTGGGCTGACAGTGATCTACCTTTCTCCAATACCCATTTTGTCGGCTACGACGCTAAGATGATGTCACCAACTCCCATTATCGACAAAACCCTAAGTGAATCCATGGTGTTGGCCACAATCGCAAAGTGACTACCAAATGGATCGTCATGGGGTGTTGGCACCCTTCCGCATCTGGAGTCGGAGAACGCATGGTAGTGTCGATTCGCAAGAATTTAGATATCAGCTTGTATTTCCCCCCATGTCCGGCCGCCGATCTTATGCTATACGTAGGCTGAGTCGAACTAGATTCTCCTCCTCCAGCAAATCCTCCCGAGATCACATGGATTTCTCCAAGGGGCTGTTGGTGCTGAGAAGTTGCCTGCCGAGGTGGCGGTTACTGAGCCGGGGTCGGGTTATGGTTCTGGGCCTGACTTTGGGTCGATTTATGAGTTCGTTCCTCGGGAGATATGAAATCGAAGGCATCCACAGACAAATATTCTATTTCTCTTCTTAGTTGTATACAGTTGTCCGTGCGATGCCCATAGTCCCTGTGGAACTCGCAATACTTGGTGTTATCCCTTGTCGCGGGATCTGATTTCATCTGAGTCGGCCATCTCAGGAATTGCTCGTTTCGCACCTCATGCAGGACTTATGATACTGAGGCCGTTAGTGGAGTGAAGCGCTGCGGACGTAATGTCGTCGCTCCCGGTTTGCAGCGGCCCAAACCGCTCGAGACTCTCGCCTTTTAGATCGCCTCCCGCCTGCACTGGGATTTCTCTCCGGTCAGTTTTGTCATTGGGCTCCGCCCCTCGCCTTCTCGTTTTCACGTCCCTTTTCTTGCGGGCGAGGAGCCTCTTCTTTGATAAGAGGGCCTCCGCCGCTTATGTATTTTTTCTCGCTTTGGCAAGGACCTTGGCCATGCTAGCTTGAGGGTTCTTCGAGATAGAGAACATCAGGTCCTTTGATTGTACGCCCAACCCCGCGATGAAAGCCGTGATGTCGAATTTTCGCTTCTGGGCACGCTCTATCTTCGTGACTCAAGGCCACCTTGTACATATGATCTCAAACTTCTCGCGATCCTTGTTTGATGGTCAATAGATGGTAGCTCGGCTTTCTATACGTCCTAGCTCCGATGAAGTGAGACGAACGCAAACAGCCTAGTTCCCCGAATCGATCGAGATACGATGGGGAATTCTATCAATCAAAGCCAAGGTCGGCCCTTTCGAGCGCAGTGGCGAAAAGCTCCCACACCGCAAGACGTATCCCGATACCCATGCAACCCATCTGATTTTTGTAAGTGTTGAGGTGATCGACGGATCTTGATTCCATCGAACGTTTACCCGAGGTATTCAATTTGTTTGGAAGGGAAAATGCAAGACTTCTATCAGGAAGGGAGATTCCGCTTGTCGCACCAAGGTATCCATAGTATTTCTAGGCTCGGTCCCTTCACTACTTCCTTTACGCTGATGAGCTCTTGTTGAAGGTTTTGAACCTCTGCTTCCTTAATGATTGTTCCCTTGCTCTAGCTGAGGGTGATTTACGCCTGCTCATTGGGAACCGCTCCCGGGCATAGCCGCTTCCCTCCGCGGGGCCAACGGTGGTCCATGCCCCCTAGCTTGACTGGACTCTGCTTATGCTTCGATGCCGCGGGGAATGTCGCGACCAAGTTGTTCTTCGCGGGGGAGGAGGTTATGGCCTCGGTTTGCCAGACCCCCGTTGATGTTAGATATGCCTCGGTAAGCGTCCAATTCTTCTCGACCAAACGCCGGTCGACGAGGCGGCGCCCACTTCGCTTATCGCTTGCACGCTTCCACCGGTCCTGGGCGGGTCCCGTTCATATCACCCGGTGGATTCCGTGATCCTCGTGATTGCGTTACCCCGCTTGTGTTCCCATCAAGAATCGAGAACCGCTTATGTTTACGTAAGGAATTGTCGCTCCTACGTGATGGCGCTCAACCGATGATGCCTTTTTTCAACCGAACGGGCTGGAGCGCCTAGGGTCACGGCTGGACCAAGACCGCTGCGGGTCGAACCGAGGATGCCGGATCGTTCGGGGCCGGGTAGGATCGCTGCAATGTTGATCGTGGTCCGATGCGGCGCTGCTCCTCGCAAGAAGAACCGTATGAAGAAGGGTTTGCTCGCCCGGTCATTCATGCCTAAGTCAGATTCTGTCTGAGAGAAGAGAGAGAGAATCTTTAGATTGCTTTAGTCTTGGCATACCTTTTAGTGTTGGAGCAGCCTTGTATTTATAATGGATATTCATCCAATTTGGACGATGATTAGGGGTTCTTCCCTTTGGAGGATAGGTTTCCTCATGTAGTCAGCCTTAGATTTAGCAATGGATTAGTCAAAGGAGTTTATTTGGAATAATCCTCCTTCCTCATTGGGGGGTATCCAATTAATGGTCTTCTGTTGCTTTTCCGTCCCTTTATAATAGGACTTGATTGGACCTAATAGGACGTCTCGGGGAATATTCTCATCTTCAGCATTCAGAAAGATATGGTTTGACCGCTATGCATAGCCTTCCCGTTTCTTCCAAATCCATGTTCGGGGCCTAACGGCCGGGCCTTTGTTCTGGCCGTTATGGAAGGACACGGCGGGTACGTAATTCCCATTGCTCTATCAATGGGCGAGTGGGATACTTGGTCCAATTCTATTCCCCCATCAGTTAAGAAATTAAAATGAATTCAAATAATGAGGCCATGTGTTATGATATCAAGATGAAATAGTGTAATTGTTGAAGGCATAATTTCAAAGTAAAATAATGAAATATTGTCTTGGAGTTACAATTTTAGTACAAAATACATAAAATACAGTCGGCAACTTGAACACAACAATTTCCTATTACAAATTGACCACATAAATGACAATGGCCACAACAATTTTTCCTATTTCATCATAAATTGAAATTTTTTTAAAAAGAATATATTGTGATGTACTTTTAAGGTCATTTCAATTGCTAAGTTGTGATTAGTGTGTTTTGTATTGAAATTGTGTCTTCAAAATACAACTTCAAAATTTTATACTTAAATTATGTTTTCAAAATACGACTTCAAAGTTTTATATTGAAATCGTTTTTTCAAAATATGACTTTTGAATTTAATACTAAAATCGCGTCTTCAAAATGCAACTTCAGAATTTTACTTTGAAATTGTCTTTAAAACACAATTTCATAATTTTATAATAAAATCATGTCTTTAAAATATGATTTCATAATTTTACACTGAAATCGTATCTTCAAAACACGATTTCATAATTTTACACTGAAATCGTGTCTTTAAAACACGATGTTATAATTTTACACTAAATCATGTCTTGAAAACACGATTTGTTATTTACACCAAACTGCCTTAAATTAATTACTTCAAAATTTTATTCCCAAATCGGTTTTAAAACACGACGCACATTGAAATCGTGGTCTTCAAAACACCCACTTCACACTTACACCGAAATTAAGTCTTCAAACACGATTTTGTAATTTGAGATCAAACGCGGTTCAAGACACTATATCCATGTGGTGCCTAGCTGTCAATAAAAACCGGCATTCAAATACTATTTTAAAACCACATTAAAAAAAAATTCTGTCTCAATAATAATATTATTATAAAAGCCCTTCTAATTAATATGTCTCTCAAATATTTTTTTTGATAAGCTTTTACTAGGTGCTATCTAGTTCACGTAAGAAGGTGACTTCTCGAATGCACAAGACTTTAAAATAATTTTGCTTCGATTCTCCAATTAGAGTTGGCAATTTGAGCCCGTTCTGTTGGGCTAGCTCGACCAACCTAAAATTTGGGTTGGGTTGGGTTGGGCTGGGCTCTAATTTTACTGGTTCAAAAAAGCGGGCGAATTACCTTAGTCGATCGCGTAGTAGGACTGCTTTAGTTTTTTTCTTTAGATTTCCAAATAAAAAAATATGCCCCCGTCAGCCAGCTCTATAGTTAAATCATTTTGAAAACTATAATCACTTAATCTCTATTTCTCTTCTCTCTTACTCCAAGGCACTCGCGTTCAATCGTAATTAGTGTCCTCAAGTGAAAAAGTCTCATCGACTCTAAATTCATTATGTTCCAAACATACACTACTTTAATGTTTAACCCTCTAGAACTTTAAGCTTTTCCACCTATTACTTGAATTCATCTCTGATTTCTTGATTATTATTCTTGCACATTCATCGATCGAAATCGCCGTAGTTAGGTAGCATGAATATGTCTAATTAAGAAGTTCGATTTCTTGTGGCTTTTTCCTTGTTGACCAGATTACTATTCGAGATCCACAATTGGGATTGGAGGGAGCAAGCGCAACAGATCCAACCGCTCTATAGTTCGTCATTTTGAAAAACCCTAATCTCCATTTCTCTTATCTCTGCCTCCGAGCACTCGCATTCAATCTCATAATTCGTGTCATAATCGAAAAAGTCTCATCGACTCTAATTCATTATGTTTCTCGACATACCTGACTTTAATCAAACACAAGCCCTCTAGGAACACCAAGCTTTCACTATTGCCCCAATTCATCTCTCGATTTCTTTGAATTATTCTTGCATTCTATGATCAAAAATCGCCACGAGTTCCGTCAAATGGTGCGTCAATTAGAGTTGATTTCTTTTAAGCTTTCTTGACAAAGGCGAGTGCTATTGAGATCTGATTGGGATTGGAGGACCAGGCAAAGGGAATGTCGAGGTCGTAAGGCAGAAACGTGACGGTTTGGAGGAGAGCTATTATTGCTCTATCTGAAGATGTTCTCTTAAAGTAGAGTTTTGAATCTTTTGATATGGAATGAAGAAAGGAGGTTGGGCGTTTTGTGAGGCGACATCCAGCGGGCAAAGCAGCTTCCACTTCATGGCATGTTGGCCACGAGAAGATTGGAAAAGGGAGGGAGGGTTCCTCCATCTCTGACAATACAGACAAGTTAAATGGTATATTTGAATTAAGCGTGATAGATGTTAGAATGATTGGCAGGACTCATATCTGAATATGGCTCGTATTCAAAAATTATTGACTAGATAAAAAGTGATGTTCAAAACTTTTTTTTTGCCTACTGAATGGTTAAATTTGGCTATTATTGATAGGCTAATTTGTTTGGAAAAATGAACCTGAGTATGGTGTTTAGATAGGCCAGATGACTGAGCTTTATGTAGCTGGTGTGGTCAGGCCCGGGTGTTATAACTCTACCTCACGTCGGTGGAAAGGCACCAAGATTCTCTGCTCGATGGTAATGCATAACATCAAATGTGTAGTTATTTTGCTACCGCAAATTTTCAAAATAGTACATGGTTTGTTATCGAGATGACGAGCAAACACTACAAACATTTAGGTTATTATTTGGTATAGAAGTGAAGAGAGGTGGAATGGGGATGTAATTACATGTTGTCCATTCCGTATTTTAGTGGTAAATGAAATTGAATGAATACTCAAATAATGGGGATCACGATTATGTTTGAGTCATTTGGTTTGACAGTAAAAACTCCGACAACTTTTAAGTTACGGCACAATTAGAATCGGCTTAACGTTCTCTTTATTTTCTAAGGTTCATGTGTGACAAAGTGTCTTGGATGGCTCGATGATCGAATCTACTGTTGCGACACTGATGGTTTACTCATATTTGGCGAAATTATGATTATTTCCTAAGAAATGTATATTTGTAGATTTACCTTGGGCTGGGACCTTGGCTTACCTGACTGCTGAATCATTTAAGAACTCAGGAAAGGCTGGGCATTAGCCAGGCCTACGAGATGGCCAGATGGCCTCTCCCACGGATATGAGGGAGTTCGGGGACATTATTATTGCTTGAGTGCGACGACCTGCGGTAAACCTTGCAGGTTCAGAACGGCCGATAGTTTAGCTGGTACTTATTTTCAATGTGATTCTTTACAAATGATTCATTCATTAACATATCTTAAAATGAAATGGAAAGGATTCTCTTAATAGCACTCTTCGGAGGTGTGGATTTATAGAGGAAGAAACGGTCATCTCTCCCCACCGCATTATGGGAAGAAATGCGATCATATCCGAGAAAGAGTGGATCTTAACTCTCTACTCGATACAAAGAAATAATTACGAAAAAGGTACAGTTGATCTGGACTGACATTGCTCAGACTCTGGTCTTGAGGGCGACTTTGGCATGGAGGCGGCGGAACACCATCAGCCGTCTTCTTTTTTATTTTAAGTTTGATTGTTGGTGAATGCCGGCAGTCGACGGTCGCGAAATGTCGGGGAGACCCGCAGGTGGCGTGCGGCCGTGGAAGCGCGACGAGAAGTCCGAGGCGAGCGCGAGCTGGTACATCCACTCTGGTGACCTTAGATCTCCGAGAGATTCGGCTATTCCCCGAACATCTACGGTTCGATCGATTCAGTCATGACTGCAATCAATGAGCCTAACCCTGAAGATCGGCTCACTCTTAGCGCGAAATGGAGGCGAGGCAGAAGACGGTTGAATGTGAGATTACGAACAAGCGAACTAGTTGCGAGAAAAAAATCGGTGTTTGCGAACTCAGTTGGAGCCGTGGCCGGGTCAATCCGCGAGAACCTCTTGCCCGTTCACCGGCTGTCGTGAGTAAAGAAGTCTTCGTGGACGACAGATCTACGTGAATGATGAATTATCTCGGCCAGTTCTGCAGCTCCCGCAGCCGGGTTGCCCTCGGAAAGCGCGGAAGCCAGCTCGAGAAAAAACGTGGTCGACCGGTCGTCGGGATTCTGGCGTCGGCGCGGAGAGAGAACCCGGTGGTGTGGCTGTGACACCGGCTCACGATATGTTTCCGGACCGGTGGGGGCTTCCTTTGTAAATCCATGTGCGGCCTTACGGGGCCGCGTGCCTGAGTGATCGGCTCCGCCCATTTGTCAGGGACCACGGGACATGCTTTCTACTCTCGCAGACGACATATCTTGGACTACGATCAAGCCACGGTTTTTCCATACCACCCTTCACCATATGCGGCCAGTTCGTCAGGCCCTTATGATCCATGTTGCGTATAAACGAGCGTGATCACCGGTGCAGGCAGCAGACTCTGTGTAAAGGTGTTCCGGCCCGGCCTCGAGGCCCGCTTTGGCTTGGTTTGCAAAACTCCACCGGGATCGATACTTTTGTTGTGACCCATGGTAGCGTTCGGTCTCTCGATATTTATTAACCGGTCGGCGAGGAACATCCGGCTCACCGGAATCCATCCTTAAGCGGGACGGAGTCCATCCGAGGACTTCACACGAAGGTTCGGTCAGCCAAGTCCCGACATATCGACTGTATCGAGTATGGATGCGGTCTTGCGAAATTTAGGAAGGGCTTCAGTCGGCCACCCAGTTTTCTAGTCCACATCCACGGATCATGTATGGAGGAATTATGCCGACGGCGAATAAATTCTCTGATGGAAGATAACATTTAGTGCCTCATGGCTGTATGATAGCAGCCCCAACGATGGTAGCGCGAGTCCATGCGACGAAGCCTTGATCAGCGAGCCCAGCTCCCGGTGAAGTTCGAGAGGAAGAAAGACCCCAGTTTCACTCTCGACATCACACATGATCGGCTCTGCCCATTGTCGGGACCTGCCGTTCAAATGGCCCAGCTGATGATGGCGAGTCAGGCAGCAACGAATCCTTAAGATGTGATTACCACAGGGACCATGGCCACGAGACTAATCAATGCCATAGCCTCAAATTTATGGTAGAAAGATTGATTCGAGCCGGCCACCTTAGAAGGTATTTAGGGAACGGCCGGGGTAGTGCCGCGGCCCGAAGTAGCCGGCCAGGCTGTTCGCGAGAAGTGAGAAGCGTACTCCGGGACTCGGCCAGGCCATTCAACTTCATCTTGGGGGCCGGCCCGGCCGATGATATCAATCCAGCTTGTGAAGAAGAATGCTTGGACGACCTGATGCGAGCGAGTCCAAACGCCATCCGTGATCGGGAGATCATCCCGTCAGCTCTGTGGTTGGGCGACCATATCTTTCTTTATTAACCTTTACCCGGGTGTCAGCCACCTTGGCACTCAGTATTGTTGTATGTATTGGTTTCGATGTACCTGGGGTTCTTATCGATCCGATGATGTAGTCGTTTATCAAATCTCGATGCCAACATAGAGTCCGTATTGGTCATCTCCATTCCGCTGATAGAGTTTTGTCAGGTTTCAATGGAGCCACCACATTATCTATTAGGCGTCACTTCCTGTCAGCGCGGGTCGATGTAGCGGCCAATCTTTATTTTCCATGAGTACAGCTTGGGGCTTGTCTGATCTTTATGTGGCCAGAGCTTGGTGCATCTATGAAACAATCTGCAGTACAGTACCTTGAAACGATAAGCTGGCCAGGAGTCGACGGTGGATCTCTGGGAAAACCCGATTAGCCAGCGACGGTGCTACCGACTCTCTCACTTCTGCGGAGCGCCGTGTAGGCCTCTCTGGGGAACCACCCCACCGACCATTACAGTAAATTAGGTCACGGATTCGACCCAGCGCGGAGGATTAAAGATAGTTGTAGTTGATCCCATGGGCGGTTTCTCTGTTGGTCGGATGATCATTATATATTGGTACCCTCTTCTCTGGAGAGGGAAAAGGCTGATTATGCAGTTATACGATTCAATCTTGATGTGTTGCTTGGACCCATGCGAATATGCGGGATCGGCGGGTTCATCTCACACAAACTAATGTGCACCTTGGCCGTCGAGCCAGTAGCCAGGCGCTTTCACCCAGGCCGCGCTCGTCGTCGGGCGGAGTTGATAATCTTACGCAAAATGGATTCGCGTAGGCGGTGAAATACGAAGTGATTTAGCGATGGTAGTGGTTCCGAAGGGGAACAAATAGAGTATGTGGATTACATGGACCTCAGCGGCCTTTGTCGGGCTAACTTCCTACTGCGCGCGCCGGGCGGTGTGAATTACTCGTGAGGCGGTATCTTTATCATTTGGGCGCGCTTCTCGAATCCATCGGATCCCGACACCTCGAGATGCGGAGAAGACGTCCTTCATCACCCCTCACGGACTCTACTATTACAGAGTGCCCTTACGGCAAGAGCAGCGGGACGACTATGAGAGGTTAATGCGAAAATGTTTACGACCATTGCTGCGATAAACGATAGAAATTACATTGATGATATGCTAGTGAAATCTAAGCAGCGCTCGAATCATGCGACTCATCTGTGGGCTTTTGACATCCTCGAGAATCTTGTATGGCTTGAACCCCCTAAAATGTGCCTTGAAGAGGGGGTCGGCGTCGAGGCGGTTGGCCAGCTACGTAGTAGCCTGAGGATAAAGGCTAGCCTGCCCTTGACTTAAGGCCATCCACGCGTTCATATTACCCAGCGCTCAAGAAGGATCCAGTAAATGGCCAGGACGGTTGAAACTCTTGGGCGCTGTACCGTTGAGGCCGGTTTGAAACCTTCTTCATTACTGCGAGAGGTTCTTGAAATTTGAATGGAATGAAAAGTGTAATGAAAACGCCCATTGTAATCAAGCGAAGGAGCCTCCGTCCTTGTAGGCAGGAGGCGGAGACACACTCTATCTTTGCCGCGACATCAGATATAGCGATTAAGCGCTAGCCTTATTTAAAGAGTGTGAATGCGAGCCGGATACACCCACCTTGTGACCTGCCTTGGCCTTCTGGACAGCCTTTCATGTGCCAGGGCTCTGTCTGTTGTGGTGTTCTTGACCTTCCCGCTCAGCGATCGATCATCATAGGATCTGTCAGAAAGAATGGCCAAATGGGCAATGGAACTAAGCGAGTCTGGCATCCGATTACAAGTCGGGCTTTAAAAAGAAGAGGCGGTCTTAAGCGGAGCTTCTACGCATATCAGGTAGCACGTCTTGCGGCGAAAGGGTGGTGGACCCTTTGCGTCGTGGACTCAGGCGATCAGGAGTCGACATCGGTGCGCAGTGCTTCCTGGGAAGGATTGAAGGTCGCTGGGCTTTAGTGCCTCTAACAATGAGTCGGGGAATACAAAGCCATCATGGCGGGACTCCCGATCTCACTCTCGTGCAGGTACTAGAGTCTTTTGGTTGACGACTCCGGTTGGTTGTAGAATGAGTCAATGCAAATTCGAGTCGAGGGGAACTGAATGGCAAAATCGGCTTCTCTGAGTGACGGTGAGAGTATCTTCCTGACTGGAAGCGAACTACGGTAGCTGGGGCAGGTAATGAACGGGTTGATGCCTTGTAGTTGTAATTGCATCTTTGCTGTCAAATGCATTATGCCTCCCGTCTACTTATCAGCCGGGCTCTTCCATATTGCATATAGTAAGCAGTAAGAAGAGTCTTCCTAAATCTAAGATGGACCCCATTTGGTATGCAGTAGCAACAAGAGAGTTACCAGATGACAGAAGCATGGCCCATGGGAATTCAGATTTGATCGGCGGGTTCTCTCTCTACAGTAGGCAGGCGACTTTATAAAGCGGTCCACAGGCGGACCATGCACCGTCTTTGACTCCGAGCAAGGCGATATGTGTTGGATCAAACTCACGGGGTATATATGGAAACCGCTCGGGGAAGAACCACTAGCCTACGGAGGGCCTGCGTGAGGGTATTCTTGGCCAACTATGAAGGCTGATCTTTTGCCCGACTACGTCGAGAAATGTGACCACCCACCAGCGAATGTCTCAATTTTGAAATCTCGATGCGAGATTTGATTTCCATCTCTGGCAGTGGTGATTTCCTCCCGATGGGATGATATTGCAAACCCACTCCCCATCGCACCAACGAAAAACTGTGCGGTAAGCTACGGGTTACTTGCAATAAATGGATGAGCTGATGCAGCTCACATCAATTACAGGATAGAATGTCACTTGGGTTCATCTGGAAAAATATTAATGCTGTCGGTTCGAAGCGAATTTCCGAGTCAATGGAAGTGTTAGATAATGGGCCTGATTTGACGGCAGGATCTATCGAGACTTAATAAGAATTGAAAAATCTGAAACTTATACTCCACCCCCCAAAGTAATGGCTAAGCTATAGCCTCAGCAAGCCTATGACCGCCTCAGCGGTTGCACTCAGCTAAAGGGAAGTGGGGTGGAAGGTGTTGCGAGGTGCACAGGCTTGAGACCACCGCCCCATGCGTGGCGTCTCACCTTCGCACTCTACGGGATGGGAAGTCGTTATCCCCTCTGTCCAGTGCGCCTACCACTGGAAACTCCTTGAATCGAGAAAATGAGATTTGTGATCGATGAAATTTTGTTTGTGGTGGCGAGCCAGGCAGTTGTAGTCAAGTGGCATGCAATGCAGCTTGGCAGATTTTATAACAAGCAGAGTAAGGCCTCGGGTGTTCATTGACGACTAGTCTGCGAAGAGTTTTGAAAATCTTTGCGGACCCCGGTGAAATTGACCTAATTGCAGGAGAGGGACCATGGCCGCCAGTCATGCGGCCGGGAATCAGATCTATGCTATTAACAAAACAGATGGAACTCCTATACCTAGAATGTGGAGTGCCACGTATTTGAAAAGGTATTATCAATGAAAGAATATCTTTATAATCCACTACCGGAATGTCTTTGCGTATCTATACTTAATGCATGGTCAATTATAAGTCGGGTGGCCTTGATTCACTTGACACACTTGATGGCATGATCACATATAGGTAGTAAGCTTTCCAGAATCGGGTGGCGCGGTTCAGCGACACGCCGGCCCGGTATAGATCACATCCTAGATGGTCGACTTTCGAGTCGATTGGCGCGGTTAACACTTTGCCCGGTGACATAGATCATCTAGGTGGTCGAATTTAGAATCCCCAGGTGGCGCGTTCTTGACCTTCCCGACGACATAGATCATATCTAGTGGTCAAATTTCAAATCCGGGTGTGTTGCAGGTTCATGACACGCCATGACATAGATCACATCTAAACTGGTGACTTTCCCGATCCAGGTGTGTGGGTTCACTAACTTTGCCCGAGCCGGTATATATCACATCTAGCTGGTCAAATTTCAAATTCCAGGTGGCGCAGTTCACCGACCTGCTCGGCCCAGCATATATCACATTTAGTTGGTCAAATTTCAAAGTCTGGGTGGCGTAGTTCAGCGACTGCCGTGACATAGATCACATATATCGGTCATATTTCCAGAGTCAAAGTGGCGCATTTCAGCTGTGCCGTGACATAGATCTCATCTAGCTAGTCAATTAAAATCCGAGGCGGCATGTTCAGCGACCTGCGGCCCAGTCGAATAACATGCGGGCGGTCGATTACAAAGAAGTTTAGGCGGTCACGGGTTCAGCGACTTCTTGATGGCATAGATAACATGCGGGTGGTCCCGATTCACAATCTGGGAGGCGCGGTTCGACTGCTTTCGTGACATAGATCACGTCTAGGCTGGTCAGTGTCGGCGGCGCGAGTTCAGCGACACTGCCGACTGGCTATAGATTACGTCTAGCTAGTCGATTCGAATAGGCGGCGTAGTATCTAACTTGCAGGCCAAATATCCAACGATTAAAATCCCACACCACAGGTCAGCTCTCTCTATAGGTAAAGTCACCACGATTAGCATATATACACAAAAATAAACATTTAACAAAAGGGTAGAAATCGGATAAGTAGCCCAGCAAAAATAACTTTTTTTTATAAGCGAAAGAAAAGCCAAATTGTTTGGTGCTATGACACTAAATAAAACAGCCTAGTCTAACACTACTCAGCAGGAGATCCGTCGGAAGAAGCGCCTCCCTCTCTGATCGATTGGGAAGAATTTGCTCCTCTCAGGCCACGGGCGGTTCATTCTCCTAGCGGTCCTGCTGCTGCGGCTATAGGTCGAAGAGAGACGACGGTCGGCCGCGCTGGGGGCGACGAGGATTAGCAGAACTCTGTAGTCGGTGAGAATGGAAAGTTCGGCATTCCTTCAGGTTGGGGCACTCCCACATATGTTGTGCGTGGCGCGGCCGGTAAGTAACCATAATTAGAAAGCGTATCGCGGCAGGTCAGGTCGGCCTCGTTGCCTCCTGTCAACGGCCTTACTCGGGAAGCGGCAAGTCATCCTTCAAAGCCCAGAGGCTCGCGGCCCGAGCAAGTTTCTCATGCGCCCAGCTAGCTATTCTCTTCTTACGCTTTCTTGCAAGCCTCCTAGCACTGACCGATTGCCTCTGGCGACTCCACGTTCGGATTCCGCGCCGGTCTCTTCGGCGTAAATTGCTAAGGCACGGGCTTGAAAGCTGACCAGGCTCTGTAAGGCTCGGGTAGTGAAACCCCCACCGGTCTCAACTTGGCCCAGCGCAGCCGTGGCCGCGCCGCATCTCTCTCAGACTCGGCCCGGGTGGCTCTCTCAGTAGATTCTCTAGCCTCTAGCTCCAGGCGACGACACGCCAGCTCGGCTTTCTTCAGTGAAGCGCCCTGCATCTCACGTTCTACCATACGCACGAGACCAGATAATCGAAATAGTTCGTCTCGGTGAAGCTCAAACTCTGCTGATCTTTTCAGCGCCATGTTGCGAACAACATTCTGACTGCGAAACCCATTAGCAACTAAAAATAAGTAGTAGCACTAAAACCACCGAGCGAATAACCTATCTTTTGGTCGATCGGCGAGCGAAGTTGCGATTCGAACACAATATCCCCGTCATCGTGTCTGCGGAAAATCCTCAGCCGGGGTAGAAACGATTCTGGGGCATCAAGTAATCTTACCGTGAAGGCTCATGCCGTGGCTACACACGATACATGGTTGGTCTATTTATTTTAAATGATGACCAGCGGGCCTTCCGCGATGAAAGGGCTCGATAGGCGCGGTATACTTTTATCTCCTCATCTCCAAGGGCTGATATCTCCACTCTCGGAGGCTCCGGTCCGCGGGGAGGAAGATAGTTATAGGTTATCACCCGATCCGGCCGGTTGGGCTTCGGCAGTCCAGACCGCAGAGGATTGGATTTGCTTGGTGGCTTCTCACACTGATCTGCAGGCGGGATTACTTGGAGTGCTTGAGGGGCCGGATCATCCTCGTTACCGGTCCCGATCGACCCGGCCCGCCGATTCACACTCCACCTGTTTGGCGGCAACTTGGGAGGCAGGGGATGGTTATTGCCACATCCCTCAAACTCTGTCAGTGGTGATCATGTTGACCGATTATGGCCGGTTCCTGGATTGGTCATGGGCGACATCCGACTTGCCACTCGAACTCACTTGTCGTTTTCTTTTTCAGGTGGCATAGCGATCAAGCAGCCCCGCCGCTTTCTCCATCCGTTCTTCTTCCTCCAAATCCTGGGGACCGTCCGCGTCGTCAGGAACCCAAGGTATAAAATTCTCACCCCTGGACCCCGGTGTATTCCAACGCCCGAGCACCCTTTTTCACTTAACCTTTACCACCCGGGGGGCTGCCCCGGCTACTTGTTCAAGAGGAAGGAACCGTTCGGGACGACCCTTTTTGGCTCTCCGACTCGGAGTAGAAGGAGACAAACTAGAACCATAAACGAGGAAGCGGATGACCTTGATACGCCAGACCCCTGCCGGACTCAATGCCTGAACTACGAGATCCTGGAGGAGGCTGATCTTCGCAAGCTAAGCGCCGCACATCTGCGGCTTCAGGTCTCCCCTTCCACGATGAGAGCGTGGCCGGGGATGGCGGAAGGTACAAAGATCGGAAGGTTGTGCCTCACGACGGATATGTTCTCGGGTAAGCGAGAACCTGTAATGCGTATTCAGCGAAAATCTCAATGTAACGAATCTTCTCAATACTCGACTTCTCCACCCATTTCACCAGCCTTCCCCTCTAGGCCTTTCCTGCATGAATGACCAACGGTTAGTACATCATAACGTAGAGATACATGCTAGAACGGGCATAACCACAGACACAGGAAGATTTGAGACCAGTTAACATTGAAAGCGACGGAGACCGGAGTCTCATCAAGGACCTCACTAAGTAACGCTTTCGCCTCTGTCTTTGGCGAGTGAGAGGTATTCACAATCTACTTGATAGTGGACTCAAAGCCGACATGGACATCCGGCCGCCCTGACCTTATGTTCGAGGAAGTAAATGATAAAGCTCCACAGTGAGATCCGGTAGTACAAATGGATTCGACCGCATAGCGGTAGTAGATTAGGATGCAAATCACATTAGGTGGATAAGAAATGTGGCTCTGGAGTAAAATGTAAAAACTATTTGACAATGGCCGGTACGGGAAAGTGCAGTCTGGCTGCTAAATGCTCACAGGTAAAAAGCACACCATTGTGTTCCCCACCCAGCGTGGATTCATCCGCCCCCTCCATTAACCGAAGGTCGATGTTATCAGGCACCTCTTGATACATGCTAGCTCCTCCGTGATCGGAGGCGCAATGACATTGCTTACGAGAGGTTTTGCTCGGGCCGCCCTCCCAGAGACATTCACTCGTGGGATTTCCTCCCGACCCCTCACCATTAAGCAAATCAAAGGAGAGGAAAAGGTGAATATTAGACCTAGGTGTTAGGTTCTGGTAGAATATCAATCTGATTGGGACATAAATGCAGCGAATTTAAAAATTTTATCCTTAACCCACGAGGGATCACATGCGTTTCATAAAAACCGAAGGAAGATGCATGAAACTTACCTCTTGTAGATGGGTCGTCAAGCCTTCAAAGTGCACGTCTTGGTTTTGTCGGATCTTCAAGGTGTTGCCTTTGCAAATCGACCACCTCTACAAGTATCCACCTACGAACAAATAATAAAGCGATCTTGTTGAATCTTGGATTGATTCGTCTTCTAGAAAGAAAGCGAAATTAGGGTTTTTTTTTCTTTTCTTTCTCTGTTTAGTTTGTTCTCAGAGTAAAGATGACTACTACAAAATATATATATCTCACACACATCTATATATATATATATATATATATATATATATATATATATATATATATATATATATATATATACTATATATATATCTATATAAGTCTGCTAGGGTTTTAGTCAAAAAACGAATTTTATATTATTATATATTTAAAACTCTTTTAAATATGTAATTTAATTCACAAAACATAATAGTTCAAGACATAACCGTTTCCGCAATTTAAACTTTCTCAAAATTAAATTGAATTTAAATAACAATTTAAATTCACAAAACATAGTTCAAGACATAACCGTTTCACAAATTTAAACTTTCTCAAATTAAATTCGAATTTAAATAACAACTAATTGTTATTTTGTAATTTTAAAAATAATCTCATCATTTTAAATTACTACGAGTAAAAACCATAACCGTTATTATTAAGATTCGCAATGTGCGTAACATAGGTTGATTAACATTGCGATGAGCTAAATCACACTTTGATCCCTCTGAGTGCAAGTGGCCTCTGGCAAGACATTATGACTACCCAATTCGTGAAAAGCTCATGATCTAGTTAACCTTAATATAGCTGTGACATAATCCTTTGTCTCATGATATCTTGATAGAATATAAAGGCATGGACAAAAGTCAACCTTATATCGTTATATCTTTGATTACTCGAGAACCAATTAGGCCCAACTAAACAAATGACATTGATCTCCATCAATTCATTTGAGCATAGTCATGCATTTCTTAGTCTCAGTATCGGGACCGAATATCTCTCTTATAATAAAGAGGACAATTCCCATTTTAATCGCTCATATCTCACTACATGAATTCTTATTATATTCAGTATAACCTTTATGAACTATCAGATTAAAGACAACGTTTGATTATATCAAAGCACAATATTCATATGTTGAGAACTATAGAAATCTCAGGTCAAGGATTTAATGACACAACTATTAGAGATTAAGCTTGCCAGAAACTTTGATCCAGCCCTTATTAATCTCAAGACGGATCTGTCGATATTTGTTCTCAACAAATAGATATAAATTTGATTTAATATCTCATACACATATTCATCCATGAATATAATCAAACTTGCTTACAACATTATTTATTCCCCATAACAATAACCGATTAAAGGGACATTTAGAATAATTAATAATATTATTCAAGGACATTATATATAATAAACATGCAAATCATCATAATAATTAATTCTCATAAATAGTCAAAATACCATATCCATACGATAGGCCTAGAGCACTATTACTAACACTAGGCACATACCAAGTGGGTATAAGAGTATGCCACTAGCCCGAGCAACAACTGCCAAGGCAAAATATGTATCAAGACTCTACCTTTTTCTTCCAGGCTTTTAACGACCGGAGACCCGTCACCCACCAAGGACTAACGCTACCAAAAAACGGTATAAGGTACCTGTGGAATGAAATTCGCTAATGCCTCCAACGATGACTCTGTAATGGATGCAAGGAAGAACTAACTTGTTCACAATAGTTGGTCGCCGAGAGGAAAGAAGATAAACCAAAATGACACGCAAAGGAAAAAGGTACGGCACAATGATGCCTATCTATATATCACCACCTAGGGTATGTAGCCGGATTTAATGCGGCGGTGACCGATCGACTGCACGACATCTAGACCAACGCGACGGTTCGCACTCTAGGGCACTATAGACTATGATGGGCCAAGCCCAGAGACCTTTTTCTCGGGCACATAAATCGACCCATTAACAAATGTTATAATGACCAAATAACCATAATCATATAGAATTGTAGAATACCCATACACAGTTGCAATAAGGCATAAGAGCGATAAAAAACTACAATTTTATTAATATCACCAAAAAGGTGTTTGGCATTACATAGCAATGCTTGTTACCAAGCAATGTTTTACGATACATTCCAAGCTTATAAGACATCTGAAGTAGTTGAAGCATCCATTCCGAATCCATGACAGAAGCCGTCGCTGAGGCCAAAAGGAGGAAGAAGGTGGTGATGGGGATGCTGGCGAAGCAGCCCGAGCCGCTGGGGGGCTGAAGATGGTGATAGGGCGACGAAAGCCCCGTCTTTGCCACAGAGTAGAGAAGGAGGAAAGGAGGATGAGGTGGTGGATGTGACGCCCCAAACCGGGAGTCCGTTGACTACGAATCAACCCTTGAATGCTCGTGAATGTGGGTGTTGAGACATTTCTCACGAAAATCAGGCGGGAGTCCTTTGTACGGGGCTTTGCGAATAAAACCTACATATACTATTGCCAAATAGTGCAATATATCAATATATCCAATCACACATGAGTATCCTGACCACTTGGGCCCTAAAACAATACTCATAATACATACTAACTATAGATCAACTATATACCAAGCCGATTACAAGAGTTACAATATTTTCACTCTTATACAATACATAAAATTAAAATTAGACATTTCAATACATGTATATATCATCAACCAAAGCCACAACCCGACTTATTCAAATCCCTCAATTCCTAGGGCCAGGCACACGTCCCTCGCACGCTCCTGTACTGTAAAATAATATCCCTGACGGGGTAGGCTAATGCTACGATAGTGGAGATGTCGCCCTAGTGAATACTCTCCCTAAGTGCGGTGCAATGTTTAAAATAAACATACATTCAAGCAAATGCATGATCCTCTTGAATGTCTACATGACCAACTCAGATCCGGAGTCCTCACCGAGCTCCATCCACACTCAGCAAGCCTCGTATGAAAATTATTATTTCGTTTGTTTGTGGACAACCTCAAATGTGTATATATCGATTGGGCAACTCAGGCAGTTGATATTGTTGTGGACTTTACCCTCAGATGTATATCAATTGGGTCACTCAGAAGCAGTTAGTATTTTTCATTTGGACTACCCTCCGATAATTATATTTTGAACAGCCACTCGAACCATTTTCTCTAGACTTTATCTCATGCACTCACTCCTATAATAGTCTAGGAGTGTTCCCGATTGCATATGGGATGCATAATAGCCGCAATCCCGATACAATCTAATTCACATATAAATACATAAACTGCATATATTCACAAAACAAATCAATTCCCACAATCATGTCATATGAAATTCTCTCATTTCCTTACATCAAAATTAGCTCACTTGGGCTAATAGTCAAACCTGAACATTAATTTAAATCACTCGACCAAACACATATTTTCACGAAAATATATTTTAGAACACTATTTCGGGAATAGTGAAACCCTCGTTTACTATTCCCGAAAATCATAATTCATCGGTTCACCTTATGAACCCGCATTTCCGGCCATTTTCCAAGCCTCATTACAATCAATACATGATTTAATACGAACTTTGTGTGAATTAAAACACCCAACCGGCCCTCACGATTCTGGGCTAAACAGACTTTAGTTTCAAAATTCATATCAATTCGGTCCCAAGGTTTGGGACCGATCAAACGGGACCTAACGGCCTCATTTGACTCAAACATTTGTAAAGTACTTAAAGCGGGACTAAAACCCAAGTAGGGAGAAACCCCTACCTCTCGAGTTTGTCGAAAACTCCGCAAACCCGGTGTCCGCGCGTAGCCTCTGCCGTAGACGGTTCTCGCTTCTTGTCGAAAGGCTGCGTACGCCGGATGGCAGTATTTTTAGAGAAGGAAGACCTTCTCTTACTAAAACTAAACAAAAATGGCTACTGGATCGTTCCTGCCTTCCTCCCCACGTTTTTCTCTTTTGTTGCATTTTGAAGAGATGGCCATTGTTCCTTTTTTTGTCATTTAGCTGGCAAAATCAATTTAATTAATTAATTCCCTTCTTTCTCCAGTTTGACATTAACACTATCTTGGCGTATTTTGTCATTTTATCTACTCATACCACTTATGGCATGATGCGTGTTATATGTGACTTGTCGCGCCGAAAATCGTTTTGGCACGAACAATGATGCCACCGGAAGCGATGCCCATTTCCGTATCTTGGAATTGACGAAATTCTCTCGTGTAGCTAGATTTGTGGAAAGACGATTCTAACGGTGAAATCCGTTCGTCATCAGAGATCTAAGAATAAATTCTGATTTTTAACCGAAATTAACAACTTTGTAATCGAAATTACGATTTCTTAAATTTTTCTGAAATTGGAATTTCTCGGGTCTTATTCTCCCCTCCTTAAAAGGAATTTCGTCGAAGTGGGACAATCCACAATCACTCACATGCATGCAACGTACTCTATCATGTGCATGTAAACGATCGTTTCATCTTACTTGAATGCCCAAGCTACGTACGCTTCATCCCTAAATGAAGGGATAGGTAGCCGCATCGTGTCTCGCTCCCCACGTGGACTCCTCCTCCATAGTGCCTCCATAGTACCCTCACTGGCCTCACGGTCTTGCGTATAAGAGCACGATCACGGCTATCAACAATGCACTTTGGTCCTCCTCGAAGGTACCGTTCGTGTCAGCCTCGATCATTGATCCACCATAATTTGGATGCGGGTATATTACCCCGAAGCATGGAACGCTGGAAACACCTCGTGAGCACTTGACATCTTGGGGCGGTAATGCCTAGCCGTGCGCAGTCTTATCTGCTCTTCGAGTGTCTCGAAGAGATTACAATGAACCCTAGAGATAACTGGCTTGCGAACCTGACCACTCCCTTTTAAGCATCACCTTGAAGGCGTGATCTGACCTCGAACTACAGGGTCGACGTCGTAGCGTCATAAGCTCTTCTGTAGGCTGCGAGTAGGTAAGGAAGGCGTTATCGTATCAAGCTCCTTCCGGAGGTGTCTCTAATCAAATCGGGACCGGGTGACAGGGCTCTCTTGCCTCGGTCCAACATAATGGTGACCTGCATGGCCTCATTACAATGCCTCATCTGGTGCCATCACAGCCTTTTCGCTGATAAGCTGTTGTTGGCAAATTCACTAAGGGCAAATGTAATTCAATTTGCCCTTATGATCAGAGGAGCGCATGCTCGTAGCATGTCCTCTATCTGTATAGTCCTCTCGAATGACCATGCACGTACGAGGTGGGCGCGTTATTGCTCATAGTCAGCCGTGTGCCCGCCTTTTGGAAAACTCTTCCAAGTGCGCGTATTCGAGTCCCCCCATGAACACTGGATCTTTGCGGTACTCTATGTAGCCGGACTGTCGATGTACAGCCGGCGAGAATCTCTCACCAGGCGAAGTCATCCGCCCGTGGCTAGAAAATGTGCGACCGTGAGCGGTCCCTTATCGCAATCTTGCGTCATGCCTTACGCTGCGTCCGTGGCGGAAATTAGATCGCAAAGTCCCGTCGTGGCGTGCTCCCACTTCGCTCGGCCACCTCCGATGGTAGTAGCCACGAAGTAACCGGTCGCCGACCTTAACACGACATGGCGAGACATCGTCGACAAAGTCGTGTCTCTTCATCCCACTCTAGTAGTACTGGTAGCGAAGATCACGGTACATCTTCGTGCCACTGGATCGCCAGCTTTGTCGAGGAAGCGAGTGAAACTCCACTGAGAATCTCCCCCTCTCTCAAATCGGTCATTGGGAACCACTACCCGTCCCTATATCGAAGACTACCATCTATGTGAGCCGGTCCAGCCCTCGTCACGTGTTGTGCACCGGTCCCGGATGGACACTATCTCGTCCTGCCCTTTGGGACTCAATCACTCACCTTTCAGCGAGAGGCAGGTGTAATATAAACTCCCCAAGGTACCACCAGTGCGCTCGTGGCTTGTAGCCCAAGCTGTCCCACCGGTCTCGAGCATGTACTCCGACTATACTAATAACGCTCCTGCGTGACTTCATTGTTGAGTGCATCAGCCACCCATTTGCCTTACGGGGATGGTAATGCAAGAGGTAGTCATAATCCTCTAGAAACTCTCCATCCATGCGTTGCTCATATTGAGGTCCATTTGTGTGAAATATACTTGATTTCACATGGTGCAGTGGCTCGAACTCCTCGCCGTATAAGTAGTGGCGCGAATCTTTAAAGGCGAAGACTACGGCCACTTGACTCCATGTCATGTGTGGGAGTAATTACGCACCGTGATTCTTCAGCGCGAGAACCATAAGCTACCCTCGAGTTGCATCAAAACACATCCAATCCTACCTCGAGGCATCACATTTTACTGTGTACCCCTGTCACAATCGGAACTATCAATATGGGAGGTAAGTAAGTCTCCTCTTGACTCACAGAATGCCTCCTCGCATTGATCGTCCCCTCAAACTTATTTCCTTAGGGTCAACCTAGTCATAAATGACACTATCCTGGAGAAATCCTCAATGAATCTGTAATACCCATTATTCCCAAGAGCTACGTATCTCGAGCGACGGTCTCTCCCCCGACTTATCGCTGCTTGAGCCTTCTGGGTCGATTGACATCACGATGTTGACACCCACGTGTCCCGAAAATCTCACCTTAGTAAGCGGAGACTACCGCACTTGCGAACTTGGCGATGGTGATGGTCTCTCAACAGGCGTAAGAGCAGTCCTCAAGTGATATTCATGCTCCCGCATTTGGGAGTAGGTCGAATGCCATCCACGAAGACTACGACAAAGCGATCTAAATAGGGTTGGAATATCACACTTCATGAGATCCATGAATCTTCTTTAAGAGCGCGTTCGTCAATCCGAGGCATCACTGCAAGTAAACTCAAAAAGTGCCCATAGTAGCGTCATATTTGTCTTAAAGGATATCGTATCCCACTAACCCTCGGTGATAGTAACGGTCGAAGATACATCTTGGGGTAGACTTCAAAGCGCTCCTCTCGCTGATCAAACAAATTTAATCGATCCTACATTAATGGGTACCTATTCTTGATCGTAACCCTGTTCCTTCTCTGCCAGTTAATGCACGGTCGAAGGGTCTTGTCCTTCTTCTTAGCAAATGAATAGGAGCGCCCCGTGGGTGAAGTGCTCGGTCACAATGAACCCTTGTCCAATAGCTCCTGTGCTTTGGACTCACGAGTTCACGCAGCTCAGCGGTGCCATCCTATGAGGAGTCATAGAGATGGAGTGAAATCCTGAGTGTAACTCGATGCAGTCTACTACCCTCATTGTGGAAGCGATCAAGTATTCGTGCGGAAGAACATCCACATACTCTTTACTACTGAGGAGTAGATCTAAGTGCAGTCTCTTCTGATCCTCCCGGGGTAAGGCTCGTTCGCTGACCCGCTTCTTTCTGACACTGGACTCATATACCATGCAGGGCAAAATGTCATGCTTGTCCCCTTGAAATATCCTACAGTGCGATCACGCGTAGCGGCGGTAACCCTCTGCGCTCCATGATCGATAATAACAGCCCTATAAAAATTTATCGTGATCCATCCCGAGAATGACATCGAACTGACATGTCCAACGATCCTCGGAACCTTGTAGGTAGAGTCCCCGAGATCTCAGCCTCGCAGCCTGCGACATATCATCCCTATTCGCCCTAGCTGGGGAGGGCTGCATACAAAAACCTCTAAGGTCTCAACCTCTAGTGACTCGATCACAAGCGATCACGACAATGAATGAATCACGAAGCACGGGGAATCAAATAACCTTCTGCGTGGCGAGATAGCAAAAGCGTCTGTATGTGGTTGATGTGACTCGGCTGCGGTGTGAAGCGAGCCTGGAACACGCCCCTGGACCTAATGTCCACACTTTGTGTGGGCCTCGTCCTCTGCACATACCCATACTTTGGCCTCTCGGGCTGCTGTGAAATGTGGGTGCAGTGTGGCTCCACAGGCGGGAGGCGGCCCCTACGGCTGTATGCTACCGTCTTGTGGAGGAATGTCTTTGTATCATCTCTGTCCTGTTCTTGTGGGATGAGTGATATCTGGAACCACAGGATCCTTATCTCTGGGGCAATTCCGTCTCATGTCAGCTGTGATAATGGTAGCCTCCATCATCACTTTGGCGGCAACTCTTATCTGTCACACACGGCTCGGATGGCGCATTTCTGGAACCCTCGTGAGCCCAGAAGCTCTCTGCCTCTCTTTCTGAGCTGGAAGAAGGCGACATCCTTCCTCTTACCACTAACACTGCATCCTGCTCAGGAGCATCCTCCATCTCTCGCTGGTCGGGGTCGTCCCAACCATTGGAATCCCATATCCTGTGGCGAAGTCCACACAATCCTGGCCGAATGGGCAACTTGGTCCATTCTGAGAATCTCCTACGCGCTGGTCAGGTCGGTGTACGTAATCATCGACAAATCAGGCTAACTTTGTGAATCTAGCCCGTAGTCCATCACGGTCATCGCCCCCTGCTTGACTCAGGAACTCCCCGAGCCTTCGCATGCCTGTGCGATCTTTGGAAAGTACTTACCATGAGCGACTCCACGAAAATCTGCCCACATGTCATAACCTCTCTAAGTCTCTGAGTCTAGCCCATCTCTACCATACGGGCCTTTGCCCTCTAGCTGGAATCTGGCTAACACGATCCTAATCGTGTCTGGGTGATCTCCGTAGCCTCAGTCGTTTATCGATCTATAAACCAGGTCTACCACCATCGGATCTCCTCCCCCTGTGAATGTCGGAGGGTGGTGTGCTCTGCAAATCTCTAGAAATTTTGGGGCCTCCTGACTACCTGCTATGCTAGCCTGTGCGATAGCAGTCGTTGCAACACCTACGACCTGACAAAGGCTGTGATCAAATATCGGCGGGTGAGTCGAATCATCGGTGGTGCGACCCGGTCTCCCAGTGGGCGTCCTCTACGTCCTCGTCCTCTACTATCCATCTACACAATTAAAATGACAATTAAATCTCAATACAGTATCTCTAAGGCATAAACACAGCCCCGAGACACTAGTCATACACAAAATCAATGCATATATATCAAGTCACATTTCAAGCAATCTGAGGCAATCATTTCATTTAAACAAATCATTTTGATCAACAAAAATTTCATTTTTGAAAATTTTATTTTTCGAAAATTTTGTCTAATTTTATTTGATTTGATTTTATTATTATTTTTTTATAAATTTTTTTTTTCCGAAATTTTTTGTGATGAACATTGTTCATGAACCGGGTTCACGAACAATGTCCAAAAATTGACTCAGGAATAATCTTGAGTGCGCCGGGTCAAAGCAGGTTAGTACGAGTACCTGACCACAGGCGACCATGCGCCCGGTAGCCGTGCCGCGCGTAGCGGCGTGCCCGTCACCTTAGTGCTGACTCCCCCGGTGCCCTGCGCTGCTGTAGCGCCGGGCGCCCAGCCCGCTGGCCTGCGGCGCCTGTCGCCCTGGGCGCAATGCTTAGCGGTACGCGCCTGCGCGTCTTGCGTCGCCGTGCGCTGCGCCCGGCCCGGCGGAGTGTTCCGACTAGGCGATAGCCATTTCGGTTCTGCTCGATATTATTTTTTTCCTTGTTTCCATTTCTTTGGAAAGAATTCCAAAAAATTATTTATACATATTTTTTCATTTTCCATAACACGAATAAATTTTATAAAATTATTTTCCTCCATTTGTTCATTTTTTACACTTCAGTAAAACCTTAGAAAAAAATCATTTTCTTCAATTCTCATCCAAAAAATTTATTAAAATTTATTTTTCTTCATTTCTTTTCAGTTTGTACTTTGTACACTCAATATTTTCTAACATATTTCCTAACTCATCCCATGTCTTAATCACCAAGCACCACATGTGATCTCATCACACAACATGGTAAGCATACCCTTCACAATAATTCATCAAATCACCTGAAACACGTGCATATAGTGTCTAGTTTTGTCCGTGATTTCTAGGTAATCTCATACCTAAATTAGACATCGAACCACCTAGTGGTGATGCTCTTACCGCCTTAGCTAAGCCCAAATCCCTTCAAATACTGGGCGCCGTATGCACATGCTCGATGCAAGCATGGCGCCCGGCCGGGGTCAGTTATTCACCGTCTGACCCGGAATGCTCGTGAATGTCGGGTGACCCGACATTTTCTCCACGAAAATCAAATGAGAGTCTCCTTTATGCGGGGAGCTCTACCTAAATACAAAACACATATACATCCCAAGCGATTGCAATATATCAATCTATCCAATCACATGATATCTGACCACTTGGGCCCTAAAGCGATACTCATAATACATACTAACTATGAATCCAACTATATACCAAATAGTTACAAGAGTTACAATATTTTCACTCTTATACAATACATATATTAAAATTGAACATTTCAATGCATGTATATATCATCAGCCAAAGCCTGGCAGGCTTTCTTGAATCCTCAATTCCTAGAATGGTAGATCCTCGTATCTGTAAAGATAATATCATAAACAATTGAAATTTAATCTTTCGATGAGTGAATCGCCCTAAGTGAAATTTACTCTCAGCTGGTGCGGTCTGATGTTAAAAATAAACCTGGGTCGGTAGTCATGATCCTATGAATGTCTGCATTACCAGAGGCTCGGATCAGGAGTGCTCATGAGCTCCGTCACACTCGCTTAAGCCTCGTATGAAAATTATTATTTCGTTTGTTTGGCTGGACAACCCTCAGATGTGTATATATCAGTTAAGACGCTCAGGCGATTGATATTATTTGTGGGCCTACTGCCGATGTATCGATTGGGCCCTCCGACAATTGATATTATTTTTCATTGGACTACCCTCCCAGAAAATTAATATTTTAGACAACCCTCGAACCATTTTCTAGACTCATCTCATGCACTTACTCTATGGTCACAGGAGTGTTAGGTGCATTATGGAATAAATGTATCTGGAAATACAAATACAGTCTAATTCATGTAAATACATAAACATGCACCTTCACAAAACAATCAATTCACACAATCATGTCATGTAAGTTACTCATTTTCATACATCAAAATTAGCTAACAGGCTAATGATCAAACACGAGCAATTTAATTTACAAATCACTCGACCCGAACATATTTTCCTGAAAATATATTTTAGAACAACATTTAGGAATAGTGGGAAGAGCCCTCGGTTACTATTCGAAAAATCAATCATTGGATTACCTTGCGAACCATTTTCGACCATTTCGGCATCATTACAATCAATACATGATTTAGCTACAAACTTTGTGAATTAAAACTTGGCTTGACCCTCGCGATTGTAAAATTTAAACATTTAGTTTCCAAAAATTCATGTCGGTCGATTCCCGGGTTTGGGGGATAGATCAAAGCGACACAACGGCTCATTGATCAGCGACAGTAAAGTATTTAAAGCGGGAATAAAGCGGAGGCGGGAGAAACCCCTACCTCTCGGGAGTTTGTCAAAAACTGCGAAATCCGGTGTCCGCAGCGTAGCCTCTGCGTAAGCCGGTTCTCCTTCTTAATCGAAGGCTGTCGTGATTTGGATCGCCCGTATTTTTAGAGAAGAAGACCTTCTCTCACTAAAATAACAAAAATGACTACGAATCGTTTCCTGCCTTCCTCCCCACGTTTTTCTCTTTTGTTGCATTTTGAAGAGATATTACTGTTCCCTTTTTTGTTATTTAGTAACCGTGATTTAATTAATTAATTCCTTTTCTCGGTTTTGAAATTATTATCTGTGTGTTTTCATCATTTATCTATTCATACCTTATGGCACATGAGTATGTGTTATGTGTGAGCTTGTATGATAATCGTTCTGGCCTTTACGACAGCGATCTTATGAAAAAGCGTGCCGACTCCATTGTCTCGGAACTGTGTTTACCTTTAAGCTAGATTTGGCGAGCGATTCCAACGATGAAATCCGTTTCATCATCAGAGATCTAAGAGAACCAGATTAGTTTTGGCGAAATCGCGCAACTGTAATGCGAAGTCAGATTTTGCCATTTTCTACGAAACGGAATTTGGAATTAACTACGGTGGAGGTCTTTGACTGACCCTGCGAGGATTTAACGAGGGGGTACCTCGGATGCGAGAGGCTACCATTCAGGATTTTAGAACCACCCAAACGCCTCCACAGAACATTTAGACTCTTGCTCAAACCACCGAGTCTGTGACCAGACTCCATTGCCCGGATGGCGTACTTAGCTGTCGATCATGGCGAGTCCTTCGTTACATAGCCCCTTCACCGTCGGAAGTTGGCCGTGACAATCAATTGCCCTTCTGCCGGATGAGCATGGATAACCCGATGGAATAAGCAGACTTCTCATTCATCCTCATGCTGCCAAACATCTATATATGCCGAGGATCGGTCGGGTGATGATAGCATCTAATCAGTTACAAAGTTATAAAATTTGCGTTCTGAGTGAAGTGGCATTAATAATAAAATATTCCCCATGATCGCGGTCGATCTTATAACCGATAGGGGATGAGTCACACCTCCCGTGGGAAAGAGAGCATTAATGAATGGCGGAGCGTTTCACCCACTGACATGAGCCAGCGAAGTCTCGAGGAAAGGCCAGAACGCGACCAGCCTCGCCCAGTATCTCAGAGAGTTCGGCGGACATTAGCCGGCCCGCCGGTGCCGAGCCGACGCACCTGGCAAGTTTGAGCCGAGACGGCTTGTTTTAAGCTGGCGCTTATTTTCCCGAGCGGCAATTCTTTACAAGTGTAAGTTCATTCATTAACTTACACCGTCGCCTCCGACGAAATAGGGAAGTTCTCTTAATAGCAATTCTATCGGGAAGGTGGTTACATAAAGGGAAGAACGAGTCATCCTTCCCTAGCATTATGGGAAGAAATCGTCCACTATCCAGAAAAGGTGGATCTTCTTTCCTCCCTCGATAAAGGAGAGCAGATTGCACTGAAAGGAGGTGAGATTCTTGATGTTGGACCATCATTGCTCAAAGACTCTAAGTCTTCAGAGTGACTTTGGCATCGGAGGGCGTGGAACACCGCGCCGTCTTAGCTGTTTTCTTGAGGATTTCGGTTAGGTGAATGCGACAGTCCGTGATTCTAGAAATGGAAGCACAATATTTGAGTTTAAAGGAATAAAATATTTGATAATTGAGACCTCTTTATAATTTTGACAGATAAATTTTGTAGAATTTGAACTCACAAATGTTACTTTTAAAAAATGTTTTATATTGGATTTAAATTTTTTTTATTTAAAAATATTTTTATATTTTAATTCAAAAATATTTTTGATAAGTTTTAGAGCTTTAAAAATAGTGGATTTTTAAATATATAAAAGGTATAGTTGGTCTGTCAAGGGCATAATTATCTATCTACTTTCTAACTCTCATGAATTTTCTTAAAAATAACTTTTTTAAATATTAATTTTATTTAAAATAGTTAAAATTATTTAAAATTATGTGATAGGGTATTGTGTTAATTTATTTCTTTTCATTCTAATTCATGATATTAGCAAACAGAAATGAAAATAAATAATCATTTTTATATAACATTCTTAAACTAATTCAAACTATAAGACCCATAAAAAATAGAAATGGAAAGAAATTATTCGTTCTCATTCCAAATTCCAATACACCAAACACCCCTTAGAGATTAGGGTATAGTGAAATATCTTCAATGAAGGCCTTGAAAAATAAGAATAGAAAAAATTATGATTATTTCAATTCCAATATTGTGTATAGAGATTGCGATATTGCAGAAATATCTTCTAATAGAAGTCTTGGTATTCATTTTAAGAAGATCACCTTCCGCTCACGCTGTTTCTAGCCATTTCCTTCAACCTTCACCGAATTTGCTTTTATACCCTCATCACAAACCAAAATTTTCAATCTTCTCCGTAATTTCCATGCCTTGATACGAATCCATTTTCATCTGGCTTCAACTCAACCACTTTCCATTTGTTGCATGTATAATTCTGGTTGAGAATTGATCTGCTAGAAGACCCAGCATAGGAAGGGAACTCCCATGGCCATGCCGTCCATGAAGTTCCATCACAGTGGGATATGAAACTGTGCCACAGAAGGGTGTGCTAAAACCTCTTCTTGGGGTGCCCATGAGACAATCTTTCCATGCTCAGACTACTCTTTCTATGAGAGCATCTGGGTATTCAGCAGCTGATATTCCATCGGTGAAATCTGAACGGACAACCCATAAGGCCGGCCCGGCGAGTTCCTAGACCAATGCTAATTCATTAGACCCCAGGTGTTGGTTTGAAATGTATGCTGCCAAGGCAGCATAGATGACTGATCCAGCAGGTTGTTGGTCTAGAACCGGCTGATGCAAAGTTGAATCCCGGACAGAAGTTTCCGGAATAATGGCCCAGATGATTATTACCAGCAATCAACAACGGGCCAATTGGTAACATGTTTGGAAATCAGATTCCAGAAACAGATGGGTCAAGTTCCGTTAAAAGGAGTTGCAAATAAGCCACTTGAGCACAGTTTGATTAAGTGTGAGATAAAACTGAAAGGCTCTCTTGAAACCTTAGATCACTTGGCTTTTTCAAAACAATATGTTGGTGCTCAACACTGGGATATCCTTTGACACGTTGATAAATTCTATATTCAAGGAGGTCTGCAGCAGATCTCTGAATGAATACTAATAATTCTAATAAAAACCAAGGATAAGGTGCACAATTGCCCTCGAGTTTTGCACACATGTCCCACTTTGTTCACGATTTTTTTTTTCCAACATATCTCTAACGTTTACTTTCATAGTCATTTATACCCATCCTCTTAAAAAAAAATCACAACCAGAAAACTCTAACATCTGTGTTTGAGATTGTGTTTCCATATGTTTTCAGTCGACGAAAAGTGTATCATTAGTCTGAAACTTCAACATGTTTATAATAGTGGGATTATTGTTAACAGTTTAAAGATCGTAGTTAATTTTGTTTATTTTTTAAAGGTGGGTAAGAGTAAAAGCAGTTGGATAACATTAAAATATAGAGTCATATGTAAAGATTCTAGATCTAGATCATACAGGAGATCTTAATATAAATCTTATATTGTAGTGTTAAAAAAATCAAATAAGGTTAATGCATCACAACTTTTTAATTGTATAAAAAGGAGAAAGAATTAAAGAATTGATTCCTTAAAAAGACAATTAAACTTTAATTAACCCAAAAAAATGACAAGGAAATTGCTTTTCTCCTACCTCTTTGTGGGACTAAAGGAGGGAGAGGCATATCTCCTTTAATTAGATGATAATTTACAAGGTCCAATGAGGATGAGGATTGACAATAAATAAAACTAACAAAACTATCAATTTAAATATTCATTCCACTTTCTAGTATACACCCACAAACACTTTTTTTTTATTTTTAATTTTCCTTTTTATTTTTATTTTTTTCATTTGTCTATTTAGAGTGTCATTAATTTTGGTTGATTTTGGGGGGGGTGGTGTTTCATGTTTGTCTCTCTCTCTCTCTTTGCCAACTACCACTACTCAACCAACCCCTTACAAGTTGTATGTGGGAGAAGAAACAGACTTAGATTGCTTTTATTCTCTTGTCGTTTAGGTGAAATAGTTCATTGGAATTTTAATATATATTAATCTAGAAATATGATTGAAATTTGTCATTTTAATTACAATTTTTATTTATGGAAATAAAGGCTTAGCAGCAAAAGATAAAGAATAACCTTCTTAAAATATAAAAATATTGAATAAATTTGAGGAAAATGCACATTTGTTTTAAGAACATTTGTTTATAATTCTAGAAATAGGCTGACTAGATCAAAAAAATTTAAAGACAAATGAGACATGCAAAAACTACAAAGGGTTTTTTTTATATCCCCACAAAATAATCAAGCACACAAATTCCTTTTAGAATTTATAAATTATATGAATCAACAAGTTGAAGCATTAAAATGCCTACCATCAGTGCTATTTACGATTCTGGCCTCAATTAGCTTCGGAATGTGAAGTGCCAAAGCCAAGTTTTGTGGTGCAAAAGGACAAAACGGCACCCACTGGATTCCCATCTTCTCTGCTACTTCCATTGGCCCACCACTTAGAGTACTATGTCAGAAACTAACACAAAGTGATATGCTCCATCTTCATCATTCGAGCTGTTATGTTTCTCAATCAAACCCTTCAAGTGACCCGGCATGACTCTGTCAAGAACTTTTCTTTGCTTGTTGGGGAAATCTTTCCGATCGTCCCCTCGATCCAGACCATCAGGGATAGAGACTAGCCGTATCCTACTCGGAGCGGTTGCCTCTTCCGGCAGCGCAGCCACCACTTTTTCATGTATGAAGTCGGTGTTAACAAAGGTGACAATAATCCCATGATCGAAATCGGTGTGCTAACTTTGCTAGGCGGAGCAACATGTCATAATGCTGTGACTGATCCATTAGCACATGAGCTTGCCTGCCGCAGTGCGATTGCTAATTAACAATTGGAAACAACAGCTCACCACCCTCTGACCTTCTCTTCTACTTTATCTATGTGTGCAGGCATTTGGCTGGAAATTAATGTCTGTGTCTCATGTGATTTGGGAAAATGTCTTCTTTGACTTTCCATTGCAGGGACCTTTGTGAGATAAGGTCCTAATGGCAACTTCTTTTGTAGTTAGCATTCTTGTGACTTTCTTTGAATTGTACCTTTTCTTGTCATTGAGATAATATAGAGTGGGCCCTTTTAATTAGGGCTTTTATAATAATATTATTATTAGAAAAAATATTTTTAAATGAGTACAAAATAAATGTTAGAAATACATATACTATGGACAAGCCCCAGGTGTCACGTGAATTTTGTTAAGATTACAATCGTGTTTTGACGCGATTTTAATGTAAATTGTAAAGTAAATGACTTTTGAAGGCGCGATTTGATGTAAAATTGAAATAAATGTTTTGAAGATCACGTTCGATGTAAAATTTTGAAATCGTGATTTAAGACCTGATTTTAAGGTAAAATTGTGGAATCGTGTTTCGAGCGCGATTTGATGTAAAATTGTAAGAATTGGCAAATCGTGTTTAAAAACTATGATTTGATGTAAAATTATGAAATCGTGTTTTAAGATCCAGTTATTAGTGTAAGGTATGAAGTCGTGTTTAAAAACATGATTGTAATCAAAACGAAATGGAAGTGTTTTGAAGACGGTTTGGTAAAGTTAATTAGCGTGTTGGAAAGGCATGATTTTGTATAAAATTTAGAAGTCGTATTTTAAAAATACGATTTGATATATTTAAGTGTGTTTATTATAATTTTAATGTAAAAATTTTGAAGTTACTCTGTTTACCAAAGACACAATTTCAATACAAAACACTTTTGTCACAACAGCAATTGAAATGATCTTAAAAATACATCAAAATATAATTTTTTACAAAATGTTTTTTGAAATACAAAATTCTGATTTAAAGTAAATTTTAATAAAACAATTTCTTAAACAATCATTATTGAAAAATTCAAAGTAATTCAAATAAATTAAAATAATTTAAATAATGTACTAATCCATTATTTAGAGATTAAATAATTTAAAATAATAGAGCCATGTATTTATGATATCAATATGAAATAGTGTAATTGTTGAAGGCATAATTTCAAAGTAAAATAATGAAATATTGTATTGGAGTTACAATTTTAGTACAAAATACATAACATACAGAACACAACAATTTCCTATTACAAATTGGCCACATAAATGACAATGGCCACAACAATTTTTCCTATTTCATCATAAATTTAAATTTTTTTAAAAGAATATATTGTGATGTATTTTTTAGTCATTTCAATTGCTAAATTGTGATTAAATTGTGTTTCATGATAAGTGTGTATTCAAAATTTATCATAAGTATGTTTCAAATACGACTTCAAAGTTTTATATTGAAATCGTGTTTTCAAAATACGACTTTTGAATTTAATACTAAAATTGCATCTTCAAAATGCAACTTTAGAATTTTACTTTGAAATTGTGTTTAAAACACAATTTCATAATTTTATAATAAAATCATGTCTTTAAAATATGATTTCCTTAATTTTTATATAGCGAATCGTATCTTAGCTTAAATTTCGTAATTTTATATTAATCGTGTCTTTAAAACTACGATTTATAATTTTCACTAAATCATGTAATCTTGAAAAGCAACGATTTAAATGATTTCTGTTTTGAAATCGTGTGCTTAAATCCACGACTTCAAAATTTATAGAAATCCGTGTTTCAAAAGTAACTTCAATTTCACGTTGAATCGTGTGTCTTCAAAGCAGACTTACGTAATTTTACATTGAAATTATGTCTTTGAAAACGATTTTACGTCTTATCTTTGAAATCGTGTCTTGAAGACACGATATCCATGTGATGCCTAGTTGTCAATAGGTATCATAGATTTCAAAATATTTGTTTCAATAATAATATTATTATAAAAAGCCCATTTTAATTAATATGTCTTTGAAATAATTTTTTTGATAAGCTTCTTTTACTTAGGTGCTATCTAGTTCATTGAAGCATGACTCTCTCTCTCTTTTTTGAATGGACAGGACTCTTAGTACTTTGACAGGGCAGAGCTAGAATCCACATGAGCTATAAATAGTGATGATTACGAGTTAATAAGAAAGGACAATATTCGGAATTTTCGTTGTGCAGACTTACTAATTTACTTTCGTCCTCTTCTGATCACTCCCCCATTCTCTTAGAAATTTGGACATCTCCATATAATGAGAATTATCTTCGTAGTTTCGGTTTGAGAATTTATGGGTTCGTGAACAAGGCTTCAATGACAACTTAAAGAATTGGTGGCAGTGATCAGAGTGATAAAGATCGATAGAGGAGGCTATCATGTGTTCCGTCTCATGGCTAAATGGGGTGAAAGTGCAGCAGGCGGTTTTAGAAAGCGTATAAAATGTTGTTCAGAAAAACTAGTGAGATTGCGTGGAAAGACAGATGATATTGCAGTGGGTGAGTTCTTTCGAGCTAGAGCAGAATTGGATCGTCTTTTGGATCAAGAAGAAGTGTACTGGAAACAACGGGCGAAAGATTTGGTTAAGGAAGGGAAGATAGCAGCGCACTGTTCCAATTTCTCTAGCTTGCTCCCGACAAAAGCCTGTCGGTCGGAAGTTGAATGATGCGAGATGGTAATGAAGTTTGATAAAGGCCTAAGGAATCTTGCGAACATATTTTGAAGGCCTTTTTGCGGCTAGTACGAGAAGAGGTTTCGTATAGCGAGCTTCCAGCTAATTATAAGCAGGTGGAGGAGAATGAGTAGTGCGGTGGCTCGGTTTGTTAGAGGAATTTCTTTGGAGCTCTTCGCGGATGTTCGGGACAGCTCCCAGTCGGATGGCACAGACACCGGTTTTATCGGCATTTTTTAGAACTTATTAGGCCAGAGGTATTCCGGACTACTCTGGGTTGGTTAAAGCATCTTTCCCTTCTAATTGAATGATAACATTTATGTTTAATTCACAAATGTCTTGATCCCGATCCATGAAAGACCTTAGACCTCTTCTCTTTGCAATGTGATTTACAAAATTATTGCCAAGGTCTTAGCCAATCGTATGAAACATATCCTGTCTCGTATTATCTCTAGCACTTAGTCTGCCTTTGCTCCGGGACGCTCTATTACTGATAATGTCATGATTGCTTGTGAGTTACTACATTATATGAATCGTGTGAAGAGGCAATGTAAGGGTAGCATTGGCGGATATTATTGGAGCCTATGATAGAGTAGATTGGAAGTTTTGCACCATATGCTTAGTTTTGGGGTTTGTGGCAATTGGATTAAGTGGATCATAGTGTGTATAACGTCACGTTAGATTGTCTGTAGCAGCCAGATGGTTGGAAGGTGGGTCTATCATTCCTAAAGCGAGGTTTGCGTAAAGTTGTCCCTCTTTCTCCATATCTTTTTGTATTTGTGCGGAGGGGTTGTCGACTTTCTCACGTCGGGCAGTCATACGGTTTTGATCAATGGCGGTAAAGTATGCGGTAATTCCCTTTGAGCATTTCCACTATTCTTCTTTGATGATTCCTTCTTGCTTATTTTTAAGTCTGAGGAGAAACTAGAGTGAGTTAAATGGGATTAAAATTTGTATGAGTACTATTCAAGCCAAGCCAGTCGATCTCAGGGAGAAATCGGGTATCAAGTTTTCTTCTAACGTCCGAACCGATAAGCAACGAGTGTTATCAGTTGTGCTGGGAGTTACTAATGGTATTAACACGGGTAGGTACTTGGGTTCACCAACCGTTACATTGAAGTAGATCCAAGCGTCTTTACTTTTAAATTTTATCAAGACACAATTTGGAGAGGATCAAGGGTGGAGAACAAGTTGCTTTCATAGGCGAACAAGGTGTGTTAATTAAATTGGTTGCTCGAGCCATCCCGACACTATAGTATGAGTGTGTTTCTTTTTGTCTGTTTGTGATGAGATTTAAGAAAATGATGGTGTTTTGGTGGGGTGCGAGTTCAGGGAATGAGAAAGGGATTAGATGGCAAAGCTGGACTAGACTAGCTCGTGCTAAGGAATTGGGCGGCATGGGTTTCTGTGATTTACAGGTGTTTAATTTTTCTTATTGGGAAAGCAAGGGTGGAACTTCATTCATAACCCCAACACTTTGGTAGCTCGTTTGTTCAAGGCCAAATATTTTCCTCATGGAAGCTATCTCTCGTCATCACTGGGAAGTAATCCGAGTTTTGTTTGGCGAAGTGTTTGGAGTGCGAAAGAAGTTGTCAATGGGGGTGCTCGATGGAGAGTGGGGATGGCCGTCCATTTATGCATGGAAGGATGCAGGTTCGTGGTTACAGTTTAGGAATTCGGAACCAATCCGACCACGGCCTTGAAAACTTAAGGTTTCCAGATCTGTTGTTAGATGCGGGAAGAGGATGGGATTGGATCTGGTTCCTCATCTTTAGGAATAATGTTTCTACGGCTATTTGTTTTAATCCCATTAGCAAAATCTCGGACCTCGACTCGTGATACAGCCATTATTCAAGAATAATGGTTATATCTGATAAAATCATGCTATAGAATGTTGGCGGAGTAGCCTTAATGGCGAATCTAGGTTATATGTCTAGTTGGAGAGTTGGCCAAATTATTTCTTCCCCTAAAATAATTTCCTTTTATGGCGCCTTTGTAATAGTTGCATTCCTGTTTCGGTTAGACTGCTGGATAAAGGTATGAATTTGCCAACTTGTTGTGTGTTGTGTGAAAATTTGGAGCATTCACGGCATCTATTCTATGATTGCGTGCGTCCTCGTGTTGAATCTGGCTGGCAAAGTGGTTCAAGCGGAGCATTGACCAGATGAATTTCTGTTGGTTGCTAAAGTTGATTGATGATCTTGATCCCGATGTAATGTGTTCGGTAGCAATGATCTTATGGTGTGTATGGAGGCAACGAAACCATAAGCTTTGGGAGAACTCTTTAATACCAGCAGCGAAGGTGTGGGGCCCGCAGTATGTTTTCGGATGGCGTCGAGCCGTGCTTGTGCATCTTCTCTTGTTCAAGCATTTGATGCTCATAGACCTCTATCCTGGTCTCGACCTTTAGGAGGCCGTTGGAAGTGCAATCTGGATGCAGCATTGTTTCATGATCTATCAATTGTAGGTTTGGGCATGGTGTTGCGAAGGAATGATGTAAGTTTATGCATGCAAACAGTGCGGTCTCGTATCTGTGGTGTCAAAGAAGAGCTGACATTAGCACTCCGTGGGAGTATACTTTTGGGCTTTATCTTTGAAATTAGTTGATGTAGGAGTTTGAAGCAGTTCTTTATTAGTTGTTAATAGTTTGTCTTGTCTTTGCTGTTTGTGCGAGATATGGCTTGCAATTTCGGTTTGTGTGTGTGTCTTAGGAGTAATGGTAATTCTGATCGGTTTAATAAGGGGCAAGCAAACAAGATATCTTTGCGTGTGAAATTTTTAGAAATCTTTGTTTCAATATTGATCTGGAGTCACTTTCTTGTAAATCACTTTTTGGTTGGAGGAAATTGATTCTTTTTATTTATCCTTCCCATTTAATGAAGGTTCTTCATTATTTATCAAAAAAAAAAAAGAAAGGACAATATCTCAATTGGTAATTATGAGACCTTTTGGTTTGAAAAAAAATAATAATAATGAGGACTTAGACATATAGTAGTAGACGGTATCTTTCCAATCGTGGAATGGACAGCTTGGCATGAATGAAATCAGAGTTAACCAAAAAAAAAAAAAAAAAATAGTTAAGTTGTCAATTTCATACTTATATGACATGTTAAGATAATATTTTGGCTAGAAAAATATAATTTATAATTGCTATTAACATTTATTTATATTTTTATCCAAAAATTTATTTTAATATATTTATTATTATAAAACTATTTTCATTATTAATAACATGTGAATTAAGTTTAACTAATATAATTAATATTACACAATATGAATTTATAGTATTTTACTAAAACCAAATAATTTGTAAAATATATATATATATCTATATATATATATATATATATATATATATATATATATATATATATATATATATATATTTTATAAAAAAATATTTTATCAAATACCCTTGTCTATATAAAATACTAAAAAAGTTAAAAATAATTTGTAAAAACAAATTTTGTAGAACATGGCCAGGCGGATCTTAAGGCCTTTATCAACCATGTCTCTAAATCTCTTAATGATCCTCCAATCAAGGAAAGTTCACAAATACTCCCCAATTGACAAACTTTTTAACATTATATAAGCATAAGTTTCTCTTAATAAAATAAATAGTGTTTTAAAGATAGTCTCAAATCTAAAACAGACAATATTTAAATGGTTATATATGGGTCGTTATTGATGATATCACATCCTTTGTAATTAAATAGCTCTACCACGCAAATTTTACAAATAAATTGCCATGGTTTTGTTACATCAAGAAGATGAACCAACCCCTATAAACACTTGTTCAAATGGTTTTAACACATTTGGAGATTGCAACATTGGGAAATATATATCTTCACTGTTTGATTGCTTCAATAAAGGTTTTGAAATTGTTGTAAGAAGATCCACCTTCACTCACACTATTTCTATCATATCTTCTTCTCTGCATTTGCTTTTATATCATCATCTGAAACCAATTTTTTAATCTTCTTCTCGATCCCATGCTTTGATACTAATCCATTTTCATCCGGTTTCAACTCCAATCCCACCTTCCATTTGTTGCATATGCAATTCTGGTTAAGCAATTGATCTCCGAAGAAGGGCCAGCAAAGGAAGGGGACTCCCATGGATAAGCCGTTCAAGGTAGAGTTCCATCCACAATGGGATAAGAAACAAGCCACAGAAGGGTGTGCTAAAACCTCTTCTTGGGGTGCCCATGAAACAATCTTTCCATTCTCAGCTACTCTTTCTATGAAACCATCTGGGTATTCAGCAACTGATATTCCATCCATAAAAATGGCCGGCCGACGAGTTCGAGACCAAGTGCTAGTTCATTGAATTGGTGCTGGCTTAAGATTGCTATGCTGCCAAAGGCAACATAAATGACTGAGCCAGCAGGTTGTTCATCGAACCAGCTTATGCAAGTTAAATCCTCTGGCCATAAGTTTCCAGAGTCATGACCGAGTTGATTACTTAAGAGAAACGGGCCAATTGGTAATATGTTTGGAATCAATTCACAAACAGATGAGTCAAGTTCGTTAACACAGTTACAAAGCCGCACGATATCCGTGATGAATAATTGAGAGATAAAATTGGAAAATTGAAGCATATGATGTGTTTAGGTGTGAAGAAAATCTTTGAGAAAGTGAAAATGTTTTGTACTGTTTTGGAGTTTTATGATATCTCGTATGGCGGATTGGATTTCTTTGCTGGTTGGATATATTTGAGATAAGAGAACGATCTACAATCCGAACGGCAGAGATCGTGTTTTAAGTTTTGAGTTGAAAGTTATTCTTGTTTGAAGCAAACAATTTTGGAAATTAGTTTTAATTTCAGTGAGATCAGTGTAAGCCTTTATTCTCCTTATTCAACCGTTGGATTGCTTTTAATTTTGGATATATTTGATATAGAGAGGCGAGTCTACGATCGAGCGGTCAGACCATGTTTAGAGGTTTTAGATGAGAGTTATACTCATTTAGAACAAGCAGTTTTTGAGATCGGTTTCAGTTTTTGTAAGTTTAGTGTAAGCCTCTATTTCCTTATTTAACTGTTGGATTGTGTTGAAATCTGGATATGTTTTATATAAGACTTTGATCTAAATTATGAACGGTGAAGATCGAAATTTACGACTTGAGAAAGTAGATAGTGAAGCAAAACTGTAGTAGTGATCAAACTACATTTAAATTAGTTTGGAAAATAATAATAGTAAGTTTAAAATAATAATGTGTTTTTTTTCGCTTTTATTTGTTTAAGTGACGTAGAATCTTAATTGAGTTTAATTGTGGAGTGATATCATTCAAGACTTTTGAGTTGCTTTGAGGTAAGGAAGATTAATGCAGTTTTTCCTATAAAACAAAATATTTTGCTCTTATATGTGATTATGAGTTTTTAGACTTTGTACTTGTTTAAATTATATGCATGAATCAAATGCAAGTTTTGTTTGGAAAATGGATTTGAAATTGTTCATGGTAGGGATTGAAAATTATGGAGATATATTTTTATATTTTTATGAATTTAGAAACATGAAGGAATATTTGACTTTAGTTTTTATGGCCTTCGTCAATGAGTAAAAACTTGACAAATATGGCTACTGTTAATAATTATAAACTTGACAAAATCTATTCATTATCAATGGAACAAACTTGATAAAAATGACCTTGAGTCGATGGTTATAAAGCATGGAATCATTGTAGTCAAGGTTATAGTAGTTGAGAAAATGGCCTTTGTCAGCGAGTTAGAATAATAGTGGCAATTTATTTGAAAGAAAGATGTTAAAGGCCCCAAAGTGTAAGTATTTTAGGAATAATAATGACTTTGTCAGCGGGGTTAAAATAGTTGATTTTATTCAAAACAAATCTTTTTGTTAACTGCGAATATACGCGCTTTAAAATAATCATAATTCGACAAGAGTATTAATCGTTTCGGTAAAAATAAATACGGATTTAACATCGGGCCAAATATATTTATATCTTATTTATTTGTGTTCAAGGATTTTATGAGACGGCGTATAAAAGAAACATAAGTATATTTCAAATTTTTAATTTAAAATATTCGATCCATTTAAAATGTATTAACATTCCTTATTTGCTTTTAGCTCAATTCTTTATAAATAAATGATCATTTTCAGATGCCCTAAAACCTTGACAAAAGAGATTTCGGAGGCATGCATTAAGCTCGGTAACTATTCGAAACTGATATTTGTTAAAACTTGTAATTGTTGGACTACTTTAATGCTTCTGAGAATCAACAAGCCAGAACTTTAATTGGAAGGATTTTATGTTGCTAGAATGTTATATTTTAAGATTATTAGTTTTGAAAAATTTTATTATGTTGGAAGATGTTGGTTCAATGATATTTTATTATAATTTGGAAGGTTTTATGACTTTGAGAGACTTTGATTTTATGAAATTAGTTTAATTTTTTTTATAAACATATTCAGGACAAACAAAACATAATTTTGAAGGTGTAATTTAAATGTGTGATTTTAGAACCCTATATGTGAATTGAGGTCCGGAATTGGGGGTGTTACAAAGACTTACCATCAGTACTGTTGAGGACTCCTGCTTCGGAATGTGAAGTCCCAAAGCCAAGTTCACAGGCCCAAAAGGACAAAACGGGACCGCCTGGATTCCCGTCTTCTCCTGGACAAAACAGGTACAAAGATTTTAGTTGCTAACTTTGCAATACTTGGTAGCTTCGTCATGATGAGTGATCATTCTGTTTATTTATATGGAATTCATACATTATTCCGAAACCGAAACAGGTACAAGTAGGTGAAAATTTTTTAACTTTTTTTTTAATTTGTACATTCCAAAATAGGATTTCTTTTACTAATTTTATTATATATATATATATATATATATATATATATATATATATATATATATATATATATATATATAGCGCTAATTTTATGAAAGCAATGATTAATGTTTGTATATAGAATTATATGATTTTTTATACATGTTTTCAAATTATAAATTGTGTTGTAAAATATGTAATTATAATACGAGATAAAGAAGGAGAATAATTGAAGAGAGAGAACAAGAGTTATTTTTTCTCCTCGATGCCATTATACAAAGAGTGAAGAGCCGTTTATAAGCTTCCTTAGACGGATCATATAAATGAAGATCCTTATAAACCTTAATAAATTGACTTTATTATTATTCTCATTCACTCCTATTCATTAGGATAATAGGCTTACATGGTCCTTCACCACATGAAGAGACCCTTCATACATAACATATTGTTTGTTTAAAGTTATTATTTAGTAAAAAAAACTAGTTAATTATTTAAAATGAGATAAAATTACTAATTAAAATAATTTGAAATGGTAATATTATCAATTTATTTCTTTTTCATTCAAATTCCTAATATTAAGAAACAATGAAATAGAAATAAACAATTATTCCCACCCAAGATTTTTAAACTAATCCCAGCACACTATGAATGAAATCAAATTATTGATTCAATTCTATAAGAAATAAGAATGAAAATGTATTCTTCATTCTCATTCCCCATTCTAATATACCAAAGACCCTAACAAAGATATTTGTTTCCATAAAGACATAATACTTAATGATTTAATATAAGTTTAGGTTAAATTATATTTAATTCATTAAATTAACTGATCAAATATCTTTAAATTATTTTTATTTTTAATTTATAATATTAGATTATTTATTACAATTATTAAGTGTTCTTGCTTTTTACTTTGATAATCCTAAATAAATTTAGGAAGAAACCTTTTCACTTACCTTCACCCTCTTACAAAGGTTTACTTTCTTTATTTTCTAAAGCTATGGTTGATTCCCTAATGTTTTGTTTGATTCTTGGAGAGAACTAAGGAAAGAAAAATTTTGCCAAGAAAAATGATTTGTCATATTTAATTGTTCTATAGAAAATTCTAAAGAAAATCAAATATAATTAAAATTTGTCAGAAATTAACTTACATATTTTAAAATTATTTAATGCTATATTAATAAATTGAAATAGATAAGATGAGTTTGAAATAGTAAATAAATATAATTAATTGATTTTAACTCTATTTTTCATATTCTTACTTTTTCTTTACCTTATTATTTTTTATTGAAATAGGATTACTATTTCCTTTCTCTTACATTTTTTTTTTCAAATTTTTGGGGAGCCAATTGTAACTTAAAAATTTGACGAAAAATACAGGAAAATAAAAAAGAGATGAAAAGTATAAGGAAATAAAAAAATAAAAAATAGTTCCTAACTTAATTGGCAACACTTCCACCCTTATGATCCCTATAGCTTCACTAGTCTGTGTTGTCTCTTGGATTCTCAAAGTCTCCGGATCGTCAGGGCATTAAATCCCCAAGTGAGTGCGACCGTAAAAACAAACAAAGGTACCAAATGAGGGTGTTTCGCCGCCTCCGAGCGCTTAAGTTAGATGTGTGAGAAAACAGAGAGAGAGTAAATACATTCGCTTTTCAAGAGTGTGTCTCTCTATTTTCAGCCATGATTCCTCCTTATTTATGAAGAGAGGATGGTCCACTTTATGGAAAGGTGATTGGTTTTCAAATGGAAGGGGTGTGGAGCTCATTCGCCTCACAAATTTTCTTTTCCTTTTGCATAGCCAAGTTTATCCGACCCCAATTCCTAAGAATCGCTTGATCATCCTAAGGGCGGTTACGTGTGTGATTCGTGGGAGGATGTGTTTTCGAACTGCAAGAGATCAGCCGGGAAATTATTGGTTGGCCATCTTCTTAGAGACGACACTGTTAGAGAGGATGCCTGCACAACCACAAGCCTCGTGGATCTTGATAGTCCATGGGCCGAGATCTAATGGCTCGACTATTGACCGGGCCTCGTAGGCAGGCATTTAGGCCCGTTCGGGCCTTTTTGAATAGGGTGTCGGGGTCAAAGCCATTTGTAAATCCAATGCCCCTTTTTCTCCCGGCTGGGGAGATCACCTTCCCTACCGAAAACATCAGATTCTCGACCGCCGTCGCCGGGAACTGGGCCGCGAATGCTTCAGGCTGCAACGTGCGCTTCCTGGGTTTCTATTTTTGGTAACACATTTAATACTCGCTTTTGAGTTTCCTATTGCGTTCAAACCCTTATAAAAGGCTGCGTGGTAATGGATCTTTGTGCTACTCGGGCTGATTTGAAGTTTTCTATTGGTATGTATTTACTAGACGCCGCAGGTGCCGCCAAGACTGCGGCTTTTCCAATCGTCGCTGAATGTGATGTTGGATGTGGGTCTGACTGAGGTTACAAGGAACGTGGCCGGAGCACATAATTTTCTTTTGAGGATATTTTCGGTTTCCTATATGCCCCCTTATACGTCCTTTCGCTTTCGGGTATCATGGAAAGGTGTCATGACTACATCGCTTACAGAAGGGCTATCTCGCCTGGCTTTTTCTTTTTTCATATCTTCTTAGGATCTTTCTTTTTCTTTTCTTTCGCTTTTCCTCTTTCTTAGGCTTTTTTCTTCCACTTCCTCTTCTTTCTCAAGCTTTTTCTTTAACTCTTTCTTCTTTCTTAGGCTCTGCTTTTCCAAATTTCATTGGTTATGTAATTGTTGAAGTATGATCATTGGGCCAGTGTTGGCCGTGTAATTATGAATGCCTTTTGGTGTAATCAATGAAATTGTGTTCCTTGGAATTTTTGCGTTTTTGCTCACCTTATTTTTCTCGAGCTCGGCTAACCGGTCAGCAATGTGGACTAGCTCCTTAGGACAAGGGTTGTGGCATTTGATGAATTCTAGAATGGATCGACCCTTATGATTCCTGATTGGACTTAGCTTGGTTTTTTGGCCCAAGCTCGTCCATTAGGGAGGCACAAGGGCCCTAGCCTGGGGGCCCATGAGCCTGGCCCACGCTCATTTACTATGCCCTAGTAAGTGAAGCGTCGCTAGGATTCAAATCTTTTAGATGGGCAATGAGTCGTGCTGGTTCATTTAACGTGACTACAGACGCTGGTGACGCCTATCACTTAGGAGTCATAATTGATCCCACCTGCTCCTGGCTGCGCTTACTCCCATTTTCCTGTTTTCCTTCCACCAAGGGCTTCTGCTAATACTCCGGTGTAGCGTTGCTTGTTTTGCGGATTGTCTTTCCAGGCATTTTTTTTCCCCTATCTTCCAAGTAAGACTTGTTTTTGTTCTGGGTAAGTTAGATTCCAATTGTCGGCATGTTTCCGGCGACAAGATCGTAGGAGGGTGTTTTCAAGACATGCTAGAACTGAGGGAGTTTTTTCCGGTCCGGTAGTTCATGTATGCTCTCACCTTTTTTACCATTGAATTATGGCATGGAACTGACTCCCTTTCCCTTCCCTTTGTTGTCATTCGCTTGCAAGATGGAGAGAGGTCAAGAAGAGATCTACTAGTCACTGGCGGAAGAGGTCAGCTGGATACGCCCGCAAGAAACCTTATCTCTTCTATGTCTTATGGAGGACTGAGGTCCAAATAAAACCTTAACGATGAGTGATCTCTGAGTTACCAAACCACCCGCCAACCACCATTGATTACATATGTTACATTTCAATCGGGAACACTCTGAATTCGCCTTGATCCCCACTTGTCATGGTGGTACTGTTTTGCTAATTTCCTGATCACCTCCTATTTTATCCATTTGGTCATCTGACTAACTGTGCAACATGAGATTGAGAACTCTACCAACCTGATATTTACAGGAGTGGCTCCGCTTTACTATACCTTATAGCTCAGACACTGAGTGCTCGCTTATCCAAACAATTATATTCCGAATCTAATTGTTATAGAATTCCACCGCTTAAGACTGCGGGTTAAGGGTGTGGATCTTGGTTAGAGACCTTGGTATGAGAAATCCTCGGTCCCTAACCTCCCATTTGGTTTGAACCAATCAATGTCATTCCCAGTGTGTTCAAGCATGGATATGTATGTCGCTGGCATTTCAGGCGCTTACTCCTTTGATGCCTCAGATTTTATTATTATATTTTTTTTTATGCGAGGAAAAGCCGGAGGGGTAAAATGGTAAACTGGGTGGAGAAAGCCAGCTTTAAGAAAATTCAGAAGTTTCTAGAGATTTCTGAGAGGGAACGACATCCTGAAATTCTCTTAACTACGAAGAATCTTTGTGAGTTGAGTCGCAGTCCATCTCCTTAGATCACTCCAGTTATTCCACGCCCTCTTCCCGCATAAATAGAGCATTACGTTATTGCTAATCTCCTAAATTTAGCCCTGGGCAGCTCGTCTCTAGCCAAGAATTTCGAGACCGAGGCTTTTGGTCGAGAATTGGTGATTAGTACCCAGTCCGGGCAACCTTCTTTGGCTATGGAGGATTCCGGCCTTGTCCCCCATGCATTTAAGAAAGACGATAAGGGTAGCCGTCTCAAGCTTCTCCCTTTTGCAAAAAAGGGCTCTCGTCCTACCCCCAAAGCATATAAGAAGGGAAGGCGGGTGCCCGATCGGCTAAAAACGCCTAGATCGAGGGTGAAAGATTTTGTCCCTTGGGTTTCCCCAATATCTAGCCACCCCCTGCTAGGGAAGAGGAAGAAAAGGAAGACGAGATGGCTGGTCTTGTTCACAACTTAGGCGCATGGAAGCACAAACGAGGTGCCAACTTTAAACTGGCGATTGGTACTACCCCCGAGGTGGCCGGTGAGGCTAGTCAACAACCATCCAGCGAGAGTTCGGATGTAAAGGAGAAGTCATTTTGGATTCATTTCGAGAGATGGGCTTTCATATCACCACTTCTAGATCGGGCTCTCAAGGATTTAGAGAGGTCTCTCCAACTCACGGAGGTCTAGTGACATTCCCTATGAGTAGATTGTTGGCCTACGATGAAGCACAACCCACCCGTCGTGCAGTAGGTCATTGTTTCCTAATCGATTGCTATTGAATTCTTACATACCTCCACAGGGCCAGGCTCCCCCCATGGAGGAAGTATCGGTTCCTGAGCTAGAAGGTGCCCAGGAGATTATCAATCACCGAGGCCGCGAATCGAATAACTCGACGCCATATGCACCAACTCATATCCAGCACTTCTTCTCGATACCCAGGAGCGGTTTTATGAGAGGGGCGGCGAACAGCCTTCAACCCTTGCGCCGGCGCTTGTGCGACGAACTTAAGGGTGTGTGGTTAAAGATGTATGTTAATACGTAATCAGAATCTCCGTCCGGCTAATCTGAGCTGGTGGCGTTTACAACCACTATGCACTATTCTAGTACTGGTCGGCGAGTTACTGGCCTGATCAATGGAGTTCTTTTGTAGGCCATTACGACTATCCGAAATATGACTACCAGCACGAGAATCTGGTACGTAGGCTAAGGGATGCGAAAGGCCGTGGACTCTACGCCGTAGGTCGCTTTCACCACAGCAGCCGGCGCTTTAGCCGCGAGTCGAGATCCCAAAGGCCGGCGGAAGAGCTTCAAAGAAAGCGCTGAGAAGGTGGCTCGAAGTGAGGTAGAGAGATGCTACTCACCACGGCTCCTCATGGCCCGCATGGATGCTTTGCGCGGTGTGGTCGCTGCGCGAAGTGGAGTCCGAAACATGCAGGTATCCGTAATGCTTATAATACAGAGGAGGTTTAGGCTGAAGCATAACACGGGATGTCGGCCGTTCGCCATCGAGCGAGTCTCTCTGCTTCTAGAGCTTGGGACTAGTAAAGATGAAATGTTCGCTCTCCAAGCACATGCCCTTAAAGAGAAAAAGGCCCTGTAGGAGGCTTATGAGGAGGGCTTTGATGTGATTTTTAATTATGGTTATGGTTGTTGTGCTTTCGCACATAATATATGTGGAAGTCAACTTGTGGTTCTGCACGGGACACACGCCTGCTTACATCCCCGTGAGTTCTTATCAACCCCGATGCCCCTCGGGTGCTGTCCGCTCAATCCACACACCATGTTCCCACTCGTAGCTGATGATCAGCTAGAGAGTGAGGTTCCCACGCAATTCTGACAGGATATTAGCAAAGCCGGTCGAAAGCATCTCTGCGCCTGAGTTGGGCTAGGTAATGAGCCCGATTCTTCCTCTTAGAGCAACCGGGGAGAGTAAGAACCAGGTGTCTCTGGTGGGGGCTAAGGGTTGTATTTTTCCATTGCTCGTTGAGCCTTGTTCCTACACCAATGTTATGTATCCCCGGTTTTTGTTATTATGTAACCAAGTTCCATAATAAAGCATGTGTTGTTTATGAATCTGATGTTGTTGCTTTCTCCTTGTCGAATCACTCAATTCAAACATTTAGCCGTAGGCAACATATACTCTTGAGTAGGACATAGATCAAACCGATGAACACTCCGATGTATTGCCCATTCTGTCCCCTTCTAGCGCCTCCTTACTGAAGCCAGAATGAACCAAATGTGATCAACCATATTAGGCCAAAGAGGGACATCAACCTTACCCGGCTTTGTAGTGAACCAATCAAGTATCAACTATATTGGGCCTGTGAGGACATCAACTCGCCTGAAGCAGCTAACTAGTTTGGCATCAACCATACCGTAGGTAGACACTGAATCCCCACTGTGCTTTATAAAGGAACCAACTGGGCATCAACCATACTGGGCCGGTAGGACATCAGCCTTACTTGGGCTTTGTAGTGAACCAATTGGGTATCAACCATACTGGGCTGGTAGGACATCAACTCCACTGACTTTGTGTTAAAAAATCGACGGGAACATAAGGGGAGATCAATCATTCTTATCATAGCATCATCTGAAAGTGCATAACATTCCACATTCGTGCATAGGTGTCCTGCCTCTAGCTTATCTAATGCATACGATCCGATTCTCCGTTCGCCACAACATAATGCCATCCATCCCGGGGCCATAGAACTTTCCGTCACTTAATCGACCGTGTTCCCTTAAATCTTTCTCAAACCAAGTCCCCGGGCCGAACATTCAGTGGTTTCATGGGTCTCTGGTATAGGTCAGCTAGCCTGGTGGGTGGTGTACAATGCTATTTGTACGCGCGTTTCGTGCGTCATCCGCCATGTCTAGGTCTTTAATCACAAAGGTTTCATCTAAACCGCCGGGTATATCGCTCGAGAGTGCATACCGATTTATCGACTATAACTTCCATCCCATAACCCAGCGCCAAGGGATATACCCGGCTTGGTCTACGGCCGCCGCTCGCAGGGCCTAAAGTACCCGTGGGTTCGTCCACCCACTTGCCTTTAGTTGAGTCTAATCGTTTCTTTAAGGCGATCAATAGGGTTTTATTAGAAGCTTCTGCTTGGCCGTTGCTCTGCTGATATTACGGGGTGGAGTATAGATTCTTTATTTTCAACTCCTTCCATAAGTTCCTGTATGCCCGACTATCAAATTAAGGCCCGTTGTCTGATATAATAGATCGGGGTATACCAAATCGGAAGACAATATTCTTCCAGATTAACCGAGTGACATCCTTATCTTTAATTGATGCGAAAGCCTCGGCCTCTATCCACTTGCTGAAATAATCAGTGGCTACCAACAATAATTTTTTCTGAGCTAGGGCGGTAGGGAGCGGCCCGACTATGTCAATTTCCCATTGTGCAAAGGGCCAAGGGCCTGCGGATGGAGATTAAACTTGCCGTGATCTCCGCACAGGGGCTTACTACCGCATCGGTCACACTTTTCATGTAATCACGGCCAGATCTCATGGTCAGCCAATAATACTTCGAAGCGGCTCAGGTGCTGTTTTGTCGCCTGGATGATTACCACATATCCCTTCATGTAATTCGGCCAATACATGTTGTCCATGTTCGGTAGTTAAGCACTTTGGTACGACCCATCTAAGGATCGTTTAAATAGATGCCCATCGCACCGCAGAATCCGCCGACTAGATTTGATCTCAGAGCTGGTCCCTTCGTTGGGAGTTCTCCCGTGTTGATATATTGTACTATGGGGTCCATCCAAGAAGGGGAGAGCTCGTCCACCTGACTTACTCGGGTAGTGATAATTGAAGAATTCGGTTGATAATAAATGGGCAGGAACATCAAGCTTCACATCTGAAGAGAAACAAATATCGGATCTGATTATGGGCCAAGGCGTCCGCTTTCATTACAAATTCCAGGGATGTGTTCTCAGCTCTAAGCCGAAAGTCGCCCAAGCTGCCGTTTAAACCAGTGATTACATACTTTTCCATTCGAGGGTCTCGACTCATACCTTCTGCCACTGCCTTACCACCAACTCGAGAATCATCATCCAAGCTTATCACCACATCAGAGCCGTGAAGTCTCACCTCGCTGATTGCAGCCTCATACTCTAATTCGTTGTTGGAGGCACTGAAGCCCAACCGGATTGCTTGCTCAACCTTTTCCCCGGTCGGAGATTTAAGTTGCAAACCGATGCTAGCTCCGGTTTGCCGAGATGCCTCATCTACATTAAGGTCCACCAATCCGAGCTGTCAAGGCTTATTCCGGATTGGGGAATCTCTGCTAGAAAATCTGCCATAACCTATCATTTTTTAGCCAATCTTGGCTTATGCTGAATATTGAATTTGCTCATCTAATTGTTTATCGAGCTATCCACCCGATGTCAAAGCCAGGAAATGGTGCTCCAAGAGTGAGGGGTCATGAAGACAACAATGGGGTGTGCTCTGAAGTATGGGTGGAGCTTGAAGGTTACTGGCGCTACGCCGCTTAGCCTGAGGTGATTGTATCGGGTTTCGTGATCACCAAAGATTTGGCCGATGAAAATACCGGCTCATGAGAATATTCTCATATATTCCTTAAACAGGCGCATTTCATCGGTATTACTTGAAACTGCCAATTATACGAAGAGTGTTTCATCGGCTTCAAGGCTAATAAGGACTGGAGGTTCTGCAAGATACTGTTTGATCGTTGTGAGGGCTTTATCACATTCCTCATTCCATTCGGCTTGGTTGGCCCCCTTGAAGGTAATAAAGAAATGCTTTAGACGGTCTGTAAATCGAGAGATGAACCGCCCCAGGGCGGCCAACCGGCCAGTCAGCTGTTGTACCCCTTTTCTATAAGCGGGAGCCGGCGACTCCAAAATAGCTTTAAGTTGAGCGGGGTTGGCTTCTATCCTCCTCTGAGTCACCATGAAACCTGTGAATCGGCCCGTGACCGACCGTGTAAGGCGACTTCGAGGGATCGAGCTTCATACGATACCCTTAGGAGTTTAAAAGCCTCTCAGTGTTCAAAGATGGTCCGAAATGCCTGACTTTACCAACATATCATCAATGTAAACCTCTATGGTTTTGCCTAGTAGCAGCCTAAACGTCTTGGTTACTAACCATTGATACGTTGCCCCGACATTCTTTAGGCTAAACGACATCACATCGTAGCAGAACAGCCCATGCGGGGTGATGAATGCTGTTTTTTCTGCTTCTAGCAGATGCATGGGCATTTGATGATATCCCAAGAAGGCATCTAGGAACGACAACATCCCATGCCTAGTCGATGCATTAACAATTTGGTCTATCCGAGGTAGAGGGAAGCCGTCTTTCGGGTATGCCTCATTATAATGTGTGTTCATGACACTTCCATTTACCACTTTTTCATCACACACATCGCCAAACATTCTCGGGTACTTTATCTCCTTACACTGCCAAAAGATTATCTACTTCTAACTAATAATTTGATGACGGGTCCGGTGAAATGCCTTCTACTACTTAACTGCCTGGTCAAGGGGATGATGACCAGCTTGTGAGGCCTGGGGCTGGTTAATGCAAGCCATGTCTCGAGCGAAGTCCAAAAGAACACATAACGCATTTGTTAACTTGTCAGATTGTTCCTTCTCCCACTGACAGAGGAACTAACATATGTGGATTTATCCGCCCATCGAAATATTATCTCAAGGGGTCTACGCCACTGCTCTCATTGTCCTCCGCCGCTTCGGGCAATAAATGTGAATGATACTCCATGGCCCAGTCTCTATAGCCGATGCCAGGAGCTTTTCTCATGCTCCTTATTGACAATTGATAATAACGCCGAGTCACAGTTGGTCGCTTCGTGAGGTCAATTTTCCCGCACCTGGTCGTGGACCGACCACTGATTTTGTATCATGGGCACGCCTTATCTCAGATGGTAGCTAAGCTTCGCCAATACTTATCAGATGAACAAATAATTCTACAACCAAATAAGACTCCACCTAACTACCGGAACTGCCTTTGGATTCGGGAGCAATGTCACCCATTGTTACTATGGTTGCCCCGTTAAACCCTATCAGATCACCAAATTTAATCCTGAATTCACAAAAGAGATGTTCATCTCCATCAAGGCGTGGTAAATCGGGTAATAGATCACTATGTCACGTAATAACTAGTACTTTGTGCACATCGAAATTGTTAATACATAGAGTAAGTACGAGTGCATCGTGGTGCGAAGTAATGACCCCGACAGTTAACAGGGTGCGTTGATAATGGGGTCACAATTGGGTTGATTTGGTTCTGGCCGCTATATGGGATGGAATGGTGTTCACTGAGCTCCTGCCAGGGCGCTCTCAATAGCCTCATCTTTTGGCGCTTAGACTAATACTGGTTGTCAACCGGGCTGCCCAATATGTAGTTTATGGTGGGTCGGGGTTCAAGTGGGAGCTCTGCGCTGGCCGCTATTTTTTCAACTACGGGGGCGGCCTCAGCTCCACAGATCGTCTCCCGAACATATCTCCTGAGGTGGCCGGCCCTGATTAACCTTTCCACCAAAAATTTCAAGCTTCGAGACGTCGGTCCCACGCCCCATGGTCCCTAAGTGGTAATCACATCTTAGATCATAGGCGCAAAGGATCCAATCAATTGGTGTGATCCATTTGAAGTCGGGGGTGATCCTTGATGCGAGAGGATGAGTCCGTGGTAAGAGATGTCTGTGAGGGGTAAACCGCGGGGTTCCTCTTTTCTCTCTAACTAGTCTCGAGCCGCTTTCCGGTTCTTACCTAACTCCCTTTATCGTGACTGGCCCCAGTACCTGCTTAAGGCCAGCTGATCAGGGATCACTAATACCGAGCTACCCGCATATCGTCCCCCAGCGACAAAAATACACTTGGTCCGCCTGTCAAGATAATTTCTTATTGTCCCAAAGTGATCCAGACAGCTGAGCGGGTGAATGGGGTGGCTCTACCAAAGCTTATTTTGAAATTCTGGAGGACCACATCCATACTATACGAATCAATCTATTGGACGACCCATCTGAATCTTCTAGTGAAATTGCAGATGGATTCCTCCTCCCTCTTGACGATGGTTTGCAGAGAACTGATATTTCCCTTTTGTCGAACTAAGCACAAGTACTGGGAAACAAATGTAGCCCACAACTCGCTGAATGGGTTGACAGATCTCCATGGGAGTTTATGGAACCAAGCCAGGGCGGGCCCCTTCAAGCTGGCCGAGAACACTTTGTATAGTAAGTGGTTATTTCCCACATTAAGTATCATTACCTGATTGAAATGCGGCATGTGATCATATGGATCAGAGGAGCCATCATACATGGAAAAAGACGGTATGACAAAGCCAGGGGGTGGTTCGTAACTCAAGATATGCTAGCCTAGCAGGGAGGATAGCATGTCTTTAAGCCCCGAATAAAGGGTAGATGGGCATGTGCGGGCAAATTTCAAAGGTAGGATACATGAACATAAGTGATGGTGCTACGCCCGTACACGCGGGCACATTTTCGTGGGGTCGGGCTTTAATTGTCTGCCTCTATTGATTTCTTTTCGTACTCGACGATGCATGCTACTGACGGAATGGCTGGAACAGCGCGGGGGCCTCTTCATTGATTCAGCCTCCATGTTGTTCTTTGGGGGTGAAAGATCGTAGCGAGACCTCCAGAGGATAACTCATCGCCTATGCATCGCCGCATCACTGCTGTCAGTGATTCGCCCGTCTATTCCCTGCTTGATCTGGAGTATGTGGATGGTTGCTCTCATGCATTTTCACCCCGATCCTCTTCCAAACAAGCCCGCAGGTGATCGTTCTCTTACTGCAAATGGTCAGCACGATTCCGCAATTCAACCATCCGGTCTGGTCTCGTCTTCGTCTATTTCATATCCCGACGCTTACGAAGAAACCGGGTCCTCAAGGGTGCATCGAAGTTACCGTTGTCGGGCCATAGCGATAGGATTCAAACGACCGATGAATGAGTGAGCCACTGAAGCCAGGTGTGGGGATCGCTTGATTGTCGATGTAGCCAAGCCCTCGTGATGCCGATAAGATTTTTCGGGTCATTCCAATGTAAGGCGCGACTATTTCGATTCTCGTAGTATCTAGATCATCGGGGCATTAACCTAGTAGTAAGGACCTGTAAAATAAACAAGGCACCAACAGAGGTGTGCCGGTCGCCTCTTCGATGCTTAAGTTAGACAGAGAAACAGAGATAGTAAATACATCCGTTTTTCAAGAGGTCCTCGCCAGGATTCCTCCTTATTTATGAAGGAGGAAGATGGTCCACTTTTACGGAAAGGGTGATTGGTTTCCAAAACGGAGCTGGGAGCGCTTTTATTTACGCTGGCCAAATGGTTTTCCTTTTGATAGCCGTTATCTCAATCTTCCGCCGTAAGAATCGTTTGATCATCCTAAGGGCGGTTATGTACATGATTTGGCAGGAAGGATAAGCTGAGTTGCGAGGATCGCAGGGAAATTATTGGTCGGTCGTACCTGAAAAATTATAATTAAGACAGAAATGACAATGCTAGAGAGGATGTTCAGGCAATAAATCTCAGAGGCCTTCGCTATGATCGGATAGTCCATGTGCCGGGCGTTCGACCCGTGTTCAGGAGATATTTGGACCTCAGCCTGTGTCGCAGTACTTTGGGCCTAAAGCTTCGGGCCTCTCAACAGGGGTGTCATCAAAGACATGGTACCCACACCGACCTTCCTTCTACTTTATCTTTATATGTACTTATTCATCACCGGAAATTATTTAAAGTCTGTGGCTCATATTGTGACACCTTAAAACTCAAAATCACGATAACCACAACCCGTGGAAGACTTTCGTGGACGCTCTGCAACCCGACACGACACCACCGTGTCCCATTTTTCGGAACCCATGATTTAACAAAAATTGGACAGAGTTTCCTTTGTACGGGGAGCTCTACCTAAAATACAACCTGTACAAAAAAAAACCTGGCAACATGACCCAATATAATTGCACATGCAATGCCATAATCACATCATATCACATTCCACATAGAATATGCAATCCTACTATGAAATACATGTCATGAATGAGATGAGACTCATCATGCCCCATGTCTCGAGTCCTAACCGACTCCCTCACACATGTATATTCCAAGTGTGAAAAAACCCGTCATTGATGTTTAACTAATGACCCTTCCAAAACAAAATATTTTTCGTTTTATAAATCAAAACCCATCGATAAACCTCTAATGCTCATTTATTTAGTAAAACTCGCATGTTTATGAATTTGGCGGGCCAATGGATTTTCGTGTTTTCACCGGCAGGACGCCCGCGACGCCTCTTCCCAAGCATTTTTAAGTGGGCTTCTACCGCTCAATGATCATGTCTAACAGCAACTATCGGGTTTTTCACCCGAGGGGGTATCTATCCTCTCGTTATGCCCCAATATTACACGTATTTTCTATGCTACAGAACTACGAGACGGCTTTGACGCTGTCTGACATTTTAAACTCACCACCAATTCACCAAGAATGATGAATGATCATAACCATGCACACACACTCAACACAATGCGGTGTCCCCGTGCATATGAAATACAATTATGCCATTCCATGCCTATACCATGCCATATATATGATGAGTGTTATATGGACATTTTAAACCATGCATAATGATCTAGCACTGGCCTGACAATTCACTATCAATTAACATAAAATTTCCAAATAAACCACACAAATACATGTCAACATATTATATACACATATATTGTTATCTACAAGTCATCACCAATCAAGCAATGACTTGAGATTATACTCTAGGGCTTAATCATGACACCATGTCCACAATACCACAACCGCCATGCAATGACCTTGTTCATACACAAACACATCACAAGCCAAATCATTAGAACACATAATTTGACTTCCACACAATTTCAACCAAGTATATCACTCAATTCAAGCAATGATATACTACAATAATATACAAATTGTGGCAAAAATTTGGACACAAATCATTAAACAACCTGGCCAGCAACTCGAAACGACCATAACTTGAGTTATAGAGATCCGATTTGGGTGATTCAAAAGCCTAACATCAAGTTCTTAGATAGAGATACAATTTCCTCGAAGGATAATAGTCCAAATTCTAACTTTTTCCCAACCAAAAATCAGTCCCACAAATTTGGATAGTAGTTTCGGCCAAAACAGGGCAGCCTGTGGTAGTCCCAAAAAATGGACCATAACTTGGGTTATAGATGTCCACTAGTATCCAAAAGCCTAACATCAAGTTCTTGTGATAGGCCACGATTTTTAAAGGATAGTAGTCCAAATTCTCCCTTTTTCTAATCGAAAATCAGCCCCAAAGACTGGACATCATATAGGGTCAAAACAAGACACTATTCCCATAACCCATTATTTTGCCAAATAGTCCCTTAGGGTAAAAACGGCCAAACAGCCCCTTAGGGCATTAAAACTCAACCAAACAGCCTCTAGAATGGAAAATAAACCAAAGTAGGAAGAATCCCTACCTCTTAGAGCGTAGAAGAAACTCTAAGAAGTCCTATGGACACTTCCTAATCCTGAAACCTTTGATTTCCCAAACTCCTTACTTAAATCTTCAGTGAAATCCCGTGATTTCAGTACCCACTCGTAGCTCTCGTCGAGTAAATGAACTTTCGTTCTTGGTCCAATGAATTTCGACCAACCTATCTCCATAGATTATAGAGAGAAGTTTTGAAAGCTCACTTTCACTCCACTCTTCTCTCTCTAGTTCGAACCAAAAATAAAGAAATGATTTTTTTTCTTTTCTTTTTTCCTTCATTTCACATTTTTAACATATCTTTAAGTTTTAATTGCTTGGTCCACGTCACGCCATGTGTCACGACTCGTTCATGCCCGTTTCTACCCCGAAACAATTTATTTCATCTCGATTCAAGTTCAATTTATTTTAAATGAGCTTTACTTAATTTATTTTTTCTTTTTCGAGATTTTTTTCAAAAATCCTATTTTTGGGGTCCACCGAACACCCACCCGACGTCCCGAAAATCGAAAAAAATTCAACTGTCTCAGAATTCAATGAAAATTTTCTGGGTAACTATATTTTGCGAGACGAATCCAACGGTGAAGTCTGTTTCGTCATCCGAGATCTAGAAAAAATTTTAGGCTTCCCTGAACCGCTTCGACAATTTTACGGTTTTTACAAATTTTCTAAAAAATTAAATCTTTCCTGGGTTTTACACATTCTTTGATAAATATCTTCTTTCACTTTCCATTGCAAAGGATCATAAAATGATAAGTTCCACAAGGACGCCTTCTTTTGCTTGGTTAGCATTCTTGTAACTTTTCTTAATTTCTTTCAATGGTACGTACCTCTTTTCTTTTATTTTTTTTTTTTGGGTTGGAATAGCAATATTCGGACTTTTCTTTGAATGGTACCTTTTCTTCGCATTGAGATACCATTCTATATTAAGAATGGGCTCTTTTAATTAATGTCTTTGAAATATTTTTTCTGGTAATTGGCTTCTTTTACTGAGGTGCTGTCTAATTCATTGAATTGATATCGGGTTAAGATTGCTATGCTGCCAAAGGCAACATAAATGACTGATACCAATGGGTAGGAGGGTTTGAGATGAGGGAAGGACAAGGGCAGGGGGAGAAAGTGAAAGGGAAAGGATGCCACCACACATGTGGGATGAGCATCCACTTGAGGGCTTTTTGGTCCACTTTCTCTTCTTTGATTGCATTTCTTTCAAGTGAAGCTACATTCATTCTTGTTCACTCATTTCAAACAATCTTGCATTTTAATCTTCAATTTATCCACATTACTATATATTTTCTTTATTTTCTCCCCACTTTGTTTTGTTTTGTTTTCTTCTTATTTTTTCCCTTTTTTTGTAAACATGGAAGACTAGTGTCATGATCTCGCTCTTCACCTAGATTTAGAATTGACATAAGTTTTGTATTAATATAAACATATAATCTTAAGAGAATACATTGATACCATGTCCTGAGAGTTCTTTTGTATATAATAATTTAACCATTCTCTTTTTAATTGCCATCCCCTTAGAGGATAGTGTCCTTATTAACACACTTTCGATCAGAGATTAGACTTCGACGCCATTTTGTCAGTCTCATATTCACTCGATACTATCATCTTCAAGGTTAATCGGATCCCTCAAATAACATGCAGTCTTTTAAAATACTTATAAGGTGTTCGCCAAATTCCCATACGGGTTTGAAATAGAAAGGATTATATCAGTAATGACGCCTTTTGGGTAGAGTAAAACAAAAAATAAAAACCATGAGGACTTTCAGAATGAACAATATTATACCAAAATGTGAAGACGAGTTGGTTCATAAGGCTCCCTACAACAATATCATACAAACGTGGAAAGGAGTAACTCCCTACAAGACTCACTTTCATTGTGTAGATCTTTTCAATCAGAGTTAACAAAAAATTAGTTAACATGTCAATATCATATTTAACATTCTTATCTTGGTAGATCTTTCTAATCAGAGTTAACGAAAAATTAGTTAATAAGTGAATTTCATATTTATGTGACATAAGTTAAGATAATATTTTTGTAAAGAAAAATATAATTTGTAATTTTACTATAGTATTTTAATTTAAATTTTATCTAAAATTTTATTTTTAATATATTTATAATTATAAACCTATTTTCATTATTATTAATAACATGGGAATTAAGTTTAATTAATATAATTAATATTACACAAAATGAATTTATAGTATTTATATATATATATATATATATATATATATAAGTATATATATATATATATATTCCATAAACATTTTATCAAATACCCTTGACCATATAAAATAGTAAAAAAATTAAAAATATTTGTAAAACAAAAATGTAGAACATGGCCAGTCAGATTTTTAAGGCTTTTATTACCATGTTTTGTTTGTTTTGTTTCATTACTTTTGGCTCTATTTTAAGCTCTAAATACAAGCACTCCTTGTCCTTTCTGATTGCCGCTCTTGCACTTGTTTTGGGTTACCGCTATGAGAGCCATATGTTTGGACCTTACTCAATGGGTGTAATGGACCCAAGTGCTGACAAGAAAATGTTGTAAACGACCCGACCCATATAGTATTAAAACCGGGGGGCACTACCCTGAAGGGAAGTCTAAACCAGGGTATCTTCCATAAACTGGCTCATGGGTGGTCAAGTGCAGGATTTTTGAGTCTGACCGACCCGTCATCATATATGGGAAGTTTGTTATGGATAAATACATGAAGGAGAAAAATACGTAAAAACAATATTTATCAACGGATTTCCTAGTTTTTAAATCCCTTATTTCTTGAAAGATTAATCTTTGTGTAGGAAAAAATATTTATCCACTAAGAGTGAGATATTTTATCAAAGTCAGAAATCTTTGTGAACATATACATAAATTGGGAAGATCTCACCCATGTAGTAAATCGGTGGTGGAGAGCTCTCGACTTCTTCTCCATTTTTGATGATAATCACGTTGGGCGTGGGTGACACACGTAGTGGATCACATTTTTCTGGGTTCACGTTGTGTTCTTGGATGCTCGGAGAGATTCGAAGCGAATCAGGTAAAGCTAATTAGCGTCTGTGGAATCAAGCGAGAAAGGTCTCGACCCATAAATTAGTGAGGGGCTTGGCTTTAACGTTGTCTAATGGCTCAATCGCCTAGAGCTTTGCCGATTCCCCCTCAGAGCATTGGTGTGCGAGGCGACGCGTGTCGTATCAGGGTAGATCAATCATGAAGATCAATTCCTCAATTGGCTTTAAAACATGGAGAGGAAACATGAGAAGCGAAGCAAGGCAGAGATGGCGTCTATTTGGGGTCATTCGGGCGGCTTTGGCAGTGGGAGGAGCTCGACTAGATTGGGGCACTAGATAAAAAAAATCCACGATCATAGGAAAAATGTACCGGGCTGTGGTGAAAAGCTGTGTATCCAATAAGCTCCATATGGGGAAGAGGCTTCCATTATCCACTGACGAGTTGATACCCCGATGGATGATAAGTTATCCTTGTGACCAGTTCCCCATCTTTGGTCTCTCCTTTGGTAAGGAATGCTCGAGAGAGAACTTGAGAATAAATAACTCAAGAGGCATTGCATCACCATGCGCGCTAATAGCATGTGGTGGTGGCCATCCACAGGGTAAGGAGAGAGGTAGGCGGGAGCGAGCCCGAGTTAGTTCGTTTAGGAATGCGTCGGTGTGCCCAGTACGATTGCCGCAATATTTCCCCTTTAGGCATGATGCCACCAATGCCGCTTATACATCCTGCTTTTAGTACAGGGAAAACGTTCTATATGCCACCTGTCGCCTTAATTTAGAGACCCGATGATATGCTCTCTTCCCCCCTAAGGCAACACATTCTTAACTATGAGCCACCTCAAGGGTTTGTCATACCAGCCTTCGCCATGTTTGATGGCTTGGTTGACCCTTATGATCATATGCTCCATTATAATCAAGAGATGATACTAAATGCCAACAACGACCGACTATTGTGGAAAGTATTCTCGACTAGTTTGCAAGGGCCTGCGTTAGCTTGGTTTCATAAGCTCCCCCGTAATTCAATAAATTCGTTTAATGAACTATGGGCCGTATTCATATCGCAGTATCTTTGTTCGGTGCGACAAAAAAGGAACATTAGCTCTTTACAAACTATTCTAAGCGAGGAAGGGATACATTTGAGATTTCAACAGGAGGTTTAAATGATGTCTAGCAAGCAGGTCATCTGCTTTATGGATGCGTCCCTCAAGCTTCCCCAGAAAATCTTTGGGCCATATACCCTTCAGGTCATTATCTTTAGACATGAATAATGTGGAAGAATATATAAAGATTGAGCTGATAGGTACTCAATGCTAGAGGACAATATCAGTCACGTGACAGTTGTCATGATTACAGAGCTAAAGCGGACGGAAGAAATAAACGGCTCCGGGAAGAAGGCGTTCGAGTCAAGGAAGGTCGGAGTAGAGGCAAGAAAATCGTGATCGGTCATAGAAAAGAAACTGCATGATTCACCCCCTTGAACGTCTCGTATGAGAGGCTATTACCCATCATTCACGACTTACCAGAATTTAAATGGCTTGCACTGATCCAGACATATCCCTCCCAAAAGAACAAATCCTTATGGTGCGATTATCATAGAGATCATAGGCATGAGACCGACAGGTGTCGAAGCCTAAAGTTCTTGGTGGAGAAGTTAATCAAAGAGGGACACCTCAGGAGGTATATCAGAGAAGTTGACCACAGAGTGGAATTAGGGTAAGCTGCAGACAGAATTAAAGTGGTCAGGTCGTCGAGAATCCGGGAGCCTAAATTATCAGCATGTGGTGGGTGAACCACAACTGAGCCGTGTAAATTAGAGGCTTGACCAGGAAGGCGGCTCGTGAGAGGCGCCATAATTAAGGCGGAGTAAATGCTATCCATGAAATCTCTGGACATGAAGAAACCGAAGCCAATGGTGCCCATATCCTTTCCTCATGTCAGCGAGCAAGGATTATACTTTATGACACCTTTGGTACTCACCTACGTGATAATACTGATTTTGATGTGAGTGCGGTAGATCTGGCGGTCTCGATGGAGCTTGTTGCAAATACCGATATGAAATGAAGCTTTCCTTAGATGTCTTTGAACTTGAGTCGACCAGATCCTCTACGGTTTTTAATAATTGGAACTACCGTAACACTAGGAGATGTCACGCTCCCTTTGTAAAAACACGAGAAGCTAGTCATTTCAAACAAGTTTTCTTAGTCATTGAAGACTTGAGGCCTTTGACCGCCATAATGGGGTGGAGCTTATGAGTTTTTCGATGAAAGTTTTCCCTTCGACCTACCACCAAACGGTAAGCTATTTGACTAACGTTAGGTAGGTTGACCTTTTAAGTAGTTGAGTGTTTGCATAAGCGGTGTGTCGCTATCATATGAAGAACGAGAGAAAGGGGGAGAAAAAAGCTTTAGCAGGTCCTCCTCGAAGGTCTAAACCCCGTAACGTCGCAGTTCAGCGCCTAGATCAAGGTAGAAGAAGGATAGGTTAAATGTGGATCCTGAGAAAAGTAGCATTGAGCGAGGCGAAAGTTCACGTACATCAGTTCGCTCCTATCCAATGAAGAAAGGGAACAGTTACAACTCGTATTGTTAAATAATCTAGATGTATTCGCCTGAAGCCACTCAGATTTGGTTTGAATTAATCCAACGGTGGCCTCTCACAAACTAAATATTATTCCTCGACCAAGCGGGTAAGACAAAAGAGTAGGAGCGGGTTTCCACCCCGGCCGCCATTAGATCCGATAAAGACCAGTGACCCAGCTTATGCGAGAGGCGAGGTTTCGTCGAGGAGAAGTGAAGTACAGCCGATTGTTTGTAATCGTTAGTGGTTTCCAAAGAAATGCGGTAAGTGGCGAGTATGTGTAGATTACACTAACCTCAACGAAGCATGCCTAAAAGATAGCTTCCCCTTGACGCGCATAGATCAAATCGTTGATGTCGTAGTTGGGCACGGGACACTATTGTTTTTGGACTCTTTCTCTAGATATCATCAGATTCCCATGCACCCACCTGACATAGAGAAAACAACCTTCATTACACTACATGGGTTACAATGTGATGCCTTTTGGTTTGAAGAATGCTGGGGTGACTTATCAAAGGTTAGTAACTAAGATATTCTGACCGCTGTTAGGAGAAACCATGGAGGTTTATATAGATGATATGCTTTTAAAGTTCAAAAAGCGCTTTGATCACACTAAACATCTGCAAGAAGCCTTTGAGCTACTACGTAAGTACAACATGAAGCTCAACCCTTTGAAATGTGCGTTCAAAGTAAGTTCAGGCAAATTTATAGGCTTTATGGTAACCTAGAGAGGCATAGAGGCCAATCCTATTCAACTAAAAGCTATAATGGATTCTCAAATTCCTACTTCTAGAAAAGGAGTTCAACAACTGACTGGTCGGCTAGCAGCTCTTGGGTGGTTCATATCTGGCTTCATAGATCGGTTAAAACCCTTTTTATCACTCTAAGTGGAGTGAAAAGGGTCGATTAGAATGAGGAATGAGATCAAGCTTTCATGGTGATCAAAAAATATCCTTAAAATCAATTAAAACTGCTTTAGAAGAGGCGATAAACTCTATCTTTACCTAGTGGTTTCGAAGCCTCGATAAATAAACATTCAAAGAAGATGAAAATTAAGAAAATAAGTAGATATTCTTTGTAGAAAATCTCTATCTAAAAAGCAGGGGAAGCCCGGTATACGAGTCTCGAGCAAGCGACCGCTGGCCCATAGGTGTAATTAAAAAGCTTTCCCACTTACTTCGGGCACACATCATTGTCTTGACCAATCTCCTTTACAAAGCATACAAACTGACCTATCGAGGAAGGATGGCACAGTAGGCGGTCGCCCAAAGTAGAATTCGGTCAGTGATCTGAGCTCTCAGCTGGCATTGAAGGGGCATATATTAGAAGATTTTTTAGCATAACTACCATAACCAGATGTGGACGAGGTAACCTTGGGTGTGGACCCTTAATGTGGTTGAGTGGCTGCACCAAACGGGGTTGGGTTGGCTTGCGAGCTAATGGCTTGGGAAAGGATAGAATAGACCGTCTGACTGGAGAAACCTCATCTAATAATGAGACTAAATATGAAGAAATCCTAGCCATAATTGACCTCGCATAGTTTGTATCTTTAGAAAAACTCATCTGCTCTGTGATGACTCTCAAGCGTTGTGGGGCGATGCTGGAGGGAATCTGAAATCACGAAGTTGACACATTGTCAAGTATGCATGTATGGTGAAGCAATGACTAGGGAGTTTTGCAGCTTGGGAGAAGCAGCGTAATCACGAGGACTGGAATGGATAAGTGCTTTGGCAGCGATGGCGCATCTATCCACTATAAAAATGAATTTATATTAATATATTTCATAGTAGTCAGTAAATGCATTACAACTAATCGAATAAAGTGAATCGACAAGAAACATGCTCTTCTTAATAACCTATAGTGCATTGTTTATTGAGCAAGGAAGGTATCAGGATAACAAGTTGATGAAGTTAAGTCCAGTTGAAGTACCAGTTTTTTATACTCATGGGAGAAATTATCATGGCGAAGGTCTCTAAGGCGGGCGATGTCTTAAGTGTCTCATACCTAAGGCAGGACCAATATATATTGGTGAACTCCATGAAGGGATATGGAAACCATGTGTGGTAGTGAGCTTTTTGGCTCACATCAAAGTTGGCTTCACAAAGAATGTCGTGGCGTCACAGGCAGATGTGGCGCTGCATCGAGAGAATGTGTGGTGAAAAAGTTTTGGCGACAAGCCCCCTGCCTCTCCAAGGGGTGTCGGCTCGGGTTGGCGCCATCACGGAGCCCTTGGCCCGCTCAGGTGGGAGGTGATATAGTTGGACCAGCACTCTTGCCCCGACTTCGAGAAGAGATTATTATTGGTTGCCCAGATTCATTTGTAAATGGATAGAAGCTAAAGGCGCTATCCATCAAAAAAACAGGATGAAATCGTTGTGTGGAAAAGAATATTATTCTTTGGTTGAAATACCTCGATCGATTGTAATTGACAATGGGCATAGTTTGAGGCGACCTCACAGAAATTTTGCCATGAGGTTGAAAATAAAAACTTGTACTCGACCCGTAATTCGCAAACGATGTGACGAAGCATCTAACGAAAACTCTCTTAATGGCTTTGAAAAGCGTTTACATTCGACTAAGGGAAAGTGGGTAAGAAGAGCTACTTGGAGTTCTTTTCATTTATCTGAAACAATCAGGCCCAGAAAGGCCCCGGGATATGTTTATTCGCCCTTACCTATGGGATGGAGAAGCCACGTAATTCTGAGATTAAGGCGCCCACTTAGAACTAAAATCCACAGAAAAATTTAATCTCTTTGAATAGTCACCAAAAACTTAGATATGACATAATAATTTTCAGGTGGCATTTGCGGTTATTAAAGCATATCGTTCAACGAAGGTTGACAAACTTTATATATCAAGCATGTAAGCGCGTGCTGGTACCAGGCGGAACTTAGTCGCGAGAAGGGTCTTTGAAAACACGGTTGACCCAGCAGCTAGCAAATTCCAACCAAATTGGGAAGGGCCATATATGATAGTAAGAGTGGGGGCAGCCGGATCATATACTTTAAAGAAATTAGATGGGGCGCCAGTGTCTAGAATGTGGAATGCTATGCATCTTAGAAACATTATCAATAAGTTTCTTTAAGTATTTTCTTTTAATTTTGCAATTACCTCATTAGAAAAGCAGAGACGTGGCTCCCCAACTTCTTTGCCACTTTCAAAATACAGGACATGGCTCTGGCTTTTCACTTTTCAAAAAGACTGAACCTGGCTCCTAACTGCTAATTTTTCAAGGCTGGGCGTGGCTTTACCACCCTTCTTATTGCCTAAAAAGCACAACGAGTGGCTCTTAGCCTATTGGCTGGGGCAAAGCCCGAAATGTGTGCCTTTACTTTACTAGCCCATTAATGTGAACCCTACCAGCTTCTAACTCTTAAAAAACTTAACATTGATATGCGTGAAGCGACCATCCTAGTCAAGATTCATGGAAGGGGGTTGTGAAATAAAAGGAATCAATTGCATAAGTAAACCAAAAATCATATTTCATAAATATGATAGTGTGAGTGCTCATTAAAATACATATCTATCTGTTAAGGTGTGAAACAGGTCTAGTGTTTACGAGAAAATGGGGAAGAGCGGCTTCCAGGCATTCAACAAAGTCCTCCACATGGAGGCCTTCTTTCAAGTTCCTTTTGCCTTGCCTTTAAAATTATACGAGCAATTTTATAACATGTTTAGGGTATAATAAAAGTAAATGTATATTTTTTTCCAAAATTTAAATGCTAACTGAGGAAAACAATAAAAACCCAAACTTTATCAAAGAGTCAAGGGTAAATTAGTAATTTACCAATCTAGGACCTAAAGGTCATATGGTAAGAAGATTATATGCAAAGTTAGAAATAGTATAATTTGATTTGAAAATAAATGGGAGTTGGAGGACCAAATAGCAAAATTGGACTTTTGACTTAAAGCTGGGTTAAAGACCGAAACAGTCTTTAGAGGTCATTTTCTCCTTTTGGTTAGGGCATCCCCGATTGGGAGAGAAAAGGAAAGAGAAAAGAAGGAGAGAAAGAAGAATTGAGAGGAAAGAAGAGCAGAAGGAGATCAGAGCATGGAATTTTTAATGTGAATTTTGTATAGAACTTGTTAGGATTTGTATGGATATTTGTTTGGAGAATTAGAATACCTCTTTTGTTTGGAATATTTTCTTTAAGGTATATGAATATTCAGTTTGAATCCTCTTGCATTTATGTAATGGATTCTTCATACCTTCTGAGAAGTAATATTTTCCATTCAGACATCAGTGGCTTTGATTGGAGCCACAAGGGCTGTTTAGATGTTTTTGGAAACGAAAGTGTGTTTTACGGGTTCAGAGAATTGACCGTCGACCCAGTCAGTGGGTAGGAGCTCATCGGTTGGATATAATAGCATCGAGCGCTTGATAGCGAAGAACCCGGTCAATCGATTGGTCGGCCGGTTTGATCATTGATATTCGGTTGGATGCAATAGCTTCAGCTCACTATGCGAAAAGGAAATGATCGTAGGTTGGTAGGCCGATTTAGGCCCGGATGGTAGATCTGTTGGATGCGGTTGTGGCGCTGAAAACGGGTGGGTTGACTACCCGTCAACATGCGAAAAATCTATATGTCTCGTATCGCGAGACCCATATCTGAGTAAAAATGGCCTCTTGGGCCCATACACCAATACTTATCAAACATATACCCAACTATATTCCAATAGTCCAAGAGTTATTTTATTACTCTTAATGCAAATATAATAAAATACAATTCTAATACATATTATCCAAACATCAAAGCACAACACAGAAACTTTCTTTAAAAATATTTCTAAAATAGAGCAGTCTTCTCGAGCAGCTCCTTATACACGAAGAAAAAAATATTACTCGACAAAGGGGTGAGCTATGCTAGTAGTGGAATCACCCTAAATGGGTTACTCTCCACTAAGTGCATATGCAATATCAGATTTAACACATATATAAGTAAATCTGAGTCCTATTTAGAATAATATGTACCCATTCCATCAATATGGAGTCATCACGACTCTCGCACTTTACCTAAGCATGCATGAGAAAACATCATTTTCAAAAACAAAACTTGTTGTTCTTGAAAATACATTACAAAGATGGAAAAAGATGGGATTACCACTAAAAATGATATGTTTGGAGGCTTCCAAAATAGTCATGGTCTCATCAAAATATTACATTTGGACCGTCTCCCAACCCATTCTCAGAATAATAATATCTGGCGAAATTCGCCTTGCCCAATCATGTTAGTTTCGAAAATTCATGTCATGCACACACACATAATTTCTAGGTTACATAAATTTTATAAATCAGGTATCAAACACAAATGAAAATATATATATCCAATATGCAACATATTCTCAATTTTGCCCTCCTGCTTTATATGTTAAATGATCAGCCATGCCCAAAATTGGCTAACCGAGCAAGTTCACAATATCATCTCCAATAACACATGTTCTTCAATATTGATCAACCATCACCCAAACTAGCTCACTTGAGCAATTCACAATATCATCTCGGGCCTAAACCTGAATTATATTTTATATAATTATGTCATTTAAGTAACACATTTAAAATCATGTATTAACCTATCTATTTCCACACAACTCAAGCCATTCACATTTCATCAATTTCAAGCACCCAACACATGGACGTTTTGGGTCCATTTTAACCAATGGGAATTTATTTTAAGTCCCCAGCAAAGGCTGATGGAGCATCCATAGATAACCAACTCACTAACATCGGTTCCACTTTATGGAATTGAATTCCATGCCATTCAGGTCTCCTACTGTCAAAACAAATTTATTATAAGTGTGACCTGTTTTTTAAATCGGTCCACTAAAGCACTGCTTTGACATCATGTGGGTCCACTAAGATTTCCCTTAGGTTGAATTTGTGGGGACCGTCAGTGGCCCCTCAGGCCTCAAATCCTTTAAACATACCAGAAACACTTAAACAGAAGTGCACTCAGTAGGATAAAGAGCACACACTCCATGGGGTTTGTGAGACCAAAGCAGGTGCCGTACTTCGGTAAGTCCCTACCTCGATGTGTAGAACCCACTGCTTTGCTTCCATGGCAAGAAGCGATAAACGGTCCGAACACTGCAGATATCTTAAGAGGGTACACCTTCTCTCTTTAAAAATCCACCATTTTGCAAAGAAGCTGGTTTCTCTACTCCTTTTGTCGACAAGATTGGAAAAACTGCACTCTTTTGTCTCAACATTGCACATGTCCACACCTCGTTGGTTGAAGGGATTTCCTATCCACTCGACCCACCCACTCTGACACTTCTATCGTGGCGTAAATGCCGTGTGTCAGCGTGGGTCCCACCATGGGAAGAAACCAAGTTGAGCTGAACTCAGAAGCTTAACATTGCTTTATTGTTTATCAGAACCCCATATCTATAATCATACCAGATGCAGTTTCTGAAAGAAAATTTCAGTCAAAAAATGTCTTGAATTGAAGCGAAACCAAGCGTGGTAGCTAGTTTCGCGAGACGGATTATGGTGATCAGTTTTGTCGTCAGGATCTAAAATTTCGGATTTTTGAAGTCACGTTTGCCGCGCTGAGAAAATTCAGTTTTCTCAGGGTTTCCGGCGTTCTTCTGACTGCGCTACCGCTAGAAAGATGTCTGACCGAAGGTTGGCCCGGCGATCGACCGGGTTGAAGTAAACGGTGACGGGTTGGTCGGCAGGTTTAATGCAAATGTCTTCGAGAAGCTATTTGGTACAGTTCGAAGCACGAGATTTACAATGTTCTTAAGATTAGTTCATGGCTTTAGAAGATGGTTGATTGACTTGCTTGGCTTGAAAACTGTTATGTTGTTGTCTGGTATTATCCCTTGGTTAAAGGGATGACTTTAGATAAATATCACAGTGTACATGAGTAAACATACGTCTTTAAAATTGTAAATATCGCATATGATTACCAGATAATAGTAGTTATTCTAGGGAGATGAGACTCTTTATTCAGAAAATGAATAAAGAAATGGTTGTCTGACAGGAGGCTAGTAGAGAGATGGAGTGACCTTATTGGGGAGAAAAGTTTGCGACATCTTGTCCAGATTCTTAGTTTGGTCAGACCATAACGCCGGGCCTTTATAATTTCAAGTATCCGCCACAAGGAAGTATACTCCTGAGACGCATGAAACATAAAGGCAAAACAACGAAATCATACAAAAATTATCGAGATACTGATAAATGACATATATAATAACAAAATGATAACGACTAACCACTTCCGCTATCGTGATAATATTATCTTATGACAGAAGACAGCCAAAAACAAAGTGTAAAATGACACAAAATGTATATGAGCGATGAAACGAAATGATATGATAAGTAGTATAGGGATATCATATATTACATAATATAGTACGCACTGATATGTATCAAGCATGTATAAGCATGTGTATAGTATATATGATATATTGATGTTGCGTAGTGTCTAGTGTGGTGAATCGCGCATATTGGGGTGGGTCCAGGCAGTATTCCTTACTAGCTATAAACGCGCGGTGTTTCATCCATGTAGTCTGGAAGAAGAAATGAGCGCGGGGACAAATCCGCATCAACGATGCGAGATTGACCATGATATTAGGTGCCAGCGAGAGACCTTTTTGGTCTATTTTGTAGATGTTTTTGCTTTTTGTAGTAATGTAAAGTTTGTATCACGTTGAACACTCCATTTATAGGTTTGAATATATTTTATAATCATTTACTCTGAGGAATATATGTCAAGTTAAATTTTTAACAGTATATGAATGAACAAGTTTATAATTTATAGTAAATAGGATAAATAAAGGAAAAGAAAAAGAAAACTTAATTAACCCTCGCCTAACACTAGGTGTCGGGTTGGGGCACTACAAGTAAGTTAGCCCTCATCAACCGTTTTTTTTATGGGTGACAGGCGGGAGCATCTGAGTTTAAAGTTGTGTCGGTGCAGTTACAAGTTTAGTGGTATCAGATTAGAGCGTTACAAGTAGGTTGGTATCAGAGCGTTACAAGTTTAGTGGTATCAAAAATTAGACTTGTTAAGATAAGGTTAATTATTAGAGCCTGGTTTTGGTGAGTTTTACAAATAACTAGGTTTAGGCAATTCTAGATAGTATAAGATTGAAAAGCATGTGTTTAGTAATGTGGTAGCCTGATGTGGATGTGCAAAATAACTTTATATAGATAGATCGATCCTCTGAAATCCGATTGAAGAAGCGTTTGAGTTGAGAGTGTTAACCAGGACATGGGGTTACCATCTGGACCTTCTTAAATACATTAAAAAGAGAGTCCAGCCTGCTGGAAAGCAGAAATGTGAAGCTTTGCGGATATCTCGGGATATGAGTAATGTCTTGGAAAGATTAACTAACAGAGCAGAAGCCACAGTGGGCATGGTAAAGAGACAGGGCTGAGGAATTCCATGAGACAAACATGGAAGAGTCCGATAAAGCGCAGGAATATAGTTATAAATTTACGAGGTAAAGGAAGTTAGATGCCACCTCTCAGTGAAGGAGTATCAGTATCTGATCTCACTATTGTAAGAGTGAGGCATACAGATTGGTAAAAACCTTGAGCATTAATTGATAAGATAAAGTTTAAATCCATGACTTGGGAGTTCTTTGTCCAAGAGTTTCTGAGAAAAGTACATTCTGAGGAATATAGGGAGTCAGTAGAAACCGGTTCAGTGAAGCAAAGGAACTTATCGTGGCTGAATATGAGAAAGAATTCTAATTAAATCTCAGCAGTAGCTTGCTTTTGAGGGTTGAGTCCCTTCAAAGGGCATTTCAGGTGTATTAGTGAAAGGCACAAATTTGGATGGACTACATGATTCCATCAGGAAATGTTTTAAACACTACTGACTTCTCTTCAGCAGGTGGTTTCTATAAGTTGTTCAAGTTGCAATGAGATAGAGAGACTTGAAGCAGAAGCCGACAAGAAAGATCTCAAAGAGTTTCCTGGTAAGACTTTGTGTCCTCTCAAGGGGAAAAGAGCTAGGGAGTCTCCGGCTGATCGAATACGGTTAATTCTGAGAACAGAAGACAAGGGTCCGATGGCAGCATAGATTGGTAAGAGAGTTGCAGTTGGATAAGGAAATCTAGAGTGCCCTACATTTGCCATATAAGAATTTGGGTGTTTGGGTTCATTGAAAAGGAGGTGTTTGGGTGTGTGAAGCTTGCCCGATCCATTTGATATACAGGGTAATGTCCAGCGAGGAGAGTCGGGAATAATAAGTGCAAGAAAGTGGCGAGGAGGAAAATCGGTTACACTACCTTGACGAAGGTAAAGAGTGGGGTCGAGGTGGCTTTGATTAAACTGAGGGGGCAGGGAGGCTGCAATCTTTAAGGAAGGGTGGATTTTGTCCATGCCTCTGAGGCCAATGCGGGCAGCATCTTCGCAAGAGGATTAGACTGAGGATTAGGGTGCTCTAGGATTACATCTTGGTATATTTTTCTCTTTATGATATTCTGGATGCGTGTTGATTAATCACAGGATCACTCATTGATATAACTGTAAAGTGAAGGCATTATCATTTATAAGATACAATGATGGATGGGTTAATACCAGAGTCACATATGACCAGTCATTAAGGGCATAATGTTAGCATGAATAAGCGTATCTGGCTTGCTAAGTGTCATCGAAACAAAGGTTTTCTTGATTTGTTAACTATACGGCCCAGAGGTTGATATGGGTTGCGGGAATGGATGGTTTAAATCTAACGCATTTGTGTTAGATTACTGGGTTAAAACGATAGTGTTGAGATGCTGCGACCTAGAGGTGGTAGTACGGGCATTCGAGATCCGACGCAGTAATAAAGTGCGATCTCAGCTGTTCCCAAAGCTAAAGAGGCTTTCACGGGGAAGGTGTAAGAAACATTCTTGGCCTTGATACTTGGCTTCAAGAGGGTGAGATTGATGTGAAAAATTCTGTAGTAGGTAATTTCTAGATGTATTCCTGAAGAAATTGCAGGAGTGTTACATAAGAGAGGAATTTGGACTTATCCGTGAATTAATCAAAGGCAATCTGTATGCAAGACTCTGGGATAATCTCCCTTGAGGAGTTCCGAAAGATTTAAAAAGTCAGTACAGAGCTTTTGGATAAAGTTTGTCCCAGGCCAGGTCATTGCTTCAGTTCCCTCTTTGTCATTGAAGAAAGATGTTCTGGATGTTAAATTAGTTATGGAAAGTAGATAAAGGTGACGGTGAAAAATAAGAATTTGCTGTTGAAGAATCGAAGATATTTTTGTCAGTTAAAGAGGGTGGAACATCTTTTCGAGAGATGAATTACTGCGATAGGACTCTTCACTCAAACTAAGAGTGAAAGATGTCGTTAGAAGGTATTTTGTATTTGAGAACTGAAATACATGTATTGTATGAAGTTTTTAGTAATGCCATTTGGGTTGACTAATGCACGAAACAACATTTAGCGAATTTAATACGTAAGGGTCATTTGGGCCTATGTGGATCGATTCATTTATGGTCCTTTTCATCGATGACATTAAAATTGTATTCAAGGATGCTCACGAGGAACATGAACAACATCTAGAGAATAGTCATGAGAACGCCCAAGAGAGAAGAAGTTATGCCACTAAAACTCTTAAAATGTGACTTTTGGCTTCAAAGGGAGGAGTTTCCCACCTCTGAGTCGTATTGTACTCAATAAGACCTTAAAAGTGGGACTACTGTAAAGATTAGGGGTGATGTTCATTGGAAACACTTCGAAATGTAATATTAAATCAGAGGGCTGGCAAAAACTGGCAGGGATATTATGAAGATTTGTACAGAAACTAGTTCTCTATCATAATTTTACCAAAACCAATTACTCAGGGTAAGGTAAGTTGAGTGGGCGAAGAGATAATCCGAGAATAGGTTTGACAGTTGAAGAAATCTGAGGTTGAAAACACCTATTGACCGAGCTATCTGAGAATAGATTATACCTATACGGTGATGCTTCGGGCATTGGTTTGGGATGTGTGTTAATGCGAGACTGGTAAAGTACCAATTTAGCTTATGTAAGTGGTTGAGCCACATGAATAAATTATCCCCCTCATGACCTGAGTTGGTTTTGCAATAGTGTTTGCTTTGAAAATATGGCATGTTACTTATTTAATGTGAAAGTAGCAGAATTTCGGTCATAGGTCTAAGTATGCATTTCAGAGAGAAAAGAGTTAAATTTGATAATGGAAATTGGTTAAAATTCAAAATTATAACTTTATAATAATAGATTATCATGGAAAATAAATGTTTAGCAAATAACAACAGAGAAGATAGATAATGGCGATAATACTTCAACATAAATAAATGAGACCCAATGAATGGTGGATCCACCCTCAATAGCTTTCAAATAATAGCATGACTGTTTAAAAACTTAAGAAAATGATGTAATTAAGTCATGAAAAATGATGTAGGATTCTGAAAGACACGAGATGAAGTTGAGATGGTGATAAGATCAGTTTTCAGGTAAAAGAAAATGGAGTTGTGTATTTTCCAGACAGATCGTGTGGCACTAGATGTTGAAGCTAAAGAAAGATTTCTATTTGAGGCACCATAATAGAGAATTTACACGCATGCATCTGGGGGTAAATAAGATGTACCAGGTTGAAAGCGGAATTATTGGTGGAAAGGGATGAAAAAGAAGTGTGTTAAGGTAGTATGTAATATAAAGTGTTTTGAGTTGTGATGGAAGTCAAGTGAACTTCAGGGTTCAACTTGGTCCTGCCCAGATGGTCCCCTTCCAGTTATAAATGGAAGTGATATAACATTATATTGGTTTTGTGTCAGGTTTTCCCTCACACAACATAAACATGACTGTTTGGTTGATTCTTCGATAGCTGCAAAAGTCATTGTTTACTATCTGGTCAGGGATGGACTATTGTGAATTGACTAGAGTAGTATCAAAACGAAAGAATTATCACTGAATTGCATGGTATACCATTATCTGTGTATCAGTGAAGTCCAGCGTTTTATCGAGGTTCTGGAAGGAACTGATGCAATAGTCTTAGGCTGAATTTCAGATTCTATTTCCTTCCCATCATGGAACAGGATCGGATATAAGTTGAAATTAGTTCAAATGCTGAAGATATGCTTCGAGGGTTGTCATATCAAATTTCATAAGAAGTTGAGTGGGTATCATTTATTGATGGAGTTGCCTGTAACAAATACTTATCAAGCAAATATTGGCATGGCACCGTACGAAGCTTTATATGGTTGGAGATGTAGAACTCCGGTATGTTGAATATAGTTGAATGAACATAGGGTGATTGATCTGAAATATAAATAAAATCTGAGAAGAGAAAGTCTGATTATCGCGAAGAGGTTAAAGCGACTAGTGATGATAAAAGTCATATGCCGATTTAAAGAGAGGATAGATATTGAATATGAAGTGGGAACATGGTCTTGTTAAAGAAATATCAGCTAGGTGGAGGAAAGTGCACGGTTTTATAGAAAGCCCGAGATTAGGTCCAGTTCATAGAGTATGAGATTCTGGAATGAATTGGCCCTGTGGCTTATCGTTTGGTACTCCCTCCAAAGTTGACCAAACTACATAATGTGTTTCATAAATGAGTCCTTGAGGAGATACCACTGCGAGGATGAGTCCTCATATCTTGCTTGATACAAGGAAATCTGAGTACATAGAGTTTCTCTGCATGATGAAGAGGCAGAAGGTATTGACTTAATGGTAACAGTTTGAGAAATAAGCAGGTAGATTAGTGAAATTGTTCTAGCAACACCATGGCGGGGAAGAAGCTACTTGGGAGCAGAGGAAACTATGAGAGTGGGTATCCACTGGCTCTTGAATCGAGGGTATGGTAGGTGAGAGACGAAATATTTTAGGGTGGAGAGTTGTAACACCCCAGATTATACCATATTGAGTTTTATAACATGTTTAGAGTATAGTAAAAGTAGCCATATTTTTCAAATTTAAATGTAAGTGAGGAGAAAGCAGTAAGCAGAAATTTATCCAAGAGTCAAGGGTAAATTAGTAATTTATCAATCCAGGACCTAAAGGTCATATGGTAAGAAGATTATATGCTAAGTTAGAAATTGAATAAGTTGATTTGCAAATAGATGGGAGTTAGAGGACCAAATAGCAAAATTGGACTTTTGACTCAAATAGGTTAAGACCAAACATGGTCTTTTGAGAAGTTAATTTCTCATTTTTGGTTAGGGCATCCGATTGGAGAGAAAAGGAGAAAGAGAAAGAGAGAAGAGAAGAAGATAAGGAGGAAGGAAGAAGAGCAGAAGAAAGAGATTAAGGTATGGAATTTTAGTATGGAATTTAGTATATAACTTGTTAGGATTTGTATGGATATTTGTTTGAGGTTTAGAATACCTCTTTTGTTTGGAATATTTTCTTTAAGGTATGAATATTAGTTTGAATCCTTGTCTATGTAATGGATTCTTAATACCCTGGAGTATTTTCCATTTGGGAACCATTTGTGGCTTTGATTGGAGCCCTAAGGGTTGTTTGGTGTTTTCCCAAACGCCAAAAATTGGTGCAGTTGGTAGTCGACCGGTTGGTGTCCGAAAACTCATCGGTTGGATCACGATAACATCAACCTTGGTATAACTTCAAAGTCTGGTTGGCCGGAGTTGGTCGACGTTGATGATGATCTTCTAGTTGGATCACGATGGCTTTAGCTACTATACCAAAGGAAATAGTTGAAGTCGATTTGGTAGGCGGTTTGGCGGATGTTGCTCCAGATTGGATCGCGATGGCTTTGGAGTTGATGGCAGGGAAGCGGTCGACCCGGTTGGTAACGGTCGACCCGATTGAGACAGCGGTCGGCGGTTCAATAAACAGTGTCTTTCGAGAACTTTTTCGGGCTGGTTCGAAGCCTAAGTTGTGTAACTGCTTAAGATCGATTTCATGGCCTAATTGCGGTTGATTGAAGCTTGCTTCGGCGACCTATTTATGTGATTAAATGTAGTGTTAACCCTTGGTTAAGGGATGACATGATAAATATCAGTCTTGTAATTAAACGCCCATCTGAAAATTGTAAATATCACATATGGTCTGGGATGATGATTATTCGAGATCATAAGATATGTATTGAAAATGGAATAAAAGAAATGGATTGTATGCTTAGAACCTAGTAGAGAGATAGATGGGCATGCCTATTAGGAACAAAATGCATAACATATTGATCCCATTTGTGGTTTGGTGCATTCTGATGCTTTCGAGCCATATAGGGTCATTGTCTCGTACAATGATACTTGACCTTAACCGGACCATATGATTTAAGTATCCACTTTTAAGGCTATATGCAAGCATGAAATATAAGAAAAATGACAAAAATATGCAAATGATGCAGATATGATAAATGTAATATGAAATGATATGAGAAGCACTATACTTTGCTATGTGATGACATGTATAAGTGACAAGAATAAAAACTTAAGTAAATGGCTTCAAATGTATACTGAGCGATGATGAAATGAAACATGATATGATAATGCAGTATGAGATATGTATATATGTGTACATATTATGTATAAAACATGTATAAGCATGTGTAACAGTATATGATATGTTAGATGTATATTGCATATTAATGCAAGTGTGATGATCCTTATTAGGGGTCGTCCACGAGTATTATTCCTACTAAGCTATAAGCTTAGCACTGGTGTTTCATCCATGTAGGTACAAAAGAAAGAAATATAAGCCAGGACAATCCGCATCAGCAATCGAGGTCAACACAATATTAGGTGCCCACTGAAGACCTTTTTGGTTTATTTTATATATGTTTTTGCTTTTTTAAGCAATGTAAAGTTTGTATATGTTGAACACTCCGATTTATGGAGTTTGAATATATTTTAATCTGTTGCTACATAATATATTTCAAGTTAAATGTTTAATAGTATATGATTGAACAAGTTTATAATTTATAGTAAACAAGATAAATAAAGTAAAAGAAAAAGAAAACTTAAGACACCCTCGCTTGACACTGGGTGTGCCGAGTTGGGGGCACTACAAGTAAGTTAGCCCTCACCTGACATTTTGTGGCCGGGCGGGGGTGTGACAAGTTTAAGTTGTATCAGAGCGTTACAAGTTTAGTGGTATCATATTAGAGCATTACAAGTAGGTTGGTATCAGAGCGTTACAAGTTTAGTGGTATCAGATTAGAGTGTTACATGCCTTCTTTGTCGGTTTGCTTTGCTCAGCCTCGATTGTTGTGGACTCAGTGGCACTTGGGGGCCACCTAGGGTTCATGAAGAACTCTAGAAGGAGTGGGTCGAAGGAATTCGGCGTGTCGTCTAGAACTTCTGGTTGATCACCATAGATTTTATGTTTGAACACCTGACATCAGTTTGCGCTGTGAAACTTACAGGGAATTCCAGTTGAGCTACCGTCGGCAGGCGTATATATCTCGTGTCGATGAGACTCATACTTGAAGGTAAAGCTAGCCACTTGGGCTGCATCATACTCATCAAACATGTACCCAACTATATTCCAAGTCCATGAGTTTATTTTATTACTCTTAATACAAATACATAAAATCCACAGTTCTAATACATATTATCCAAAAAACATCAAAGCCAGGCAGGCTTTCTTCTCAATGGCCTCCTAAGATGAAGCCCGAGTCTCCTCGTCTTGCCATGCCTGATAATACTCCTGACGGGGTGAGCTATCGCCCAGTAATTGGAATCTTTTCATCGGGTTACTCACTTTAAGTGCGTATCTTGCTTGATCGATGTAAACACACGTTCAAGAAAATTGGTGATCCCTGCTGCTTGAATGTCTAAATGGTATCCATGTCAGGAGTCTTAGAGCTCACCACACTGCCTAAGACATGTATGAGGAAAAACATCGTTTCAAAAACAAAACCTGTTGTTTTCGAAAATATACTACCGAAGTGTCGGTAAAAATATGGGACTACCCTCAGGCGAATGTGTTGAGAGAACCTTCCAAGCAATACATGGGCTCCCTCAGGCGTGTAATTGACAGGACCATCTCCCAACACCATTCTACGAGGAAAATCATCACAATGAAATTCCTTTCACTTAAACCATGTTCGTTTTCTTTTCAATTTTCCATGTCATGCACACACACCTAATTTTCTGGATTTACCCGATTGCATATGAAGTAAATATACCCTAGTTTCCAACCATTTTATACAACTTAGTGCAAATATATCATCATGCATATATTTACATAAATTAAATATCACACAAAGCATGTTATGTGAATTCTCAATCCGATATATACCCAAAAATTAGCTCATGGGCTAATTAACAAATACGAGTAATTCAATTGAATTACTTAATATCATTTCTGCAGTATTTATGAGCAATATTCATTGAGCAGACAAGAGCCCTCAGGGTTCTTGTTCACTGACGATCATCCGACATCAGTTCCACATTGTGAACCCAGAAATCCCATGAAGCATTCAAAGGCCTCATTACTTTTATCAACATAATTTATTGTATAATTATGACTCAAGTGCCCCAAGCTTGACCCACACCATGTGGGCATCCATAAGGCCTAAAGTTTACATTTGGTTCAAGTTTTTGGGACCGATCAAGGAAATATTTGGGCGTCAAGGCCTCAAACCAATAATCATCTACAAAACACTTAAGCAAAGTGTAGCTTCAAGTAGGATAAAACCTCTACCTCCAAGTTTGTAGGAAGAAACCGGTACCTACTCGCTGCATCCCTCGCCAGCAGAATCCAGACTCTCTCCTTCGCCCGCCGCGATCCGAAGACTATCCGAATTACCCGTAATCCCAGAGAGCAGCTGCACTCCTTCTCTCTAAAAACAAAAACCTAAGCTCACTGCATCCCTATCCCCTTCTCTGCACGTTTGGTCTCCTTTTTGAAGGAGGAAGATGATTACTATTTGCTATTTCATCCTATTATCATTAAGAACCAAATCATGCTCAACACTCCATGTCCCTTGAGCTGATTTTGAAGACCGCACTATCTCCTGTGTCATCCACCATCATCATCTCTACCATGCAACACGTGTTACACGAGCATGTTATAGGTGACTTTTGTCACATCACAAGTCATTTTCCAGCACCCAATACTCGATGCCTCGAAAAACGTGCAAATTTCGACACCTGGCTCACCACCAAATTACAGGTCTTCTGGGATTGTGGAGACGATTCCAACGTGAAGTCCAAGCTCATCATCCGAGATATAGAAAATTTCTGTGATTTTTACCTGAATTATGATTTTTCCCTTTTTTAAAATTGGAATTTTCTGGTCTTGGAGTCCGTAGTCATAGGCGAAGATCCGCCTGCTCTAAGAGAGGTCCCCGTCCATACTCTGGTTCCTCAGAGATGCCCGAGAGTGGAGAGAAGACATCTCCATCCTTAGTCGCCTAAATCTCCAGCCAGATCAAGTTCATTCAACCTCCAAAGGCAAAATTTCAAATTTCACATAGCCTCCCTCAGAATCGCCAGGCATCTTGTAAACACGAGAAATTTCTAATTTTCAGTGGTAAAATGGTACTCTCATCAAAATCCGAAAATTTTCAGATCCTAGATGACTAAACTGACTTCACCGTTGGAATCGTCTCACACCCAAATCTACCACGGTCGACTTCTGAATTCGAGACAAATGCAATCTCACGCTTCGAGGCACGTAAGAGTGAGTGCTGGAGCAACATGACACTTGGCGAATCGGCTCAGAGGCGCCACGTGGTCCCAGGCGTAATAGGTCAAACAATGAGCCAAGTGTGGTACACATGACATATGGCATCATGTCATCAAAGAAAATCCATGGTGGATGAATAATGATATGCGAAATCCAAGTCAACCAATGAGGGGTTGACATGTGGCAAGAGAAAAGATAATTCTCTTGACCCATGCTTGTCCAACCAGTTTGGGAGAGGGGATAGAAAACGGAGAAAAGAGGAGAGATTTTAGAGAGTGTCCAATCTCTCTCTACCTCTTATGATCAGACTGGCTGACTGGCCTAACAAGAGGAGAAGTCGGGCTCACGCCAGCATGCGGCTGGCGCCGGGTACCAAGGCTTGGGGGATTTTCGACACCCGAGAGGTATGGTTTTCTTCACTTGGAGAGATTCCTTGTATAAAAGCCATGGCTTTCTGTGTCAGGAGGCCGAAGTGGCTATGGATGGTTCCTGAAAGAAGTGGAACCAAGATTGATGAGGGTCGTCCATGACAGCTCACGCACGCCCCAGAACTCGTTAAATAGTCCGGATTGAGGATTGGACTAGAATTTGTCCAAGTGTTTTGTTTGCATGTGAAATTTCTTGAATTACATAGCATTATATTGCTTAAAATGGATGGCTTGAAATGTGTGTGGAAAAATGATATGTAATGCATGCTAAATTGATGTGTTAACATGATTGTTGAATTACATGAAATATAATTGTGTAATGGAAGCTATCGATCTGATATATGAATTGACATCATTGCATTCATGTGCACCCGTGACATCGTGTCGAGCCCGCAGCACTGGGCATGGTGGTTCACCACTCGTGAAGTGGGCTGAGTTTGGTCTGGACCACACGTCCAATAAAGACCCATAGTTCCAAATCATAAGACGAGAGGTAATTAATGTGTGATGGGTGAAGCAAGAAGGGGGTCGTTAATCCCCTCAGGTGAAAAGCCTAGAGCATGGGTGTAAGAGATCGGCGGCATGAGCCAAAACTTCCGTGAGCCGGGTGTAAGAGACCCAAGGCGTAAGCCGAAATTTTTGTTGCCCAAAATAAACCACACGGTCATATTTATCACTTAGACCTGAGTTGGGAGTGATATGAGTCGGCTCGTGATTGGTTACCCATTGACAAATTGCATTGCATTTGGGCGGAGTCGACTGTGCTGGCTCAGATATTGGTACAAGGGTGCATTACCGACGCATCGCACACTCGTATAGGCATGTGTGAGGGAGTCGATGAGTGACTCGGGATATGGCATGAAAAATATTTCATGCATGATATGAATCATTTCATGTACAAATTGTAAATTACATGGAATGTGGATATGTGGGTCACTATCATGTGCGCATTTTAGGTGAGAGGTAGCTCGGTGAGTAGCCCAACTACCGGGCATCGCTCACCCCGCCGCGATCCTCTTTCACAGTATGACTGAAGACGCGCTCCTTAGCGCCTTCCACTATGAAGCAGCCGGATCAGCCTTGGATCATGTTTTGTGTATATTAGAAATGAAACTAGTTTGAATATATGTTTTGTATAAGAGTGTAATTAACTCTTGTAACTATTGCAATATAGTTGATTATAGTTTGTGAGTATGGATGTATGGGCCCCACGTGGCTATTTTTACTCATGCATGGGTCTCATGATATGAGACACAAGCCTGCAGTCGATGAGAAGTTAACCTGGGACCCGGTAATCGTGGCTTCACACATCTTCAACCGTAGCTGTGTTATCCTCCGCCATTTCACGCCACCCTCGGCCGTGACTACATAGCCATCCGTGAGTCGCGCCTCGGGCTTCATCCCTCTCCACCCATCTCCATACTCCGCAGCCGCCTTCCAGACCAGTCGGCAACTCTCCTCCCGCTCCTAGTGCTTAGACTTGGCTTTGGCCTTCACCAAGGCGTTGTCTAAGACGTGGTGCTTGGAAACGAACGAGTGAGCATAAAGTCGTAACTTCTCGACATCTTCCATCCTAAGGTGAAGCTCCTTATGCTGGTGTGCCATGTTTCGAATAACGATGACAACCTGTAAAAGAAGAAGTGTTAAGAGAAAATCACAACACAAAGCCCACGCTCAAACGTTAGAAGTTTAATACACCAATTTACCGCCTCACAAAAGCCGTGGTCAAGGGATTACATCCGCCTTTAGCCACATGCCAGGTAGGATTTCTTATCATGTAATCAGAGGAACACCTGCAAGAGGTTATCGGGCAGTAGTTCGTGCGTGGGATGTATTAGAGTCCCTTTTTCAAAGGATATCAACTGGCCAATAATTATTCGCAAAGATCTGCATCAGACGAATGGTCTACCGAAAAATGTGGCCCACTCGACGGCTAACATACGAGCTCAACACCAAGCTTACACGGTAGCCTTGTTCAAGGGCGCCGGAAGTTGCGAGACTGGGGATCGTTTGAAGCAAGAGCGACTTTGGGACTCAACGATCGTTTTTGTGTAGGAGCTCGCTACAACTTGATTAGCACATTGGAAGGTCCTCCGACCAAGTCCTAATCCATAACGATGCACAAGTCTCCCCGAAGATCCTAAAAAAATTCCCGTGTCGGATCGAGGTTTGTTCTCAGAGTCCACAGACTACTCGACTCTTTTGAGCCTCTTCATTTGGACCAGACCATTTTGGGCGCTTACCGCCTGGTACTATAGAGTCGAGGGTAGTTTCCCCTTGAGCGCTCGCTGCCCACTTGCGCATCTGCGTGACAAATCTAGTAGCGAGACTAGACATATCGTCCCCCCTCTCCTCAATCGACTCATTGGCAATTGGATCCACCCAGTTCACAAAGCCTTCTAATCTCGCAACGGTAGCCTTTACCTACCCAACCTTCTTCCCTCTCTTCCCCCTCTTTCCCTTATTCTTTTTCGTCGCCTATAAGGTGCTTTGATTCTATACAATGAAGGTGATTGATCTGCCAGTCAAAGCTAACCAAGGCCTCTGCGATTTCATTGAGGCTCTTAAGATGACCCCCGCTTGTAAAGAGCTACCCAGATCATCTTGGCATGGGGTCAAGGAGAACAAACGTCAGCCTCAGAGTTCTTCGCACCGTACACGTGGATAACAGTGGACTATGTAAGAAAGGGTCACGCCACTCCTGCAAGTTCTTCATTACGCACAAGAGGAGCTCATGATCTCCTCGTTGATCTCGAGCAGCCTATTTGATAATCCAGACCACCTTCTCCACCTGTAACCAATTCCACGCCTATGCCTCTCGCCTACAGTACCTCATGTAAAGAAGGGCATGTCAAAACATACAAAATTTTCAGAAAAGAGAGGCATGTCAAAACACATAAGGCTTAGGGGAGTATAAGCCCCACCAAGATGAAACAAACCTGGAAATGAGAGAGGACCTGTTCGATCAAATGGTTCTGTGGAGCTCGGGTTCATACCACCGACCCAATTAAAACAACCCATTTCACTTCAATCTTAGGGGAGTTTGAGAGCCCGATTACAAATTGCAACCAGGGGCTGTGGGCCCACATATATAGGCAACCCCCAATCCCAAGCTTCAAAGTGTATATAAAACAAATCTATACCAACGAAATATCTAGCAGGTAAAGAAAGTTTAGCACACTGCAACCTATCAGAATCTAAAAGACGTTCGGATGTATAAGTGCAGAAACTGCTTCATCAAAGACGGGATAGGGAAGCGAAGTCCAAAGAAGAAATTGCTCTCGGGTGCAGATCGATATTCGCTTCTCCGCCATTGGGATAAGAAGGTCGCCTAACACCTCTAATATGGTGAAGGCGGAACTTGACCAAGATCTCAACCTCTTATAGACATAGCAACTAGGCTGCTGATAGCATGCTTTCCCCTCTTTCGCCCCAACCTATCAGGAAGCCTCTTCGTGATCCTTCGCCATTCTATAGACAAGCAAATAGAAAAAGGGGATCAGATTGAGGCCTATTAAGCAATAAAGACGATTTAAACCTCGTGATATTAAGAATCCTCTATCTGGTTGTTTAATAACCTGAACCAGAATTTCATGAACCTAATGGATGTCTCAACCTACAGAGTAACCTACACATAAATGAGGTCATCTAACTCCAAAGAAGATGATGTTCGCACCCTCAAAGAGAAACAAAAACTTTCTAACCAAAAACCACTCAACAAACAGAGCCACAAAAAAAAAAAAAAAAAAAACACACACACACACACGCACAAAGAAGGCAATACAAAAATAAAAAAAATAAAAAACTCACTAGAAAAGTGAAAGCTATCGAGGGATCTTTGGTGATTCCTGTGAAAGAAAGGTTTATCATAGCACAAGGGAAAGGAAAGTGCAATAGGCAAAGAGTTTGGGAAATCATTAGAGAGGTAGCACTCGGAGCCCAACCCTTATATATAGGGGCAAAACATCAACGAGCGCATTAAATGTGCCGCCAGACCAAGATACGCCACGCATATTGTGGAAACGTGTTCTCTTCCCACGCCTTGTATACAAACGCACTTCACCTTCTAAGATGTTCAAGGCACGCGATCAATTCCTCTTAATCCTTTCAACTTTCAAATCACCCATAAATATGGTATTTTTCCCCGATCGAAAAAGCACAAAAATTCCAAAATTGAAAACTGGGGCATCGTGGAGCTGGCACCTTGCACTACATCATAACGTGGCCCCAATAGCCCAAAGTTCAGTCAGCAGATCACTCTCGTGAAATAGCCTAAGATCACTTCACGTATTAAAAATGGGGCACTACCTAAACTGAGAACTTGTTTCCGAGTGTCTTCCCATAAACTAGTTTCAAAACCCTGCCTAGATTTCGAGTAGTCCCCAGCTACCATCCCACCGCATATAAAGTTCAAGTATGGATAAATACACAGAAGGTGGGAAAATACGTTAAAGAGATATTTATCAACTTATTTCCTACTTAAATCCCTTATTTCTTTGAATATTTAATTCGATAGGGAAGAAGAGATTTTATCCCAAAATTAAGATAGATTGCGGAACCATGCCCTATAAATCGATGATCTCCACATGGTAAAGCACTAATCGGGAGAACTCGACTTTTCTTCTATTCATTAATTTAATCATCTGAGCAATGGCCGTACACGCATCGGATCACCTTTTGTATAGGTTCACGTTGCGCGTCGATGCTTGCAGGTTTCGACGATCAAGAAGGTAACAACAATGTGTATCTACGGTACATGATAAGACTGCAACTTGGACTAGTTAACTCAATCCAACTCGATGTTGGAGCGTGTTTGGACACTACTTTTTGTAATTATGATTGGTCTTGAGTTTAATTTTATCAACCAGATTTAAATTCGCTGGGTTTCCTGACAATGGTTCGTACAACTACTAACCCGAACTTAAGTGTATATATAAATCTTATTATAAGAATCCTAAAAACTCGCTTTATCATTTAGAAATTTCAACTCACAAGCTGTATCATTATTCGATCGTTTATTTCTACATCTATTTATCTGATTGTTGTGGTAATCATCATTGAAGCCATCATCATTCTTCACAAGCCATTGTGATTTCTTTGAGATTTAGGTTTCTGGGCCAAGTTATCATAGTTCGAGATCGTCCCATATTTTTATCCCTAGTATCTTCTCGAGAAGATGGTCGCTTTCCAAAGATTAAAATTGATTAAGTTTTTGAGGTTCATATTTAAGTCGGTAACTGTGAAGTAGCGTTCGACTCAAGGCAACCTTGTACCGTAGGACGTGCTGTGAGATGCAGAAGTCTTGACAAACAAACAGGAGCGCTGTGGGGACGACGTAACCGATGCTTGAGGTCAACTCGGGGGACCAAGTAACTGCGGCCCCAGATCATTTAAGCAAGCTGACAGTCAAATCAAGATTATTTCTAGAATGTATAAAGATCGACCGATCATCTAAGCTATCAAACAAGAATTGGAATCGAATAAAAATTCCATTATGAAGAGGATTCTTGGCAACAGGTTTTCTATTTCTACAATGATAGCTTAAAGGAAAGTATAGATAATTTCAAGGTAGGTTTGGAATCATATTAGGATAATGATCCAACCTTATCTAGTCTTCCAAAATCGAATATACAAGGCTATATTTTTGGGACTTTGGAAGATGCTCGATACGGATTTCAAGAGCAAAGCTTGAAGAAGAACAAACAAAGTCCCCACATGCTAAAGGAGTGCAGAGTGTAGATACTCTTTGAGGTATTGCACATTAAAAGCCTTTCATCTTTGGTGAAAGGTGATGATTCTTCATCCTTTATCGACGATTTAGGAATGGGTAGTTATGCAATTGAGCAGGAATGGAGTGAGGTCATTCGAATTTTATTAGAGTGATTGTCATGATGGTCGTGGGTAGAGACGTAAGTCTGCATCACATAAGACTAATTGTAAACTTGAATTATTAGTGGAATCCTAGCATTGGGCAATGTACTCGTGGAACGAGGTGTAGGCTTACAAAATTGTGTGTGTTTGATCAACTGCAAAAAATATATCAAGATCCGCTTCACACACACCGAAACCTCGGGGAGTTCACGCATAAGAGCATAGTCTGAATGAATCAAAGTCAAAACATCAAGGGCTGTGACCGAGTCAACACACTTATATATGTCAATTAACTATCATTTCTCTATGTATTTTCATCAATTTCCAAGTTAATACCTAAAGGTACCCTTACAATCTTTTTTCTTTCTTTCAATAATTGACTTCTAGGTTAGATTCAAATTAATGTTTTGAAGCTGAAAAATGAGAAAAAAAAATGACATTTTTAATCATATTTTTTTAAATCAATGGGACTCCTCGAATGTAGCCTCTCATGATTTGCGTTTTTCTTTGAAATATAGAGAAACAAATTACTTTCTTTTTATCATCTATCTATCTATATATATATATATATATATATATATATATATATTATAAATGGTTATAAATTTGGAAATGCTATTATTAAGCCTTTTTTTTATTTCATTAAATTAATCATTTTGTAATTCATGAGCTGTCAAATAGTTTTGTAATTCAATAACTTTTTTAACTCAGCCCGATCCAATCCAACATAACTCGATCAACCTTATTAACCCGGCCTATATAAAATCAGCTTGAGCTCAACCCAAGCTTAATCCGAATTTCATAATTTCAGTTTGGGTTGAGTTCGTTGGGTTGGGTTATATTAGCGTTCATGTATTGCATGTTTGAGTTTGACTTGGGTTAACTTTCAACCTGGCCCAAACCGCTTGAGTTGCAGCCTTAGTTTTTTATCCTCCTATCAATGAAAGTTCACAAATTTTCCGTAAACAAACTTTCTAATACAATATAAGCATGAGTTTCTCTTAATGAAATAGACGTGTTTTAAAGACACTAAGTCTTGGTCCTAAAATAGACAATATCAATATGATTGTGTGTAGGTTGTTACAAAGGATATCAAATCATTTGTAATTAAATAGCTCTACCACACAAATTTTACAATTTCATTGTTATGGTTTTACTACATCAAGAAGATGAACCAACCTCTACAAACACTTACTAAAAATGGTTTTAACACATTTGGAGATTGCAACATTGGGAAATATATATATCTTCAGTGTTTGTTTGCTTCAATAAAGGTTTTGAAATTATTGTAAGAAGATCCACCTTCACTCACACTCTTTCTAGCTGTTTCCGTCAACTTCTCTGCATTTTCTTTAAGTACCATCAACTTCTTCTTGATCTCATGCCTTGATACGAATCCATTCTTTCACTGGTCTAACCTGCCCCACCTCTTCCTATTTGTTGCATAGCAATTCTGATAAGTGAATTGATCTCTGAAGTGCAGGGCTGAAGATAGAAGGAACCTCCCCTATGGATAAGTTGTCCATGAAGAGTTCCATCCACAATGGGATAAGAAACAAGCAACAGAAGGCTGTGCTAAAACCTCTTCTTGGGGCGCCCATGAAACAATCTTTCCATTCTCAGCTACTCTTTCTAAGAAACCATCTGGGTATTCGCCAGCTGATCCTTCGGCAAGGTCTGATCGGACAACCCATAAGAAAGGCCGGCCTATTTATTCCATTCCAATTCATAGTTCACTGAATTGGTCTCAGGCATGACAGCGATGCTACTGAAGGCAACATAAATAATCGAGCCAGCAGGTGTTGTTGATCGAGCCATCTTATGCAAGTTAAATCCTCCGGCCATAATTTTCCAGAGTGATGACCCAATTGATTAGTCAGCTACCAATATTCGGTAATCTATTTGGAATCACCTGCAAACAGATGAGTCGAGTTCGTAAACACAGTTGCAAAGAAGCCACCCAGAGATATCCGTATATGGAATGAGCGAGAGATAAAATCGGAAAGCTTGCTCTTGAACCTTTAGATCACTTGGCACCCTCCACGGCAATCTGTTGGTACTCAACATTGGGATACCCTTTCGCATGCAGATCAATTCATCGCTCAGAGGAGATCCTGCAGAGGCAGTTGAATCATTCTACCAAAACCAATAAATTAATTTCATTGCACAACAAATTCTTTTTAGAAATGGTTCCATGAGCGTGGATGGAACGGGACCTCCAAATGTTAGAGAAAAGGTGCGGAAATATTTGGTTAAAAAGACCTCAAATAAGTCAAAATTTGTAAATTTAACATTTCCCATATGTTTTTGTATGGAAAAATGACTTATTGTGGACAAAACTGTTCTTCATCATTTCATGTATTTATATTTGTCTTTGAAAAGAAAGAGTTATTTTTGTAAGAAAATAATAAATGTATTTTTGTCAAAATGAGATCAAAAATTGATGAAGTGTTATATTTGTGAAGTTCAGTTTTCAACAATTTCAGAGTGGTCCTTAGCTCCAACAAGAAATATGATATAGCTTTAATAAATTGAAGCCTTACCATCAGTGCCATTAAGGATTCTTGCCTCAATTAGTTTTTGAATGTGAAAGTGCTAATGCCAAGTTTTCTGGTCCAAAAGGACAAAACGGGACGGCCTGGATTCCCGTCTTCTCTGCCATCTCTATTGCCCACCACCCAAGTGTTATATTCGGCACAATAGGTGATCAGCTCATCTTCATCATTCGAGCTGTAACATTTTCAATCAAATTCTTCAAATGAACCGGCATGACTCTTTGAAAACTTTCTATTAACTTGAATATATCTCTCCGATCGTTCCCTGGACCCAGACCATCAGGTGGGAGTGCAGCCAGGAGTTTAGCGTGTATGAAGTCAGAGTTAACAAAGGTGATCTTCATCCCATGATCATCACTGATAGGGTTTGAAAAATAGGCTCGCAGGCCCACTCGTCAAACCCAAAGAAGAGGCACGCCCATTGAAAACACTCCAGCCTTCGACCGCCGTACCCCGTGCTGAAGGCCCAAATTCGCCGGCCCAAAGGATCGCTATGGCTAACGTAAAGCCCACATTCTCGCAAATCAAACTAAGTCCCATCGATAAGGGAAATAGAATAACTCAATAACATATTATCTCAAGAAACCAACTCAAATCTCACCAAAGAAGGAAAATAAGATAATCTGACGATATAATGTACCATCCTACGATCAAGGTGATCCCACCACAATGAGGAAGAAAGATAATTCTAAATAAACTGCTCTTTCAATATCCCTTATCGAATCCAATACCGATAAAGGCAGGAAATATCCCTTCCAATGGGAAAGAATCCTAATCACTATCCAATTGGGAAAACATATACTATAAATACCAGGCCATCCCATCGGTGAAAGGTACACAAAAATATTTGCCCTCTAAGCCCCTATCTTTCTCCTCGCCGAGGAACTCGACTTATGATCGAGCGCCACCGCGAAGCCCCCGCCGACCTCTTCTTCTTTATTGTTCGCAGAGGAGTGGCATCCAGAGCCCGCACCACCTCAACAGCTACCGTGATTCCGTACTCGACGATCTAGAGCCTTCGCATCACTCCACAGTCACTCGTTCCTACTCATCGATTCTAACACGCTCCAAACTTCACCGGCTGAAAAACATCATCGGGCTATAATTATCTCGTGGGAACGATAGCCTTTTTGATAAATAAAGACTGACTTCGGGTGATCGATGGTATCAACCCGGAACATAAGCAGGAGCAACGCCAACCCACCAAGGATGCAGGACCTGCCAAGCGACGCAGATGCCAGAATTCCTACTGCAGCGATGCAAGCCAACACCTGACGAGGGGTGGGAGGCGCTCCGCCTCACCAACCAACGCCTGATGAGAGCTGCAGCAACCTCACCAGGCAGATGCAACGCCCGCAGGAGTAGCGACAAACTCAGGAAGGTCATAACCTCACCCCTCATGAAGGGCAACACATTCTCGGCACTCCTCGAGGAGTCGAAACACGCGCAGTCTAGCCGGTTAAGGGCATGACCACACTTAGCCCCTAGAGAAGAGGGCCACGAAGCAACACTCGGGGGCACAAGCTCCAGAACGAGGAACTACGCCCATCCTCAACAAGGGACTCGATAGCTAATTACGGGAGCAGAGTTCAAGAGTTTCAGAACTCACCGCGCAAAGGAAGTGGTGTATGGGACGAGCCCCGGCTACTATGGACACTCGTCGAGTCACCGCTCACGACCGAGCCGCCTCCACTTCTTTCACCAAGTTCGTAATGCCACAGTGGAAGCTGCCTGACAGCGATATCCCGCCGATCATCTCAACACTTACAAGAATCAAATGGAGCGATGTGGGCATCCTGACCGTGAGATGCCGGCTGCCATCACACTAAAAAGGCCCAAATTCTTTGGCTTGGTTCAAATGTGCCCCACCTCATCGTCAATTTCCTCATTCAAAGAGCTATCCATTGCGCTCGTCTCCCACTTACTGGGAGCCGTAACATACTGCAGCTTCGGCTATCATCTACTAACCATCAAGCATAGCTCGCAAGAAAGCCTGAGATCTTATGTCCAGAGATACAATGCCGAAATCTCCTCGAAGGTAGATATACCGACGCAGTTCAAGATCACCGCATTCATCATCAAGAGAAAGGCAAATAAAGGATTCGATGTCTCCATCTCAAAAAACCTCAAAGAGCATGGTCGAGGTGCTCGCTAAAGGGCATACATTAACTAGCTAAGAAGCACTCATATCCAAGAGCGGAAGCTCTTCAACCCATGAAGAGAAAAGCGGATCGATAAGCCGCATACACGGATTCGAGCCCAAAGAGACAAAGAGACCGAGAGAGGTCCCCAAAGAAAGACAGAGAACTATCCCAAAAGGCGTGAAGCCTCGAGATCGCTCTGAGTCCACCCCAACCGAGCAATGACGGACGCATTAGCCTCCCGCAGGCTCGCTATGGAAAGGTCGACACCGCCGTGCCATAAATTTAAGAGTCATATCACCAGTTATCTGGCACCCCATTGGCTACCAAGGTTCGAGCCCAAAGAAATTACTGACGAAATTTCGACTAATTTTACTCAGTGCCACGTAAATTTAAGAGTCGATCACGTTATTCACCCCATAAGGCCTCAATACCGGAGCTCCAAGATCTCGCCGACGAGCTCGGACTACTCTACTCAAGCCATGCAGCCCTAAGAGTCGATCACCAGTTATTCAACCATAAGGCCTCAACGCCTGAGCTCCGCCAGCCATTGACGAGCTCGACTATCGCCAGCCATAAACCTAAGAGTCGATCAAATAAGCTATTCAGCCCACAAGGCTCGGGCCGTCAGAGCCCAAGAGTTCGGGCCTTGACTACCCGACCACTCCGTCAGCCATGCAACCTAAGAGCCGGGGCTCGTACCAGCTATTCAAATTTCACAGGTCATAGTCACTGAGCCCAACAATTTCACCCCGACGATTCGACTACTCTGCTTAGGCCATGCAACCTAAGAGTCAGATCAGCTTAGGCTATTCAGCCCATAAGGCCTTAGCGCCCGAAGCCCAGTAGCTCATTTTGACGAGTTCGACTACACTCGCACAGTCATGCAAAATTTAAGAGTCACTAACTCAGTGATTCACCCCACAATAAGGCCTCAAATAGTGTTCTCAAAGAGGCTCATTTCCGACGAGTTCGACTACTCTACACAGGCCATGAAGCCTAAGAGTCAGTTCAGCTCAGGCTATTCAGCCCATAAGGCCTCAACGCCCGGAGCCCAGTAGCTCAGTTTGACGAGTTCGACTACTCTGCACAGGCCATGCAACCTAAGAGTCAGTTCAGCTCAGGCTATTCAGCCCATAAGGCCTCAGCGCCCGGAGCCTAGTAGCTCAGTTTGACGAGCTCAACTACTCTGCATAGGCCATGCAGCCTAAGAGTCGGGCCAAATTTCGACTATTCACCCTTACGATGTCTCAAAGGTCAGAGCCCTAAGAACAATTTGGAGAGCTCAATCGTCAACTCAAACCATACAAACAGAGCTACTCAACTCGGGATGCTCAACTCCAGCTATGCGTACCAAGAAATTAATTCAGCTCATGGCTAACAGCTAAATGCGCATGCGGTAAAAAGAACATTTGTTAAGGAAAAGGCTACATAAGTCCTGGGTCCCAGGCCCAGTAAAAAATAAATAAAATAAAAATCGATGTCAGGCAAGCGAAGATATGCGCAGGAGATCAGACATCATAAGGAGGAGCAGAGGGTGAAGAAGGGGAGTAGGCCTCAATGGGGGTGTCCGGTTCTCTAGAATAGTCAGCAGAGAGGGACTCCTTAGCCTCCTCGTCGCTAGGGATGTCAAAGTTGAAGTCCAGGCCGGGGTAGGCATTAGCAAATTTTCCTCCGAAGGCAAGCCACCCGTAGCTTCACGAGCATGTGCCTCATCCCTCAATCTTCCTATAACTTCGTCCCGCTGAGCAACCAGAGTTACTTGTTGATGAAGGTCCCCACGCGTACCACGACACTCCCGCCGCTTCACGAGTTTACAAAATGGAACCTCACGACGAAGCCCCGTCCAACAATACTGCCTTATCACGCCAGCCTATCTGGCCGCACGTAGCTCTTCTTAGACTTCGCACGCTCTCGGGATGTAAGAAGCTCATCCCTAACCATCCGGGGCTCATACCGGGCGCACCGCAGCCCGCCCCCTCGCCTTTAGCAAGTCATTTGTGCAGCCCGCCACCTCGAACCTCCCGGGCTTCGCCGGGCCGCCTCTCGCCGCTTTCGGCCTCATCTTCACCTCAGCCCGAGCACGTGCCGACGCATGCTTCCAAATCGACTTGCTTCACCGGCCTCCTCGGTCATACGCTGCACCCGATCCCCAGCTCAGTCCGCTCAGATGTAAGGGAAGCCACCCTCGCCTTGTAAACCCGAGCGTTTTCGTACGGCCTTCCTTAGATTGGCTACAAACTCTTCAAATGAGTAGCCACCTGCCACATCCAAATGTGAAGATCATCTCCAACACAAGGATCAACACCCAACTCAAAGTTGAAATCAGATACGACAAGATATGGGAACTTACAGAGGCAACCCCCTGGAAGGATAGAGCCAAAGCTTTCTCAACAGGCTGCGAGCCCGACCTCTTGAGGTCATAATCTTTATGATTGATGAGACAGCTCGCTGCAAGCCCGGGCGTTGAGGAGTTATGAGCTGCCGGCCATCCCGCCAGGGCTGAACCCTTCATCTTCAACTCTTCCGACCGAGGAAGGTGGCTTAACGCCATAAGCAGAGGATTCCAACCGCGGATGGGCATGACCGCCACCGTCGCTTCAACGCTCCCGTAAGCAGCCCGCCTTGGCAGCCAGACCCGCAACGGATTGCGAACTCGGCGCTTTATGACCTCAACCGGGCGACAACATCCCGCCCGATGTTCGAACGCGGCAGAAGGGGAAGAGGAAGACGCCCAATTTCTAACTCGCCTGCCGGTCAAGGTCTTTCTCAACTGAGTCCAAGGTTTTCCATTCACATCCGACTTCCTCAGACGTAGCCTCCACCCGAGCTGTGTAAGCCTTCCTGGTAGGCTTGAAGCGGAAGGCCCGGATGGAGACTTTCATAGTGGAAGGAGGCGAAGGCCTTCAAAACAAAGCAGAGCTGGCCGACTCAGCTCGGCGGCCGTGGAATATCCGATTGATCGTACCACAGAGGACGCTGGGACATCACCAACTATTACGCTTATGACGTTATCTTCGTGGTCAGATATGGTCGAAAGACCCGAGAGGCACGTGGACAATGCAGAATTAGAGATATCCAATGACCTTATAAAGATTATACCAAAAACAAAGCGACACTCACGTAGATTCTCCGGGGTGGTCCAAGCAACCGGAACGCCCAGGGTGTCGTCCTTGTTAAGAGGGTCATACTCCCAATTGCGGCCGCTGACAAAGAAGTAACGTTCCTTCCAAAGCCTGTGAGAGTAGGGAAGATAGGAAATCAATGTAGAGAGCCAAAAGACACTGAAAATAGAGGAAGCCCTCGGCGGTTTCCTTCGCGCTAAAAAGATAAAGGAGCAAAGCTATACTGGGAACACCGAGCCCCCTGTCCCTAAAGAAAACCAATAGACCAACCAAAATACCCCAGCCATTGGGCGAAAGTTGAGAAGGACAGACATTGAAATGCTGCAAAACCCCTTTTATGAAGGGATGCAGAGGGAAGCGAAGACCGTTATCGAAAGCTACTTCAAAGAAGCATACCATCTAGTACCTAAAACCACACAGGTGGTCATGCATCGTGGACCGTGACTGATGCCAAAAGATATCAGAACGCCAGCGAAAGTGGCCCATACAAGGGACCAACCTTGGTAGGCCCCATAGCCAAAGCATTCTAAACGACGGATTTTAGGTATTCTGACCCCCCAGGATACTTAATCTGGTCTACTCTCCCCTTACCCTTGTCCAAGGGAAAAGGGGGCGCCCCTGGAGCATCTCGAAGATCGACCCCGATCGAACGGTCGGAGGCGCCGCCTACCGCCTGCAACCAGTAGCACCAAAGAGTCACCCCACACGCAGAGAAGAAGTGAGCGCACTGCACTCCATGGTGATACAGTAATGAGAACGAAACTTGGCTGACCTAACCCTAACGCCTCAACGTATCGCCCGAAAAGACACCAAAGAGAGAAAGACGCAGCGAGTCCCGTGAATAAAAATGGAAAAGCTATCTCAGAAAGATGCCGAAAGGATTCCCAGACGTGTTCGATGAAACTAAGGAAGAGGGAAGTCCGAACTCGTTAAAATGAAGAAAAAGTTTCAAGATCAGGGGCACACAAAGCACGAGGACGCCTCATGGAAGAAACAAGGAAACCGGAAAGCAGTTCGAGAAATGAAGGCCAAACCGAAGAGTCATCATTATCACAAGACATACGACGGCACTGCCCCCAACTAACCCAACCCCGAGCGCACACGTGAAATCGTGATCCGATACAAGAAACGCTACAGGCCTCGCTTCACGCACACCGCATACCGCGGTTTGGGGCAACCGATAGTATTTGAGTCGGCCTCGCAGCCCACTCGCCAAACCCAAAGAAGAGGCACGCCCATTGAAACACTCAAGCCTTTGACGCCAGCCCAAAATGAAGGCCCAGTCCACTCGGCCCAAAGGACGGTTATGGATAATCGAGAAAGCCCACATTCTGCAAATCAAACTAAATCCCATCGATAAGGGAAATAGAATAACTCCCAATAACATATTATCCTGCAAATCCAACTAAATCTCATCAACAAGGAAAATAAGATAATTCACGATATAATACCATCCCGCAGATCGTTTCTGATCCCACCAATGAGGAAGAAAGATAATTCTAAATAAACTGCTCTTTCAATATCCCTTATTGAATCTGATACCGATAAAGGTAGGAAATATCTCGTCCAATGGGAAAGAATCCTAATCACCATCCAACTGGGAAAACATATACTATAAATACCAGGTCATCCCATCGGTGAAAGGTACGCAAAAATATTCACCCTCTAAGCCCCTATCTTTTCTCTCAGCGAGGAACTGACTTAAGCATCGGAGTGGCCACGCGGCCCCACCGAATTCTTCTTCTTTCTTGTTTTGCAGTGAAATACATCCAAAGTTTCTGCACCAAATTTCTCAACAACAAATTTATCTCCGGCCGACGATCCGTAGCCTTCAAACTAATCCACACGCCTCCGGGTTCCACCAAAGACCCCAACACGCTCCAAATTCAGTCCTGGGCTGAAAAAACATCATCAATCATAAATACGGTATGAAAACTTCAGTAACGGAGTGACATGTCCTTGTGCAGGGAATGGTATGATCAGCACATGATCAGTTTGCCTTCCCATGCTAGTTTCTAACTTGGAAAACTTCCACTTCTCTTTCTTGCTTCACTGTAATGAAGATATTATCTTGAAACTCCAAGTCTCTGTGGCTACTGTGCTTTGGCACTTTTCTTGGTGCTTCCTAGTATTTTCTTTATAAAATGCCTTATGTAGCTTTGTAAGGGCCTCTCTTTTTTCTATTTCTTTTTTTTTTCAAAATATTTATTCACTTTGCATTACAACGTAGTATTCTGTTCTTATGAAGACTCGAACTTGGTTACTTCCCTATGCCCCGTCCAACCCTTAACCACTTAGCGAGACCTCATTGGCAAGAGCCTCTTCTTTTGGTTTGTGTTGTTGGGCCATTTCCTTGGAGTTGTAAGGTTACCTTTTGAGTTTGTTTGAATAAAAGTACCTTTCGATATTGTATTGAAAATATTAGGGCATTATTAGAGTTAGGGTACTAATGTAACATTCTTAAAGCATTAATATAACACTTTTAAAATATTAATGTAACACCCTTCCTTGATGTAACTAGAGGTGGAAAATGGGCCAACATAGCCCATTTTGGCTAATTTATATTTGGGCAAAATATTAGCAAGCCCAGCTCGGTCCTGCATGCGGTTGTGGGTCAAAGTGGGTCAAAATTGGCTAAAATGATAAAATTGCTATAATATAGCATATAGGAAGAAAACAAGATGACAAAAGAAAGTTTAAAATACAAGCAATGGGAAAATTAAGAAAGAAAATTTCAATCTACTTCCTTTCCCACATTTCCTAAGAGCCTTTGACTTCATCGAAAAAGAAAGAGATTAGAAAAATATAAAATCAAATCAAAAGCAGAAAGGGAAATTACGAAAACAAGAGCCATCCAATTTTGAGAACAGAGAGTTTGATAGGCTCCTTATGAGTGATGAGGCTTCCAATAGAAAGACGTCTTCCAAGAAAGGCCATAGATAACAAGCAATGATGAAAAACGCAGATCACCGAATCGCGAAATCTTTGGAAAAAAGTCAGCCATATAAAAAATGGTGAGGGAGGATTTATAGAAGAAGAAAAGAAAAAGAAGGAAAGAGATTCAAGAGAGAGGAACACACATCATTGTAGTGGAGTTAGGGTTAGGGTTTTGCATTTTCAGCTTGTGTCAAGAGGTTTTCGTGGGGAGAAATACAAATGTGCTATCTTCGAACTCATCGACTGTTACAGGTGTGAGTCATGACTCATGTATCATTGGAAGTTTGCGTCATCGTCATTGTTGGTTGATTTGGAAAACAGAGGGAAATTCGCAACTGTAAATTTGAATTTGATAAGTTCAGTTACGAATGGAATTTTATTGATCAGAAACTTCTGTTTAAATAACACAAATACCAAACTGAAAACAAAAGACTGCTTCAAAAGTCTCCCATATCAGCACGTTTCTAGTAGTGGAGACAATCTCAAACATTATCTCCAGCAAGTCTCACACCCTTGAAGATTAGGATTTATTTTTACCAAAACAAAATATTGGAAGCAATAAAAAAGAATTACCGTGGACTTAGTCAAGCCTGAAGCAATTTCAACACGCCTTGCTTTAGGCATTGCAAACTCCAATTTTTTGCCTAAGAAGTTCGAACTTGCTAGCTAGAAGTGATTTTGTAAATTAGTCGGCTAGTTGATCTTCAGATTTGCAATAAATTAATGTGACTTCCCCATTTTTTTACGCCTCTCTTAAGAAGTAAAGCTTGAGGTTGAAATGCTTAGTCTTCCCATGGAACACCGAATTGTGAGAGATTGCAATTGTTGCTTGATTGTCAACAAAAATTTATGTATTATGGTTTTGCTCTAGATGCAAATCACGCAAAATTTTCCTTAACCACAAAACTTGGTTTACTGCTACTGTTGCAGCAATAAATTCCGCCTCTCTAGTGGATTGTGCTACAATTCCAATTTGCATGATTTAAATTCTTAGCTGAATAACATGCAGTTTTGTGAGAATGATATTGATCCATGCATGCATGCAAATAAGTAAATACCATGTAGTAGCATTGCATTTCACGTGCATGGGGATATCGCAGATATCAAAGGAGGCACAACATGACTTTGAACAAAGTCGTTTTTCTCGGAATACTGGTCTACCATAATTATCAGAGTTTGTCCAATAAAAATATATTGGAGGGTTGTCCACAGTATTATCAAAGTTTGTCCAATGAAAAAAATATCGGAGGGTGGCCCAACATTTTATCGGAGTCTGTCCAATGAACCTTCACGATAACTAAAAAAAAAAATCTTTTGTTTTGGAAATAGTTTTCATACATGGAAAAATGCATGTGTTAGCGAGTCGGTGAAGACTCGAGGCATGGGGCATGGATGTGGACATTCATGTAGAAATTTGCATATTTTTACTTGAATGTATGTGAAATTGTGAACATGGCATTACATGTGCACTTAGGTGGAGAGTAGCTGTAAAACCCATGAAAATTTTAAATTGGAATTTTTCAGATAAAAAGGGGGCAAAATTGTAGTTTACCGGAATAGTCCAAAGAAAAGTTGAGATTTTTCTAGATCTCGGATGGCGAAACGGATTGCACCGTTGGAATCGTCTCACGAAATCTAGCTACCCAAATAAATTTTGTCAATTCATACCAATTTCAATGCGATTTCTCGGCAAAAACTAAGGTGCTCCACGACACACAAGATGAAAGATGGGTGACATACAGCCATGTGGGTGACACATGGCAAGCCATGTGTCACAATGCATGGCAAATGCCATGTGTCACAATGCATGGCAAAGGCATGCATGTGTGACACATGGCAAGCCATGTGTGTGACACATGGCATGCCATGTGTCACCATGCATGGCCTTTTTAAAGCCTATATATATGGGGTCTCAAAATCGGGCCAGGGGAGGCGCAGAAGCGCTCCGTGGAGTGAAGGAGAAGGAGGAGGAAGGGAAAAGAGGAAGGGAGGAAAGGAGAAGAGAAAGGGAGGAAAGGAAAGGAGAAAGGGAGGAAAATGGAGGAAAAGGAAAGAAGAAAAGAGAAGAAGTGTAACACCCCGTCTGACGAGTGCCGCACAGCATACGAATCGTAGTGGCGCATATGTGCACCAAGTGCCATTGTAAAGGATAAAATTTTAAAGTTTTCAAAGCACTGCGGGCACTTTTGCACCAAGGAGGCTGAGAGGAAAGTATAATTAATTGAAGTTTAACAGAAAATAATAATAAATTGTCAAAATAGTTCAAAGAAAGTCTCGAAAATTTCTGTGATCTCTGATGATGAAACCGATTGTGCCGTTGTCTGTCTTCAAGGAAATCTAGTAACCCAGCAAAAAGCTCATAAATTCGAGATGTCAATATTTTACGAATTTCTAGGCAACGGTTCAGTGAAACTAAACGGGATCTTAAAAAATTTCGAAAAATTGCAAATATTTAAAGAATATTCAATTGTGATAAATAAAATTTTTATTTAAATAGACTCGAACGGGTAATAGAAATTATTTATTTAAATAATAAGAATAATAATTGAAGAAAAGAATAATAATTAAAAAAAAATCAATAAAGCAAACCGTAGGGGGCAGGACTTATCAGCTAAGGAGAGCGTCTGGGAGAAAGAGGATTTTATTTTTATATTTTCTTTTTATTTTTTTCTCAGATTTACGGAAATCGGACCGTAGATATTCGTCGAAGCAGAAGGTAAAATTGGTATACAAGCAGTAGCCACGCATGCATCAATATCTTACTTTTGTCAAACTTTAAAAGGTAGAAAATTTGCCTACTTGTGTTATTTCGAGCCTAAATGCTATATAATGGCTTGAAATTTTCTTAGAGACCGTGAAAGGTCGTAAACTTCAGTCCCAAAATTTTTAGACTGAGTTTAGGAATTTTTAGGAATTTTTAGGATCAGGTTCTGATAGCCGTATTGAATTTCTCGGACTGCTGCGACAAGTTCGTATTGAAATTTATGTAGTTCGGACAAGTCTGACTAATTTTCTTAAATGTTTCAGATTTTTGTGATTATAATAAAATCCCATACTGTTTCGACTAAAACAGATACTTTTATGCGCATTTAATGCGTATTTATATTTTGAATAATTTCACATCATATTATCAACGCCCATATCGAATCTTACTCGCGACGTAAAGTTTTGTTAGAATCGTTTCGCTTGATATATCATTTCGAAAAGTTCGCATGATGCTTTATATAAAAGTTAAACTGAGGGCATTTTCGTGAATTTGAATGAATTATGTAGGCGATTTGAGCATCCGACGAATCTAGAGCGCTGACAAGATTGGAAGTTAAAATTAATGGTAAGTGCGAAGACTCAAAATCATTTTCTAAAACGAAAGTGTTTAAATTACAAGTTTGTAAAGTGCTTTGAAAATATAGATTTATAAAGCATTTTATTTACCTCCCAATTGTTATACTCAGCAGAAAAGTTGGATTTCGTGATTTAAAAACGCTTTGGCCTCGGTTTAGCAAACCCCTAGATGGCATACCGCTTCCTACGTATGTATTTGATCGTGCATGGCAAGGTTATGGGATATTATGATTAACTATATCGGGCCTCTATCGGCACTCGTGCGCTGGGGATTCAAGATATATTTATATAAATGTAGTCGCCTCCGCACATTCGGGAGGTATATAGTTAGCGCGCCGACTTAGTACATAGCGATGAGGTGTTGGTTCCGAGTTCCATCACCGAGCATTTTGTTCCGAGGTTCCATTATGCTATAGATCCCGCCGTGTTCACCGACCATCTTAGCCTATGTAGTGTTCCGAGAAACTACCGATGCCAGTTCCGAGGTTCCGAGGCATCACTTGTGTATTTCAGAACGGCACAGCGGCCGCAGATTCGATTTACGTGATAGCACTTAAGATATTAACCACCACCTAAAAACAAGCCAGTAAAGGTAAATAATTTTCAAAATGCATTTTCAAAGAAGAATAATTAGTTTTCGTAACGCCAACGCCAGAACAAGCCAACAAAGGTAAATAGTTTTCGTAATAGCTTTAAATGGTTTTCATAGTAAAACTCGCTACAAAACCATTTATGTACAGATTATATCGAGGTACAAACAAAGAGACAAAGAACATTTAGAACTTGAGTAGTACTCATCGAGCCCGTTTGGCCTACGCTCGTTTAAAATAATTTTTCGTGTGCGCTTGTTGAAGTTTAAAGACCTTTCCGTGATCTCGCTTCTAGACATTGCCAAGGGAGCTATATATAAGATAAGGTGTAAAGTAAACGAGTAAAGTAAAAATGCATATTTGGTATATGTAAATATCTTTGTAAAATATGCATGTACGGTTTTGAGAAAACAAAGGCGTATAAACTTATATCGATTGATCCTCATCTTATATTTTGACGGCGACCGTATGCCCTTTATCATTGCGAATTGACATTGAAAACATCGTGAAAGCCAGATATTGTTTTATATAGTGATTTTTGTATTGGGCTTAACCACCGTGCAATAGTTATGTCGGGATTTTCGCTAAATCTAAAGGTGATTTGATAGAAAAGTGAAAAATTTTATAACCCACGCTTTTCCAAATACGCTTTCAGCTTACTTCGCTTAGCTTCATGGTAACTTGTCACGAGCGAGTTTGGCCGGGAGGTTACCGTGGAGTTGCCGGCGCATTTCGTCACTAGGAAGGGGTCTCACAAGAAGAAAGGGAGGAAGAGAGGAAAAAGAAAGAGGAAAAAGGAAGGAGGTTATGCAGCTGAGCGCACCGGATGGAAAGATCCCTGAATCAAGGCTACAAGAGGTGTTTCCTCCTACTCAAGTTATTTTACGCCTAAAATGTGTAATGGTTTACGTGCTGGTCCGGCTCGCTAATTTGTATGTTGTGTGGTTTGTTTGTGATTATGTGATGATCAAAGACCAGTTTTACTGGGTTTCAGGACTGTCCGAGACCTAACACTGTGTTCTGGAATGGCAAAATCCCGAAGAAATTCAAGAACGGTAGTGCGCCCAAATTCCTGCACACCCTGTGAATCGGCCGCTGGCCAACTGGGACGGCCATAACTTTCTCGTCCGAACTCCGATTCGTGCATTCTTGGACTCTACGGAAAGCTCGTTGAGCTCCAGAATTTACGAAATATTCTCAACCAAAATGTATGCGAACATAGGTCTGGGTCACGGATAGTTGAGAATAGTCCATCTCCTGCTTCTAACTTCGCTTTTCTGAACTCCGCTTGTATCAAAATGCTTGGGATCGTGATATGGCCTCGGTGCAAGGAATTGTGTGTTGGATGTTTTGTGGTATTTACAAAAATTGGACTTTCTGGACTAAGTCCAAATTATTTCTTAGGCCAAGCATGGCCGAATTTATGGCCGGAATGATAATGCGTTATTGCCATGAATTCAATGACATGCTAAATATGTGAAATTATGTGATAAAGATGGAAATAATTATATGCATTGGGTTGTATGACTGACATACTATGTCTCGGCCCAAGAATATGAATTATGGCATTACTTGCCTAAGTAATGGTTGAAATTATTTTAATACATGCTTGAATGATGTGTTGACATGAAGGAACTGAATGATAGAAAAGATGTAGTGCATGCTTATGTGATGTATTGATTTGAATATGTGGAATATTAACATGACTACATGTATGTTAAATATATGAAAATGTTATGGTGCATTAGACATGAGTGTTCATAGCACACACATAGTGTGTATGGTATAGAATGTCCATGTAGAGGTCTTCATACATCGGGTCATGGGTTTGATAGCAAGCACAAATTGTATCAGACGTGTAAGCAGAACACCATTGGCACAAAGTGTGTTCATGGTACCGATTTGGCACTGGCTCGTGTTGAATCGTGTGGGCTCGGGAATGGGATGAAGTCCAATTGAGTTTCACAGTGTTAAACGAAAATGGAAAATGAATGCTCAAAGCAAGAGCAAGTAGGGGATAGATACCCCCTCAAGTGAAAAGCCCGAACCCGGGTGCCAGACAACGTATCCACCTGAAAGCCCGAAAAATGTCTGAGGGTGTAAGAGACCCGCAGGAGACCCCAAAAAGTTCTCATGCTCCAAAAGACACGTAAACGATTAAATAAATATCACATAGACTACTGAACAGGAGACGGGAGTCGAATCGACCAAGATTGGATTTCCCATCGCACTTCTGTGTACTGCGGTGGGCCTGAGGCTCACTTACTGGGGCATGTAGAGGTCGTCTCATACATGCATGTAGATTTTTCCATGATAGGACAACATGTATGCACGATTGGTTGTCGGGGTTTGACTGGAATGATCATTTGCTTGAAAATCTGGGATAATACTCGTAGATTTATCTCATCGGGGCGTTAGCTCACCCCGCCGCGGACCCCTTTAGGTAATGTGACGTACAAAGGCATCGACGCTCCTTAGAGGCCGGGATTATGAAGCAGGCCGGACTGTGGCCTTGATTCTTGTTTTATGTATATATTATAACGAACTAGTTTTAATATATGTTTTGTATTAAGAGTGATGTAATAACTCTGATCTATGTGTATGGTCTTCAGAATCGCATGGACGAGCATGGATGATGGCCCTATCAGTCACCTTACTAAGTATGGGTCCTAAGGATATGAGACACACAAGTTTCCTCGCAGTTGACGGTGGTCACCAGACCCCGGTTTCGGGTGTCACAAATTGCATCGAGCATAGGTATTACCGAGTAATTGTGGCTTCGAGGGACTTCGGGGCTTAGCCATGGTCATTAAGGTATAAGAGCATCACAAATTATATATCTCGTGTTCGAGCTTGGGTTAGAATTACCTAGTGCTCTGAAATTGATATCCGCATCATAGTTCGTATCAAGGTCTAGGTAAGAGGTTTACCTAGGAGTCCATGGGATGATTAGACTACGCATGCATTGTGTGTTTTTCAGGTATGCTTTGATTGTAAGTGCGTGGATTGTGTTACAACTTATGTGAATTATATACGTGGATAAGACGAGAAACAAGTAACACTAGGTTGAGAAACATAACCTAGGATTTCTCGAGAAACGAACGTGGATGGTTCGGGATATTAGGTCTATTATTGGTTGGCATGTACGCTAATAGTTGGACACGAAATGATTCCAAACCCTGGTCATTTAATTTATACAGGCGCGTATAAGGGGGCTTAGAGGTCGAGAACTGCATCGAACCACTACATGTGAATTCTCCCCAGGGACTAAGGCAAGAATTGATCGATATGCTCAGGATGAGTTAGAGACTGGATTCTACCTACCTATGGACCTTCGTCATGGACATGTCGTGTTCGAAGTTCATCCGGATGGACTGCCGACGGTACACGGGTTGTCATGAATGCGGATCGATATGAGTAGTTACCGCCTACACATCGATTTCCGCACTCGGTGTTGTGTTTTAGGGGAATAGGCACAATGCTTTACCCTATACTGTGTAAGATTCACGATGGCGGGCAGTTGACGAGTTGTCTAGTTAGCCTTACCTTGGAGGACGAGGTGAGACAGGATATGAGTCTACCTCGGGTGGTTTGCGAGTACGAGGATGTTTTTCCGGAAGAGCTACCGGGATTACCTCTACCGAGGGATGTAGACTTCAACATTGAGTTGCATCCTGGTACGTCGCCCATTTCTATGACTCGCATAGATGGCGCGCTGATGTGAGCTCAAGGTCCAAATACGAGTTACTCGGGCAAGGGCTCCATTAGACCGAGGACTTCACCCACGGGCGCTCCGGTTCTATTTGGCGGCTAGAAGAAGGATAAGACTCTCGACGCATTTATCACAGACAATATCAGGTTACAATCAAGAATTCCAGATCCATTACCAAGGATTGATGACTTGTTTGATCACAGTGGGAGCTCTCGAGCCCACTCCAAGATAGACCTTCGATCGTTACCATCATTGAGAGTTAGGAAAGACCGACATCCTTAAGATAGCCGTCAGATGCTGCAGAGTGGCACTTTAAGTTTACTATGATGCCCTTGAATTGACGAATGCACCGACAAAGATTCATGATTCTCACTTAATGTGGTGTTCCAACCCTATTTAGATCAATTTGTGGTGGTCTTTGTTGATGACATCCCGATCTACTCCCTACCGAGGTGGAGCATGAGGATCACTCGAGAATCGCATTCGGCGCTGAGGGATCTGATCAATTGTACGCCAAGTTTAGTAAGTGTGAGTTTGGCCATCGAAAGGGTTTCGACACGTGGTGTCACCTTCATGCGTGTCAAGAGACCCCGGGAAGGCTGAGGCCGTGATGAGTTGGGAGACCAAGTCGCCGAGATACGTAGTTTCGGGGATTGGCGGTATTATAGGAGTTTATAGAGGATATCTCCGCTAGCGCCGCTTATGACGAGATCGACTTCTGGGCGAGGTCAACTGTGTCAAGTTTACGGATGACCTATGTGAGCGAGCCGCCCAGAATTGAAGAGGAGGATTCTTCGTGATCCTATTCTAATAGTCCCTGAAAGGATAGAGGTACGTTGTATTGTGATCGCTCAAGGATTCGGATCGATGTGTTCTCGATGCAACCGAAAGTCAGGGTTTACGGTTCTCAGCTGAAGAATCACGAGTTGCACTACCCCACGCATGATGCGGAGTCGCGCCCGTAGCTCCGCCTCGAAGATTTAGGAGCCACTACTTATATGGTGAGCGTCGAGGTGTTTTCGACCACAAAACCGAATACATCTTCACGCAATGAGACCTCAAATACGAGGCAGCGAGTAGGATGGAGTTTTGAAGATTACGACTTCACTTTCGCATTACCATGCCCGTGAAGCTAAATGTGGTGGCCGGCGCGCCACCGAAAGTCACGGGGAGTCCAGGCTAGTATAGCATCCCGGGAGTGGCGGATGCTCGAGATAGTGGGGCAGTTCAGACTGCAGTACGATGAGCAAGCTCAGGGTACCTTGGGAAGTATGATGGCTATGCCGTCTCTATTGAGCAGAGTGATAGAGTCCCAAAGTGTGACGTTGTAATCCGCAGATCCATCGTGGATCGAGTAATGGCCAGTACTGACGAAGGTCGGGCCATCCACACGTGATGGTAGTCTTCGCATAGGGGACGAGTTGTGGTCCCTCAATTGACGGATTTGAGGGAGGAGATCCTCGTGGAGTTCCGCACATTCTCGATTCACCGTGGCATCCAGTGGTACTTAAGATGTATCACGACCTTCATCACAAGATACTGAAGAGATGAAGAGGCATGTCGGGGATTTTGTTCGACGGTGTCTCACGTGTCGGCTGTGTCAAGGTCGAAAGACTAGAGGCTGCCAGGCTACTCCAAATATTGAGATAGCGGAGTGGAAGTGGGAGCACATCACGATGGATCTTGTGACTCACTTGGTAAACTGACATCACTAAGCATGATGCAAGACATTTTCCGGGTCGTATGGATGACCTTCACACCGGGAGGAATTCAGGTTGTATATACGGTGAGATGGCACGTAGGTTGCATGGAGTTCCGGCCCATAGTATCGAATCGGGATCCTCGGTTTATCGCTTCGCTTGGAAGAGTTTCCAAAGCCATGGGACACAACTATCGGCGAGTACCAAGCCATCCTCACACGTATGGTCAATCGCAGCGTACTATTCGCATTTTAGAACATTACGCCGCGAGAATGCGCCCCGGATCCAAGGGGTAGCCGGGAGGAGCACTTGCCCTGGTAGAGCTCGCCGTGTCATCAAAGTATCGCGAGTATTCGCATGGCGCCCCCAAGGAGGCCTCTAAGGGAGGCCATGTCGATCACCAATATGTTGGATAGACGTGGGAGAGAGCTCCATCACTGGTCCAAATTTGATTAGAGACACCTCAAAGAAGGTGGGTATGATCCGCAAGCGTCTCCTTACTTCTCATAGCCGGCGAAGAGGTTACATAATCGATGTAAATTAATGATGACCTCTAGAGCTCAAGGCGGGTGATCATGCCCTCAAGGTGACGCTAAGAGAGGAGTGGATCCCATTCGCAAACGAGGCTATCGCTACGCGGGACCTTCAAGGTACTCGAGAGGGTGGGCGCGGTTGCGTATTGGTTAGCGTTGCCACCGAGTTTGTCGAGCGTTCTTGAGGTGTTTTCACGTCTCTATGCTCTGGAAGTACACTCAAGATCCAACTCATATGTTGATCATGAAGCGTGTTTCGTTGATGATGGGACCCTTCGAAGGGACCAAAGGCGAATCATGGATAGCAGAGAACAGGTTTTGCGTGGCAAGACCGTGAGGCTTGTAAAGGTGTTGTGGAAGCACCGAGGAGTCGAGGAGGCTACATGGGAGCGAGGATTACCGTGAGCGCGTCAACTATCCCTTCGTTTCGACGAGGAAGCAAGTGCTTCCGCTTATTAATGTTTTAAATGATCAAGTGCATATGCATGTGTTTGAATGTGTATATGCTAAAATTTCGGGACTAAATTATTTTAAGGGAGTAAAACCCATGAAAATTTTTAAATCGAATTTTTCAGATAAAATGGGGCAAAATCAGAATTTCATCGAATAGTCCAAAGAAAAGTTGGGATTTTTCTAGATCTCAGATGGCGAAACGGATTGCACCGTTGGAATCGTCTCACGAAATCTAGCTACCCAGTCAAATTTCGTTGAATTCCGAGATAGTCAAAATTTCACGTATTTCGAGAAAACGGGTGTCGGGCGACACATGGCGAAAGATAGGATGACACATGGCAATATAAGGACACATGGCAAGCCATGTGGTGACATGGCGTTATGGGTGATATGGTAAAGATAGATGACACATGGAGCCATGTGTCACAATGCATGGCAAAGGCATGCATGTGTGACACATGGCAAGCCATGTGTGTGAGGCCATGTGTCACCATGCATGGCCTTTTTAAAGCCTATATATATGGGGTCTCAAAATCAGTTTGGGGGGAGGGGTAAGGAGGAGCAAGGAGAAGGAGGAGGAAGGGAAAAGAGGAAGGGAGGAAAGGAGAAGAGAAAGGGAGGAAAGGAAAGGAGAAAGGGAGGAAAAGGAAAGAAGAAAAGAGAAGAAGAAAGGGAGGAAGAGAGGAAAAAGAAAGAGGAAAAGAAGGAGTGTTGCGCAGTGAGCAGACCCGGACGGCAAAGAACCCGGAACTGCGCTACAAGAGGTAGGTTTCCTCCTACTCTGGTTATTTTACGCCTAGGGGCCGTGTAATGGCTTCACGTGTTTCGCCCCGCTTTCCGGCGAATTTCAGATGTTGTGTGGTTTGTTTGTGATTGTGTGATGATCAAAGACCAATTTTACGGGTTTCGTGGATCGTCTCGAGACCTAACATCGTGTTCGAATGGCAAAATCCCAGCAAAATGGCAAACAGGGGTGTGCCCAAATCTCCGCACACCCTTGTGAACGGTCGCGCCAACTTTGATGGCCATAACTTTCGGGTCCGACCCGATTCATGTAGTTCTCGACTCTACGGAAAGCTCGTTGAGTCTAGAATTTAATAAAATAAAGTTCTCAACCAAAATGTATGCTGAACATAGGTCTGGGTCACGGATAGTTGAGGAATAGTCCATTCGCTTCCTAACTGCTGAATCCGGTTTGTAATCAAAATGCTTGGGACTGCATATGGCCTGAGCAGGGAATTGTGTGTTGGATGTTTTTTGTGGTATTTACAAAAATTGGACTTTCTGGACTAAGTCCAAATTATTTCTTAGGCCAAGCATGGCCGAATTTATGGCCGGGAATGACTAATGTGTGTTATTGCCATGAATTCAATGACATGCTAAATATGTGAAATTATGTGATAAAGATGGAAATAATTATATGCATTGGGTTATATGACTGACATACTATGTCTCGGCCCAAGAATATGAATTATGGCATTACTTCGCCTATACCTAATGGTTGAAATTATTTTAATACATGCTTGAATGATGTGTCAATATGAAGGAACCGAATGATAGAAAAGATAGTGCATGCTTATGTGACGTATTGATTTGAATATGTGAATATTAACATGACTTACGTATGTTAAATATATGAAATGTTGTATGCATTAGATGAGTGTTCATAGCACACACATAGTGTATGTGGCGTAGAAATGTCCATGTAGAGGTTCTCATACATTGGTCACGGGCTCGAGGCAAAGGGCACAAATTGCATTGCATTGGTGTGCGGTAACACCACATTACATGAAAGTGTGTTCATGGTACTGATTTGGCACTGCGTTTGGTGTTGAATCATGTGGGCTTGCGAATGGGACGAAGTCCAATTGAGTTCCACATTGTTAAACGAAAATGGAAAATGAAATGTGTCGCAGTGCTAGGATAGATACCCCTCAAAGAAAAGCCCGAAACCTGGTTAGACAACGTATCCACCAGAAAGCCCAAAATGTCTGAGGGTGTAAGAGACCCGCTTGAGACCCCGAGTTCTCAAGGCTCCAAAAGACACGTAAACGATTAAATAAATATCACATAGACTACTGGTCAGAGATGGAGTCGAAATCGACTCGCATTGATTTCCCATTGGCTCTTGCATTGGGTGGTGGGTCGGAGGTTGACTCGGTACTTGGGGCATGTTGAGTGTCGTCTCATACATGCATGTAGATTTTTCCATGATAGGACAACATGTATGCACAGATTGGTTGTTAGTTTGATTGTGAAATGATCATTTGCATGTGCACCTAGGTGGGAAATAGCCCTTGTAGGATTTATCTCTACTGGGCGTTAGCTCACCCCGTCGTGGGACCCCCTTCGTGTACAGGCCAGTACAGCAGACGGCGCCCTTAGAGGCCGGATTATGAAGCGGTCGGATCGTGGCCTTGATTCTCGCTTTTTATGTATATATTATAACGAACTAGTTTTGACATATGTTTTGTATTAAGACTCGATGTAATAACTTCGATCTATAGAAATGTATGGTCTTGTAAATCGCATGGACGAGTATGGGATGATGGGTCCCATTGGGTTGGCCTTACTAAGTATGGGTCTCATGACATGAGACACACAAAGCCCGCAGGCCGACTGTGGTCAACAGATCCCTGCTCGTGGTGTCACAAAGATTCCCGTAGAGATTTTCATCGGGTGTTGCTCACCCCATCATGGGAAAACCATTTTCAAGTACTGGAGGTACTCCGAGGGATGAGGCTCACCAATGACTTCAGTTGTGAAGAAAAAGGCTAGAAATGCCTTGTTTTGTATATTGTAAAATTTTAGGTAGAAAGACCCATTTTCTGTAATTTTATGAATTTAAGAGTTGTAATTAAACCTCTATTTCATGATAAATATATTTTGGCAAGGTTTTTCCGGGTTTCCTGAGGTCCTTGTAGTAAAAGGACTAACTTATGTTGAATATGTGGTGTGTTGGAAACAAAATGAAAAGGAAAAAAAAATGCGTGTGCGTGGACTCGAATCGGGAGGCGCTACAAATTTCTTTCACAGAAAGGAATATTGTTTGCGCACGACATTATTACGCTTGATTTGATATCATCTTTATCCTTCCATTGCATTTTCCAAATTAAAATAACTTTCATCATCTAGATTCTCCTAGAAGCTTGCATCATCACTGAGGTAAGACATTTATGGTGAATCTGCCTAAAGCTAGTTTATAAAATCTTCTTCTTCGGAGATTACAAAAATTTTTGGGTTAAAAATTTGATATAAAGGTTCAGTTCTCCAATTGGACATGGTTTGAGTTTCTCCAATAATATAAAAAATTTATTTCTTGTGTTTCTAAAATCAAATTTTTGAAAATCTCTATATCTACTAAAATATAAAGGAAAAACATTTTGACGGGTCATTTCCCATTTTGGTTTTTATTGAGGGATTAAAGGTTCTTTGTTATAATTTATATAGACATGATAATAAGCAGGGCCTATGGTTCCATCAGTTTTGAACAAAGGCGGAATGGTTTCAAAAGAAAGATCTACAAAATGATTGGTTTGAAAAAATAGTCTAAAATGGTTTTTAATTTTTGAGGAAAATTCTTAGGGATTTGGTAACTACTAGTTAAAAATATATTTTTTGAAATCCCTTGATCCATCATTTCAAGGATGAGTTCAAAATATTTTTCATCTAAAATAGACATATTTACATAAGTAAGGTAAACAACAAAAAACAATTCAGGGTAATGATAAGCCGTATATCCTGAGCTAATTCCACTGTTTTTGGTTCTAAATTGTTGATATACAAGACTCTGGTTTTTATAAACTTTATCATACTGTTTTTGTATAAAGAAAGACTCTATCATAAAATAAATATCAGTTCCGAACTTGTTTTTAACTACTAGTTTTTCGTATTTTTCGGTAAGAAGAGCAAATTTTTTAATTATATTTATTAACTTGATTTCATTAACGTGGTTTGAAGAGGCTAATTTGGTTTCTAATTCCTTGATAAGGTTCTCTAGCTTTTCTTGGTTTTTAATTATTTGAAAATTTTCTGTTTCTAAAGCAACGAATTGGTTTAGTAAATGTTGAAGATGTTAGACTAAAGCTGAGATAGTTTTTCCATAAACATATTCTAAGTTTTGGTTATGAAAGTTTTGAGGTTTTAAAGACCAAAGGTTATCCATAATTATTTTATGTTCTTCAAAAAAAGGTTTTGAGAATACAAAGATTGAAATTGAAGGTTTGGGTTTAAAACTTCATTTAATGTTACAATTCCAAATTGAAAAGTTCTAGATTTGCAGGTTCTCTCGAGCTACGTTCTCGTAAAACAAAAAAAAGTTAGTCACAAATAATTATTTCATTTACAAATATCCGCCTACTTAACCAATCACAATATATTATCTTTCCTTTTAAATGTTAAAATTTAGGTTTGAAACCAATTAAAGCATTCTAAAACTTTATCCGCATCTTTTGGTAGATAAGTTTGAAGAATTTTTATTTTCAAAGAATTTTTTAATATTTTCACAATCAGTTCATAAAGTAATTTGTTCTTACTTTAAAAATAATTGAAAATTTTCTAAAACTAAAATTATAGTTTCTATTTCCAAGTTTGTTGAACTAAGACTCTTTTGATATTCGTTAAATGTAAGACCCGAGAAAATTCCAATTTTCTAAAAAAGGGCAAAATCGTAATTTCGGTCAAAACCCGAAATTTTTCTAAATCTCGGATGATGATTCATGTTTTTCGAGGCACCGGGTGTCGGGTGCCATAAAACGGCTCATGAAAGACATGTGATGTGACGAAAGCCACCTACTACATGTACCTTACGACACCGTCAGTAAAGACGGAGAGACGATTGAATCTGGCGCCAGATAAAGGTCGGTCAAAATCCAGAAGCAAGGGATACACGACGGGAATTATTTGAATCAGCACGCACACAAGACGAAGATGAATAGTGTTCATCTTCCCCACTTGAGACCAAAAAGTATAATGGGACAAGAAATGGCCACGGATTTAATCTGTATAGAAAGCAGACTTCTCCCAGATTTCGCCATTCTGACCGCTTCGTCGACGAGCAAGAAGTAAAGTTGCTCTATCGCTACGGGAGGCCACGTGACAAGATCGACGGATGAGCTCACAACTCAAAGAGGTAGGGATCTTTCCTTACGTGCGCACCCGCTAAGAGTCACGAAAATGGTTGTGAACGCTCGATGCTTGTTTTAGCCGTAAATTCGGTCTCAAAAGCTTTGAACCGAGTGGAGAAAATTCTTATTTGTGTGGTCGTGAACAATAACCCGAGGGTTTCACTGTTCATGTGAATAGTGACATGAAATTTTTGGTGTGAAAATGTGTTTTGTTAAGTGATTCAAAATGAATTGTTTGTGTTTGTTAATTAGCCCATGTGAGCTAATTTTAGTGTATTGATGGTGAAAATTTGCATAACATGATTTATGTGATTTAATTATGTTAATATATATGCATGTGAATATATTAGCATGAATGTTTTGGGATTGACATCATGCATTCCATATGCACTGGGGCACCCTAGAATATTAGGAGTGAGTGCATGACATGAAATGAAACAAAATGAAAATTGCTCAGGAAAGGAATTTCAAGGAAGATTTTCTCCAAGAATTGCCTTGAGAGTTGTCCACGCTTCATCTCGTGAGGCGAATTCCATGACTCCGTTTCTCGAGAAATATCCAACAATTCGCCGCGGAAGTCACTATTTACCGAATTGATAGTGAGTTTTCGAGAACAAAAAGCTTTTGTTTTTGAAAACTGGATATTTTTACTCGCATTTAGCTTAGACATATGTGAGGGAGTCGGTGAGAACTCGAGACATGGGATTGGTCATGTAGACATTCGAGTAGGTTCATGAAATTGCTTGAATGCGACATTTGCCGACGCCAAGACCTCAGCGAGAACCTACGCAGGTAAATTATCTCTATCGGGCTTCGCTTCACCCCGCCGGCGGATCACCATTTCAAGCAATGTGGAGCGATCTGAAGGCTACACTATTGGGAGGTCAAGCTGAGAAGAAAAGTTCACTCAAAGCATGTCACAGATAATATATGTTATAATTGTAAGAAGAACCACCTTCAATCACACTGTTTCTAGCCATTTCCTTCAGCTACTCTGCATTTGCTTTTATACCATCATCTGAAACTAATTTTTCAATCTTCTCCTTAATTTCATGCCTTGACATGAATCCGTTTTCATCTGGGTTTAACCCCAAGCCCACCTTCCATCTGTCACAAATGTAACCCTCGTTAAGGAACTGATCTCCGAAGTTGGGCCAGCATAGGAAGGGGATTCCCATGGCTAAGCTGTCCATGGTTGAGTTCCATCCACAATGGGATATGAAACAAGCAACAGAAGGGTGTGCTAAAACCTCTTCTTGGGGTGCCCATGAAACAATCTTTCCCTGCTCAGCTACCCTTTCTATGAAACCATCTGGGAATTCAGCAACTGATCCGTTTGATCGAACAACCCATAAAAATGGCCGGCCGACTAGTTCGAGACCAAGTGCTAGTTCATTGAATTGGCGCTGGGTTAAGATTGCTATGCTGCCAAAGGCAACATAAATGACTGATCCAACAGGTTGTTGATCGAGCCATTGATGCAAGTTGAATCCTCAGGCCAGAAGTTTCCAGCTGCATAGCGACTCAGATGATTACATGGAAGAAGCAACGGGCCAATTGGTAATATGTTGGGAAACAATTCACAAGCATACGAGTCAAGTTCATAAGCAGAGTTGCAAAGAATCCACTTGGAAAAATCCATAGATTGAATCATTGAAAGATCTATCCGGAAAAGCAGTTGTTGTACTTTTAGATAACCTGGGCAGCTCCAGGGCAATCTGTTGCTGCTCAAGGCAGGGATTTCCTTTGACACGCAGATCAACTCATCAGTAAGAGGAGATCCTGTGTACATATTTGAATTCATCAAATTTATTTCATTTAGAAATATGATATAAATTAAAAAGTTGGAATCCCCAATAACATACATACCATCAGGCATCAGTACTATTTATGATTCCGGCTTCAATTAGCTTCGGAATGTGGAGTGCCCAAGCCAAGATTCCTGGTCCCATAGAAGAAAACGGGAACCCATGGATTCCATATTCTCGGCCACCTCTATTGGCCACCGCCCCAGTGATATGTCAGCAATAACACAGGTTATCTTCTCATTCTCACCATCATCATTCGAGTTAATGTTGACCTTCTCAATCAAATCCTTCAAATGACCCGGCATGACTCTTTCAATACTTTCTGTTTACTGGGCTATATCTCTCCCCTCCTCCCCTACATCCAGACCATCGGGGATAGAGGCTAGCCGGACCCGACTCCGACCTCACCCTCAGCCTCGGCCTCGACCTCGTCTGGCAGCGCAGCCACGACTTTTTCATGAATGAAGTCGGAGTTAACAAAGGTGACCTTAATCCCATGATCAGAAATCCGGTGTGCTAACTTCATAAGAGGAGCAACATGTCCTTGTGATGGGAATGGTATTATCAGCACATGAGCTTGAGCTTGCCCACCCATTGTAGTTTCCACCCTTCTCCTTTTGCTCTTATTTGGAAGCTGATTCCTATTTATTAGCCTAGGCTCTACATCCAGTTTCCTTAACTATCCAGGCTGCATTCTCTTGACATTGCTATGGCACCCACTTTTTATGCATTATCCATCCCTTACACTGTCTCGCTCTTGTGCTATATTATTATCATTGTTTTCAATTTTTACGATTTAGTATTTATTATAATAAACTGTCTGCTTTAGCAAAGTCGAGACCCTTTCCCCTTTATATACCCTATATTTTTTTAAACTTTAAAACGTTCTACAATAGAGTATTATTATTATTATATTATTATTATTATATTATTTATTTATCAAACATCCTTTCCTTTCCTTTTTAATTTTCAGTCCGTATCCTTTTATTTTTATTCAACGCATTAGATATAAAATGATGATATATAATACATAATTATTAGAAAAGAAATTAAATAAAACATAAACTATAATATACCAAAAAAGATTCTTTGCCTTTTTTAAAGAAGATATATATTTTTATTTTTAAAAATAAAAAAGTATATAAACATTTTTGAGTAAAAATATAATAATTATTTTAGTTCAAAAAACAAATACTTCAAAAGGAGAAATTAAGGGTATGTTTGTTTACACTTTTTTGAAACTGTTTTTTATTCTAAAAAACAAGAAAGATAAGGAAAATAAGGAGAAGATGATTACTTCACAGTTTTTTTGTTCTAAAAAATATGAAGTAGATAGAAGACACTAAAATTATGTGTTATTTGTGTTTTTTAAAATATGTTCTCAAGAATAATTTTCAAAAGATAAACCAAATATGCCCTAATCTTCTGTTTTTTTATGAATAAAAAAATAAAACTTATTTTCCTTAATTCACTTTTTATTATAAATTTTTTGGCTATCCAAATTTTTATATTATTATTATTATTTCTAATTTTACAAAGTCCTATATTTGTTATATATTAGACGTGACTTTCAGTTTTTATATTTAATATATGAAAATGAAACTTTTTTGTTGTTGAATTATATATTTTAAGTGTATGATTGACATTAATATAAATTTGGAAGTAATATATTCATTCAGTTCAATATCATACTTCTTTGCAAAAATAAAATATTCAAAGAACATTAAATTTTAGATAACATTGCCACCAAGGATGGAAATATTGGTTTCGACGGATATATCGGTACTTGGATTTTACGGATATATCAGAGATATATCGGAGGATATTTTTACCTAAATATTGATATATTGGAAATTAACAAAAATAACAAATTCAATGGAAATACTTTCTAAAAGTATAAAAATGACATTAATAATCAACTATATACATTGAAATTACATTACAATAAGCTTTTAAAATCAAAATTTAGATCGATGTGGCAATACTCATACCAAAACATGGTGTTTCGATAATATTGATTATAGGATCGAACATGTCATGTATAAATGTCTTGATTTGTATCAACGACTTATCGATGGATAGGAAATTCGGGATTTATCTACATGCTCGTTTCAAATATTAACTAACATTTATTAATATATTATTAATGAAATGTTAATTTATTAATATATTATTACTAAATTAACTAATTTAAAATATGAAAGTATCATATAAACTATCACAAAGAAAAAAAATTTGGAGTGAAATGAAGATTGGATATGGGTAGAGATAATTTGTGATCAAATGAAATTATTTTAGAGATATTTATATATATATTTTTTTGGTCAAAATAGCCGTTGGAATGTCAAAAAATCTTTGTAATTTAATTATAGCTGTTGGATTTAATTTTTGTGCAAATATGACCGTTATATATTTTTTAAATTATTGGGATCAATCCATAATCATTGGATAAAGTCAGGGTTTCAAATATAATCATTTGGATATATCCTCGATATATCGCCGATATATCCTGATATATCCCGATATATCTCCGATATTTTTCGATATACATCTCCGATATTTTATTGAAAAATTAAATTAACGTGCACGTGTGCCATATATGCGATATTTCCATGATATATCGGTCAAAACCTATATATCGGCGAAATATCGTTGATATTACTAATTTTTTATCAATTTTTCTCCCAAACGATTATAAACTACGATATCGTGTCCCGAATTTGTCTCGTGCTCCCGATATATTGATGATATATTGATCGATATATCAGATATTTTTAACCCTAATTGCCACTAGGTTGTGATGAAGATAATCCTTGGAAAAATCAATATATCATATTGAATAAAATATATATATATATATATATATATATATATATATATATAATTTAAATAATGTTTATTAGCCTGATCTTTCCCTTCTACTTCTGGATTTCCGTACACTATCCGGAAGCTGCAGTCTGGCTCATGTGCTATGGCACTCACTTTTATAGGTTAATCCATTCATATACTATCATTATTATTATTTTTATTATTTATATTATATTATTTATTTATCAAACATCATTTTCCTTTTTTTTTTTTTTTTACTCCTTACCATTTTTATATTCGGAAAAATGCAACCCCTCCACTTTCATTTTTTTTTATTTTTACATTTACCCTTCACCTTAAAATATTAAAATCAATCACCTATACTATCGAATACATAAATATAAGTCCATTTGTTAAAGACCGTTTGTTCATGTTGTTCAAACGTTGTTAAATGCAAATACATTAGATTAGAGTGGCACGTGAAACAATAGAAAACAATATTTAATTCATTTAAGGGCAATTTAGAGTGTTGTTTTTTTATTGAATCTTTGAATATAACTTTTATTCGGTTAGATAGACTTAATAGTATTAAGTATTAAGTTATATATTTTTAATATTTCTATTAAGTATTCAAGCTACATTTTTTTTTTTTTGCTTAAAATTAACATTTTAATTATATCAAGAAAACAATTTGTTTAACTTTATTTTACAACATAAAAAATATTTATTTAACATATGTATAACATCTTAACATATTAACAAAAATGATAAAATTATTATGATAAAAAAATATTATTATCATTGTTAAAAATAATTATTATATTTATCTATTTTATATAATTAAAATAAAATATATAAAATTAATAATTAAAAAAATATGGATTGTTCTTTTAAAATATCCTATTGTTCTTTTAAAATATTCTTTGTGGTCTTTAAAGATTTGAGAATATTTTGGGAAGATTTTAAAATATTTAAAGAAGATTTCCAAATATAGATTTTTTTTTTCTTTAAAACATGTCTTTTTCTATTTAGAAGAAAATTTAAAAATTTCATAAATAAGTCATGCCAAGAAAAAAAAATGTAACAAATTGCTTTGAGAAAAAAAGCCAAAAAAAAACAAACGCCCCTTAATCATTTTACTTCAATAGAAAACTCTAATAGTTATATGACATTCAAATCACAACTTTACGGTTAGAAAACCAAATCTCTTCGATTCTTTTAAACTTGAAATGAATTTCATTCTAATATTTTTCAAGGGACACTCTCATAAAGAATAATGTTTGATCGGGTTTGAAATAATGGGCGCGCAGGCCCAAAACACGAGCCTAAAGGCCAGGCTCAAGAAGGGATTAAGAAGCAGACCTAGTACCAGTCATGGGCCCCTTGATTACATCCCCCAAATATAGGCCCAAAACAAGGGCCCAATTCACCCCTTCAAAAGGCTAGCAATGTAATTAAAGAATTCGTATTAAATGAAAATACCCAATCTCCACCAATTAGGAAAGTAGGATATTTCCTAATTATTGCCCATCAATTATCCCTTATTAGTCGGTTTACGATAAGGAAAGTCATCAATTATCCCTTATTAATCGGTTAACAATAAGGAAAGAAAATCCCTCACTTGATAGAGAAATCGCACGTATCATCATCCAACTAGGAAAGTTATCATGATCATCCATTATAAATACCAGGCCACCCCATCGGTGAAAGGTACGCAGAAAAATTCATTCCTTAAGCAGTCGATCTTCTCTTCCACTGGAAAGAACTGACTTAGGCATCGGAGAGACAACGGGCAAGCCCTTGCAGGTCCTTTTTGTTTCTCGTTTTTGCAGAGGAACTTGACGTCCAGAGTCAGCAGACTGGCCCAGCAATTCCTACGCGCTCCAGCCCATTTCCGGTTGAAAAAGCATCATTAGTTTGGTGTCGTCTGTAGGAGCAGCGAGTTCCTTTACCGTCGCCCGATCTCGGTGACTAATGATATCAACTTTCGGAACACAGTAGGAGCCACACCAATCACTCAGGATGCAAGACCCGGCCCGAGCGGCGTGATAGCCAGCCTCCGAACGGCTAAGCTGTGCGAGTCAGCACGGATAGGAGTGGAGGCGCTCGTATCCTGACAGCGCTTGCTTAGAGTTGGAGCAACCCACGGTCATCTAACGCCCCCGGGAGGCGCGGCGGGCGAAAAGGCCAAAACCCTGTTACCTGAGAAGAACAACACCTCAACCTCATCGAGAAGCGGGGATGAAGGAGAAGCTGGTCACTGGGAGCATGGTCCTTACCAGCCCCTGGAGAGGATCGCGACGAGGAGGCATAGGCGGGAGCAAATAAAGGCGATGGGCCCATCCTTTATCGATGGGAGGCAGGAGGGAGACATGGAAGAAAATCAGGCTATCACAGGTCTCATGGACGCCACGGTGCGACAAACGAATCCCCATTCCACGGTAGAGGTCTTGCTTCCTTCTTCGACAAAGTTCGAATCTTAGATCGAGACGTTCGATGGAATGAAAGACCTCATAGACCACCTTAATACATACAAAAATCAGATGGAACTGCACGGATATCAAGACCTCATACGATGCAGAGCCTTCGCTATCACACTAAAGGGCCCAGCATTGGCCTGGTTTAACAAACTCCGCCGTCTTCCATCTCATCGTTCATAGAACTTTCCATCGCATTCGTCTCTCACTTTATGGACGAGGACATATAGAGCGGGATATCTGCCGAGTATAATGACTACGAGAAAGCACAGGGTCTTATGTTCAAAGGAACATGAGGTCTTTAAAAGGGTGATATTCCCAAACCAGAAGTTTTCTATTACTACTTTCATTGCAAGTACAGGGTGCGATCAGACCTAATGTTCTCTATCTCGAGAGACCCTCGGAGGCAAGCATGGCGGGGTCCTCCAAAGCAGTATATAAATGGTGAGAAGCCTCTATCCAAGCAAAAGCTCTTCTGCCAAAGGAAAGAAGCGGGGTGACAAAAACGAGACGAAGCGGAGGCGGAGACGGGAATAATCCCCCGAGAGGGAGTAGAGAGAAAATGGAGAGCGGTCCCCTAAAAAGACGAGGGAACGTCAGAGATCGCCTGGGACCACCTCAGCCTGAGCTACAACAGCGGTATTCATCTCAGCAATACACCCCCCTGATAGCCTTAGTGTCGCAGGTCCTACGCGAAGTACAACATGAAAGGTTTCTGAGATGGCCATCCCAGATGAAGTTAGACCCCACTAAAAGAGACGATACCAAATACTGTGAGTTCCACAGGGGTCATGGACACCAAACAGATGATTGCATCCAACTAAGAAAGGAAATTGAATACTTGATCCGACGTGGGCATCTCAGCCATTACGTGGCCTTAGAAGGGCAGGAACAAGTCAAGCCACCACCACCTCGTCTGGCCCGGCCCAGGTTCGGCTATCATTGCTTTAGGAGAATCCATGTGATCTCAGGAGGGTTTGTAGGAGGTGGAGAGTCGGCTTCAGCCGGGAAGGCCCGCACCTGACATCGGATCGGAAACCTTAGAAGTACAAACCATATCAAACTTCCTCTCTTTGAATAATACCATAACCTTTTCGAGACTTAGACATGGAAGGTACATGACATCCCATGATGACCCACTTGTGATAAAAGCCATAGTAGCCAATAAAATGATCCACAGGGTCCTTGTCGACAACGGAAGCTCGACCGACATCATCTTCGCATAAGCTTTCGACAAAATGAGAATTGGAAGGGAGAAGCTAGAGCCCGAGTCCAACGCTTTACACTTTACGTGGGTTCCATAGGGAGAAAATCTGCCACAGAGGTCGATGCGGCTAGTGCTCACTTTGCAGGGAGACCCCCGTACCCCGGGCTACAACAACGGTGATTTCTCATAGTAAGATGCCCACGTCGGCCTACAACATGTTATTAGGTGACTCTCCAATACCATATGGGGTCGTTCCATGGCTTATCCATGGTTATCAAATTTCCAACTGAATGGGTAGGAATGATTCGAGAAACCGGCGCATAGCCAAGGAATGTTACTCGGCGTCAATGAAACAAAACACGGTTGACAGCATCTACATGGGCCAGGCTCGACATGCGGGAACGGTAAGCACCGAGCTGCGCCCTCGGAAGAATTAGAGCACATGCGGCAGCGACCGAGCGGGGCTACCTCGTCTAAACAGGGTGCAAGCTAGCGGAGCATCGAAACCATATCATCCGTTTTGGACGAGAACATGGAGGTGTCGCGCAGGCTTGGGAAGACATGGTGAAGTCGGCCGTGTGATTACCCACAGGCTGAACGTCAATCCCTTCTTTAAGCCGGTCAAGCAAAAGAGAAGGAGTTTTGCCCCAAAAAGACAGAAGGTGATTAATGAAGAGGTCGACAAGCTCCTCCAAGCAAAGGCAATCAGAGAAGTGGAATACCTAGAATGGTTGGCTAACGTTGTTCTCGTCAAAAAAGCAAACGAAAAGTGGTGGCTTTGCATCGATTTCACAGACATCAACAAGGCCTGCCCAAAGTATAGTTTCCCCCTACCTCGGATTGATCTCATAGTGGGCGCCACGCCCAATCATGAACTCCTCGGCTTCATAGACGCCTTCTCTGGCTACAACCATATCAGTATGGACCCCAACGACCAAGATAATACCTCATTTGTCATTGGTCGAGAACCTCTTGTTATCAGTGATCACCCTTTAATTGTGAAAACGCAGGGAGCCATAAGTTGTTGAAGATGTTGAAACAAATGGGCATCATGAGTATATATGATGTATATTTATTAAATCGGTAAAGCGAAATCTGTTCATTCTTGAAGCGTTCAGGATCAAAAGCTAAAATATGAGTTAACCGATGATCTTAAGCTTTAGTCTCGGGAAGTTCTTGGGTTTATAGTCATGACCAGGAATGGCATATTATATAGATAAAGTCGTGCTTGATATGCTGCCTCCTTCAAACATTAAAGACATTCAATGCCTAACAGGGAGAATAGATGAGCTGAGCCGCTTCGTATCTAAGGCCAGTGACAAATGTTAGCCTTTCTTTTAGGTTCTGAAAAAGGCCTTCCAGTGGGATGCACACTGCTAGGAGGCATTCACGGCACTCAGAAACCTGCACGGAAACTCTCACACAGTTCTAGTAAGCCCTTCCGAGAGGAGAACTTCTCACTCTCTACCTAGCCGTTTCAGACTTCTCAACTAGTCTTTGCCTGGTTGAGGCGGAAGCAGTACAACGGTAGGTCGACTATTGCGTAGGGCTCTAAGAGGAGCGAGAGGAGAGGTATCAGATGGAGGCGATCCTCGCGTTGGTAACTAATCTAGAAAACTTCAGCCTTACTTCAAGCTGCCAGCCAGTTCCAATAGAATATCCGATGAAGCAAATCTTTATAAACGAAACCTCGGGAAGGCTAATAAAATGGACTATGGCGAGTGAGTTAGGCATCGAGTACAAACCAAGGGCGGTGATAAAAAGGGCGGATCTGGCAAACTTCATCATGGAAATTTACCTAGCGAGTCTATGGAGCTTAACCCGGTGACACCCGACCTCCCTATCTGGAGATTATCCATGGACGGGGCCGCCAATGCCCAAGGAAGCGGTGCAGGTTTGATCCTGACCTCTCCAGACGAGATAGATGTGGAATACGCCCTCCGATTCGGCTTCCAAGCCTCCAATAATGAGGCAGGAGTGTAAATTTGTCATGGTGGACTTAACCTGCGCCCCTCCCATGCAAGCGGTCTGGTTGGAGGTGACGGCGACTCCCCAGTGGTGTGGTGAAATAGATAGAAGACTTGTACGAGGCCAGAGGGGAGAAGATGATCCTGTATCTCAAGAAGGTGCGAGAATTACTTAGAAAATTCATACGAGTGCAGGTCAAACATGTACCAAGAATAGAGAATTCAGGCGTGCCTTAGCAAAAAATAGGCAACAACTTCACAAGATTTGAAGCGGTGATACCGGGTTGAGCACCTCAGGAGCCCTCGATAAGCCTCGGCGGTGATATCCCCCTAGAGTATTTCGACAGAAGTGGATGGACCCGTGGGGATTACTTGGTGGATGGTACATTGCCAAGCGACCCAAAGGAGACATCCAAACTCAGAGCGAGGTCGGCAAGATTCATCATTCATCGGGGGACCCTTTATAAACGAGGCTTCTCTACACCCATTCTTAAGTGCGTAGGGAAGAAAGGAGCATGACTACATGCAAAGGGGTACACGAGGAATATCTTGGCAGCCACATGAACTCGGACCTTAGAGAGAAAACCTTAAGGCGGGGTACTGCGGCCTGATGCTCAGACGCGACGGAATTGATTAGAAAATGAAAAGCTTGTTAGGGCACGCGAGATATCTCCATCTCACAAATTTGGTAGCTAACGTCGAGTTTGCAAGCCCTAGCCTTTTCAACAATGGAGGCTAGACATATTGGGACCCTTACCCGTGGTAAGGGACGATGCAATTATCATTGTGGCGTGGACTATTTTACCAAATGGTAGGCGAACCCTTTCACTTGACAATCTGGAAACGGAAGGTGCGCAACCGTCTAGCGTTCTATAATGTGCGATTTGGGTTAGGGTCCTCGTGCGATAACGGAAGCAGGTTCGACAATCCTAAGTTCGAGTTTTTGCGTCGATCTCGGAATCAAGAACTTCTTGCTGAATACGGCTCATCCATGGAGTCAGTAGACGGCGAGAGGTCACTATGGGACTCTAAAGGTAGTCTTGAAAACCAAATTGGAAGATCAAGGAAAATGGATGAAATTACCCTCCCCAGGGGTATTACGGGCATACAAAACTACCCAGCATGAAGTCGGCAACTCGAAACCAGTTAGCGTTGGCCTTTGGCACCGAAGCAGTAGATCCAGTCGAGGTCGGATTAAAATCACCAAGGATTGAACTAGCAAACATCGAACACAATGAGGTGCTTCCCCTAAACCTGGATCTCCTAGAAGAAAAAGGTGAGCAGGTCCTGAAGCGTATGGAGAACTATCATCGGAAGATAGCGAGATATTATGACCAAAGGGTCAGGCCCAGGAGTTATAAGCGGCGACTGGTTAAAAAACTTTACCCGACAAGGAAGGATACGCACATGGGAATGCGGGACCCCTAATTAGGAAGGGCCCTACCATCGTATCTCGCATAATCGACTGGTAACTATGAACTCAAGCCGGAAGAAGAGAAAAGCCACCTTGCTCATGGGCAGCGAACACCTCAGCCTTCTACCAATAAAACCTCGGAGCGTGCTTTGTAATAAAAAGATCCACGTCTTGATTTCGAGATAACCACTCACATAGGTCCATTTTTAAAATTTGTTTAATGACGGTGGGCCCGAGCAATAAGTTATAAAGATAAAGCCAGGAGCTCGGCTCAAAAGGGTCTACATGCAAGAAACGCATGATTCCTGAAAAGATTGTTCTTTATTTCAGTAGCTACGATTCCAATACAAAAGAGTACATTCAACGAAGCAGTTCACAGTATCTAGGAGACAGCGGCACAAGGAGTTCTCTACTCCTCGAGAAGAAAAATAAACCCCTGGGGGAAAAAGAAGAGAAAAGAGAGAGCAAGGAGCTCAATTGACAAAGCTCTTAAAAAGTCACATAACACAAATACGAAATTTCATTACAGGGAGGTTACAATCACCTCCAAGAATTACAAAATCTTTCTTTGCATCTCAAAAATTACAGTTAACCAAACCGTTCTTCACTTAAGCCAACACCCGGTCAAGGAAAAAACTATAAGAAAGGGAAAGAGAAAAAGAAGGAGAGAGAAAGAGAAGGAGAAAGAGAAAGAAAAGAACAAATAGGAAAGAAAAAAAAAAAACGGAGAGAGAAAGCGGTAGCAAATTTTTTAAAGCACATCGCCCCCTCCGAATACGTTCCCTAGCACAGTTCCCTCAATAGGCATATCTAAAGAACAACCACCTGACTCCCGCAAGGGGAGGGACTGGGAAAATGGCTCTTACAGAGTGGTAGACCATCGGCACTAGCGCTGGCCCAGCGATCACCGAGGGCCAGACCATGCATTGATGACCAAACACGGCTCCATCATGCGCGGACCAGGCTCTTTGCCAAAGAGAACGAAGTTTTGAAAGCATAGTCTACCGCAGGAGGGACCCTTTATTTATAAGGAATCTATGACGCTTGGGAAGCCGCGCAATCCGTCCCAATTCTCCATAGATCCGCATTAAAGCCACACGCGCTTTTCCAAGGGAAGGAAGACGAAAGGGTCTTGGAACCGGGCCAACCCCGGCTCGGCTTTAGAGCCTCTTGCTCGAGAGAGGGTCTTAGACTCCGGGCCCGACTCTTCGGTTGCGGAAGCGCGACTCGAGGAAGGCCTTAGCGCCCGGGAGCCCGATGGCACCGGTTTGTAGAGCTTAACGGCTCGGGAAGGCGAGGCCCACGAAGCCATGTAGCTCGGGGAGCCTAAGCGGCTCGACTTGCGAGAGATTAATATCTCGGGAAGGCCTTAAGCGCCGAAGCCCGGTAGCTCGGTTTGGAAACGCTTGACTCAAGAAGGCCTTAGCGCCCAAGAGCCCATTCGGTTTTCCAAACGCAGCTCAAGAAGGCCTTAGCGCCGGGGCCAGTAGCTGAAACTACGAATATGCTTCGGGAAGGCCTTAGCCTAGAAGCTGATAGCTCGGTTTTGAAGGCTTATGGCTGAGGAAGGCCTTAGTGCCTAGGGCCCATTAGCTCGAGTTTCAAAGCGCGGCAAGGCTTTGGGCGCCGGGAGACCGGTAAGCAAGCTGCGAGCAATAGCTCGGGAAGGCCTTAGTGCCCGGGAGTCCGGTGGCTCGAGTTTTCAAAGCAACGGCAGGAAGGCCTTAGCGCCCGAGGCGATAGCTGATTTCGAGCTTATGACTCGAGAAGGCCTTAGCGCCGAACCCGATGGCTCGACTTGCGAGCTTAATAACTAAGAAGACCTCGTGCTGGGGCCCGGTAGCTGGTTCGCGAGCTTAGCATTTCGGGGAAGGCGAAGAGCCATGAAGCCATGTGGCTCGGGGCCCGGCTGTCTTTACTTGAGCATAGCTGCTCAGAAGACCTCTCCTTGGCCGGGGACGGCCAGCTCAGATTGACAAAACAATAAAGGAATGATGAAATTAATCGAGGTGAATCTTTTATGTGTTGACAGAAAAGCGATGTCAGAAGCAATACAAAAATCCCTTGCTCCGTGCTAGGATATAGCAAGGTTAAAATAAAAGGCCTAAGCGCCTTAAGTCGGGCCTCGACTTGTGGAAGTAGAAGAGTCAAAGTGAGACCCGGTGGGTGGCGAAGCAGCCTCGGAAGGGCAGAAGATCACCGGGCGGAAACACGATCGGGGGCTTGAACACCTCTCGTCGGAAAGATGGATGTTGAACTCCAGGTCAGGGAAAGCTCGGGAAGCCTTGAGCTGGAAGGCCAGCCACCCGGAGGCCCATTGGGTACAGGCCTCGTCTTTGAGCTTCTCTATCACTTCGCCCCTCCGGATAGCTAGAGCCTCCTGCCTTGCAAGGTCCATCCAAAGCTTGTCGAGCTCCTCCGTCAAGCGTTCCACGGAGTTCCTAGCCTCCAGAGCCTCTTGGCGAGCCTGCTCCAATGTTGATATCTTGGCCCACAAGTCACCCTTGACGGCTTGCAACTCCTCTACGGCCGTAGCAACTTATCTTGTGACCTTCCACGTCCTTCAGCTCATTTCTTTATCCTGGCGCGCCCTCGCCAGAAGCATGCGCCGGGTCGGACACGTGCTTGCGAGATTCTTAGTCAAGTCCCTTATACGCGGAGGCTTGAGTGACCTCTCGTAGGTTAGGAAAGCAACCTTAGCCTTGTAAGACCGTAGCCCTAAGCGGAGCCTCGGTAAGTGGCCCTCCTTGCGAGCTCGCGTAAGTAACCACACGCTAAAAAACAAAAGTCGGCCCAACGAGGCCCGAAACAATAAAGAAAAATATCGACGAAAACACTTGGACGTATAGAAGCGGTTCCTTGAAGCAGAAGAGCCAGAGCCTCCTAAATGGACAGGGCCTCCGCTGTGAGGCGGTCGAAGGATGGAGGAAGCGACCCGCGAGCTCCGCATGAGAAAGCATAAGTCCTCACTCCTGCGGCCTGGAAAGGTCTGAATCCAGATCACCTCATTCGGCAGTCTGCGAGAGAGTGCGGCCTTATGATGTGGGACTCCAAACCAAGAGGAAAGAACCTCCAAGAGCTCAACCCCTCCCCGAAGAATCTCCGATACGGCAGGAAGAAGGCAAGGAAGAGGCTCCCACCTTTAGGATCTTACCTCGAGCAGGGGGGCGACCCTCTAGTGAGGTCGGAGGCTTCCTCTTCACGCTCCTCTTCTTCTTTGCCGGCCTCGGGCGGGCTCGAGAAGCTCTCCCATGTAGGCCGCCAATAAGGGCCGAAACGAGAAGGTGAGGAGAGGACTTTGGAGGCAGGGAGGCTTCATGACGGAAAAGGGGAGAAGATCTCGGGGGGAAAGGAAGCGGGCGGGCCTGCAGGCGGACCCGGGGATATCCGACACGTGAGCTTGGAATAGGCATGCGGGCGCACGGCCCGACTTGGCTTCCTCCTCATCTTGAGTTTAGGTCGAGGTAGAGCACTAAAGACCCACGCGACTAAGGCAATATTAGAAATATCCTATAGCCTTTGAAAACCAGGATAAACCAAAGTGAAGGAGAGCTCACGTAGGTTCTCGGGGGTAGTCCAGACGGCAGGAACGCCAAGTGTGTCCTCTCGGTCAAAGGGATTGTACTCCCAATGACGACCACTAACAAAGAAATAACGTTCCTTCTAGTACTTGTGCGAAGATGGAAGGTCCACAATAATAAACTTAGCACTGGAGCACTTGGAGATATAAAGCCTTGTGGCCTCCTTTACAACGAGAAGAAGTCTAAGAGCCGGGGCTATCTTGGGAGGCAGCCAGGCCTGCATCACAAAAGCGACTAACGACCCCACGGAATACCTCGAAGTTGGGGAAAGCTGAGAAGGCGACATTGAAATCTTTGCGAGAACCTTTTTATAAAGGGATGCAAAGACGGAGGGGCCATTCTCGACGCCCACCTCAAAAAAGCGCACACCATCTTGGGCACTTGGACGACGTAGGTGGTCAGCACGTCGGGGCACCAAACCTGGATCCCAAACGGGGGTCCATACCGGGCCGCAAAGATCTCACCATATAAAGGTTCGACCCGACTGGGGCCTATAACCTCAGCATTATGTATGGCAGCCCTCAAATATTTAGAGCCACTAGGATATCGAATTTCATTAATTTTACCCTTGCCCTTACCCAAGGGGAAAGGAGGCTCCTCCGGGGCAACCCAATAAACCACAACAGCCAAACTGTAGGACTTGCCACAAGTCCGCCCTGAACTAGACGCCTCAGCAGAATTACTCCCTATGCACAAAACAGAAGAGCGACCAGGACCCATGGATATACGCATGGCTAAATAAGAAAAAAAGGAAATCAAAGAAAATGCAGAACCCTAACCGAGCAAGCCTTAGAGCCTCGCAAGACTTCGAAACCAAAAAGACAAAAGGAAAGGCGTGCAGACCCGAGAAGCAGACGAGGGGACACCAACCCCAAGCCGGATATTAGGGACCATCAAAAGTAGTCCTGAACAATAGTCGGATAAAATTCCGGAAAATGGAAGCCCCGAGCTTGCGGAGGCAAAGAAGCTCTAAGACGAGGGAACAAAGTGCAAGCGGTCGGGGGATGTTTTTAAAGGAAACTAAGAGCCCGCGACGAAATATACGAAAATCGAGAGGCGTATTATCACAGGCGTTGGGCGTGACAAAGCCTAATCAAATTTTTCTTGAGTAGTCCGCATTAAGGAATCACGATCCAGCGGTACGACCACTTGCCTCGCTCGCTTTAGTCAAAGGGTGGGGGGGTAAGTGATTGGGTTTGAAATAATGAAGTGGGCGGCTCTGAAGCAAGGCCGGGCTCAAGAAGTTAAGAAGCAAGCCTAGTACCGATCATGGGCCCTTGATGACATCCCCCGAATATAGGCCCCAACAAGGGCCCAATTCGCCTTGAGCTGGCAATACATAATCAAATAATTCGTATTAAAGGAAAATACCCAATCTCCACCAATTAGGAAAGTATGATATTTCCTAATTATTGCCCATAAATTATCCCTTATTAATCGGTTTACGATAACGAAAGTTATCAATTATCCCTTATTAATCGGTTAACAATAAGGAAAGAAAATCTCTCACCCAATGGGAGAAAATACCGTATCATCATTCAACTAGGAAAGTTATCATGATCATCCATTATAAATACCAGGTCACCCCATCGGTGAAAGATGCATAAAATTCATTCCTAAACGGTCGATCTTCTCTTCCGCAGTAAATGAAGCTTGGGCATCGGAGAACAGCGAGCAAGCCCATGCCGATCCTTTTTGCGAAGGAGCCCGGCGTCGAGTCGGCGGGCTAGCCCGACAATTCCGACGCGCTCCTGACCCGATTAGGTTGAAAAAACATCACTCCCGATGTTTAAATAAAAACCTTGAAATGTATTCTAAATGAAGATTTTTTTGACTTATTATCATGTAATTTTAATCTGAAAAATATTTTTTTAAATATATATTTGATAAAATTCAAAATTTTAAAAATCACTTATAATCTTTAAATATTAAGTAAATGAGGATAGTAATTTTCTTATCATTAAATATTAAGTAATTTTATAGAAAATGAGGATATAGTAATTTTCTTATCATTAAATATTAAGTAATTATAAACGATAGTTCAAAAAGAGTAATTATAAAGATAAAAAGTTTTACAAATTGGTTTGATTAAATTTAATCAGAAACTACATAAATGAAAATTTGATAAATAAAACCTAGTACAAACCTTCAAACTAAACATATATATTTATTTTTATTAAAAATAAAATATCTTTATTTGACTACATCATTTCTCCCCAATAGAATATGTGAAAATAACGTTTGAATAAAAATCTTTGAAATATATTCTAAATTAGAAATTTTGCCTTATTATCACCGTAATTTTAATCTAAAAAGTATTTTTTTTAAATAGATATTTGATCAAATTCAACAAGTTATTTATAATAATGAAAAAATCACTTAAAATATTTCTACAAAATTCTTGGAATTTGATTTTTTTTAAAGAAATATACCAAAGAATTTCATTAAAATTATTGATTTAAATACTGTGATTTCATTTAAATTTAAAATAATTACCATTAATTCAGATTTCATGTTCAAAATTACAATTAAATTTCTTAATCTAAAATAGAATTAATCAGCTTTAAAATTAATTTGGGAATGGTCTAATTGTAATAATATAATTTATTTTATTTATTAACTATTAAATAATTATAAATGATAAAGAGAAACTTTTCAAACTTATTTTTCAAGCCGTCAAACTAAATATATTTTTATATTTATTAAAAATATGATTTCTCCTATTGACTACATACTTTTTTGTATTTATCAAATATCTATTTTTTAAGAAAATATTTTTAGATATAAAATTACGGGATAATAAGTCGAAAAAATCTTAATTTTCAGGGTTTCTTATTTAAACTTTTTTATGAGTGTCCTTTCAAAAATATTACAATGGAATCTATTTCAAGTTTAACAACAATTGAAGCAATTCGGGATCCAAGAGATTTAGGCCATGTTTAGTAGGTAGAAAATTTTATGTTTTCTCTATTCAAACTTTTCGAAAACAAGGAAAACACGTTTAGTTACGAGAATCAGACAAAAACAAATTTTGAAAACAAAGAAAATGAATTCACTATTTTCAACATTTTATATATGAATCGAGAAGGCGTATGTCTTTGTTTTCTTGTTTTGGTCATCGAAAACACGGGATTTGGTCGATTGGGATAAAACGAAAACACGGGATTGTGGCTATTTTTTTTTCTTTTCTTCATCTTTCGTCTTCCACTTCGATTTTCTTCTCATCAGACTCACGAAAACACGGGATTGTGAATAGTAACCTGCATTTAAACACATTTTCATTGTTTTCATTAACTTCATTTTCAAGAAAATGGTTTTACAAAATGGATTTTCTTATTCTTTATTTTCTACGAAACATATTTTCTGAAAATGAAAACTAAAGATTAGAATACATTGAAAATTTTCATATTCTAAATTTTGGATATAGTTAAAAATTTTCATGAACTAAACGGGGCCTTAGGTTTTCTAGTTGTAAAGTCGTTTTCTGAATGTGAGACACTTATTAAACTTTTCTATAAAGCAAAATATAGCTAAGTGTCTTTTAAAAGCTAAATTAAATATTATTTTCTACTATCACATGTATCTGCTCAAATATGATCTAATGAATGAATTTTATTCCCACATTTGCATTTAAAGGCGATTGACCAATACGTGCAAATGGTCTTTAACATAAGGACTTAGGGCCTCTTTAGTTTATGTTTTTTAAACTTGTCTTTTATTTTTAAAAACAAGAAGAATAAGGAAAACAGAGAAAACACGTTTGTTTCTCAGGTTTTTTTTTTTTCTAAAAACACAATGAACACTAAACTCCAAGAATAGAGCAATTTTCAGAGAATGCCAAAATGGTGTTCTTTGTGTTTAAAAAACCATTCTCAAGAACAATTTAAAAAAAAAACACCAAACATGGCCTTATATTTCATGTTTTCGATAATGTTATTTTAATATTTTAAAGTGCATGGGGTTGAAAATGCATTGTTCCTTTATTTTTTTTTATTCAACGCATCAGATATAAAATGATGATATATAATAGATAATTATTAGAAACAAAAATTAAATATAACATTAACTATAATAGAAAAAAAAAGGTGTCTTTGCCTTGTTGGAGATATTTCTTCTCATAATCTTAGGCAAAGACAAATCACAATATTCTGACAACAAAATTTGATATCCACAATGATTTGTATGCACAAGTTGGTGCATCAAGAGCGTGTGACATAACTACCTACATATTAAGCAAAATCAATTTTGGAGCAAATATTCTCTACGGTCGAGAGATATGTTAAAGAACTGTGACAAATAAGGAAGAGTAAGAGTGCTATTGGGAAATATTGGGCGGATCAAATTTGTCAGATTGGATCTTATTTGGTGAGATTTCTATGGGAGGAAAATATTGCATTAAGATGGATATGGTATGAAATCATAATCTTCCAGTTGGCTTGTTGAGACAAATTAGGAAACATGAAACCACAAAATATTGAGAGAAGATCTCCCAAATGTTGTTATAAAAAGAGAGAAGTCATTCATGGGGAAAAGGGGATTCACACACGAAGGAGATTGGTTTTAAGAAGTTGTTCATGAGGTGGAGAAGCTAATACGAGTACTACTCTTATTCTTGATGATGAGCAGTGTTGAAACTCCTTGTTGAGAAGAAATGATTGGGTGTGTCAAAGTCGAGATGTGTTTATAGGGAAATAAGGGGGCTTATTTCTATGTTCCACAATGAGAGAGTTAGGAGAAGAAGACTGTGAGAAAGGGGAAGCTTTGTCTCATCTAAGACCAACATGTAACCTAATCGATATATAGTGGAATCCTTTGCATATGGGTTCATTCTTGCTGACGTAATCTTTTTTCGAATCGCATGACCAATCTTTTGTCTCCTTATGTGTGGTGGTTTATTTTCTTACATCCTATTGTTTTATTTTCATGATTCATCATTGATATGTATCTTGGTAGACCTTAGTCTTGACAGTGTTGCATCATTTGATGCAACAACTAGTAGAACGTCTTTCTTGACATACATATTATTCTCTTTCAATTGGTATTATAGCGGGTCACTCTAAGTTGTTTAGTGAGATCCGTGGATTATCTAACTATTTGTCATAAAGTGTTGTCGGGTAGTAAAGAATCTTAACAGGCGAATGAAAGGTACCTTCCCTCAATACACAAATATGATTTCTGGCCCTAACCTCTTAAATGCTTCTCATTAATTAAGCAAAAATCAAGGAGCTAATCTTGATGCAAAGAACAGATACCTAAGGATCCAGTGTATGAAATGTGGAGGGTATGGACATATCCAAGCTTAATGTGTTAACACATCGAGTGATGATGAGTCTGAAACATGTAATGAGGAAGAAGACTTATGTAATGAATCAGTGGCACCGTCAATCTTTCTACAGCAGAACAGTGCTTGAGCGATCCGAAAATTTCTACATCTAGTACACTAGTTGATCCATCAACCTATGAGTCACCTTCTTTATTGACTACACTTGCTCCATTAGATGTTGCAACACCTGATGCAACAATTGATGTGGAAAGCGACAATGATGAAGAAATCTTTGACGAAGAGATGACCCACTCCTACAAAATCATGTATTAGAAGATGATGGAAACTGTTAATGAAAACAGAGGGCTGCAAGCAAATCTCTCAACTGTGTAGAGAGAAAAATGAGCTCGTCAAACAAGTCCATGTGTTGAAGAATGAAAAGGAAGAGTCTTTAAATGGATTGGAACAAATTAAGAAAACTATGCAGATGATGAATTCTAGTACCCTGACCACTAGATTATATTACATTTGATTGGAAAGACAACAAAAGACCACGAAGGCCTAGGGTTCAAGGGAGAAAGTTTAGAAACTAAATCTCAAGCCCCCCCAAATGTTGTCCAAACATGCAAAACCCATTATTACAATGGCAGTAGGAAGAACAGTCATCAAGGAGATAAAATCTCCAATGTTATTATTGCAAAAAGTTAGGACAAATCCGGAGGGAATGTTCTCACTTCTTGATGCATCAAAAGGTGAGACAACAGAAGCGACACCCCAAAACAAAACATATTTAGGTGGTAAAAAGGAATGAAGTTTCTTGGTGGCCTGCACATCTCCCAAGGTGAATGTCAAGCAAAAATGGTACTTTGATAGTAGAAGCTCGAGGCACATGATAGGTAATAAAGAATTTATGACCAATCTATAACCTTGTAATCTAGAGTCTATGACATTCGATGATGGTGCTAAAGGTAATATGATTAGTAGTGGCCTCCTAAAAGCTCCAGGTATGCCTAAATTAGAAAATGTTCTTCTTATGAATGGGCTAAAGGTTAATTTTATTAGCATTAGTCAATTGTGTGATAAGAATTTATTTGTCAAATTTCCTAAAGACAAATGCTCAATCATTGATAATACTAACACATGTTATGAAAGGAAAAAGATCATCAGACAATTGCTATCTATTGACTTGTTTAGAAACTTGTTGCACCACCTTGTTAAACAACTCATGTATTTGGCATCAAAGACTAGATCACATCAATCATAAGAGCGTTAATGAGATTGTTGCAGTCAATGTCGTTCTTGGAATTCCAAAGATGAAGAGTGATCTTGAAAAAGTGTGCCCATGTCAAATCGAGAAATAAATCCGAATGTCTCACAAGATGATGTAACATCCTTCTATCACAATGGTCTTAGAACTCCTTCACATGGACCTAATGGGACCAATGCAGGTTGAAAGTATAGGAGGAAAAAGGTATGTGTTTGTATGTGTTGATGACTACTTAAGATTCTCATGGGTAAGCTTTCTTAGAGAGAAATTCGAAACATTTAATGCCTTTAAGATATTGTATCTAAAGTTGATGTGTGAAAAGAACAAACAACTCAAGAAGACTATTGGGATAAGGCGTGATCATGAGAAGGAGTTTGAAAACTCTCTCTTCACTAAGTTCTACAGTAAACATGGGATAAATCATGAATTTACCTATGCACCTCTAACATATGGTGGAAGAAGGAATAACAAAGCACTACGAGAAATGGCTCCTGGTCATGCTCAAAGAAAACGCTTTCAAGAAGTTTTGGGTTGAAGCCTTGAACATAACATGTTATACATTGAATAGGGTCTGCCTTCACATAGGAACAACTATGACACCTTATGAAATCTAAAGAGGTAAGAAATCCAACCTAAAGTACTTTCATGAGTTTTCTAGTACCTGTTTTATCCTCAATGACAAGGAGCAAAGGAGTAAATTTGATGCCAAAAGTGATGAAGGCATATTTCTAGGTTATTTCCTAAACAGTCAAGCCTATAGAGTCTACAATTAAAGGACCAACTTAGTCATGGAATCTGCTAATGTGGTAGTTGATGACGGATCAAATCTACCAATACATCGTAATTATTCGATGTTGAATTACTCATACTCAACTGTTACAACAAAATAAGCTCTCATACAGTAATGAGACTAGTCAAAATGATAATGTCTTAATAGATGATGCATCACCTAGTAGCAAAGACTAAATTACTACGTATGTGATCCACCATTTATCGACTATCCCACCGCATGAGATCTTTGAAAATCGACCGACCATTAATATCTTAGTTCGTGAGCCTTCTAAACGTGTTCAGAAGAATCATTCTACCTTTGAAATTATTTAAGATCCTAAAGATGGTGTTTAAACACAAGGGAATTCCAAAGTCAACTATAAAGAGATGATTGGGTACATGCAACACCTCAAAAACAGAGCCAAAGAATGTCTGCTGGTTGACTGTTGTGTAGAAAAAGTTGGGGCAATTCACAAGGAAGGAAGTTTGGGACTTAGTGCTTAGACCTAAAGATGCAAATGTTAACAGAACCACATAATTTGAACTATGGTACGCCATGACCACCGCTACCAAAGGGTTGTTGCGAGTATATAATTGTTGGTAGTAGGCATTTCCCACGACTCATTTTAGTTAAAACATATTGTGAGAAAGATTATGGTGTCTCTAGATTGCACCATTTGGTATGGCAGATTGTATTGTGACAACCTTAATGCCATCAATATCTCCAAAAATCTAGTGCAACATTCAAGGACCATCCATATCAACATTAGACATCACTTCATCAGAAGCTTAGTTGAAGATAGAGTGATAGAGATCAAGCATATTCCCATTGAAAGACAAATAACCGATATCTTCACTTAAGATCTTGATGCATCTCGTTTTGAAACGCTGATCCTCTCACAGGGTATGTGTTCCTTATTTGTTTAAGTAGAGTCCAAGCGGCCAAGGGAGACAAAGTGGGTCAGTGTCCTGTGGTAATGGACCTTGATATTTGAACTAATGAAGAAACTACGAGGTGTTCCATCATCTGCTAGACTAAGGTATACCTTTGCCCCTTCTACAACTGCACCTTAACCCATTACTAGTGGTGAAACCAGACCAGTGCATCTCTCTAATAAGGATAAGTATGTATGTTATTTTTTTGGTCTTCTATGGAAAAAAGAAGGGGGAGATATAGTAAAGCTCGTTTCTTTATGTTTTCTTCGCTTGATGGATATTTAGCTTTGGACTAATGGTATGGTATGACATCATGGGTTGCATAGTCTTTGGTTGATACAACATGTTGATACTTGCCTTACTGATGGCTCTTCAAATGTAGATTTGCATATCTTGTTAGTCTCTCAAGAAACATGCTTCTCTTATACTGTTATTTTATATAGAAATGCGAAGGGGAGCTTGTTGGATATATTTATTGTCTCGACGTCACAACTATTGTAGCACAAGTTGGTGCATCAAGCTGTGACATAACTTACCATATTAAGCCAAATCCAATTTTAGAGCAAATATTTTTTTAGACGGTCGATATTCAACGTGACAGGATAAAGGAAGAGTAGGAAGTCTTTATTGGGTGGATTAATCCCGGAAGATTGGGTCTTATTTGGTGAGATTTCTATGAGAGGAGGCCGCATTAAGATGGATATAGTGCGAAATTAGAATCTTCCATTTGTCTTGTTGAGACTAATTAGGAAATATGAAGCTACAAAATATTGAGAGAAGATCTCCTAGATGTTGTTATAAAGGGGGAGAAGTCGTTCATGGAGAAGGGGGATTCACACACGAAGGAGATTGGTTTTAAGAAGCTGTTCATGAGGTGGAGAAGCTGATATAGGTACTGCTCTTATTCTTGATGATGAGTAGTGTTGAAACTCCTTGTTGAGAAGGAGTGGTTGGTTGTGTAGGAGTCCAAAAGTGTTTATGGGGAACTAAGGGGAACTTATTTCTATGTTGCAGTGTGAAAGTTAGGAAAACCAGGTTGTGAGAAAGGGAGCCTTGTCTCACTAAACCATCGCTACGAGACCAACATGTAATCTAATTGATATATAATGGAATCCTTTGCAACCTTGCGTATTTAGGCTTTTGCCGAACCACGTGACTTATCTTTTGTCTCCTTGTGTGTGGTGGTTTATTTTCTTACATCTCCTATAGTTTTATTTTTGTGATTAATCATATATATATATATATATATATATATATTTATATATTTATATCTTGGTAGACCTCAGTCTTGACAATGTTGCATCATTTGATGCAACAACTAGTAGAACATCTTCCTTGACAGACATATTATTCTCTTTCACATACCACACCATGACTAATCCCTACAAGAACCGGGAAGGACCATAAGGGCGGTGAAGCTCTATCACAAAACATAACTGCATTCCCAAGGCTTGCGCCTATATATAGGCGCAAGCTTGTATATAAAATAGTATGCCTATGTAATGCTTGTAGTGCGCGTCGCCTGAAGTAATATACTTGTATATAAAATAGGTATGCCTGTAATGCGCAAATGCGCGTTACTTTCGAAGTAATATAGTGTGAAAGTAAGAGTATCGTCCATGGGGAAGTGGGTTACTAGTATCGACTCTAGTCTAGCTTGGGCTCTATTTGGATAGAAAGTGTAAGAAAGACTCAAATTATACTTAACTAGCATGCAATCCTAAATTCTGACTCAATAAGGCGAAAAGCCTTAGGGCATAGATTTCACCTAAACAATCATATATGAACACTCCTAGCCGATGACCAATGTTTATATATTTTCATATGAAAATGACTTAATTTCACTAATGTATATGTGAATCTCTCTCAAGCATCCACACACTACCCCTAAGTTTGAGTATTTTGCACATCTCTACTCGGCCACAAAATATTTAGGAATGCAATAAACCAAGAAATCCTAATACCACACCTAATCTCTTTTATATTCCTATCTCATGATAATTAGATGGTAAATCATTCATGGTCTAGCTTAATCATCACTTCACAGTCTTAAATCATGCAAATATTAGTCAAATACCCACAAGCATTAAAATTAAATAAAATACTCAACACACATGTGAAAATAATACATCAATCAATATAAATTAGGAGAATTCATACATTCAAGTCTTGGCTAAATCCCAAACCTAAGATAGTAAATAAAACATCTCTAAGTGGAAAGAAAACCATCAAAGAAAGGAAAACAAGGGAAAAGAGATAGACAAATCTTGAGTGACGATCTCTTCTTCCTCAATTTCCTCCTTCTTTAAGCTTTTCTCCTTCAAAGATTTACGCCCTAGGGTGTTTCCACCCAAAAGAGGGTTCCTCCCCTCCCCAAAAGCTCGTTTCTCATGCCCTAAAATGATCCCCCATTGGTACTCCTTGAATTTGGGCTTAAAATGGGCAAAAAACCAGCAAATCTGGGTGTTGGGCCGAACATCCACGCTGTAGCGTGGTAAATCTCAAGCTACAGTATGAACACTATTCATAGCATGCCATGTTTTTCTTTCTTTGCTTCCCGATGTCATAACTTTCTTGTTATAACTCCAAATTGAGCAATCTTGGTCTCGTTGGAAAGCTTAGAGAGTGTAGAATATGGATATGGCCAAAAAGAACACTTTATATTTGATGGTAAAGACTGAATCCACAAAATTAATGCGAACTGGTCGCTTTTCTCTTCCTTCAAAAGCCATAATTTGATCATTTGGAAGTCCAAATTAAGTGATAAGGCCCATTACGAAAGTTTGAGAAGTCTACTATCCATACATACGAAGGTTGGATCCATGTGAGGTCATTATATTGCTGAATGTTGAATTTGCTAATTTTTGGACTTTTTCGCTTCATTTTCACTCCTCTCCATCCAATGGTTGACTTGATCATATAATTGAACATTTAGAGGATTAGAGTACTTATTTATATCGTAAAACTACTAAAAACTAAACAAAACATGGAGAAAAAAAATGAGTATTTAAGATACTCATAAGAGAAATACAACCATAGAAAATGAGGAAAAGAGTGTAGATGAAACCCATTTCTTCTCTTCAAATCTTCCTCTTTTTCAAGGCTAAGAATCAATTTCCCCAAGAGAGATTTTCCTTAGGGTGTTTCCACCCAAAGGGTCTTCCTTTTTTGCAGCCAAGAGAAACCCCCTCTTTGCCTCCACAGACTCCCTCCTTCAAATCCCTAATTTTCTTCTCTTATAAAGCCAAAACCAAGAGAGAGAGGAGATGGGCTTTGGAAAAACATGGGCCTCGACATCCACGTTGTAGCGTGACGATTTAGTGTTGCAAAGTGGAAAAAAATGGGAGCTATTGGAATGAGCCAAACATAACCATGTTGTAGCTTGAGTGTGCTCACGCTAAAGAGTGAGGGCACTCACACTAAAGCATGAGTAACTCACGCTTAATCCGAAAATTCGTCATTTCATTTCTCCTTCACTTCCCTATGTCGTATCTTGCTCATTTGGACTTTGAATCACGCGATCTTGGTGTCTATAGAAAGCTCTCAGAGTCTAGAATGTGCCCATATCAATGAGGGAGCCATGGAAGGACATCCCACATAGATGAAGTATCACATGTTTGTTGCAGCTACATGGTGACTTTTGCGATTTTTATCTATTTTGCTCATTTTCTCTCAATGGTTGGCCTAATCACAAGTGAATTAAAGAGAGCAACATACCTTATTTATCTCATAAAACTATAAAACCTAAGCAAAACCTGAGGATAAAATAAATTTAAGATACTCATCACACATCTAAACTTAAATATTTGTTTGTCTCTATCAAAGCGCAAACACACATATATACAAAACACTAGCATAGACATGGTAGGAAATGGTGCTAGCAACAGCTCGAGGAGAATACGTGACAAAGTTCTATGGAAACAATATATCCTACATGAGATCCTGACACATTTAAAATCTTTAAAGACAAGGCATTTATGGGCATGGTGATTAAGGCTAGCTTTGCCCTCAATTTCTCAATGAATCCTTCCTAAAGAAACTAAGTGAAAATGGTTTATACTAAATCTCAAATGTAGACAAAAGTTCCAAGACATTTTTAAGCCAAACTCGACTCACTCATTTCGAAAGAGATTAACAACAAATAGGCTGAGAACACACCTTTTATTCAATACTAAAACTAAAAAGTAGGATGCAATGCTAAGGCGCTCTAGAAAAGTGTCCATGTAGCGAGGATCCGTTGATGACTCTCCACCAGTTGGTTAAGGGCACCGAGTATTAAGTTCCTCAGACTTCTGCAGATGCTCAACTAGAAAGCTGAGCACCTGCATGAAACATAACCATCCTTTATCCCATGTAACAGACAGTGAAGTAAATGACTCTCTGCCAGTTGGCTTAGGGCATTAGGCTTTGAAAAGCCCCTCAGTGTGCCCAGATTCGACTACGACAAACTCACTTATATCTCTGTTATATTCTTTTCACATTTTTCTTTTCTACTTTTTTTTTTTTTGATTTTGCAATTGTGGGGCACTATGGAAGTTAAAAACTCCTGAGTAAGTTTAGTTTGAGAAGAGGTCGAAACCTCGGTGTACAAATGAGATCGATTGTGTGTGTGCATGAGTTCTATTAAGAAGTTGTTCCTTGAAAAACACGAAGGCTCTACAACCAAGCCTCCCACAACCACTAGATACACTCTATCTTAGATCACATAAATGTGATGGTATCCTAAGTTTTGGCTAAATAGAACAAACTTTTGAAGCACAATGTCAAAGCATTTCCAAACAGTTACTAAGCACCAAACCAACTCATATGAGACACAAAACAACCAAAAGAAAGAAAGAAAGAAAAACCACATACAAAGACGGGTTCAACAAACTAACCTAATAACCAAACTAAACTAAACACAAACATGAGTAACACAAGACAATAAGGAAATCTAAAGCTGAGTCTACCACAATTTGTCCCCCCAAACTTGAACAAAACATTTCCTTCAATGAAATAGAGCATGAAAAACAAGGAGGGAAAGAGTGGACTCCCTTGAAGTGATCATCCCATTTCTCTTGCCTTAGAACCAACTTTAGGACTTCAAAAACCTGAAAATAACAACTAAAAACAAAACAAAATAGGATCAAACAAGAAAAATTAACTAAAAAAACATCAAAGGTAACTAACAATGAAAATGGAAAGAAACTTATTAAGCAGGTTACCTCCCCTGAAACCACTCGTTTTTAGTCAAGCTTGACTCTACCAACTACGGAGCGCTTGAGGATTCTTGGCCCCATCATTCTCTAGGAAGGAGTAATAATGTCCCTTTAGTAGCTTGAGCACATCCTCTTCAAATGATTTGATCAATATGTCCACAATGGAGGTTCCTTCAATCTCATGCCATGAAACTATGGGCTCTTCCACCTCCAAAATATATGGTATGTCTTCACTTGGTAACTCTTCTTGCACAAATGCCCAAGGAGTCATCTCTGGAATTGTTTCAACTTCTTCATTCTTCTCTTCCGGTTCCGAAGAAGTTAACTCCTTTTCATTCTTCATTTGCTTAATTAAATCTTCATCAACCTCTTCATCTTCCTCTTTTTCATTTACCTCTTCCATTTCTCCCCAGCACCTCAGTGTATCCTCATAACTTTCAAATCTTCTTCTTGCGGATTCTCTTCAATGGTGCTAAGCAAATTTCCTTGTAAGAGTGACTTGTTAACCTTTAGTTTAGCATCATCCATGACTTTAGCATGAGCATTAACCATATCCTCTATACTTAGATTTTCTCCTTGTGGAAGTTGGGGTTGGTTGAGCTTGTGCAAATGGATTCTCCATTAGACAATCTATGCTCATATGAGGCCCATTACAATACCTACACAAGGGAGGGTATACTTGAACATCACTAGCCTCAAACTCAGCATTCTGAAATTGTGCATTTTGAAGTTGTTTGGTGAGAAAATTCACTTGAGCTAATAAATTGGCAATAGTTGCTTGAGTAGCTGAATCAGTGAAAGCATCCATAATGAGCTAAGCTAGTACAAAACAAAAATACAAATCCGAAGTAAAATAGAAAATGGAAATAAAACAAACCTAAATAAATCCAAAGTAAAGAAGGACTACTTGGTATCAATATTAGTATAACGCCTAATCCTCGGCAACAGCGCCAAAAACTTGATAGACTCGATTTGTGCTATGTAAAATATGTACGCCTATGTGCACGCGTCACCTCAAGTAATAAAATGGAAGTATGAGTATCGTCCCACGAGGATTATGTTATTAATTACTAAAATTAGAATAGTCCTAACTTTATTTGGATTGACACAAATGTGAAGTTGAAATGGAAAACAAACTAAACTAAAGAAATCCTAAATTAAAGTCTCTAATATGCAAAGAGAAAATGTAATTACAAGAAAGCCTAAGATTTTGATTTCATCTAACAAATTCCTATAATGAGGGTCTACTTGTCCCCAATGATGCCTAAATCATATATTAATGGCGAATTTTACCTAAGCACATGCTATGCTTTCTCAAGCAATAACAATCTACTCTTGGAAAAGGTTATATTGTATCTCTACCTCAAACCGTCATAACCAATAATGCATTAAACAATGGAAATCAAACTAGCCACATGTAACCCACAAATATCTCTATTTTATGGTGAAACATGACATTCCATTCATGGTTTAACCTAATTATTGTTTCTCAACTTCAAATTAGGTCACAAATCATTTTCATGGTGATCAATCATCAATAAGCATCAGAAATTGAATAAAACATTCAATATATAATATTCAAGGTTCAAAGATATACAAATTAAAGCACAACACCATAGTTCATTGTCAAAGTACATCAAAAACCCTAGAAAATGGGATTAGCTCGTGAGAGGAGAAATACAACCATAGACAATGAGGAAAAGCAAGAAAATAGGAGAAAAGTGTAGATGAAACTCATTTCTTATCATCAAATCTTCCTCTACAAGGCTAGATCGATTTTAAAAGAGAGATTTGCACTTTTGGGTGTTTACCCACCCAAGTGTCTTCCCCTTTTGCAACCAAGAGAAACCCCTTCTTTGCCTCCATGGATTCCCTCCTTCAAATCCCTTATTTCCTTCTCTTATAAAGCCAAAACCAAGAGAGATAGGAGATGGGCTTTGGAAAAACATGGGCCTTGACATCCACACTGTTGCGTGATGGATCTAACGTTGCAGCATGGCAAAGAATGGGAGGTACTTGAATGAGACAAGTATAATGACACTGTAGCATGAGTGGACTCACACTAAAGTGTGAGTGTGCTCACGCTAAAGTGTGAAGTATTAACTCACTTGGCCCAAAGTGTGAGTGGAGCGCATGCTTGCTAAAGTGTGAGACGGCTCGCAGCGTGAGGCTCATAAAGCGTGTGAGGCGGCTCACGCAAAAGCGTGTGGAGTATGCTACACATCACTTGTGAGAAGCTTGTGAGAGTGCTCACGCAAAATCCGTGAGAGCGCTCATGCAAAAGCACGTGAGAACGCTTTCTTCTCCTTTACTTCCTGATGTCGTATCTTTCTCATCTGGACTCCGAATCACACGATCTTTGTGTCTACAAAAAGCTCTCATAGTCTAGAATATGTACATATCGTGGGGGAAGCGTGGAAGGACGTCGACGAAAGGATCACATTTTTTGCGGTTTATGATGGCTGCTGAGGATTTTTCTTCGATTTAAATATTCACTCAATGGTTGGCCTAATCACAAAATTAGTAAAGAGAATTATGACATATTTCATAAAACTACTAAAACCCTAATAAAATGGGTATAAAATGAGTATTTAAAGATATATTAGGACTATGACCCCTATAGCATCATGTAAGTAGATAGTAGGTGATCCTTTAGTTGTGGGATATGTGGATGCATATTATGCAAGGGATTTGGATGAAAGGAGGTCCACCATGAGTTACGTGTTCTATATTATATGTATATAAAATATGTGTTTTCTTTGCTTTTTTTCTTTACTCAGATTTCATTATCATTGTTCATAAATCCTGATGCAGGTAGAAATTGAATCCTCGAATACAAGTTTCCAGCATAATGATCGGGATGATTGCTAGCGGGCCTATTGGTAACGTGTTCGGAAACAACTCATAAGCATATGAGTCAAGTTCGTAAACAGAGTTGAAAAGAATTCACTTGGGTAAATCCATAGTTTGAATCACTGAGAGATCTATCTGAAAAATCAGTTGTACTTTTAGATCAGCAGGCACCTCCAGGGCAATATTGCTGCTCAAGGCTAAGATTTCCTTTGACTTTGAAGCACAGATCAACTCATCATTAGAGGAGATCCTGCATATACATATTTGAATTCATCAAATTAATTTGAATTTATAAATAGGAAATAAATTTTAAAAGCTGGAAGCCCTAATACCATACCATGCCAAGGTTCCTGGTCCTAGAGAACAAAACAGGAACCCATGGATTCCCATATTCTCGGCCACCTATTTTGGCCACCGCCCCAGTGATACGTCAGCAATAACACAATTTATCTTCTCATCATCATTCGACCAGTTTTAAGAATTTCGTATCTTACCAGCTAAACTTATTCATCTGCATTCTTGATTCCCCAATCAGTGAAAGCTAAGAAACTCTCTGCACCACTAGTAACGCACAACATCAATATTATAGTTAGCTCTACCTGATTTTACAGAGAAATTACCTTGGCTTTGTTATAAAATGACAAACCAACCACTACAAACACATAATACAAATGGTTTAAAACATTTGGAGCTTGCAACATAGGAAAATATCTGCCATGTTTGATTGCTTCAATAAAGGAATTGAAATTGTTGTAATAGATCACCTTATTCACATCTTTCATACATTTCCTGCGCTTCAGTGGTCTGCTTTTATACCATCATCTGAAACCAATTCTTCGATCTTCTCCTTAATTTCATGCCTTGATATGAATCCATTCTCATCTAGGTCTAACCCCAAGCCCACCTTCCATTTGTTGCATATGTAACTTTGGTTGGGGAATTGATCTACCAAGTAGGGCCAGCATAGGAAGGGGACTCCCATGGCAGCCGTCCAATGGGATAAGAAACAAGCAACAGAAGGGTAAGCAAAAACCTCTTCTTGGGGTGCTCATGAAACAATCTTTCCATGATCAGCTACTCTTTCTATGAAACCATCTGGGTATTCAGCAGCTGATCCGTCTGATCGGACAACCCACGAAAGCCAGCGGACGACCAGTTCGAAGAGCAAGTGCTAGTTCATTGAACGGCGTTGGGTTAAGATTACTGTGCGAAGGCAACATAAATAACTGAGCGAGCAGGTTGTTGATCGAGCCAGCTGATGCAAGTTGAATCATGAGGCCAAAAGTTTGCAGCATAATGACCAAGATGATTGCTTGCAAGTAACGGGCCAATTGGTAATATGTTTGGCATCAATTTACAAGAATAAGAGTCGAGTTCGTAAAAGGAGTTGCAGAGCACCCACTTTGAAAAGTCCATGACCAAGAAATTAATTTCTCATAAATACCTTCCTGGTTTGAACAAAAAAAAAAAAAAAAGGAATTTCAGAAATGTGAAGCCTTAACACCTACCATCAGTACTATTTATGATTCTCGCCTCAATTAACTTTGGAATATGAAGAACTAAAGCCAAGATTCCTGGTCCAAAAGGACAAAAAGGAGCTTACTGTATTCCCATCTTCTCTGCTACCTCCATTGGCCACTGCCCAAGTATTATTTCAGAAATTACACAAGTGATCTGCATCTGCTCATCTTCAACATTAACTTTTTCAATCAAATTCGTCAAATGACCCGGCATGACACGTTCAATACTTCCAAGCAACTTAGTTGTATCTCTCCCCTCGTCCTCTGGATCCAAACCATCAGGGATAGAGACTAGCCGAATCCGACCCCGAGCCACCGCCTCGTCCAGCAGCGCAGCCACCACTATTTCATGTATGAAGTCGGAGTTAACAAAGGTAAACTTGATGTTATGATCAGAAATCCGGTGTTCAAGCTTCATTAGAGGAGCAACATATCTTTGTCCAGGGGCTGCTATCATCAGCACATGAGCTTGAGCTTGCCTGCCCATGGTAGTTTCAACACCTCCACCCTTCCCTTTGCTATATTTCTAAGCTTCACCAGTATTGATTTTGTTTTTTTATTGATTTCATGGATTTCATACATTATCCAGAAGCTAAAACTAGTGGCTTATGTGCTTGGGCATACTGACAGTATTTTGTCTCTGGTTATCTGTCGTATGCAGCGTATGGTAGAGAATTCAACGTTTTAAAAAGATGTGATATAGGTAAGAAAGCGGTCCCGGGTTTGAGTCCCAGTGTTTAGCTGTCAAAAAAAATTATTATTATATTTTTACTCAAAAAAGGTTATATACTTTTTTTTTTTTAAATTACAAATTATCTTCTTTAAAAAAGGCAAAGGTACTTTTTTTGTCTATTATAGTTTAAGTTATATTTAATTTCTTTTCTAATAATTATCTATTATAAGTTTATTTATATATGTTTCATTAAAAACCCTAAGCGTCCTTGTAACGATTTTTTACTACATTGGCGTATTTTTAACTAAGTAAGACGATTTTTATCGTTCTTGAACTGAAATCTGTACTTTATGTATCATATTTTCGGCTGTTTTTTCGCCCAATAAAGTAGTTGATACATAATATCTAGTTTTCGTTTGTTTGTGTTTTAGTCGGGTGCTTGGTGCGGCGTATGGTTGTGTCTCAAATGCTGGGGTGACGTTTGTTTGTCGATGTCGTGGTGTAGGGTTTATTTGTGTGAGGCGATTAAGGTGACAAAAATATGTCCGTCGGCAGCGAGAATAAAATCGATGGTTGTTAATATGTTAGTGTAGAGCTTTGTGTCGTAGATTACAGATCTCTGATAATAATATCGAATGTGTGAGAACCGATTAACAAATATGTCATATGGTGATTTATTAAGTGATACTTGCTGAATCTTGTTTAAGTAAACACATGGTTTTTAACGATTTTTTTAACAAGGAAGGGAGAAACCTAGAACAACAGCAGTTGGTTGCTCTTCTAGCACAAGTGCATCAAGGGCGTGTGAGGAGCAGCATATTGGTATCCTCTGGAGGTGTCATCCACAACTGCACACTGCCTTGCCGGAACTTCAACGCTTGCTTAGCCAAGGAGTCGGCAACACTATTCATATACTGTAGATATGGTGAGGGCTGATCATCCATCTTTATAAAATAAAATCCTCTGCATTCCTAAATTAGGTTTGTAAGGAGGTTGTTTACTTATTTCTATCCTCTCAACCATTTCACCACCGTGAGGCTGTCAATTTCTACAAGAAAGCGCTTAGTACCAGTGTCCCAGGCCATCCTCAAGGAGTGCCTATAACTCCGCTTCTTCGATTGTGCAGCAGCCAATATTAAGCAAGAGTCCTTTGATCCAACCTCATAAATTACCATTCTAAGTTTTTATCAGTGATCTTAGTTTGAATTAATAATTATTTCTTTTAAAAAAATTATCTATTATATATCATAATTTTATACATGATGTGTTGAATAAAAAAAATAAAAATGGATACGGAGGAAAAATTAAAAGAAACGGAAAAAAGGATGTTTGATAAATAAGGACATGTTGCTCCTCTTATGAAGTTAGCACACCGGATTTCTGATCATGGGATTAAGGTCACCTTTGTTCACTCCGACTTCATTCATGAAAAAGTCGTGGCTGCGCTGCCAGACGAGGTCGAGGCCAAGGCTGAGGGTGAGGGTCGGAGTTGGGTCTGGCTAGCCTCTATCCCCGATGGTCTGGATGTAGGGGAGGAGGGGAGAGATATAGCCAAGTTAACAGAAAGTATTGAAAGAGTCATGCCGGGTCATTTGAAGGATTTGATTGAGAAGGTCAACATTAACTCGAATGATGATGTTGAGAATGAGAAGATAACTTGTGTTATTGCTGACATATCACTGGGGTGGTACCCAATAGAGGTGTCGGAATCTAGGGGATCCTGTTTTGTTCTATGGGACCAGGAACCTTGGCTTGGGCACTTCACATTCCGGAGCTAATTGAAGCCAGAATCATACGGTGACAAAACACGTTGTAGTTCTTTATTCACCAAAAAGTGAAAGCTCAAAACAACAACAATATCTGTAATTAATTAGCTCCACCACAAGAATTTTAATGGAGAAGTGTGGTCTTGTTACTACACCAAGATGACAAAACAACCTCTGCAAAAACATATCCAAATGGCTTAACACGTCTGCAGACTGTAACATTGGGGAAACATCTTCACTACTTCATTGCTTCAATAAAGGGTTTGAAATTCTTGTAAGAAGATCCACTTTCACTCCTCTTTTTTGCCATTTCCTTCAACTTCTCTGCATTTGCATTTATACCATCATCTGAAACCAAATTTTCATTCTTCTCCTTAATTTCATGCCTTGATATGAATCCACTTTCATCTGGGTTCAACACCAACCCCACTTTCCATTTGGTTAAGGAATTGATCTCCGAAGTAGCGCCAGCACAAGAAGGGGACTCCCATGGCTATGCCGTCCATGGTTGAGTTCATCACAATGGGACAAAAGCACACAACAGGAAGGGTGAGCTAAAACCTCTTCTTGGGATGCCCATGAAAACAATAACCATTCTCTTCTCTTTCTATGAAACCATTTGGGTATTCAGCAGTTGATCCATCGGCGAAGTCTGATCGCACAACCCACAAAAATGGCTGGCCGACAAGTTCGAGTCCAAGTGCTAGTTCATTGAATTGGCGCTGGGTTAAGATTGCTATGCTGCTAAAGGGTGTTAGAGTGTGATCCATGAACATTTGAATTTTTAAATTTTGAATAAATGCGCTTTCTGACACTTATTTCTTGAGGGCCTGTGATGGCACTATCATATAAGAAGAGCGACACACATTTTGGGTCCACTAAGCTGCAAAATCTGAGAGAAAATCACCATCAAATTATTTTGAGAAGGGTTTAGAAGAACCAAAATTATTTCCAGTTTTCCAGTTTTCTCGATTCTTAACAATGGCTGGAGGTATGTAGATTCTGGCATTTTGCTTCCGCATATAATTTGATTGATTAGGATGTTCAATCATTTTTGTTTTACATTTGAGTATCGAATGCAGTATATCTCTTGCCTTTATACGTGTTTGTGCAAATTTTATATTCTTGAAAATTTCTGTCACGGTGATTTTCGAGGAATCTTCGATATTTTGGTTTGACATTTTACTTGGTTTCAATACATTAAAACTATTTCATAATAATTTTGATGTGTTTGTGTTTTTTAAATGATATCAAACTACATGGAATTCATGCTTTTGTTTTTGGATGAAGGTCTTGATAGCGGTTCTCATGGTAAATCTGAAGAAGATGACTTAAAAAAAAAAAAGCGGTTTTAAGATTTAGCAAAACCCGAGTTTGAGAGGCGAAAGGTTGAAGACAGCGCAGAGTGTTTAGGCCATGATTTGGGCTGTGAAGTTGTATACAGGTTAGGCTTTGGCACTTGAAATTTAATTTGAGCTAAGCTGGACGGGGCTTCAGTATATGGAATGATTTGGGCCCTTGAGGCTCTTATGTGGGCGGCAAGGGGGCTCTTATGTGGGGTGGAGCTTTGGGCAGCCCACTTAATATGGTGGGCTAAATTTGAAATTTAGGCTTGGCGCTGATAATGTTGAGGGCTCTTTATGTGGATTAGGCTTTAGAATTTAATAATGTGTAGCTTGATAAATTTGGACGTAAAATAAAATAAAAGGAGGAATGAACCACAGAGTTTCGAACCGTGACCAGTCAGCGTATTATTGCATAAGTGCTCTACCATAAGCTAGGTGTTAATTTGTTACTCGCACTACATTGGTTTCTTTTATAGAGATTTATAGTAGATATATAGAATATAGAATTAAATTTCCTATATTAAATTTATTGTCATTGTGATTATTTGTATGTAATATAGTTTACATACAAAATTAATTAAATGATAATTTTATTGTATAAATTGCTTAAAGTTTTTAATAATGTTAAGTCTGAAATTAAATTTCCTATATATTAAATTTATTGTCATTGTGATTATTTGTATGTGTATGTTTACATACAAAATTAATTAAATGATAATCTTATTGTTTAAATTTCTTAAAGTTTTCTTGATAATGTTCGGTGAAGTCAATATGTTTTTAATTAATTGAGAATAGCCACAACATCCTTAATTAGTTAAAATTATATATTAAGACCACAAGATCACATTTGATTACATTAATTGTAATTAATCATATGGATTGTGATAAATCTCATCCCACAGGAATTTTTAGGATGAATTATCAAATCGTATTTTCTAATTACCTGAGGGATTAGGAAAGGAACATGGTTTATTAGTCTTGTCATAAAATTAATTAAACTAATTGAGTAAGACTTTAGCCTGAGCGGAGTTTTATGTCACTAGGTTTATGTTTTTAAAGCATGATTTACATTGGTAAAACATAATTTATTATCTTTACCTCGATATTTGATTATTAAGCATGTGTATTTAATATTTGCAGTTATTCAACCTGCGAATATTCGATTTTAAGATGATATTCAGGAATTAAGGTGTGATAACTATAAGGTATGGAAGGAAAGAGTTCTTCTGCATTTGGGATGGATGGATATTGACTATGCTATAAGGAAGAGAACTGATCCCATTATGAAGCCGTATTGCAGTTGTATGTCTTTATGATGGTGGGGAGAGGTCTAATCATACTCTCAGTGATGTTCATAAAGACTAAGATATCTTGGTATTCGTGGTTAAAGTCGAGCAAATTACTAAAAGTCAAACCACTTACAAAGCATTGATGAAGCGGTTTGGAAACTTACGACAAAGCTCTTGCAAGTACCTTATTTATGCAATTTCATCCACGAGCTCAGGGACAAGAGGAGTGTGATCATATCATCTTGCATGAGGGATATAATGGCAGCTTGAGACATTAAAAGTTACCATGTCGAGACACTGTGATATTATATGGTATACGCTGACAATACGGTCCTTCAAAATCTCTTACGCATGGGATAAATGGTCGATTAATGAATTGTTGACCATGTGATGCGAAGGGAAGGTTAATGATGGAAGAGAGTGACAGAGGTTAACTTGACCACCTTTGGAAAGAAAAAGGATCGGTAAAGAAAGGGAAAGATTCACATTCAATTGGCGTAAAGAAGAGTCAAAGTGTTTTTCTTGTAGAAGAAGGGACACATGAAGAGCTTGCTCGAGGTAAAGATATGGCTTGATAAAGAAAGGTACTCAATTTTCCTTTGTATGTTATGAATCTAATATGGTTAATGTTAATCATAACATGGTGGATTGATTAAGTTTCTACAATCCATGTTTCAAATACCTTCGGGGTATGCAAAACCTAAGGAGGCCAATGAGAAGTGAACAATGCATCTATTCCGGTAGCCAGATGAGTTCACGTGTGGAAGCTATTGGCACTTGCAACCTTGTATTAAGCAGCGGTTTCATTTTAGAATTGGAAAAGACATTTTATGTTCCAAGTTTCTCTAGGAATTTAATTTCAATTTCAAGACTTGTACCTTTAGGGATTTTCCTTTAGCTTTTGGTCCCAGTTTCGGTTATCAAATAAATCTAAAGTTATTGGTTATGGTACATTAATACGATGGTCTTTTCCATATTCGATTACAAAATGATGTACCCATAATTCTAAATATTCTTTGCTGGATTAAAGATGTCGGTATGAATGAGGAATCCTCTATGTTATGTACCGGAGGTGGGACACATCCATTGAAAAGAATAAAGAAATTGTAGTTAATGATGGGGTACTTAATTGCTGGATTTGCGATTTCGAGACTTGTAGTGCATTGAGACAAGCAAACCAACAAGTCTAAAAAAGGGTGCAAAGAGGAGCCTGAGCCACAATAGAGATTATACATATTGACATTTGTTATGCGACATGGATGCAAATAGTCAAGTACTTTATCACCTTCATAGATGATTATTCCCACGATATATGTATCTCTACTTACTTCGTTCGAAGGATGGCTTTAGACGCCTTTAAAGTTTTAAAAATTTGAAGTAGAGAATCAATACGGAAAACATATTAAGATCGTGAGGATCGAGATAGAGTGGAAGTACTATGGTAAATACACGGAGGAGAATGGACAAGCTCTGGTGCATTCTGAAGTTTCTTGAAAATGGGATTGTTGCCCGATGCGCTGCTGGTTCTCGGTCGAATGGTGTGGCGAAAGAAGAAACCGAACTTTAATGGACATGGTAAGGAGTATGAGGGTATCTGAAACTACCTCGATTCTTGTGAATTTGAAACTCTAAAGGCAGTTTGTGTATATTAAATCGAGTTCTGACGAGAAATTTGTCTACAAGGGCGCCTTTTGGAGTCATTGAGGTTGGAAGCGAGTTTCTGCATTTTATATACGCGTTTGGGGAATTCTCGTCCCGAGTAAATTTATAACCATGAAAACTGAAGCCAAAGGACCATGGTGGTATTTCATTGGATATCTTTGAAAGGTCCAGGGGTATAGATTTTATTGTCCGTCTCACGGCGCTAAGTTGTGGAATCAAGAAATGCGAAATTTCTTGAGAATAAATATCGATGGGAGTGATCGAGTTTGAGACATTGTTTAAGAAGGATCATTATGAAGGGTGACCTCTGGTTAGTGATAGATTGATTGTCATTCCCACACCCCTCAAATTACAGCAGAATTGAGAATGACCATTTCTGAAATTCCACATATTGCTAATATTGATCACATTGGATCGAATTTGCAATAGAAAGTGGTGTTGAACAACCAATTGAGCAACAAGTTGATGACCAATTCCTCGAAAGAATGATGAAGCAACATTAAGAAGATCTGAGAGTTAGGAAATCGTGATTCTATTATATAGTGTATTTACAAGAATTGGACTATAACATTGGAGGCCCGAATGATCGAGAAACGTTTCACAAGCCATGAGTTCTAAAGTCTAACTCATGGTAGTATGCCACATGTGAAAGAAGAAATGAATTCTATATCTAGCAAAGTTGGGATCTAGTTAATTTTTGATGTTATAAGTAAATCGGATGTAAATGGAGTCTTTAAAAACAAAGAAAAGACTCATTGGGCAACATTGAGAGACATAAGGAAGCCAGACTCGTTGTAAGATTCAATCAAAGGAAGAATCATTACACGAGACCTTTTCTCCTGTATCTAAGAAAGATTCTTTTCGAATAATCATAATATTGATTGCCCATTTGACTTGATTTACATCAAATGGATAATGAAGCGACATTCCTTAATGGTAATCTAGAGGAAAGAGGGTTTACATGAAACAACACGAAGGATTCTCCTCTAGTGAAGGTGAGCATTTAGTTTGCAAGCTTAAGAAATCATATATGGATTAAAGAAGCAAACATCCAGCCAATGGTATTTGAAATTCCATAAGTCATTACTTCATTCGGTTTTGAAAATATCATGGATCAATGCTTGTATATATATCGGAAGGTCGGTGGGAGTAAGATTTGTTTCTTGTGTTATATGTGGATGATATTCTACTTATGACCAAATGATAAGGGTTATAAGGTGAAACAATTTCTCTCAAAGAACTTTGATATGAAGGATATGGGTGAGGCATCTTATGTCATTGGCATTTAAGATCCCATGGGAAAGATCTAAGAGCATTTTTTGGGTTTATCAAGAGACCTATATCAATAAAGTTTTAGAGAGATTTAACATGAAAAATTGTTCACCTAGTGTAGCACCCATTTTGAAGAATTGGCAATTCGATTTGAATCGTTTAAAAGTAATTCGGCGGGAACACATGAAAGACATTCCATATACTTCATTTGTTGGAAGCCTAATGTATGGTCTGATGCGTACGAGACGACGTGCATTCTTTGTTGGAGTATTAGGAAGATATCAGAGAATTCCAAGTCTCGACCACTGGAGTGCTGCCAAGAAGGTGATGAGATACCTTCAAGGAACAAAGGATTACATGCTTATGTATAGACGAACATATAGTTTGGAGGTGATTGGCTACTCCGATGCGGACTTTGCTGGCTATGTTGATTCTCGAAAATCAACGTCTGGTTATATTTTCAAGCTAGCTGATGGAGCTGTGTCTTGGAGAAGTGCGAAACAGACCTTGATTGCCACTTCCACTATGGAAGCTGAGTTCGTATCTTGTTTTGAGAGCCTTTCATGGTGTATGGTTAAAGAGTTTCATATCGGAAGCTTGGTGTGGTTCTATATCTAGGCCGTGAAGTTTGTCTTTGTGTGATCAACTCATTGTAGTGTTATGACTAGAGTGTAAGAGCGGAGTCCGAGTAAGCATATTAGGCTGTTAAATTACTTGCCGTTCTGGGAGCGTGTTAGAGAATGAAGTGGTCATTAGACACATTAGAGTTGATGATTGTTGATCCTTTAACTAAAGGCATGCCACTAAGTATTTTAAGGATCATGAAGTACAAATGGGACTTGGTTCCACGATGTAATTTTATTATGCATACATTCATTATTTTAAATAAAACTCTTATTCGAGTCTGATATTTCTTATACGGTTTAATACATTTGATTATTATTATTAATTTGAGAAATATCATTAAGTTTGGACCTTGAATAAACATATGGTTTATTCATTAAGTTTAAGGGTTTGTGTTGAGGAACTTGATATATTATAATACCATGGAAGAATCTTACTCTCACTATAAGAGGACCTACGCCATGATTTATATCTTGAGTTATCTGTGATAGGTAGGTAGATTATGGATCAAGTGGGAGAATGTTAGAGTGTGATCCATGAACATTTGAATTTTTAAATTTGAATCTCCCATAACACCTTTCCCAAGCCCTTACTGACTCTTCGAAGACTGTGATAGCACGGTCTCCATATAAGAAGAGACCTTGCCACATTTTGGGGTCCTAAGCCTGCTTAAAAATACAGGAGAAAATCACCATCAGGTGTCGAGAAGGGTTTAGAAGAACCAAAATTATTTCCAGTTTTCCAGTTTTCTCGATTACTTAACAATGGTAGAGGTATGAGTGCAGCATTTGCTTCCGCATATAATTTGATTGATTAGGATGTTCAATCATTTTTGTTTTACAAAGGGAAGATAAATAACTGAGCTAGCAGGTTGTTCATCTAGCCAGCTTGAGCAAGCTGAATCCTCAGGCCACAAGTTTCCAGCATAATGACCAGGATGATTACTAGAAAGCAACGGGCCTATTGGTAATATGTTGGGAAACAAATTCACAAGCAGATTGAGTCAGCTCATAAAACGAGAGTTGCAAAGAATCCACTTGGAAATCCATGGTTTTGATCACTTAGAGAGATCTATGGAAAATCGGTTCTGTACTCTTAGATGATTGGGCGCTCGAGCTTGATTTGTTGCTACTGAGAATTTGGGATTTCCTTTGGCCACACGGATGACTCATCATTAAAATCGAGGAGATCTGTGAACATTGAATTCATCAAATTATTTACAATTTAAATCTGACACTAAAATTAACAATTGAAGCCTTCATGCCATCAATACTATTTATGATTTTGGCTGAAATTAGCTTGGAATGTGAAGCGCCCAAACCCGAGGTTTCTGGTCTGAGAATAGCGGGAACCCAGGGATCAGATCTTCGTACACTCTATTGTACAGCCAGCCTCATTCAAATCCTTCAAATAATAGGGCATGACTATTATAATAGTTTACCTTTAACTTGACTAGATCTCTTAATGAGTACGTGGCTTTAGGCACAAACACCAGCACTCGATAGGCTGATACTTGTGCGGGCCTCGACACGGCCTCATCATGGAAGCTGACCCAGAGGCCTATCGTGTATTAAAACCATCAGGGAACTAACAAAGCAGTGGGAGTCTAAACCAGTGCGGGATCCCGAGTCCCCTAATTACGTGCTCCTCACATGTGAGAAGTTTGTTATGCATAAATATTAAAGTAAAATTACGAGCATGATGTTGTACGGATCTCCCGAGTATCAAATGGATCGTCTCAAAAACATAAATCCTTAATAAGAGAGAATTATTCCTTGATAAGGAAAGAAAGATTTTATCACCAAAATCACAAGATTATCTTCCTATAATCAAGGAGAAATTCGACTATAAAACAAAAAGACTCCTTATGAGGAAAGATATGCAATTCAAGCTGTGCGAACTCCACTTTCTCTTCTCCATCATTTCTTGACTCCCAATTATCGGAATGCGGCCAACCTGTTGTAGTTGGACCCCCTTTTTTTGTAGGTTTACATCGTGCCATTGATGCCCAGGAGGATAGACGATCAAGGTAACAACAATTAAGCGTTGGCCAGAGCGAACAAAAGTCTCATCAACGACTCATGAGAGCTTGGCTCGGCGACTCCCGGTAGCCCTTTGCCGCGATAAGATCGTGATTCCTTTCCACATCCCAGTTCGCCGATGCGGTTGTAATGTCACTCTTGGAGTAATCCGGTCGTTTGAAGATAATTCCTTCGGTGGCGTAAAGACATGGAAATAGGAGAAGCAGTAAAATGAGATGAAGGGAATTGGATCACGGCGAACATGCGCAGCGTGAAAACGATCATTTGCGAGCCCAAGTATAAACAAGGCGCGATCTTGGTGAAAGAGAGGTGCAAGATAGTGGTAAAGCAAGGCACCCAATCGCTCGCGATAAAGGAAAAGGCCCATCGGTCACGCGGTGTAGATACCACCCAGCGAGACGGCGAGTTGTCCTCGGGCGGCTCTTGAGCCTCTCAGTGTAGCGGGGCCAGGTCGCTAGAGGCATGCATGTCTCTTAGTCTAATTCGTATCTTTGAATTTATTTAAGCGTAGGAATAGGTCATTCACGGGAGTGGTTTTCTAGATGATCATGAGATTATTCTCGAAGAATGTCTTGGTTAAAAATAAAGCGCTAGGTTGTGGTTGGTTGATTGAGTGATTGACTAAGTTGACTATTTTAAAACGAGAGAAGGTGATTGATAGGGTTCTTAGGTTTCAACTCACTGCCGTCAGTAATTCCCACCTCTTATTCCTGATCTCATCTAGGAACCATTGATGAATGGTCTTGATGGAAGATTTTACATTAAGATCTTTTAGAGCGAAAAGCGATCGGCGATGTTAAACACTTGTTCAAGCGATTATCCAGTTTCTTGGCTTGCATTTGCGATCAAGCACAACGTGTAAGTTTCGTTCATGTTGTCGAAGATGCCTAAGCTGGGTTTTATAAGATCTTTCTACAAGGAGTGCTTGGCATTGTGTGCGATCCAGTTGGTCTGAGAGGTGAGGTTATTACCTTGATCGAGATGAGTTTCACCGTTAGAACCCCATCATGGGAGTTTAGAACTTCATTGGCGGAAGCGATTCATATTTGATAGAGAAACTACTCTTAAAAGAAACTTGAGAAAAATCCCACTTTAATTGCGAGATTTGAGAATCAAAAGCACAAAAAATCTGTAAGCTTAGAGTTGTATGAACTAGCAGAAAGATTACACGTAATTGAAATCGAATGCGAAAGAAAAGTTAAATGATTAACTCTACTCTATGAACCCTAGCAAAAATATCAGAAAAAAACTCTCTTTCTATGAAACCAAAACCCTAGAATCCAAAGCTGCCCCTTTCCACCTTGTCTTTGGCTTAAATACCCTTCTCCTTCATCATCTCGAAGTGGTGGACAAAAGACACGCGTACCCTTGCACCAAAGAGTTGAAATTACGCTCAAATCATAAAAATTACATGTTAGTAGGTTACCGGTAAGTGTGGTCACAGGGTACCCAACATGAAGGCTGATTTTCTACTTGGGTGCGGAATGCAGGTGAGAGTGAATGCAGGTGCCACTAGAAATTTATTGTTGATTTTCTACTTAGGGGTGGAATTGCGGTGAGAGTGATGCTAGGTACCACTTCCTGCGCAAGCGTTCCCTCACACGATGGGACTTCAGGGACTTCTCAACAGCAGCTGCCATAAACCACAATGATCTACATTCGCTCTCTAGACACGAACCCACATAAAAAAGTGTGCACGAACTCGAAGAGGAGCACGCACAGTAAAAGCATGAGAGCAGTCAAAGGCACCTATTCTTATACAAAATGTGAGCAAAATATGAGTTGATGGTACTAAAATTCGATATAAATGTTGCTCTTTTATGTATTCAACACACCCCCAACCTGCATCTTGCTAGACCCTAGCAAGGTTTGAACTAACACCTCACGATTGTGATTTCCAACAAAATACTAGGTGCGGTTAAGCTTGCAAAGTTTCCCGAAAGAGGCAAAAATTGAGCATGATACTTCAACGACAGAATATGCAATCGCGACTCAATTGAAACCACGAGTCTCAAGTAATGAACATACTAACAATTTGTTACAAAACGAATATTCATATAAGGTTAAGTAAGAGTTGAGAAAGAAGAACATATTAGAATCACCAAACTGAATTGAACTATATTATCAAGGCAAACAATTTAACATCACCAAGCAACTATTATGCATAAAATCAAGAGGCAACCCAACCTGACTAAAAATCAAAAGGAGTCTTTCGGGCTTGTAACGACCAAGGGCTACAAATAGGGCTTATATGAACAAAATGGGTGTTGGCATGACGTGGCTGAGGTCTCTACCCAATTGCCAACACCACCCTATTCTAACCCTCCATACTGCTACTCAACATCCTCCCCATCATCTATCAAAGAGAATGCATCCTCATCAACAAAGTCGTCGAGCTCATCAGAATCACCATCCAAGTTAGGAGGGGGATCATCTCCCACAGCAGGTTCTCCTCGGTAGATGTGACTCTCCAACCTGGAAAGCCTATGATCCAGTCGTTTCTGCTTCCCCAATATGCACTTGAACCAACCCTTGATCCTGCGCTCCATCCTTTTCAAAGGGGATGTACTCATCGATCCATGAGCTGATGATAAAGAAGCCCTGGTCATGAGAAGGAGCATGAGAAGGCTGAGAGGCTTTGGCAGACGCGGCTCGGCTCTTGCTAGCCTTGTTTGGCTCGTGATGGGCCCTAGCTTAGGAAGGATTCTCTTATCTCTAACCACTACCCCTTATCGCGGCTTCCTGAGATTTGTAACTAGAGTCGAGATGGGATATGCTTGTTTTTCGATTGAGGTTGAAAATCCCTCGTAACACACCATATAGCAAGGCATAATCAATGATCTTTCAGTCATCACCTCATATAGAAATGAATTTCTTCCTTGTAGCAATTTCTCTTTTCCCTTGATCCATCATATTATGAACTAATTTTGTTCATTAATGCATATTCGAACGAGCTTCCTGGAGCAGCTCCTTGCACATAAAACCTCCGTAGCGTAGGAGTGGTGCACATGGCATGTCGACAAATGACATCGAACTCTGTAATGGCTCGGAGAGGGTAAGGTTGATCATGGGGGCCAGGGCGGACATAATGCAATGAGTGAGCTATCGAGTCATGGCTGATCTTTAATTGTTTTCCCATAACAGTGGTGCCACAGCCGGGTATCGTGTTGATTTTCTCAGGTGGAATACAGATTACGGACTAGTCGGTAGATACTACCTTGTACTTCAACCTGAGCAAATTGCAAATTTTGCTCTGAATAACTCCACGATGGATGGGTGAACAAGAACGTATCAGCTTTCACACCAGCTCCTGCAGTAGAAAACCTCGCTTTACTTGATTAGTTGCCTTTTCAGTTACGAGATCGGAAAACTCGGCAAACATGGCTTCAATCTCTTCATCTTCGCTCTCCGATGCCTCCTCGCTCTCAGATGAGGAATCTTTTCATTTTCCCTTCCCTTTCTTTACGATCTGCGAGGTATCGACTTTCCGTTTTTTTACGGCTCGCTCCATAGAAGAGCTAGGAGCCTTGCCCTTTCCAGTGTTTTTAGATCTTGCCATAGATATGGCAAGAATAGCAAATATAGAAAACATGGCACAAATACACAAAATAATATCCCAAAAACCCATCTCCATAAGTATCGGGCTTGCCCCGTTCAGTTCAGTCATAAACTTCCTCCCCATACCATCAGCAGATGCCCTAATCCACCAAGAACAAAAGACCACCAATCCAAGCCACCCAAACAAATCCATGTAGACGCAATGAAATATCACAGAAAAGAGGCTCACAGAGAAATGAGGGGTGCTTACCACGTATGTGTGGCGAACTGAGAAGAATCCGGATCAGAACGATGAAAACATTGGCAGGGACATGTGATCTCGGGTTTGCTCGTGTGAGAGAGAAAAGTGGGTTAGGGTTTGTCTTATATAGGAGTGGGAGAGTAGGGGTATGAAAAGGGTTCCAATTGGGGAGAAAAAAAACCTAAATCAGCCCTTTTTTGCCCGACGGTACCGGTACCAAATGGCCACTGCCTCTTTTGCGATGGGTGAGTAAGAGTCTGTAGATAAAGTGTCTGCAAGTACCCTTGTCTCTTTATTTTTTTCTTTTTTTCTTTTTATATTTTTATTTATTATTATTATTATTATTTTTTATTTTGGACAGCAGTGCCAATATATATATATACCCTTTTCGAATGCCCTCTATCTCGGATTCCATATTTGCTCATTTATTTCCACCGCTCCTGCTTCATGACTTGACTTGTGTGTTTGAACTTGAAAATTGTACTACCTCTTGACACCTTCCACGCTCACCTTGGGGTCCCTTGTACTTCTCAAGATCCACGATTCCTAGGTTCGGCCGAATTGGCAACTCAAGGCTCAGATGGGTGCAAGGTAATTGAATGATTTCCGCAGATGTAACACAGAAATAATGGCCTCAAACATCTTCCAATTATGCATGGTGTTCCTCAGAGAATATGATGCATGTAGTTAACATGGAATGCTAAACAATGCACAGGCGGAAGTAATAGCAGGCACAACATGAGCTCGAGGCAGAAAGTCAATGGCTTGTGTAGTGAATTAAAGAAAGTGATACCAAGACTAGAACAAAATTGGAATGGTCGGGTCCCAAATATGAACAAAAAGTTTGTGTCTGCTTGTTATTGTGTCAGTGCATTGAGATTCACGAGATAAATATATAAAGTCATCTGTTTTTTTGCCATCACAATTCGAGTACTATACCCAGAATGTAGTCGAAAAATTTTGTCATCTGCCCCGAACATATAACATGCGTATAATTGGTTCCAACCGGTGTATGCCCACCCCGCTATAGAAGTAAGCATTGTCCTCCCGATGCACCTGAGGACACCACCCGGAAAGAAAAGCAGAGACGAGACGGGGGTTTTGTTTGTTTCTTTGTTGGTTTTTTGTTTTATTTTTATTTTTATTTTTTATTTATTTTTATTAGCAAGAAAAACAAACTAAAGAAAATAAAGCAGGAAAAGAAATGCAAGAAAGAAAAAGAAAACTATATACAATAAGGTAGGATAGAAATTACTTTGAAGGAACATTCTGGTAGAGTGGATCTACCAGTTCCTCACTACTCTCCTGACGGTCAAAGAGCTTGAGAAATGGCTTTAAGCGTTGGCCGTTGACTTTAAAGGATTTCCCAGTTTTCGGATTTTCAATCTCCACTGCACCATATGGGTAAACTACCTTGACAACGAGCAGAAGGCGGTCCACAGAGCGAAGTTTCTTGGAAACATGTGCAACAGAGAGTTGTATAGTAATACCTTTTGGTGAGGTTCAAAGGTCTTTCGAACAATGGTCTTGTCATGGAACAACTTGAGCCTCTCTTTTATGGTCGGGAGCTCATTATGATTCGTCTCAATTCATCGGCTCATCTCGGCGAGACGCTGTTTGCTGAGTCAAATCAAAATTAAGAGTTTTAATAGCCCAATATGCTCTGTGTTCCATTTCTACCGGCAGATGACAGGCCTTGCCATAAACAAGCTTATAAGGGGACATTCCAAGAATAGTTTTAAAAGCATTACGGTAAGCCCAAAGAGCATCGGTAAGTCAAAGCGACCAATCCTTGCGATTTGGAGCAATTGTTTTTTCCAAAATATGTTTGATCTCCCTATTAGCTAATTCGGCCTGACCATTGGTTTGTGGGTGGTATCTTAGTGGAAACTTGTGTGTGACTCGTGCTTTCAACAAATTCTCAAAGATTCGATTCTGAAAATGGAGCCCACCGTCGCTGTGATTGCCTGAGGCACTCAGCGAGAAAAAAAAAGTGTTCTTTTTATAAATTTCAAAACAACATTGTGGTCATTAGTTCTCGTTGGAATGGCCTCCACCCATAGACATATAGTCAGCGACCAACGGAGATGAGTGCCTAAAGGAGGAAAAGGCCCATAGAAGTCCTATACCCCAACAATCGAATTTGATGATTAAAATAGAGTGGAGGCATCATGTTCCTTCTTGTGACCCCTCCTAATTGTTGGCACCGAGCACAAGTTTTGCAAAATTCAAAGCAATCTTTAAAAAGCGTGGGCCAGTAAAAACCAGCTTGCAGGATTTTGTCCGCAGTTTTCCTTGCAGAGAAATGCCCTCCACAAGCTTCCGAATGGCAAAAGGTGAGCACCCCAATTTGATCTTCATTGGGTACACACCTTCTCATCAATTGGTCTGGACAATATTTAAACAAATATGGGTCATCAAAATAATATTTCTTAATGTCCGCCAAAAACTTCTTCTTTTGTTGAGAGGTCCATTGGGGTGGAATTTGACCAGTCACCAGATAATTCACTATAATCCCCTCCGCATACATGGGCGGTGAACAAGGGCAAAAGCTACTCATCGAAACTATACGCCTATGGGCGAGGCGGGTGAGAAATGGATTCCCGGGATGCTTGAGACAAGTGGTCGGCTACCATTCATTTCCTTTATCTTTAATAGTCGAGGTTAAATTCTTAGCATATTAGGATCCACTTAATCAACGAGGCTTAGTATCTGCAGCCCCGATAACAAGTATGATCTTTGCATGATCCGTGAAAATGATTCTGGAGACCACAATGTATGACTGGCGAACTTTCTAGAGTGACGACTGACTAAAAACTCTTTTTTAGTAGTTGTGTAGTTTACTGGCGGAATCTAGAGTTTCTTGGCATAGTAGATCACAAAGCCTTTTTTATCTTCCACTTTGTCCTAAAACAACCCACATGGCATAATCACTAGCATCACACATGATCTGAAAGGAGGTCCCAATTAGGAGATGCGCGCATGATGGAGAACATAACATAGTTTTGAGTTTATCAAAGGCGGCCTCGCAAGCTTTGTGACCCGCATGAGGAACGTCCTTGGCAAGCAAAATTGCATAAGGGACAGGGTGTAACGCTGAAATTTTTATGAATCTCTATAGAATCCGATGTCTTAAGAGCGAAACGATCTTATATCTAACACACTTAGGAGTAGGTAAGTTGGAGATCAACTCGACTTTAGCCTTATCCACACCGATTCCTTTTTCAATGCTGTGACCCGAAGACAATCCTTGTGTCACCATGAAGTAGCGTTTTTCCCAATTTAACAAGAGTTCTCTCTTGTATCTCTACAATACCTTACGTAGATTATAGGACATCCCTCATGAATCTCAGCGAGAAGTCATCCATGAAAATTTCAAATGAGTTCTATCATATGAAAATCCCATCATGCACATTTGGAAGGTTCCTTGTGCATTTTATAATCAAAAAGGGCATTTTCCTAAAGGTAAATGTGCGAAGGATAAGTGAATGTGGTTTTCTCTTGATCTTCTATTCATCTCATTTAGATTCTTGCCTAGTACATCGAGAAAGCTATCGAATTCATGCCCTGCAACTCTCTCTAACATTTGATGCGACAAAGGTAAAGGAAGTGATCTTTCCTAGTACCCGCATTGAGTTTCTATGAATACATGCACACGCTTCCAACCTGGTGACACGTGAGTGGGAATTAGCTCATTGTTTTCATTAGCTGCCACGGTGGCTCCAGTTTTCTTAGGGACCACACGAGTTGGGGTTGACCCGCGCTGTCGTAATGGGGTAAAATAACACACTTCCGTCAGAGTTTTAGAACCTCTTTCTATGACGCCACTTCTTTCATGATTGGGTTTGATCGTATTTGTGGTTTTTCTAGAGGGTTAACATCTCTTCCAAATGAATCACGTATTGTGGATCAAGGGCTAATTCCCTTAATATACTGCAATTGTCCATCCTATGTGGTTTTGTAGGTTCTCAATATCTCAAAAAACTTATTTTCTTGTTCGACTCTAAAGGAAGATATGATTACCGATTTCTTCTACCCTAAAGTATATTTGAGATGTGATGGTAAGGGTTTCAACTCTCAAGTTTAGGTGGTCTCTTTGAGGAGTAATACCACATCCTCGATTAGTGGCAATGGTTCAAATTTAGGTGCCCACCCATTTACTTCAATCACCTCATTGTGTTCAATTATACAATTACACAAAGCTCGACCTGGATGTCTCTGGCCTGTTCAGGCTACCAAAGCAAGACATGAGAAGGTCATGTGTTCAGGGACCGCCTGATCTTCTTGCACCATAGAATCTATCATATTTACCTCACAAACATCCTCCTCATCCCCCATTTCCTTGATAACATTAAAGATGTTCGAGTACAGATCTTCTATTGATAATGTCATTAGTCCTCCTACGTTATGTCAGCGTTCATGGTGGCTGAGAATGTCTTTGCAGTATCTGCCAAGGTGATTCACCAGTTCACCACGGGTTGAGTGTCAAGCACAACAAAATCCACGAGAAAGTAAAACTTGTCCACTTGCCAATACATCCTTATTCACTATACCTTGGTTTCTTCGCTCTAGGTCAGTAGCTAGAGGGTGATATTGGTTAGTTCTAATTTTCCTAACCACAGCTCGACATATCTTGAGTAAGGCAACAAGTCTTGCCCCAAATCACTAGAGCATGTCTAACTTTGAATTCCCTACTATGGAAATAGTGGAGCTTCACAGATCTTTGTATTTTAGGGAGTAAATTGTTTCGGATCAATGAGGTGGATTGCTCGATCATAAATGTCTTACTCCTTGTTGACTAGTTTTTCTTTGAGTGCACAAATCTTTGAAACTTGGCATATGGCGGAATGCAGCATGCGCATCTAATAAAGGAATGTTTCTTCACTGTTTGAACAATATCCTGACTAGAATGATTGTTCACTTTCTTTGGGGCTCGACCTATGAGGTATGAAGCATGAGGACATGGGAAGCCTTATCTTTCTGGTTCACCATCGAGAACATCTGCCTAGGAACATGAGGTTTGTCGACACCTCATCATCCCATTGGTTCATTTGTAAATACATATCGGTTCCCTTGGTTGAATGGTTTTGTAAATCACTTTCACTTTTACAGGAGTGGTGGCGACTAAATATCATTCAGTGCCATCGCTTGGACTGAAACTCCAACACTATTTTGACCTTAGAGTTTTGGATGGTTTGAGAAGGAAGAACCACTTTCTTTGTTGAAAATTTCCATGGAAGGTTAACTTAGTGATTTGGGATCTGACATCTTCAAAGCGGTTCGAAGTCGTGTTGGTGGATTGTTGGAGTGCAGATTATTTGTGTCTAATATCAACTCTTATGTGGAGGTTGATAAGGCTATGGGTTTGGGTTCCCTTGATTTGACGGATGGAAACCTTAACGTTTGAGTTCTGGAAATCTGAGGACTCATGATTCACGGAATGGAGGGGCTTGGTTTGAAAAGCCTTGGTTTGGGTAGTTGGGGCCTTAGTTGTTTGGCAGGATTGTGTGGGCCTCATTCATTTCAACTAAAGTTTGGGTGCTTACCCCACCACTGGATTACGTTTCGGGTATGGAGGAATTGAAAGGCTTCCTTTGGTAGTTAAGAGCATTAAGCTTGCTCTATTTGGATTGCTCCTTAGCAGGGAAGGTTAGGGCAGTTAATAGTTGAGTGGGTGGGGTCACCGAAAATGATGCATGGCTCCTCCATGCTAGATCCCATAGGCATTGAGGGTACTTGAGGCACACTAGTTATGTCATTCACCTTTTTCAATTCTATAGCTTCCAACTTCCTTGTTAAGTTAGCTATTTTTGCTTGCAAATCATCATTCTCTCTTAAATGATGGATTCCTCCTAGAGTTATCTTATACACTTTGCGATATCTAAAAATTTATGAGTCTAGATTGTTTCTCTTCTGATATAAAGGGGTGGATGCCTCCTGTAAGTTTTCTCATAAAATATCTGCACACATAATTGGATATGTTGTTTGATATGGATAGTCATAGTGAAAAATACAAATTTGGCAACATCAATGACTATGATGAGGTGTGGAGGAGGATATATATCGCTACATACCTGACAAAAGAGGTTTACTTGGGTTTTTAGGAAAAAGTTTTGAATATATATGGGCATTGTTTTATCTGGAGGAAGGCTTGTTAAGAATTCATTTACGCATATCTCCGGGTAAGAATTGAATTGAGTTACAATAAGTGAAATACCTTTGACGCAAACCATGCAAATTATAATGAGGGGCTGATCCAAGAGAGGAAATCCACTGCAACATCCTCAAATTCCTCTCATGAATGAGTAGGGTTTCGGGAATCGCACTTTGGTACAGGGAGCAGGGGGCTGGGGTTAATCATCTCCTACTACGAGAGGAACGTTAGCCTCTTCTGTAGGATAATACATGAATTTGTTGTGGTTCTTCATGGTTGCAGAATCTCTTGGAGAGTTCTTTCCACATTAAGTAAAGGGGCAGGGGGAGGCCGATATTGGTTTCACTAGAAATTAACATTTCCCCCTCTTACCGCCGGGGTTTCCGGTGGTGCCACACCATCTCCTTGTTGTGGAGGTTCATGGAGTCCTTGTGGGTCAACAGGTAACCCTTGGGCATTTGATTGAAAAAGTTTGCCGAATTTCGTGATGGTCCATTTGAGGTGTAAGATTCCTCTGAAAAACAATTGTCCGACTATGGACTCTTCGTAATTTCTTGAGGTATAATTTTACAAGCTCAAGGCCAAGCCTATGAGCCCAACCATGCACCAATCTTACTCCAATTAGACAGGTATCCACTTAGATTATTCACAAAAACAAATTAAAAATGTGTTGTAGAGAACTAAGATCGGATTTGCAATGCAATTGCAATTACTCTAGCCTTTTAGATCAAATCAGATTTTGCTCGCTACTCCCCGGCAACGACGCCAAAAATGCTTCGTCTAATTCGTATGCTGAATTTATTCCTGCCGTAGGAACCAAGGTCGCCAAGATTATACTACCGTGGAAGTCCATGTCATTTCACAGGGAAGAGGCTTCAGATGACTTTAAGGAGTATTCTCCTCCAAAGAATGTGCGGTTAAAAATAAAAACTCGGGCGGGCTGCTGATCGAGGACTCAATGTTGACTATTTTAAAACAGAAAGGTGATTGATAGGGTTCTTAGGTTTCCACTCACTACCGATCAAGTAATTCCCACCTCTTATTCAATCTCATCTAGGAACCATTGATGAATGGTCTTCAATGAAGATTTTGTATTAAAAGATCTTGAATCAAAACGATCGAAAGTGGATGTTAAATTACTTATTCAAACGATCACGCCAAACTTTTTTTTAGCTGGTATTTGTATCAATCACAACGTACCGAGGATTTCTCGGCTCACACGTTGTCAAGAAGATGCCCAACTGCCTTATAAGATCTTTCTGTGCGTTAGCATCACATCGATCCCGTTGAGGTACAAAAGAGGAATCGAGTGGTTGCCACTTTGATCGAGATGTTTCCACCATTAGAACCCCATCACAGGAGTTTAGAACTTCATTGAAACTAAGTTTATCTAGTATTTGATAAGAAACTACTTCCATAAAAGAAACTTGAGAAAATCCTAATTTTAATTGCAAGATTTGAGAATCAAAAGTAATAAAATATTGTAAGAGAAAACCAGTTGTATGAACTAACCGAAAGATTACAATGCACTGAAATCCAGAATTCAAGAAAGCTGGTAGTTTACTCTACTTTATGAACCCTAGCAAAAATATCAGAAAACAATTTCTTTCTATGAAACCAAAACCCCAGAACTAAAGTCGCCCTTCCACCTTTGTCTTTGGCTAGCACCTTCCTTCACTATCCTTGAAGTGGTGGACAAAAGACACACGTATCTCTCGCACCTCAAAGTGTTGAATTTCGCCAACCTGCCAGGGTGTAATACATATTGGTACCCGGTACCTGGGTATGGCACGGTACCAATAGGCTAATGGTTGATTTTTTGCTTAGGGTACGCAGATCGCGAGAGCGGCAATTCGGCAGATTCACTGGTGCCACTGTTGATTTTCGCTAGGGTACGGCAGACTATGAGAGTGGTACCCACGCTCTACAAATGTTCCCTCACACAGTAAGACTTCTCGGGACTTCTCAACAGCAGCTTCCATCAACCACAATGATCTACATTCGCTCTTTGGATATGAACCCCTATAAAAAGTGTGCACGGAACTCGAAGAACCTGCACAAGTACAAAAACACGAGAACGATCAAAGGGACCTATTCTTATAGCAAAACAGAGAGCAAAATATGAGCTGAAGGTACTAAACCGATATAAAATGTTGCTCTTTATGTGTTCACCCTGATCAATGATAATGGAACATTCCATTAGCAAGAAGAGAAACAAAGCCGAGGGGCGTAACTTTCAATAAACAAAGTGGTTGGGAATGCGTCCGTTGCTACCTACGTGCGTAATGCTCCCATGCCGCCCATGCCGCCAATATACCCCGTCTTTGGTACATGACCTACGCTCTATATACCGCCTACGTCAACGATTTGGAGTCTCGACGACATGCTCTCCTCGCCTCCAGGGCGACACATTCTCGACACGAGGCACTGCGGCTTACCTGGTTAACAACTTTTACGGTGTTGACAGTTTCATTGACCCTTACGATCACATGCTCCATTACAATCAGGAGATGACTTTGAATGCCGACAATGACCTTGTAACACCCCAAAAATACCCTGGAATTTTTATAATAATTCTATTATATATTCCGGGTATAAATAGAACCAAACTTGGGTTTTTCCGGGAATTTGTTAAATGTTATATGATTGTATGACTAACGTCAATTGCAAATGATATATGATTGAATGTGATATACTAAGTGATTAAATGATTGAACCCGGGAATAACCTAAGTGTAAAAAGGGAAAAAATGAAAATTTGTAAAATGAGCACCTAAGGGTCAATTGTAAATAAGTTTATATGTCTAAGTGTAAATATGGGGATTGAAGTGCAAATAGAAATAAGTATGGGCTATATAGCCATTTGGGAGAACTTAACCTAAAATGGTTTTATGCCAAACATGGCCTTAAGAGAATAAGTGACTTAAGAAACCATATTTGAATTTTGAAAGGCACATTGTGCCAAAAACGTTTTTGAGAGCAAGTGTGGGAGAAAATCTAGGGCTTTGCAAGAAGAAGTGATTTTAGTGGGATTGTTTTCCATTTCTTTCTTCAAAGAGATCAAGCAACCTACAAGAGAAGATTTGAAGAGATTGAAGGTAAGAAATCAAACCCTAGCTTTCCTCTTTGTGATTTTTGATTTAGTAAGTTCTAATCTAAAAGGGGTTTTTATTGGTTCTGAACCCACTTTAGAGTTGTTTAAGTTGGATTCCATGGTGGGTTATGACATGCTATGAGCTAGAGGAGTAATTTTGAGTTTTAGGGTGAGAAATGGCAAAATCTGCCATTTCTGGTGAACTCAGAATTGCACTCTCACCGGTACTAAAAGGGGTACTAGATCTATCGACAAAGTGGTACTGCACCAAAAGTTGTGGTACCTAAGATCCATCCACCATTAAAGGATCGGTACCGCATCGACCAAAGTGGTACTGCACCGATAAGCTCCAGCAGCCCCTGATGGTGCCCTGCATTGCTAAGTCCATATTCAGACACCGATGGGAAGTGATATGAACCCAATAGATGAATAAAGGTCTAAGAATGAAACTAAGTGAAAATGATTCAGACTCACAGCGCCATTACAAAATTCCTGCAGTGTGAATGAAAATAGTTTACAATGTGGACAAGATTTACTATGGCATGAGATCACCTAACCTAGAACTAAGATTGGAAGCGTAAGGCAAAAAGAAAGATAGATTGGTTTGTCTTATCTTCTCCTATTCTCGCTTTCAAGATTTGAAAATGTTTGTTCTAAAATGTATGGAAACCATATTGATTTGTTTTAATTGATTTGAGGTACCTGATTGTGAAATGTTTGCATATGAAAATTGCATGAGTATTGAAAATGAACTGTTTATACAAATGTACATATTATACTGTATTTTTCAATAAAGGATTTGAACGTCATTAATAGAATGTTAACCATTTAATTCGCATTAAGGATAGATTGGTATACCAATAAGGGTTAAATTAGCAGTACTACGAATAAACGTATTGATGTGTCATCACTCCGATCACCAAACAATGTGAGCAATATCGTAGTGTTCATGAATTGATTTTAATAACCAGTCGTAGCTCCAAGGACCGAATCGGTGTTATAAAAACAAATGCTTTTGAGATTCTGCCCAAATTTCGCTGACTTGCCGCATTCCGCTATCCTCGTATGTACTAAAACATAGGTTAAATTCAAGGGCGTAATCGAATTGACTTTTGAGATTGTTGACATATTGGAATTGAAAAGCATAATTGCAAATTGAAATGAAAAGAGTATCAGAAATGCATGATTTGGTTATAAATGATTTATTACATATGAAAGTTTATATTTGGAATGATCAATGAACCATAAATGATTGTATATGAAATAAGTGTATGTATTGTATTGACATTGATCATCCAAAAAGATTTGAAAATTTTGTTTAGTAAAATTGCATGATTTGACTTAAACTGAAACAGAAGAATGGAATTGTATAGAACCACTAAGCATGAAAATGCTTAGTGTGTAGTGTTATATCATAAGTGCCTCGATTGAACATGAATGTAAAGGCAAGATCATATGAGCGCTGAGTCATAGAGAAAGATTTGCGAGATGTTCATATATGCATTCACTCCATTTTTTTAACATTGATATTTTGTAAAAAACAATTTCAAACTAACATCTTTAATTTGTAAATCATTTTGAAAAGGATTGATATGCCTTTATAGTAACTGTATTTTTGTATAAATGTAATGTTAATGGGCCAACCCCTTTAAAAACGCCTGCATATTTGAAAGGAAGCTTTATGCTAACTCAAATTAATGCTTCCTGTTTTTGATAAACATTTGAGAAAGGATATAGTATCAGAGTATCCTGATCCAGTCTACCCACAATCGGGTCGGACCGGAAAAGGGGTTCCTGCAGATCTTCTTACTATGCAAAAAGCTTTCCCGCCAGTTTGTGGCGGCCCCACCAGCCTGGTTTCATAAGCTCCCACGAAGCCTCAATAAATACGCTTTAATGAACTATAGGGAGCTGCCTATCTCAGCAAAGACTTATGCTCAGCAGGTGATCGAAAAGGAATATTAGTTCCTTACAAACTATTTTGAAACATGAAGAAGAATCTATAATGGGATTCTACTATTATGTCTAAGTTTCGCCCAACAAATAGAATTTTATAGCATGGATGCATTCCTTTAGAACTTCAAAAGAAGCTTCGGGCCATCGACTCCCTTCTTCCACTCGCTATCTCTAGAACCCCCACCAATAATGAAGAGGCAAGGCGTGGGTCGCACAACAGCTCAAATTAGGAGGATAATATCCACAACCCAAAAGCTGCATCACAAACCAACACTCAGAAAGATGTCAGGTGAAGCGGGTTCAAGGCCCAAAGGAAGGCCGAGCGGAGACCGAAAGCGAATTTAAGATCTCAGCTCATAAAATGAGAGAGCCCTCACAATTCACCCCCTTGAATATCTCGTACAAAAGGTTGTTGCCCCTTATTCGCAACCTACTAGATTTCAAATGGCCTGCACCCATCCAGACGAATCCTTCTCAAAACAAATCATAAGTAAGGACATAATAGGACTATGGACACTAAACCACCAGCCGGGTCTTTAAAGTTCCTAGTATAAAAGTTGATCAAGTGAGAACACCTCAAAAGGTACTCTCGCAGTTAGAACAAGGTGGAGTCGCACAACCCATAGATAGAGTTACGTACCTAATTCGATGGCCCCGCTACCGAAAAACCCCGTGATTAGCCATATAAACTATATACTAGGTGGCCCGACTGATGACCAGTATCAATCAAAACGTCAGCATAAGAAACTCGTCAGGGCGACTACGGTTAAGGCCAAGGTGAATGCCATCCACACAGAAAGCTATAATGGGGAAGCTTAGCCGATGGATGACCCCATATTCTTTCCTTCGGTTAATTCAATGTAATAGGCTCGCTTATGATGCCCCGTACTCACCCCTCTCAGATAATGGTTTTGATGTGCATGTGGTGCCGGGTGGACGAGGTAGTGTAGCAGATGGTCAGAATCTCCAACTCATACGTATGAAGCTTTCCGACATTCTAAATTCAGTCGCGAATCCTCTTAGGTTTCAACTGAGCAACCATCGTGGACGCCAGAGATGTCACACTTCTTGTAAAAGATGAGCCAGTCACTCAATGGTTTTGTTCTCAGTCATTGAGGACTTAGGGCCTTATAGTGCCATAGTGAGCCGGACTTGGCTGCACTCTATGAAGGTTGTGCCTTCAACGAACAACCAAATGGTAAGCTATCCGAATAAACGTCATGTGTCGACCTTTAAGCAACTAGCCGTTGTACGGAAGCCGCCATCAATTGTCCATGTAGGAAAGATAGGAGTGTGATTCGAACAACCTCCTCGACGATTAGGACCCAAGTATTAGTGCAACTAATGCGATGCCGCTAAGATTAGGCGGAAGAAAAGGACCGCCAAATATGATCCACTAGAAGAAGTGGAGCTGACACTGCAGAAGTTCACTCCATTTTACCTCTCCCAAGCCTCTGGCGAACAAAGAGAGCAAAGCATGACCACGCCAGTCAGGTAACATAGATGTATTCTCCTCGGAGACACTGATATGGTTGGGATAAATTTGATGGTGGCTTCAATAAACCTAATGTCCTCCCCACCGCTGCCAATAAGGCAAAAAGGTTATTCCATCCTGGACGACATCAGGATGAGGTCCAGACGCAGCAGACAATCTCCTAGCAGCAGGTTTTATAAGGGAGGTAAAGTACCCCGAATGGTTGGCCAATGTGGTGGTGGTACCGAAAAAGTGTGGTAAGTGGCGTGTATGTGTAGACTACACTAACCTCAATGAAGCATGTCCCAAGGATAGCTTCCCCTTGCCGCTTATAGATCAAATTGTGGATACAGTTTGGTTACGATATTTTTGTCATTTTAATTTTCTCTGTCACCATCGACATTTATGCATCTCGCTCGACATATAGAAAACAATTTTCATTACAGCCTGGTTACTTGATTATATCGCTACAAAGTAATCGCTTTTGTTTAAAAATTCAGCATGAAAATTTATCAACGGATGGTGACCAAGATATTCGACCACCGATGTAACCATGGAGGTTTATATCAATGATATGCTCATCAAATCTAAAAGAATCGCCCGATCACACAAGGTATCTACAAGAAACCTCTGAGCTATTATAAGACACAACATGCAAACAACCTTTGAAGTGCGTTGTTCGGTGTCACCAAGTAAATTCATATGGTTTACGTGCACGTGAGAGGGGGATAGAAGCTAATCCCATCCAAATTTCAAGGACAATGGACTCGTAATTCCCGCCTCTAAAAAGGTACAACAACCTAATAGCCGACAGGCCCTTAAGCACCTGATATCCTGCCACGTAGATTATTTAGTCGTTTCTTGCTACCTTAGCGGAGCTTTCAGCAGTTTTACTGAATCCAAGAATGCGAATTGTGCACTTACACAATCAAACAATATCTCACCGAACTGAATACAGCAGCTTGATATTTCATCTTCATTTCTGGCAGCCTCTGAAATCTCGGAGAGTGCAACATTGTTCAAAGAAGATGAAAATCGAAAATGGTGACTCATTCTTTCTCGTGAAGCGTCCTCCTCGAGGCGTAAACCCATGTACTGCCTTGCTAGTGCTACACTGCCTCTCCGGGTAGTTGCTAAAAACTGGTCCCGCATGAAGATGGCTCCGATGGCAAACCAGTAAAATGTAACATGTAGCGGTGTCCTTCAGATGACTCCAATAGTCTCGTTGCCTGGAGCTTCAGGAGAACTCCGCTGATGAACAAAGCCGAAGCCCACAAGATCCAGGTCCAGGTAGCTCGATTCTCCATCGTGAATAGTTAGCTATATAAAGAAAATCCCTGGATGAGGTCCTTTCTACCTTATGCCTCACTCACCAGCAGGGACAATATGTATTGGTAGAACTCCATGATGTGGTATGCAGAAATCATCCAAGCGCTGGGATGTCGGGCCGCCCATGAAATCCATAATCTAAGGCTACTATCGCCAACCATGCGCACGTAGGCGCTGTTTATGTCGTGAAGTGTGGATCACTGTTCCAGAGGCCCCCGCTTCAGCGTACCGCCCATGACCTAACGACCATAACGAGCCCCTAGCCCTTCGCTTAGTGGGGAATGGACATCATAGGACCACTACCTACCGCCCCGGCTTAGAAAAAGCTATTACTGGTTACCACCGACTATTTTAGAAAATGGATAGGAGTCGAAGCCTTCGCATCTATAAAAGATAAAGAGGTCGTTCAATTTGTATGGAAGAACATTGTGTGCAAGTTCGGAATACCCAATCGATTGTAACCAATAATGGGCCACAGTTCGATAGCCAGGTATACAGGAATTTTTGCAGTGAATTGAAAATAAAAAATTTGTACTCGACCCCATGGTACCCACATAGCAACGGCCAGGTAGAAGCATCTAATAAGACTCTTCTATCAACTATGAAAAAACGCCTACATTTAGCTAAAGGAAAGTGGGTGGATAAACTACTAGGGTTTTTATGGGCTTACAGAACAACTAGCCGGAAGCCAACTGGGGTATCAATGTTCACTCTCACATATGGGATGGAAGTCATCATCCCCACAAAAATCAAGATGCCCACCATACAAACAGAAATTCCTTAGAAATCAAATGTCGTGGCTTTCAAAAGAGGCTGGGTACGACCGGACACGATCGACGAACTCCGCGAAGCGGAAGTTAAAGGAGGAAGGCCATACCAACAAAGACTAGAAACTGCACACCTACATGTAAAGCCGCTATAATCTCGAGAATTAGTCTTAAGAAGGCCTTGGAAAACAATTGACCAACCCAACAGACGAGAAGTTCCACTCTCTAATTGGAAGGGCCACATACTGTAGTTCGAAATAGGGACACCGTGTCTTATGCGCTTAGTAGCCAAACTAGATCAAGTATGCCCAGGATGTGGAACACCATGCACCTTAAGAAGTATTATCAATAGTGTTTTCTTTGAGGATACGATCATCAATAAAAATTATCTTTTAGACATTTCCTCTGAAAGCCTATAATTGCTTCTCTTCAAAAGCCCAGATATGGTTATTGTCCTACTAGCATTTTTAAAAGTCCAGACATGGTTGTTGTCCTACTGGCATTAAACAAAAAAAAAAAAAAAAACAAAGTTCAGACATGGTTGTCGTCCTGCTAGTACTTTTAAAATAAAAAGTCTAGACATGGTTGTTGTCCTACTGGGATTTTTTATCAAACATGACTCATGTCCTGCTGACACTCACAAAAGTCCATATATGGCTGATATCTTGCTGGCACTCACAAAAGTCCATATATGGTTGATATCCTGCTGGTACTCACAAAAGACCAGATTGTAGCTCTACATTCCGGTACTTTCAAAAAGACTGGGATGGCTCTTAGCTCATCGGCACTTATCAAAGTCCGAGAGTGTTCCTAAATTTCTATTGGCACTTTCAATGTCCAAAAGGAGGCTTCGTCATCGACACTTCTCAAACGACCATACTTGTGGCTTTAAGCCTTCTCGCACTTTTAAAAGGCCAGACTTGTGGCTTCAAACCCGATGGCCCTTTCTTAAGGCCAAACTTGTGGCTCACATGTCAATTTTCTACGCTGGGATTTTGTGGCCTTAAGTCTAAGGGCACTTTCAAAAGACCGAACTTGTGGCTCTAAGCCCACTAGCTCTTTCAAAAGCCCAGACTTGTCGATCTAAGCTTGTTAGCACTTTCAAAAGTCCAGCCTGTGGTTTTAGCAACATGCCGTGTTTAAACACATCAATGGCCTCACCCTCAGATCTAGGCGTTGCAAAAAATGGTGCTCTTTACTACAGCCCATGTGAAAACCCTCACTATGATGCACCTCGGGAACCGTTGCTTTAATGGCTACTGGGACCGGGGGGCACATAGGGTTTGCAAAGAGTCTTGGAGGAAGTGGTGAAGCCAGCACCAACTCGTCGACTTTAATTGCGGGCACATCCACGTGGCAACCAAAGAACGGTTGGACATATCATCCTCTCTTCCCTCAGCCGTCTCACTAGAGATTGGGTCCACCTAATCCACGAAGCCTTCTAGTCCCGCGCCGGTAGCCTCAAAGGTGATTGATCAGGCTGGATGAAGCTAACCAAGGCCTCTTCACGATCTCATTGAGGTTTCGCTTTAATCGCTAGAAGAGCTACCCAGATTGTTCAAAAGAGCAACAAAAAACAAAATGTCGTTCACCCCGACGACCCTCCTGCAATGTGATCGGATGACTGGGTTATGTGGGGCAAACGCAGGCTAGAGCTCCACCCTACAAGCCTTCACCGACAAGAGGAGCTCGAGCCCCTCTTAGTGATCTCGAGCAAACCACCAATGCGTTGAGAAAAACAAAGGTTCCTGTCTTCGTTTGTATCCAAACACATCTAATGCACACATTAACTCTCCTCCCAAATTCCTTCCTAATTTTCTCCACTGAGGTTTGAAGAACTATATTTCCGACCGAAAAGCACCAACCTTTAGTCAAAAAAATGCAAGTACTTGTCAATATCGTGGCCTTTAGGCTCAGACCACTACCTCTGTAATGAAGCCCATCAAGCATTTAGGCTCCACTGCTCAGCTCCGCATCATGAAAAACGACCCAAGGAGGCCTCATCAGATTAAAAACAAGAGAACTAACTAGACGGTAGAGTCTCAAACCCCCGTTTGGGATCCCGGAGTCCCTCCCATGTCCCACATCCGCTCATGTTTTTTGAAGCTTGTTGGCATAAATATATTATGTACCACGCAGAAGAGGTTTATCCACGAATGTCCTAGTATCGAATCTCATATAGTCTCAAAAAACACAAATCCTTAATATGAGAGTTAGTCCTGATAAGGAAAGAGAGATTTTATCACCAAAATTACGAGATTATCTTCCCTATAATCAAGGAGAATTTCACGCATAAAATGGGAAGACTCCCATTTGCAAAGATATGCAACCCAACTCCAATTAACTCCCTTCTTTCTCTTCTCCATCCTTTTGCTGACTTAATCATCCGAGAGGCGGCCGGCACACCTTCGCCCTCGACCCCTCCCCTTTTTGAGGTTTATACGCCGTCGCTGATGCCCCGCAGGTAAGACTTAATCATGAACAACATTGATCATCCCTTGTAGATCCCGGTAATTCACTGGATAATAAGTTTGGCCATAATCTCGACCTCGAACTTGGCTCTTGCAAGAAGGTTGGCTGGGTGAGTTTAGCATGTACGGTCTGAGTTAACAGCGCGACCTAATCCCATGATCGAATCCGATGCAAACTTCATAAGAGGAGCAACATTTTCAGATCGGGAATGGTATTATCGCGCATTAGGTTGAGCTGTTTTGTCCATGTAGCTTCCACCCCCTTTTCTTTGCTCAATCCAAGCTAATTTCTATTTATTAGTCTAAGCTCTCCTTCTACTTTGATTTACACTATCGTAGAAGTCACATGTGTTCAAAAAGTGAAGTAAATTCATTTTTTATGCTTTATCCATTCATACATATTGATTTGTGACTGACCTGGTTTTTAGTTTGCGTCCCACCCGCGCCCGAGATATCACTCTTTTGAGGAAAAAGTTGAGAAAAAAATAGTGGATTTGTCAGGGTAGCAAAAGCTCGTCTCACGGTATGTGGACCTTTCTCCCGCCTCGAGTATTTTTGTCAAATTAGGATATTAGGGTTTATTCTCTATTCCTTCATACTGTGATTTTCTAGATTCATAGTGAAGCCCTCGCTTGTGGTTTTTTTTTTTTTTTTTTCATGCAAGGGTTTCCATATAACCGTGTTTATTTTTAAGTTTTGTATTTCATTATTGTGTCATTATTTTCAACAAGTGGTATCAGAGCCATTAAGGCTTTTTTTTGATCTCATCAATGGAAACCATGAAATACGAAATTCCCTGGCTGATCGCGCATACCATTTTTTTGTTGTATAGTTAAGATGCGCACTTCATGGCAGATGGATCATGATTGCTGCGGATCGAAAAGATGCCATCATCATGGATATAAGAGAGAAACTGCGCAAGATCGTGGAAGCCCTATCTCAGATTCATTTCCACTTATCAAACAAATTCCGTAAGACATTCTAAAGGAGAAGATCACAATGTAAGTTATGGCTGGTAGTTGGAAGAGTCAAAATGACGAAGTCTTACCAGTAAAGTCAGACTCAAGGCCATCTCAGATTCACATAGTATGGTAGAAGGCACATATTTAGAAGAGCATCTTATGACCTTAAATAAATTGTTGTGAATTTGGAAACTTTGGAGGTTAAATATGAATATGAATAAAGTACTTTAGGGTTAATTTTGTTATGTTCACTTCCCGATTCATATGCGACTTTCAAAGATACAATTTTATATAGTCGTGATACCCTAACCCTTCTAAAATGAAGTCTTACAGCTCGTTTTCTAAGGAGAAAATAAAGGCAATTTAATTGTAGAGCCTGCCCAAGATATTTATTTGTTCGTGAAAACTGAAGATAGAATTCAAGAATAGAGGAAAAGGTAAAAACCCAGGAATTCTAATAAAATTTTCAATTACTACAAGAAAAAAGGGTAACATCAAGAAGGAGTGTTTCAAGTTGCAAAATAAGGAGAAGAAATTCAAGAATAAAAAATGAGCGAAATCTAGTGAGGCCAGTGTTGTGGAATCATATTAGATTGGATGTATGAACTTCTATGTCGATGTTGACTGAGAGCCGTGAATTCAGATTTGTGATTATGGTTCTACATTTCACATGACTCATAATCAGGACTGGTTCTCTAAATATGAGCCTATGCATAAGGTGCGGTTTTGATGGGTAACAATGCATCTTGTAAGATAGTAGGTATCAGGGATGTCATGATATGATGTTTGATGAGGAAGTTCAAGATTCTTGGTGACTTAGAGATGTCTCCTGACTGAAGAGGAATTTGATATCTCTAAGTACTCTTGACGCAAAAGGGTACAAGTACACTAGCAAAGTTGGAGTCCTAAAGATTAGTAAAGGAGCCGTAGTTGTGATGAAGGGTCATTAAAAGATCGCCATGTTATATGTTATGCGGGGTTCTACTGTTATAGGAGATGCTATTGTTGCATTTGGTTCATTATCAAAGGATGATATTATGAAGTTTCGTCACACATGGGCAAAAACGATATGGCATAGTTGAGAAGAAGAGGACTTATAGATGGACAGAAAAAATTAAGTGAGCCATGCGCTTTTTGAGCATTGTGTTTGAAACAAAAGGAGTTAGATTTCTTGTGGGCATTCTAATAAAGGGGTCGTTGATTATCATATCTTCACTCATCAGACTCAGAAAAGTATCTTCTATGGTAGGTACTACTTATATGTTGATGATCATTGATGATTTCTCATGCAAGGTATGCGTATTCTTCTTGAAACAGAAAAGTGATGTGTTTTCAACATTCAAGGATTCGTTGACAACAGATCGAAGACAATTATGGAGGCAAAGTGGCGTCTTCGCATTTGATAATGGGTTAAAGTTTTGTTCTCATGTGAGTTTAACACTATGTGCAAGAAAGAGTAATTTGTTAGACATCGTATAGTCATTACATACCTATAGTAGAATGTGTGTAGTGGAGTGTGCTAGAATAGGACTTGAGGGAGAAGGTAAGATGCATGCTTTCTAATGCTCAATTGCTAAAGTCTTTAGGCGTAATGAACTACCCAGACAAGTTATTTGGATCAATCGTTTCCTCAATTGCTATAGAAGAAGACTCAAGAGGTATGATTCAGTAGTCCCCGCTTACTTATTAGATTTTGAAATTTTTTAGATGCCTTGCATATGCCCATGCTGATGGCCGGGAAGTCAGAACCTAGATCCTGAAGTGTATATTTCGTTATAAATCTGGTGAAAGTGCCGGCAACAGGTGTCTAGAAAACCAAGAAATTGGTAATTAGCAAAGATATGATTTTTTATGACTCACATTTAGCTGAAGGTTCTAAAGACTCTAGTGTTGAGACTTCGTGTGGTTTCATAAACAAAGTTGAGTTTGAGACTAGTTTGGTTCCTAATTTAGATGAGTAGAGTGTTCCTATAGCTTCAATTCCAGTGGAACATTATTCTATTGCTAGAGATAGAGAGATGAGGACTATTAAGCCACCATAGAAATGTGATGAAGCTTATGCCTTGAGTGTAGCAAATAATATTGAGTCCAGTAAAGAGCCACCTCGTTATGACGAGGAAGTAAGTTTGATTCATATGATGATTCTTATGCAAAAGATATGGATGTCTTCTATGTAAATGGAATGGGACATGGTAAGGCTACCTAAAAAGAAGAAATCCATTTGCTACAAATGGATGTTCAAGAAGAAAGAAGGCACACCAAGTGTTGAGAATGCAAGGTATAAGGCAAGACTAGGTTGCTGTCATATCTGAAATTACAAGTGTTAAATTCTAAGATATATTTTCTGTGTTGAAGCATAGCTCAATCTTTAGCTTTGCTTGGGATTGTATTTTCATGATTATGAGCTTTATGCTTATGAAGACTGTAAGATTTATATGGGAGCTTGAGTGAGACATCTATATGCAAGAATGAAGGTTTCATAGTTTCAGGTAAGGAGGATTGTGTTTTCCTACTTATGCCCTTATGGTTTAGAACGCCTCTTATGATTAATGGTGAGAAGAGGATTTCCTGAACTGTCCATGATCTCACATTTGGGGAAAAGGAGTAGCTTTGATAGTTGTGTCTACTTCAAATGATGCAATGATGAGTCATTTATGTATCTGCTCTTATATGTTAATGACATGCTACTAGCAGCTACGAGTAAAGAGGAGAAAAGAACTTTATAAGCGCAACTTAATAATGAGTTTGAGATGAAAGATCTGGGAGTAGCCAAGAAGATACTGGGATGTAGATTGAGGAGGCAGGAGTGGTATGAAGATTATCTTTATGGTATGATAGAGCTGAAAAGGTGCTTCGCAGGTTCAACATGCAGAATGCGAAGCCTGTTACTACTCAACTTGTAGCTCATTTCAGACTTTCATCTGCTCTATGTCCATAGTCAGATGAGGAGCTTGACTACATGTCTAGAGTACCATATTCTAGTGCTATGGGTTCTTTAATGTATGCCATGGTGTGTTCAAGGTCTCAGATTTGGACTATGCAAACAAGGTAATCAAGAAGTACACGGAAAAACCCAGGCGGAACATCAGAGGTATTGGTGATCGCTGATACTTCATGGGATCCAAAGAATGTTTGTTTTCAGTTTGGTAGGACTAGAGATGGAGTTGCAAATGCTGATTATGATTATGTTGAGATCTTGATAAGAGAGATCTCATGATAATGTGTTCACTGCTTGTGTCATATTAATATGTTACTAAATTCATGGCAATAGCTTTATCAACAACCAGGAGGCGCAGTACATGGCAAATACAAAAGCTTAAAGTAGGCCCTTGATTGAAGGATTTGTTTGAACAAGGATCATTATAGATTAGGCCATTGCACGGTGATAGCTAGAGTGCTGAGTATTTTCACCAAAGGTCGCATGTTTCATGGAGAGATCAATATCGATGTGAGTTATCATTTTGCGGCATGATATTATTGCTCGTGGTGACATTGTTGTGAGTAAAGTTGAAACCCAAGATAACTCATGATTCTTCACTCAAGCCCGCCGGGAGAATCCAACTAAAACGACAACATGTTCCTTAAAAACGAGGGAACACAGGTAACCGCTGAAATCAATTAATCTGATTCCCAATCCGGTTGATCTGTTTGAATATGTTTCTCACTTTTTAAAACATTCCTCACAGAGTAAGGAACCAACAAAAACAAACAGTGGCACTCCTACTTCGAAGGAGGAGAACTCGAATTAAACACAAAAATTTTAACTGCTGGTTCTTAAAATATAACCCAAGAACTGCTTAATTCGGTCTCAACCTATCAATATGGTCAAGAACAATTATAAAAATTTTTCAGAACATTCCTCACAGAGAGGAACGAAAGCAAACGTTGTACAATCTGACCAATGTGAGCAGAACTAACCCAACAATGCCTCTATGCCCTAAAACGAAATAGCAAACATCAAAGGCAAAGACAAGCTTGTTAAACGGGAGATGGGATGTGGTTGTTTATACGTAGGATTCACGACTAGCTCCATTTTTCTTCTTCTTTCTTCCAAAACCAGGTATCCACTCTTTTCAAATCTTTAGGAAATCCCTTCAAATGAGGGTGAGAGACTCAATTCTCCCATCAAGAGAATCTCTCTATTCTTTTTTTTCTTTTCTTTTCCTTTCTTTTCCTTCTATTTTTTCTCTCCTTTTATCTCACTCACGTATTTTGCTTGTATTTCCTTCATAAACACTGATCTCACCCATTTTAAAAATCCTTTCGTGGGGCCCAGAACGCCCAACCTCAGCCTTGGACTTCCCCCAAATCCATAAACACTCTTGGTCGACGAGGTCAAAAGTCAGCCACATTAACTTCCATTTGCTTAACCACCAATATCCAAGTGGACCTGAAGGTGGCTTGAAAGAACCCATACATGGTGGTAAAAACCAGACCTCAACCCATACCTTAGGAATTGATTTGGGGCTTATGTCTAACTATAGATTTAGGTCCCAAATCACTAAAATTGGTGCTCCATACAAGTCAAAAGAATGATATAATAACTGGCTCAAATCACAATCCAAGAGAAAATTTTAAAATTCTTGGCAGTATTCTGAAGAATAAGGAGTCCAACAAAAAAAAAAAGAATGCTACTTTTATAGATGAGGGAGATGGCAACATCAAGCCCTGTATTTAATCTAAACTCAAGCTGACAATGAAACTTCAACTAAACTGTCATGGGCTGATCCGATTCCAAATCATTGGTCATCTTAGTTAGTAAAAATTTTTGCACCTTGTAAGATAATTCCTCAATGAGTAAGTGAATCCAAACAAAAATAACACGGTATGATTTCGAGTCCCATGATATGGAGATATGACTAAAATAAGCCTGCGTTCGAATTCAAACCCGTTCCTAAGAACCTAGCTAAACTAAAATTGGGGAGGGCTTCTACTTCCTTCTGAGTAGCACAATGTAATAACTAGGGCACAAGGATACACCAAATGAACCAGACTAGAATTATCGTGGAATCTCACAAACATATCGACACAAAGCTCTAAAACCTCATTAAAAGTCCTGCAAGGGGTCGAAATGTGACATATAAAAATCGGGTACATGTGGACAATCCATAGATAAAGTAAAGTGTTGAGGGGTAAAATTGAGGCCTACAACTTTTAAAGTTCCACTCTCTATATATATGGGGATGAACCTTCAAGTCTATGGTTACACTGATTCCTCTTCCATCACACAAAGCTTCTTTCCTCTATTATGATTTCCTCTCTTACCCATGTCTATAGGTCAGCGAAGGTGGTACAACTATTTGTCGCCAATGGATATTATGTGTTTGAAGAAGACATCTGTGTTGACCTATCAGGTGTCCTAGATGGGAAGCCTAATTTGTTTGAACATCCCTTCAAAGCTCTTGCTAGTCTTAGACGATCAGGTCCCGGATAGGGGACATGATTATGCCAACGCTCTTCTTTCTGAGTTCTGCAGTCCCTTATACCTCAGCGCCTTTGGAGCCGACGATCAAGGTAAGGCTTAAGAGAAGGAGAGTTCTACAAATGTTACAAGACTTCTTTTGACTTTTCCTTTTTTATTTTTTATTTCCTTATTAATCACGAAGTACATTGAATGATTGAATGGGTCTATCATGGTTATCGGGGCTTTTGTTTTTGTGTAATCACTGATGCCTATATTAAAGAATATTTTAATAAGATTTGGTTTTGCATAATGTGCACCAAACTTATCTTTCTGTCTGCATGTGCCAATAAGGGATACTGGCCTGCTTTGATTTTGATAGCTTTATGTGTATGTTTTCATTTCCCGACTGGTGTTTCGTTCGACGCAAATGGGCCTGTGCTCATTTGAAAGGCAAATCAAGGGCTTGGTAATCAGGTGACCTAGGCCCATGTAACTATGGGCCTGGCTGATTGATCCAAAGGCCCGGTGCTACAATCGCAAGCCCACACGGTATTTTTGACGCCTCAAGATAAAACGCCCAGGAATACCAAACGGGAGAGAAGCACGTCTCTCGATACTAAGGTTGATCCGCAGATTTAATGCGCTCGTCCGTGGCCTTGCTCAATACGTGATAGGGATCTAGATGTTAATTTCTTTACCGTTGCTTAGAAACCTTTTATCCAAAAATTCTTTGAGCATCCGCAACATTCCTAAAGATTTCGCTGCTGAGTCGTCAAGATTTCTGATCATTTTCGATCTCCTTGTGGGTTTTTTGTTTGCTTTGCTTTCGATTTTTCTATTTGTGTTGGTTTTGTTATGATATTACCTTGAATGCTTGCTTTTCAATCGTTAGTAAGGTTCCAGTGACGGAACTGTACGCAAGGTTTTGAGATACCAAACTCGGGGTCCCAGGTTTCAAAAGCTCCTGCCTAGTACTGCTTTGCTATCGTTTTTCTAGGAGATCCTCGAGTTGATCCCCTTTCTTTGTTTTCCTGTAGAATGATGAGAGGTCAAAAAGAGACTTCCACCAATCAGGTTGGACGTAGGAGGGGGTCCAGTTAGGAGTCGTCCACTACGAGCAGCCTTGTGGCATCTATGTCTGTGGAGGAGTTGAGGTCCTTTTATCGAGTCCCTGACGACATTAGCTTAGAATTGTCAAATGGATCGACTTTCTCAACTGTAAGAGAAGAGGATAACGCCGTCTACTTCACTTGGGAGAAGTTCGTAATCGACCGTGGCTTCTACTGGGCCGCTGGTGAAGCAATTCCTACACGTCGCCGCACTCCCCGCGCTTATTCATCCAATGTTTTTTTGATTTAATGTTTCGTGTTTAACTTTCTACTAACTGGATATTTCATTAGTAGAGATTGTTTCATCTATAATGCTGAAGTTGGGATCGGGTTTGGTTATTCATGTCGCCACGTCCCTAATAGCCGCAATTTGTCCAAGCACCCCGATTCTCCTGGGCACGGAGGCAAAGGGGGTTATCCCCGTTGTGGGCCTATGGTACGAGACGCCGGCTCTCAGTGGCTTCCTTTTGATGTAAATCGCCTTGTGTTTCCAGCTTGTCTCAACATGCCTTGTTTTCCGATGTTATTTCAGGTAAGCGCAAGTGAGGCTCCGGGCCAGTCAACCTGGATCGAGAAGGCTACCGAGAACATTAGATGATTACTAGAGATAATTCGGCGCGCATCTCAATCATGAAGCTTTGTTAACGACGAACTCAAGGAGTTAGGTGCCAACCCTTCCCGTACTCGAATATACCCTGGGGCCGCTTTCAACGTGCTTAGGTATTTTGCAGTATAATTTAAATTTTTTGTAATTGTTAATTTGTTAAGTGAGAAAATTTCGAAACCCGGAAATTGTACAAGAAACAAGGGTAAATATGTAATTTGTCAATATGGGATATAGAAGTCATAAGATAAAAAGACTATGGGTTAAAATAGAAATATGCATAACTTGTTTTGCTAATAATGGAGAGTGGGAGGACTAAAAGGCAAATAAAAGGAAATTTAACTATAAAAAGGAGAGGGGACCAAAAATATCTCATTTTTGGTCTCCAAAAGAGAACTCATACGGGTTGGAAGAGAAGAAGAGAAAAGGAAGAAGAGAAAAGAAGAAGAAGAAGAAGAAGAGGCCAAGAAAGGTATGGATTCTAGTATGGAATTTGTATGGCTTTATGACTTTGAGTATGGAATCATGGGTATTTTGGACTTTGGTAGTGATTTTATATTTCCAAACCTAGGTTTGGTTAACAATTGATCATAACCCTAGATTTGTTGGAAAGTCAAGTTGAAAAACCCTAGTTTGTGTCAAAATGACACAAATCCTTCCTATTTCTATGGTTTTGTAAAGATTGAACTTTTGTATGAACTTGGACTTATGGCTAGGTTTTGCTTATGAAATTCTAAACCATCATTTAAGTGTCAGGGAGTGGTTTTTGAGGATTCCATGGGCGGGGTTCGATGTAGGATGAATCAAGAGGTTCTTGAAGAAAAGTTGGGATCACAATGGCAAAATCTGCTATTTCTGGGCAATTTCGCGGCGGTACTAGTACTGCAACAGGTGGCACTGTACCACCTACGTAGGCCAAATGGTACCCGCGAGTACCAAGATAAAGTGGTACCCTGCATCAACATCCAATATCTGCATCGTAATGACCAAGTGGTACCGCACTTCACCGCCTCCCGTGAACCCGATTTTGCACTTTGTATTGTTAAGCTCAAATTCGCACACCAAGGGGTGTATAGGGAACCTAATAAAGGATTAACTGGGATTCAAGGAGAATGAAACGAAGTGAAAACGATCGTATCTTGCCGCCTACGTGAGCGAAGTTCGATGGTGGCAAACATAATGTCCCTATTATCGATAGTAAGATTCTCGAACACATATAATTGTAGGAATGCGAAGACCTGATATTAAATGACACAACACCTTTGTTATGTGGGCGACACGTTCGATCGTTGTTTCAAGACTCCGTTTGTGCTACGACACTTGGGCATCAGATAAGACCTTCTGGCACTTATCGTACATGTCCTACTTCATTTCTATTACCGGGTCTAGGTAATACAACAGCTTTTATATGATAAGAGTCCGACAATCTAATAAGAGGAAAGTAATGCACGTTGTTCGACCAATGTACCAATGTACCTTCGTATATGTAAGTTGTGAGTACCGCGACCCTACCTATCCACAGTCGGCGCGACTTATATTTAAATGAAAAGAAATGGGTTGATTTCTAATTTAGAAAATCCGGTCCCGAGGAGGAACAGCTTTTCTTTGGAATCGCCACTTACTTTTGTTGTTATTTTATAAAGGAAACCAAGTAAGAACAAAACCCCAATGACTCAAAGATGGAAAAGCAATCCCGCGAAAAACTAGATTTCTCTGGTCCTGAGATCGGCCACTATCTGAAGGTACTTACACGAGGTAAAGACTTCTCTAGGTCCTAACTCCTGGGCCCTACTAGTGAATTAGGTATGGGACATACGTGGTCACAGATCGAGTAGTCTCCTAGGCTGGAACATAACTGGATCAGACCAACCTAATCGGCATTCAAAGATGCTTAAAAACATTCAACCAAAAGTGGCAAATGGCACGTGACTGTGGTCCCTGCCAAGCGCCGTGCGGAAAGAATGCACATTTGAACATAAGCAATAATCTCTCAAAATTAGATATCAAAGCAAAGGAAGCCAAGAGAAACCATACATGGCATCTCTTCAAATCCACTCATTGATGCTACCACTCGTAACCATATCTATTCATCCTAAGAAACGCTCAACAAAATACCTGATTATCGGGTGCTTAACAAATCACCTCGACTCATAGATCCCCATTCTAAGAATCCAAAATCAACCACATTAACCTGAACTAGACTCCCATTTCAAACCCAAACATAGCCCTACACCGATCCGGAATGAATGGGCCGACTACAAAGGTCACGGCTTCAATTAAACTCAAATTGACGCACTTTACAAACCCGACAACTAAATTCGATCTCTCAACCGGCCGATCCTGGCTGAGAACACCCTGAAAATTTTTTTCAGAACATTCCTTACAGAGTAAGGAAACCCAAAAAAAACAAAAAAAAAAAAACAAACGGTGTAAAATTCTGACACCGAATGATTAAGAACCAACAAAAAAAAAACAAAGTACCCAAACTTCCATTCCGGAAACTGACCAAGAAATCACCGATCCGGCTCAACTACCAGCCACGAGAGGCTCTGCAATTTATATTCGAACCTTCTCAAAGAGCCGAATCCAAAAACTAACCAAGTAGAAAACCAACTCCGAATGACTGAGAACCGACACAAACGGTGCCAAAGACCCAAACTATTGTTTCAGTAAACTGAATTCAGTTAATCGGCTGATTTGGTTTCCCAACCAGTTCATCCGATTCAGAGAGGCTTTCAAAATTTGTCAAAACCTTCCTCAAAGAGTCAGGAATCCAGAAAAACAAACCAAGTAGAAAACCAACTTCGAATGACTGAGAACCGACACAAATGGCGCCAAAGACCCAAACTTCCATTCCGAAAAACTGAATTCAGTGAACCGGCTAATCTGGTTTCCCAACTAGTTCAACCGGTTGAGAGAGGCTCTCAAATTTTTTTAGAACTTTCCTCAAAGAGTCAGGAATCCAATAAAATAAACCAATTGGAAAACCAACTCCGAATGACTGAGAACCGACATAAACGGCTCCAAAGACCCAAAATTGCCGCTTCAGCAACCGACTACTGAAACCTACGATCCGCCTCAACCGGGCTTCAGCCACGAGAGAGGCTCAAAATTTTTCAGAGCCTTCCTAAAGAGTCAGGAATCCAAAAAAACAAACCAAGTAGAAAACAAACTCCAAATGAATGAGAACCGACACAAACGGCGCCAAAGACCCAAACCGCTTTCAGAAATCGATCTGAACCGCTGATCTGGTTTCCAACCAGTTTAGCCTACTGAGAGAGGCTCAAAATTTGTCAGAACCCTTTCCTCAAAGAGTCGTGGAATCGAATAAAACAAACGGTGATTGGATTCTCACTGAAGGAGTGAGAACCAACCAAAACAAATCGTTGTTCTCTAAAACCGAGACTCCGCCTAATAAATCGGTTGAACCGACTCACGTATGAGCGTGAAAACCTGTCAAAATGGCTGAGGAAAACCTCAAATTTGGTCAGAATGTCCCTTAAAGAATAGAGTGGAGCCGAGGTCTATTTCTTACCTCTTCCACAAAAGGCAAAAAAGAAACTAAGCTAAGCATCTGAGCAAAATCAGCAAATCTGCGTCTGAGCCCGAAAAAGTGCCCCTCCAAAGGTCCCTTCCACTTTGATCTTTCTCTCCTTTTATACCGATTCCCACCTCAGCCTCTGAGCCTACCTGGTGTTTTCCACCTTCAAGCTTTGGAAAGAGCCCAATCGCCTAACTGGCCTTCCCCCATTAACTCCCTCCTCATTTTCAAGTAGTCTAATATCTTAAGTTTTCACTTGCTTCACCACTAAGTACCACATGGATTCATGGTGGGCTGCATGTATCTTGGGCCAAGCCCAAAATGGACTCACAATACTGCCTAAGGCTGAGCTGGAGCTTATAGGCTCGAACATATAGGATTTGGGCTCAAAATCACAAAAACAAATACCCACACAAGTCGGTTCGACTAACTCGGTCGAATCCAGACAACCAATCGAGCCGGTAGAGGAAAATTATGAAATTTTGACAGACTGTTCTCTGAAGAATAAGGAGACCAAAGAAATAAATAAAACGGTGCACCATTCCAAGTCCGGATGAGGGAGATATGATCGAAACAAGGAGGAGTGCTCACCAAAATCACCTAAAAAACAAAGAACAGATACGCATCGCCTGATGAACCAGTCAAACCGACAGGAATCTGCTGACAAAAATTATGAAATTTTAACAGAAACCTCCTTAGCGAATAAGGAATCCAACAAATCAAACAGTGAACGATTCTGAGTTCGGACAAGGGAGAAACGATCGAAACAAGCTCAAGTGCTCCAAATTTGACATACTCTAATAAACTTTGATTGAGATAAAACCTCGGGGGCCCCCACTTGCTTCCTATAGCACGATGCTAATAAATAAAAAAAATAAGCCATGATGACACTCTAAAGTGAACTACATACACACTCAATGGACCACATACAAGCCCACCCGAGGCTCAGAGAGATTTACCTGTTTAAAAGGCCCTAATGAAAAGAGAGAGAACGATGGTGAATGTGACACCTATAGGATAAATGCAAGTGTTGGTGATAAAATCGAGGGTCTACAAATATGCCCCTTCAAGAGTGAATGAACGAAAGAATCGTGGGGTGCGGGCAAGCGATGCAAGAATGAATGAACTCTAGTGAAGAACTAAGACACCAACAATTTTGTCCCCTTACTTAGTACTGAAGAATCTAAACGAGTCACCCGAGATCAAGGACTTAAAGAAACCGTAACGGCGTCTCGGGAAGACGAGCGATCCGGGCAATGCCTAAAGATACAAACCGGGGCGATGCCGAAGACGAGAAACCGCAACTCCGAGAAAGGTCCGGCAAGCACCTGTGGAAAAGGTTGGATCCGAGTGAGTACCGAGGCGAACTCGTGAGCACGAAAAAGGTGGAATCGGGAGAGCACCAAGAAGCGGTCCGTGAGTACTGGAAATGGTAGAATCCGCGTCTAAAATAGAAACTAAAGAGTACCGTAAAGGTAGAATTTATAAGTACCAAGAGTGGTCCCGTGAGTACCGTGAAATGAATCGGCAGTAACGGAAAAATAGAAATCCGTGCGAGTACCGGTGCGAACCGGTGAGTACCAGGAAGGTAAAATCCCGTGAGTACTAGAAGGCGGAATTTCGGGCGAAAATTCGTGAATGTGGGATCCAAGTAGTACTAAGAAGGGTCCGGTGAGTACCGGAAATGGCGTAATCCGGCAGTGCCGAAATAGAAATCTGAAGTAGTACCTAAAAGGTAGAATATGAGGCGGTAGTACCGGAAGGTAAAACTGAAAGAGTAATTTAAAGGCAGATCCGGCGAACGGAAGGTGGATCTGGGCGAGGCCGTGAGAGGTGGGATCTAGGCGAGTATTGGGAAGGTAAATCCAGTGAGTACCGGGAAGGTGGATCCAGTACCGAATAGGGAATCCGCAGTACCGAAGGTAGAACTCCGTGAGCACCGAAGCGTGGGATCCGGCAAGTAACGAAAGGTGGATCTAGGCGTGCACCTGAAATGATCCTGTGGGCGAAAAGTAATCGAGAGGTGATCCAAGCAGTACCGGGAAATGGTAGAATCCGTGAGTGACCAAAAGGCAGTGATCCGGGCGAGTACCGAAATGTGGGAACTGCAGCACCGTGAAATGTGGATCCGTGCGAGTACAGTGGAAGGTAGGAACCGTAAAGTAGACTGGAATGGAATCCGGCGAGTACCGTAGCAGGGATCCGGCAGCACCGAAGGTGGGATCCCCGGCGAAATGAACGTGGATCCCCGGCAGTACCGAAGGTAAAATCAAAGTAGTACCTAAAAAGGTAGATCTCGCGAGCACTCGAAATGTGGATCCGCGTAGTAACGGAATGTGAAATCTCGTGAGTATCAAGAAGGTCCGGGTGAGTACCGGGAAGGTAAAATCAAGGTGAGTACCGGAAAATGTAGGATCCGAGCGAAAATTTAAATGGGAATCAGAGATCGAAGGTGGATCCAAGTAGTACCTAAAAGGTAGAATCCGGGTGAGTACCGGGAAGGTAAAATCTATGTGAGTACCGGAAAAGGTAGGATCCTGCCAGGCACCGAAATCGGGAATCGTGAGTACCCTGAAAGGTGTGATCCCAAGAGTAATCGAAATGGGAATCGGCGGCATTCGAATGGGATCCAGCGAAGGCTTCGAGAACCCAAAACAAGCTAAACGGCAAAACCTCGTGGAAAAGGTAAGCCCTAGTATGACGCCCGTGGTCCGCCAACAAATGACTGAATGTTCGTAAATCAACACAATCATGACAAAGAAGGTGACGCTAGTATGACAAATGTAAAATTTCATAAATGATAAGCTGAGAAACCAAGAACTTAATAACAAGACGGAATAGCGGGTAAGCCCTCATGAGGACAATCCACAAATGTGACCAAGGGTAAGAAAGGGGTTATGCCCCGCCTAGGTATCAATGCCATGTCAAATCCCATAATCGCACATGGTCAAAGCTGTAGAGTCGAAAATATCACAATCATTCATTCATGAAAATCATCCTTTTTATTCCATAAACTGATATGGTATGCCTCACAGTAACATCCGATATGCAAGGACTGGCTGAAAAAAATCAAATAAATTTATAAAGACTTAATCGTCTGAATCAAGTGAACAAGACAACATATGGGGAGTGCGCCAACGTGCACCCCTACTGAGTTAACGAATATGCGTGAATCTGAACCCCGTGCCAGCCTCAAGCAATTTCATCGTATGAAGAAACCTAACTCGCATGTGGAGCATACCAAACTTTGATGCGAATATCTCTATTTAAACGGGTCGCCAAAGGTCATGCGCATTTGAGAGCCAATGCCAACATGAAAAGGATTAGGGGTATGCGGTGTGAGCGTGTCAAAGCATCAAGCTAATGGGCTATCAACGGTCGACTCTCGTATCATCTATATCGATTATGGACTGAAGCGAAGCAGGCTAAATGGAGAAGCAACATGTGACCCTCGATACTCCCCAGCGAACGGGGGAACCTGTCGACATCCGTACTCAATCGAGTAAGACGGGAACCTATCCATATAAAATGCTTCCGAAGCAAACCTGAGATCATGGTCTCGGGGGTGGTCTTACGACTCGGGACCAGTAATGGGCCGAGGGGTGAAAGGTGAATGACATGATGGAAACAAAGGCCCCGAATCTGATAAACACTACCAAACCCCCTCTACGCAATGTCAAATATCAAGAATCATGTAGGCAGGTGAAATTTGAGACCACTTGTCAGAGATGAACAATGTCAAATGACAAGTGAAGTGCACCAAAGGACACGTCGCTTAAGAAGCGAGACGACGATCAATAAGAGTAGAAGAAGACTGAAAGGGATAAGAAAAATGATGAATGGATAAAGCAAAAAAAAGGAAGAAACAAGTTGGGATACAAATGTAAGCGATGTGTGACAATGGCCAGACAACTCATACCGAGAGGCATGAGAGTCAGTAAGTCGATTATAAGATGGGAGTGGTGATCACGGGTAATGATCCGGGGACCTAGTGCGAAGCAATCAGACCTCATTCCCAATGTGTTACGGATCCAGCGGAGAAAGATCGTACAATGCTCTCTTGACTTTTAGAGAATAATAAATCTCTCGAATTCAAATGACCTTTGATGACCCCCAGTATATTAAAGAATACCAAAAAAACAAATTTTTTTTTTTTTTTTTTTTTGTTTTTTTGTTTTTTTGTTTTTTATGTTTTTGGTCGAACCACCAAAGTAGGTCGAATCCCATACTAACACAATTCAACCAAAAGAACCTCAAACCTCCAATCCCAAATGGTCCCCTCAACCTAAGAATCCCAGATCAAAACCTATAGGCGGAATGAAGGGTGTGACAAACCTGACTAGTAGCTCTGGGATGAGAGCACGTCATCATCACTCAAAAGGAGATAAAAGTGAAATGAATAGAGATGATAGAAACTAGACTCAAAGGTAGACGGTGTGAAGATGCAAAATGGAGGAGAAAAGAAACAAGCAATGATGCGAGAAAGAACAACGAAGGAGAAGCACAATGCTCACTAATGCTCATAGATCCAATTAATAAAATGCTTCTGCAAGGCGGGGCTTCCCCCTGACCTAGGTCCAGAAAAAGTATGCAAGAAATTTGAATGAAAAGAATGGAAATAATAAGCCAGCGTGAGGCTCGAAGGGTTAGAATAGGATATATCAATGTATAGGTGTGCAAAAGGAATATAGCTACTCAATGATGGCCACCCATCCTCTAACCATGATCTCAACGTAAAACCTCTTCAGCTGATCCATTGAGCGCTCAGTGAGTGATTTTTCGTCGAGTGCTCGACCAGTGCTCCCTCTCGAGTCGGATCTCGGATTGACATAAGACTGCTCCAAATTCGGTCTAAACTTACCTCTAAGTCGTTGATCAATCCTGAGGACCTTGAGACTAGGTCGCCTTTTTGAAACTTCCTGAGGCATTGCTTTTACAAATGCACGGGTCATTTCCTGCAGTAGCTTTGAACATGATCTCTGTTGCCCTCAATCTCCTCTCATCCAAAAATTTGAGTTGATCATAACGGGGCCAGGCCTCAATCTCGGATATACGATGCTCTAATCTTACTCTCAGGATCTAAATCTCAATTTCAACAGGCAGCATAGCCTCCATGCCATATACCAAAGAGTAAGGTGTAGCCCCAGTAGAGGTACGAAAAGATGTAGGATAAGCCCACAATGCGAAAGGGAGCTTCTTTGACCAATCCCTAGAAGTCTCAACCATCTTTCTTAAAATCCTCTTGATATTTCTTATTCGCGGCCTCAAGCGCCCCATTGGTACGTGGCTATGTCAGATGATCGATGATCTTTGAATACCATACTCTTCGGACCAACTGTATCCACTTCGCCTCTGAAATGCGGCTCCTGTGTGAGGATCAACTCATGAGTGTAGCGACCAGAGCCCGGTCGACCCGATCGGTAGTCGACCAGAAACAGGGACGCTTGGAGTTATTTCTTTTTATTTTCGTGTTATTAAATTTTCTTTTAAAAATGTCACGACGAATCCAGCCCGACCGAATAAGCGAGATTGAGCCGGAGCCGGTTTATCTCGGCGTTTTCATTTATAAACATTTTATTATGTCATTTCGTTCTGCAGGCAGCTTGATTTGGGCAACCATTCATCATTTACAAATTATCTGGTCGGTAGCCCATCGTATTTAACAAAAACCCATTTACAAGCTATTCATCGCCTTTTTGAATGATATACAAAAATCAAGGTTCATAGTTTAACCCTTTTGTTTACAAATACCACTTGTTCAAAAGAAATGATATGCAAATGACGGGGTATATATACTTATACGCCGTACTCTCTTTATGACTCTGCGCTTCTTGATCTTGGCCTGCCTTTTTGCTTACTCGATACCTGCGCCTAGATAAAACTATCACATTCGCATTTTCATGCTTAGTAGGACTACCTATAAATTCTATTCCAATATTCAGTGCTTGACATGCATTTAACATTAAACCATGCCCCTGTATATCAACATATACTCATACGATTCATTTTGCATGCTTTCATTTTGATCATTTATCATATCCTGACATGCATTTTCAATGCAACAATTCAACACAAATTCAAAATTTATGAGATTTAAACATCTACATAAATCCTATTTACACTCGTCAATGCCAGTTATTTCACTTTGACTTCCTTCAAATCACATTTAAAGTTCAGTTTGATGAATCCGAGTCCTTATTATCGTCGGTAATGTGCCTACACATTTAACAATTCGGTCTCCCATCATGGCAGATGTCGTTTGGTGCACCCTGACATGTGGTATCACTTAAATGCCATACGCCATCGCACGGATGATAATTGGTGCATCCTTAAAGTGGGACATTTCTTCAATACCATACGCCGTCGCGGATGCGATTGGTGCATCCGTCGAGGCGGTTCATTGATATATCGATTCAATTTCAAGATGTCGAATTGACCCGATTCGTTGGTCGATTTTATCATTCACATTCATTCGGTTTTAAATATCACATTTCAATTCCATATTCTTCATTATTATCTTTTCAAAGATATACTCAATCTATGTACTCATTTCTTATACTCATTCATGTACTCATTTCATATTTGCTTGGTAAACTAAAATACTTTAAATAGAATAGAGTCGGAGAACAAGCCCGAAGTTGTCGGATCCTAGTTTCCTTCTCCTCGATCTCGAGTCCTAGGTTAGGCGATCATCACGAGTCACTAATTCTGATAACAATCACGCCACTCTTGGTGGATAAACAATTATCATATTTTCCCAGTGAATGACAATTTATCTTTGTTAAGCGGTTTTGGGTTTAAGACATAAGTCGCCCCAACGGCGAACTAGTCGGCGAAGCAGCCGACTCGGCGAGTGCGATACGTTTTCTATTTCTATCATATTTGAACGCGTTAATCATTTCTTAGGGTCCACAACCGCCGATTATCACGAATACGGGACTTAATAGTGCAAAAAATGCACAAACAGGGTTGTTGGAAGCAGTGGTACCGGTACCACTTTGGCTTGGTACGGTACCGGTCCCTCCTTGCCGGTGGAGTGCAGGTACCGGTTGAGTGAATGCAGGGTACCTGCCCATTGCATCGTGAATCATAGAATTTTAACTCTTTGAATCTGGTACCATTCACGGGGTTTTTACTTGAGAAAATGCGGGATTTTGGCATTTCACCCATTTTTTCTTCCACAAACCTTCTCAATTCATCCCATATAAAATCCATGGAATCCACCTAAAAACAACTCCAAAGGTGGTTTAGAATCAATGAATAACTTTTCTCTTAAGTTAGGCTTTCCCCCGAAATCAAGATCATAAAAGGAAGTTGAGGTTTGATTTTCTTACCTTATCTCTTCAAATCATTCTCTTGTAGGTTGTTTTGATCTCTTAGAAACAAAAGTGGAGGCAAGCCACCCCAATTGATCTCTTACCCAGACCTAAGCACACTTCTCTCCTTCCTTCCTTCCCAAAAACGTGATGTGCTCTAATGAGCATCCAAAGACTACTTTGGGTCTTTAACTCATTTAAGTGTAGGCCTTGCTTTACCACACACTTATTATCATTTCTCATTTTCCCTTTTTGGTCTTAAGTCACTTATTCTATATAAAGCCTTGTTTGGCCACCAGTAAATCCAATTTTCATTTTTTTTTCACTAAAATTTTCAAAGTTCAATCAATTTTCATTTAGCATATAATATTTGCTCTTGGCTTTGCGCCATAATCATTTATTTAACAATTCCCGAAATACCCAAGATGGCTAAATTTATACCCGGAATATATAATAATTTTTATTATAAAGTTCTAGGGTATTTTTGGGGCGTTACAATGAGGGACCCCATATCGGTAGATAATGTGTGATCTGATGAATTTGGCCACTCTGGCTGCTGTCAATCCAGCATAAGAAGTAGCTTCCACCCACTTAGTGAAATAATCAATAGCCACTAGGATGTACTCATGCCCACTGGAAGACTTGGGTGAGATCTTCCCAATAATATCAATACCCCATAACAAACGCCAAGGGATGTGGCGAGTGCATGCAACTCAAAGGTGTACGTGTATCGAGTCTCGGGTGCATTTTGACACTCAGGACATCTCTGGCCTGGCAGACAATAATCTGTCTCCATAGTCGACCAAAGTAGCAGTCCTCATGATCTTATGCGCGCTAGCATGGCCTCCATGTGTAGACCCGCAGGACTCCGGCATGAACCTCATCACTCGACTACGGAGGCGCGGTCAGACATAATAATAATAGGCCATCGGGTGATCTCCTATAAAGGGCTTCCCCACAAATAACAAATCTAGTGGCCAATTGTCTCAATGCTCTCCTATCCTTGGATGTGGCTGTCTCAGGGTAATCGCCACATGACAGAAACTGATAAATATCATGATACCATGGTAGCTCATCCTGATTCTCAATATCTCCAATTAAACAACGATGGCGGGTCAGGACTGGTCTCGTCTGATGGTGGTCGCACAATCACTCCACGCGAGAATCTGACCCACGAAGCTAAGGTGGCTACTTGCCTTCGACAAAGCGATTCTCGCCGCACAGGAAGATGTATATATCTCGACTCGTCAAATCTGCGATAGTAGGTCTAAGTAAGCATGGTAGGACCCGGCTTCTCATCTCGAGTCCTCCAGATACCCTAGGTCTGCTGTATAACTAAGTTGGAATCCCCATGGATCTCAGTATCTATCTGAATCGGTCTCGGTCTCTAGGCGTAATGCAAACCTCGTACTTCGGCTATATTATTAAATCGACCGGTGATGATCGGAAAATACTAATCGGCTGATGCGAGATGCTGATCCTTACATGGTGATATCAATAAGATACCAATACCAAACCCAGGCGATTAGGCACCATCAAAATCTATTTGCCATCTGTAATCGCTGGTCATTGAAACAAATTGCTCATCGGGAAATCATCGTTAATTAGTGCGTCAGCGGATCTTATAAAGCCAAATGATGCAACAATGCTTCCCTTTACCCGTTTCATAATCATATACTGAATATCAAACTCTGTCAATATGACCCGACCATCTCATGAGCATACCGGTCGAGTGGCTTTATCAAGCAGATACCTCGCGGATCCAATTGTGAGACCAAAGTATGGAATACTTTCGTCACATAGTGCTAGAATCTCACAGTAACCCAATTAACGCTAAGCAGAGAAATCAATCATAGTATATTTTCACTCGTATTCCAGCATCCTCTTACTTTCGGATAATAAATGAAACAGCTCCTTTCTGAATCATCATTGAAAAGTAACATATCAAAAGCTATGTCCGAAACTGACAAATATAGAAGCAGGGGCCGCCTCGGTGTGGGAGGCACTAAAACTGGGGGAGAAATTAAACATTCCTTAATCTTCTCAAAAGCACGTTGACAATCATTATTCCAAACCGTAGGCTGGTTCTTCCTCAGAAGATGAAAGATAGGCTCGCATATGTCTATTAGTCTAGCAATGAAACGACTGATGTATTATAGTCTGCCTAAAAAGCCTCTGATCTCTTTCTCATTCCTCGGAGTGGGCATGTAATTATGTATGTCTTCTCTGGATCGGCCTCTATATCGCGCTCACTAACAATGTGACCCTGACAAATTTCGAAGTTACCCGAAAGGTGCATTACTTGGGATTCAATCTGTCTGGTATCGGATCCTCTCAAGAATCTACTGTAATCTTTTGCTAAGTGATGCGCCTGTCTCGGAGGACTTGACTATCATATCATCCACATATACCTCAAACATCTCTATGCATCATATCATGGAATAAAGTAGTAGCGGCTCTACGATAAGTGGCTCCACGCATTCTTGACGAATGGCATGACCAGATAGCAGTAAGTACCCTACTCAGTAATGAAAGAAGTCTTCTCCATATCCTCTAGAGCAATCAAAATCTGATTATGCCCCAAAGCCATCCATGAAGGGCGACGCGGGGTGCCTGCGGTCTTGTCAGCTAACATATCGTGTGGGAGGGGAGAAATCATCCTTAAGGTTGGCGCCATTGGAAATCTCAGTCGGCCTATAGGCTCTAACTTTGCCATCCTTTTTGGGAGCCATGGCGACATTAGCCAACCACTCCAAGATACTCAACTCACCCGACGGGAAGCCAACTGCAGGTTGTGAGATCTCCTCCTTAACCCTGCCAGCCATCGGGATGCATTCTCCTCCAAATTGCAGCAACTGGCCTAGCATGTGGTAGAATGGGCAGGTGATGTTGAACTATAGTTGGGTCAAGGCCTTGCATGTCCTTAGACGACCATGAAAATACATCCAAGTATGACCTGAGTAGGTCAATTAATCCACTTCTCTCATCAGGAGGTAGGGAAGAGCCAATCCACAATCTCCTGGGGCGTCGGGTACGAAATCTACTCGACTCATCTTTGAGAAAGCAGGTGCGCTCACATCCTCTGCGTAAGAATTAGACTCTGACTTACCACCCAGTGGGTCATCTGTGTCTCCCACATCATCAATATCGCTTACATGTGCTATGGGTCCTGATGGTGCAATCAAGAGAAAATCGACCTGAAGCAAATACTCGAAAATACTCGTATCATTATTACCATCGAAATGTCATCAAGCGGGTGACAAACCGGACATAGTGTCAAAGAAAGGAATTGGTTCCGCAGTGAGACTCCCTCAACGAAGCGATTATCATGAGTATCGGTACTTGACAAGTCCATCACCATCAAACTCAAGCATAGAAATCCCAAACACATCAAAAGCGGATCGGGGCCTGGGTGAGGAAGCATCCAGAATGCGGCCAATGCCGATCATGTCCATCACATCAATGCAAGCGTCATAAAGTGTCACATCATTAGTATTAATCTTAGAAACTCCAAACATGTCAAAAGCAAAATGGGGCCCATGCGGGGTTGTGTCAAGGATATGGCCAGTGCCTATCATGTCCATTGCATCCATATAAGTATCAGACAAAATCACACCATCGGGACCATCTCCTAAATCCATAGGCAGATCATAGTCAAGGACCTCCTCAGGAAAGCACATGGAAAACATACTAGCTCGATCCGGTGCAACTATCATGGCCTCGGGTGGCTCGGTGGTCTTAGAAATCAAACACATCACGTCTTGGGGCACATTTGAATGCCTCGAATCTCGGTATCTTGAAACATGGTCAGCTCCTTCTATGTGGGGTGCTGCGATCCTTTGGTAAAATAGTCATTGGCGAAAGTGTATGGGCGAAAGGGATGTCGAATGGAACCACAGGAACAAGCGAGCTCTTACCTGTCTCGGCGCGAGCATTGCCATGTGTTGTGCATCATCCTCGAGAAGAGTGTAACCTAATCCATATGGCATGTCGTGATCAACTGTAATAGTAAACTCGCGCGACCCGCTCTTGGGTGGTGACCCGATCGAACCAGGGCATATAAGACATGCCTCTCATCATACTAAACACCCAAAAGTCTTCTTTGTGTTGATCAGACATAGGTATCCTGTGTCCATCCTCTAAACTGACAACCTAGACCTCGTAAAAAACAAACCCGATCAAGTGCAAGTTGTCCTCACTATGACTAATTTGTAACATTGAGAAACCGAAAATTATGACCTCTTTGTGGCTAGCTATTGTGATAATGCGCCCCTGCGTGTATGAACCGCCGATGAAGTGAGATGGTATAGCACCGCCTCATGAATCAGGCCCAAAACGAGTTAAGAATATTTGGATCCTCAAAACACGAAAGATTATGGAGTATACGATTGGATCGATCGCGACATGTGGTGAGTACCCATAAGCGTCTGCAGGTCGTCGACAGCTCGGCCCAGTGCGTATGGATGGCCCAGAATCGGATGGTGAAAATCCCAAAGCAATGGTAGTAACCAGTGGACAAACGTTAAGGGCGGAGCCGTTGTCCAACAAGACGGACGACATCCTACGACCTGAACAAGCAACATCGATGAACAAAGGACGAACATGGTCTGATCCCTTAGGTGGTAAATCATCGTCAGAAAACACTATGCATGTAGTCCTATCCGCTGTCAGAAAGTGGATCAGTCCCCCTAGGGTGGTAGCAGTATCAACTCTAATCTGACTGAGAGCTTTGATCAATGTGTCTCTATGTGTTACGGATGGGGCGATAAGCTCGAATGGAAATACGGGCTGAGTGGTGGTGGTGCAAACCTCATCTCATCTTCCCTCTGAATCTCATATCTAGCATCAATGCTAGAAAAAGGTCTATCAACAGGTGGGGGCTGAGCTACCCTCCCACTCCTCGTAATAATCTGGACATCTCCATGCATTGGCCCATACTCCTCCGAGAACAGAATGAAGGGTGTCATGGGAGGAACATGTTGCAATTATCTTTGCGTCTTGTTATGCAATCGGAACATCATACGGAATCAATCTAAATGGCACAGGACACATTGACCATGGGTGTATCCACTTTGAGCTGATGCGCATACAAGCAGTTAGTGAGGAGCCTCTCCATCCATCCCATCATGAATATCTCATCTCCCGAACTGATCAAATGTATACCACCGGGTGGAGTGCGACTCTAGTGTCATGAGTGGGGGCGGTGCAGCTGGTCGCACTCCGAGTGTCCCAAATCAGCCAAACCACGATCAATCAAGTCTTGAATAGCATGCACCAAATCTTTGCACAACTATACGTATCATGACCAGCTCTCGATGATAGGCCGCGGTGAAGATCGGTCCACGAAGGTGGGGTAGTACGTAGTGGTGAATTACAGAGTGGCAGTGCGTCAATCAAACCCCCTTCAACCAATCTCTAAAATGCTCGGCTCAGTGACATCCCAAGTTATGTAAACTACCTGGCTGGCCTCGGTGGAGGCGGTGCTCTATGCGATGGTACTTGCTGTGGCCTCACGAGGCGCTGATAGCATATATTAGGCGTAGTAACGGATGTAGATAAGTGAGCCAGCCGACTGAAAGGAGTAGCAGTCTGTGCGATCTGTGTATCATCGTAAGAAGTGTCGCTTTAGAAACGAGAAGAGGTGACGTGGGGACCTGTGTCTTGTCATGCCAATGGCGCCGGCATCGATGGTGCAGGTCGGAGCCATGGCTTCTTTTCCCTTAGAGTTTGAAGGGTAAGAATTCACTTTGTAATCCTCTAGATATGCCTCCTCAAATGCCATGGGGGCTGAACCAATGATCCAAAGTCTGTATGTGGGAAGCCCATGAGATGCCTAGCAAAGCGGGGCTGAAGACTGCGCATAATCATGCTGATCTGATCGCGCTCTGAGGGTCTATCTATAATATGTGCAATCTTCTCTCTCCAGTGGGAGATGAATGAAGTGACCGACTCATCTGGCCTCTGCCTGAGGGCCTCTAACTCTCCGGGATACGTCCGCTCTGATTATTAAAGAATCTTGTCTAATAAACTCTGTCCCCGAATCAGCCCATGTCTACGCCTCAGGGTCTAATGATGCAAACAGCGGCATGGGCGATAGAGGAAAAAGCATGATCATTTGTGCCTAAATCCAATCTATGCCGTTGCATATGCGTAGCCTGGCGTACGTAAGTGAATATAGGGGCACCCTATCCCGTGTATTACCTCTCGATGTCAGGCATGCGCGGAACTCGGTAGCAAGGCTGCCACTAGAGGTCATCATATTCGGTCGACACATAACTCCGTAGGGGACATGCGAGACACGATCCTGCATCAATCCTATCGATCGGACCTTAGTGTCATCAATGGTGGTGCGGGGGCCACAATGGGAATGTCGTGGTCTCGGTCGACCATGCAGTACAAATACTCCGGCCAGGTGGGGTGTTGAGCAGTGGTGGTGATGGAGGTGGAACTATATAGTCCTATTGTATAGTGGGTTCAAATGGTGGTGGTGGTGGAGGTGCAGTAGAGTCATGCGAGGTACTCCCTGAAATTGGCAATGGTTGGGCCTGATGCCCATCAATCCTCTGTCCCAGTCCCAATATAGCATCCCGGAGAGATGCCATGGTATCGGTAATTTCAGCGGTGGTTGGCGGTGGCGTGAGGTCCGTATCTATGATTTGATGTCTGCTCTAACTGACTGTGTGGATCTGAATCTCTAACAAGTCTACCTCCGATTCAGATCCAAGCTTGGGAACCCAGGTTGGTCTCAATCAACAATCCTCTGAGGAAAGGGTAATTCCAGTCCCACATTGACTATAATCCAGTCAGTCCGATAATGCAATCCCTTTGATAAATCCTCTAAGGGAATGGTGACATGTGACATCAACAACTAATCTGATATGTGGCTCCACATGCAGGAGCGGGATTCTGACATGGTAATACCTCAGGGGTAATGTGGCTCAAAAGCTGATAACGGGAAAAGGTAAGTCCTAAAAGCTAGATGATTGTACCCCATATGGGATACGTAACCTAAGATCCTAATCGACAATAAAAATGACACACACTGTACGCATGTATCCATGAAATCTATTTCCGGGGCTATCTGGGTCTTCATTGCTCGGATATCCGTCACCTCCATAATGCTCCCAAACATCGATATAGCCCCTACGCTAGACCCTATTCCAAATCACTAGCTTGGTCGAAGGCAAACAATTTGGAATGACTCCAAAACAACATAAGCAATCATTAAGGAATAATCGACCAAGACTAGTGATTCGGAAGTATGGGGATACACACGTGCCCCACAAACACAAATCAGCGGTCATGCAGAGAGAGATAGTCATGCGCGAGCAAGCCTATCACATAATATACCTGGCTAACCATCATGCCAATCAAAAAACCTTATGGCTAAGGAGTACGAATCAGCCGCGGGCAAGCCTTGTTTGAGATTGCTTGGTGAACACAAGTACAAAACAAACCATAAGTGTATGCCAAATACCAGCAAATAGTGATCATTCAGTCATTTGTGTATCTGGGAGTGCAGTAATTGATGAACCATGTGCTCCAATATACCTAACTAAAGTTCAAGCTTGATCCTCTTATGAAACCATAGATTCTGGGTTCGATCCCCAATGGAGTCACCAATTTCTGGACCCTACTCGATCCACGGGCCGGCGTGACTCGCGTTTAAATGAAAAGAAAATGTGGGTTGATTTTCGAATTTTAGAAAATCCGTCCCCGAGGAGGAACAATTTTTCTTTGGAGTCGCCACTTACTTTTTGTTGTTATTTTATAAAGGGGAAAACCAAGTAAGAACAAAAAACCCCAATGACTCAGTATGGAAAAAGCCGTCTGCGAAAACTAGATTTCTGGGTCCGAGGATCAGATTACCTATCGGGAAGGTACCTCGTATGAGGTAGCACCCCCTCTAGACCAGGCTTTCGGTCTCTACTAGTGAATTAGGTATGTGGGAACATATGGGTCTAGATCGGATAGTCTCCTAAATTTAAACATACAACTTGGATCAGACCAACCCTAATTGGTATCTAGCATGCTTAAAACATTGACGAGGTAAATGGCGCGTACTGTGGTCCCACTGGCCCGAGCAACGCGCAGGAAAGTTAGTCGCACATTTGAGCATCTGATAATCTCAAAAATTAGATATCGAAAGCAAAGGAAGCGAGAGAAACCATACATGGCATCTCAACCACTCATTGATGCTACCACTCTTGTGTAACCATATCTATTCATCCCAGAAAAGCGGAGCTCCAACAAAACACTAGATTATTGGTGCTTAACTAATCACCCTTGGACCCGCATAGATCCTGATTCTTAAGAATCAAAAATTGAACCACATTAACCTGAACTAGACCCCATTTTAGACACTAAACATAGCCCTACACTGATCTAGAGCGAATGGGCCGGACTCACAAAGGTCACGGGCTTCAATTAGTTGGCTCCGGACGACCCTTACAAGAGCGACAAGCGGCTGATCCGGTTCCCCGACGGTCGATCGGTTGAGAACAATTCTATGAAAATTTTTAGAACATTCCTTCTGAGTAAGAGCCTAAAATTAAACGGTGTACAATTTCGACAGAATGACTAGAGAACAACACAAACAAAACAAATTGCCCAAACTTCCATTCCGGAGAAAAGAGATTCGAGTGAGGCAGAAGCATGCAGTTTCCTGACTAGTTCGACCGGTTAAGAGGCTCTCAAAATTTGTAAGAATCTTCCTCAAAGAGTCAGGAATCCAAAAGAAACAAACCAAGTAGAAAACCAACTCCGAATGATTGAGAACCAACACAAATGGGTAGAAGACCCAAAGCTAACTGTTTCGTGAAACTAGTCGATGGTAGGTGATTTGGTTTCCCAGCAGTTCAACCAGTTGAGAGGCTCTCAAAATTTATTTAGAACCTTCCTCAAAGATTCCAGGAATCCAAAAAATAAACCAAGTAGAAAACCAACTGAATGAGGCGAGAATCGACACAAGCGGCGCGAGGGCTTAAAGCTTCTTTGTTTCGATAGTGGTCGAGTGAACCGGCTTATCGGTTTCCCAGCTAGTTCAGCCGGTTGAGAGAAACTCTCAAAATTGTTAAGAACCTTCCTCAAGGAGTCAGGAATCCAAAAACAAACCAAGTAGAAAACCAACTCCAGAATGGCGAGAACCACCTACAAAGCAGCGCAGGCCAAATTGTTGTTTGGTGGAACGGCTGATCTGGTTTCCCAACCAATTTAGCCGGTTGAGAGAGGCTCTCAAAATTTTTCAGAACCTTCCTCAAAGAGTCAGGAATCTAACAAAACAAACGGTGATTGATTCTCAGCTCGGATGAGTGAGAACCAACCAAAACAAACCGTTGTTCTCTAAAAAGCCCAAGGCTGCCAGCTGAGCGGCTCTCACGTATGAGCGTGAAAACCGGTTCAAATGGTTGAGGAAAAACCTCAAATTTGGTCAGAATTTACCTTCAATAATAGAGTGGATCCAGGGTCTATTTCTTACCTCTTCCACAAAACGCAGAAAAGAAACCAAGCTAAGCATTTGAGCAAAATCAGCAAATCTTCGTTCGAGCCTGGAAAAGTGCCCCTCCAAAGGTCCCTTCCATTTGATCTTTCTCTCCTTTTATACTGATTCCCACCTTAGCCTCTGAGCCTACCTAGTGTTTTCCACCTTCAGGCTTTGGAAAGAGCCCAATCAGTCTCGGAATCAGCTTCCCCATTAACTCCCCTCCTCATTTTCCGTGCAAGCTGAATATCTTAAGTTTTCAGCTTGCTTCACCATCAAGTATCCACATGGATTCATGGTGGGCTGCATGTAACTTAAGCCAAGGACCAAAATGGACCCACAATACTTCCCAAGGTCGAGCTGGAGCTTATGGGCCTGAACCATATAGGATTTGGGCTCTAAAATCACAAAAAATAGCGCTCCACACAAGCTGGCCCGACTAACCGGTTGAACCAGATGCCAACTAGTCGAGCCGGTTGAGGAAAATTATGAAATTTTGATATAATGTTCCCTGAATAATAACAAGACCAACAAAAGCGGTGCACCATTCAGGGGGTGGATGGGAGATATGATCAAAACAGGATGAGTGCTCACCAAAATCACCCCAACTTGATGTTGTATACGTACTACGATGAACGGTCGAAAGCGATTGGTGACGGTTGACAAAATTATGAATTTTTTAAAAAAACCTCCTTGGCAAATAGGAATCCAACAAAACAAGCGTTGAAATATTCGAGAGTTGGACAAGGGAGAATCACGATCGAAACAATCCGAAGTGCTCTGAATTTGACATACTCAAATAAACTTTGATTGAGCTAAAACCTCGGGGGCACTTAGCTACCTTGGCACGATGCGGTAACTAAAATAAACCATGATGACACTCCTAAAGTGAGACTACATACATACTCAATGGACCACATACAAGTCCACCCCGAGGCTCGAGAGACGGACTAAGCTAGAAAAGGGCCACTGTGGTGTTATATGAGAGCGATGGGTGAGTGTGACACCATAGGATAAATGCAGAGTGTTGAGGGAAAAATTGAGGGTCTACTCACGGTACCTCACAGTACTTACGTACCAGTATAAGTGCGCAAGAGAATGTAAGTATAAGAATAAACTCTGTAACTCTTATGGGAGATCTGAACAAGCATAAATCTGCTATAAGTACAAGTAGAGGTATAAGTTTATTACATGAATTCATGATAAATTCTGATATCTGTTATGATTATCTTCTTACTATAAATGTTTATATGCATAAGACATATGTTTCCCACTAAGCGTAAAGCTTAGCATGGGTTTTCAATCCGTGTAGGTACAGAGAAGGACATCCGCGATCTTCCGCATATAGTTGGGCCAGCACACTAGTAGGGGTTCATCACAGTAGGTTTCGCGCTCTGATATGTAAATGTAAATGTACAGTTTTTGTATATGTAAATGCGACTCAGGACTGGATGTATATGACACTGTAAACACCACTACGGTGGTAGTTTTATTTTGTATTTTTGCATCTTTGGATATGTTATTTTGATTTAGTTATAAGACTTGGGTACACCAATGTCTGAAAAAAGCAGATAAAGTGTCCTAATCCAGTCTCTCGCGCCTCCGGGCGTGACACTTCCCTTATACTATCCCCGTCGTTCCTCTCTTGTTACCCGTAGAGCTTATTGAGGGATAGCATTTCGTTCTTGTCGACCTTCTTAAGTTGAACCCGGATAGCTCTTCTCAAGCGGTCTCTAGTCAGGAAGATCAAGCAGGGGCCGCTATAGGGACCTTAGTGAGGTCTGCTCAGCCAGCTAGCCTCAAAGTCCATGGCCTATCCCTAGATCGGTAAAGAAGAAGAAAGAAAACAAAACGAGGGCTCGAAAAATGAAGTTAGCTGGCCCCGGGTTGGAAGACTTCGTGGAATGGATGGGCGTAATTGCAATTGAGCCCGCCAAGGAGAAGGAAATGTCTAGTCTTACCGTCGGGTTCTTTGCCGCGGTTGCGTAAAGTAGGCCCACAGAGCTCGAAGGGGTGAAACCACCTAGATCGATAGGAGAGCGGATGAGAGAGCGGTCATCAGATGATGAGGCTCAAGCGAGATTTGAGCAATAATTTCAATGGACTTCTCTGATCGAGCCTCCAATGATCAATAGGTCTTGGAAGGTGCCCCCAATGAGGCCGATGCACCTATGGAGGAGGGGATCCCAATTGGGGGACCTCAAATGTTGATGAAATTAGAGAGGAGGCCCTATCAAGGGTAGTCATTGCTTCGATGCTCCCGCCCAGGTAGGCAGATACCAAGCCTAGCAGGAAAAGATTGCCTGACCGGGTGTTGCTGAGCACGTATGTTCCGTTGCAGGAGAGGATCCATTCCCCAACGGGCATGGTTGCCCCTGATCCATAAGGTGCTTAGGAGATCATCCACCGTTGGAGCCTTTTCTATCCTAATTATTTTCGAGTTCCTGTGGCGGCTCGCACATAGCAGTATACCATCCCATTCCCCATCTAAATGGATAAGGAGGCCTTATGTTCGGTGGTCGAGGACAGGATGCTTATCTGTAACCATGACTTTCACGATTAGCTGAGCTGGTATATGTTGATTTTTAGTACTTGATTACTAGTTCTATGTAGTAATTTTCTTTTAACTTTTCTTTTACAGGATGTGATGGCCATCTAGAATATGGCTCTCCAGCATAAGGAGTTTCAATCCCGGCTAGATGATGCCGAGAAATTGCGGCTTTACGCCCAGTTAGTCGTTTCCAAGAAGCGGGCTTTGGATGTTTCTTTAGCCAAGGCAAAATCTAAGTTGAAGCATTGGGATCAAGCGGCTAAAGCCGGTGCGGAAAAGGTTGAACAAGCGGATGCAAGAGGCTAAGGTGGCTCGTTTGATGGCCGTAGAAGTAGGTGATGCCAAGGCAAGGGCAAAGGATGACCTGTCTAGGGCCCCGGATGCCTTGGCAGTTGTAGAGGAAGACTAGGGCAGGTTAGAGGCTGAGGTTTCCCGCCTGGCGGTTGAGCGAACGTCACTTTTACTAGAGCTTAAGGCATTCAAAGATGAGGTGTCTTCTCTTCATTCCCAGGAGGGCAAGGGCAAGGAAACCATGGAGGAAGACTACCAGAAAGCCTTGGAGCTGATTTTTACTTATGGCTAGGAATGCTGTGCATTCAAACACAACATCTGCGATGACCAGCCAGGGATTTTGGATTGCATGCCTGACTCTGTCGACCATCTTCTTCCAAAGTTTTTTGTGAACCTAAGGTGCCCCCTTAACAGCCATCAAAGTCAAGGCTGTAGAGGTAGATTTGGGCGAAGCGATGAAGTATTCGGAGATGGGTGTCGTTGTAGAGGAACAAGGCTAACTTATTTTCCTATTTTAGTTTTAATTATTTTAGGATTTTTGTAGGGCGCGTTTTCCACCACGATATGCGTATTATTTCTTGTAATCCTTGGCACTTTTTAGCGCATTTTAATGAAATATGAAGATGCCAACAGGGCATGAGTTATGTTTGACAATAATCTTAGCAAGACAATAACCATGTCTGAACTTTTTTATTTAAAAATGCCACCAGGACATCTGGACTTTTAAAAATGCTAGCAGGACAACAACCATGTCTAGACTTTTTAAGATGCTAGTAGGACAACAACCATATCTGGGCTTTTTAAGGTGTCATCAAGACAACAACCATATTTTGACTTTTTATTTTGGCTGCAAGACAACAACCATATCTAGGTTTTTTTTAAAGAGGGGCAATTATAGGTTTTCAGAGGAAATGTCTAAAAGATTATCTTTATTGATGATAGTATCCTCAAAGAAAACATTACTAATAATACTTCTTAAGGTGCATAGCGTTCTACATTCTGGACACAAAAGTCATGTCTAGCCTACTTAACGCATAAGACCCGGCTGTCCTTACTTGGACTATCATGTAAGGCTCTTCCCAGTTGGGCTAGAACTTCCCGTATGTTGGGTTGGCCGTGTTTTCAAAGACCCTTCTTAAAACTAATTCTCTGGGTAGGAATGTACGCGGCTTTACACGTCGGTTGTGCAAGTTTCCTAGCCTCTATTGGTATGACGCTATGCGCACAGCTGCTGCTTCCTGGAGTTCTTCTGTTATGTCCAGGTCTTTAACTACGGCTTTGGCATTTTCTTTCTTAGGAATTTCCACTCGTACGATGGGAATCCCGATTTATATGGGGATTATGGATTCCATCCCATACGGGAGGGCGAACAGTGATACCTTAATCGGCTTCTGACTGGTTGTTCTGTAGGCCCATAAAACCCTTAGTAGTTCATCTACCCACTTTCCTTTAGTTGAATGCAGGTGTTTTTTCAAACCTAATAGAAGAGTCTTATTAGATGCTTATGTCTGGCCGTTGCTCTGTGGGTACCAGGGGGTCAAGTACAAGTTTTTGATTTTCAATTCGCTACAAAAATTCTTGTATACCTGACTATCGAAATGTGGCCCATTGTCGATTACAATCAATTGGGGTATTCCGAACTTGCACACAATGCTCTTCCATACGAATTGAATAACCTTTTTATCTTTGATGAATGTGAAAGTTTAGCTTATATCCATTTACTGAAATAGTCGATGGCAACCAATAATAGCTTCTTTTGAGCCGGGGCAGTAGGTAGTGGCCCTACATTGTCCATACCCCACTGAGCGAAGGGCTAAGAACTCGTTATGGTCGATAGGTCTTGTGCTGGCACCTTCGACACAGGGGCTTTTCGTTGGCAGCGATCACACTTCCCGACATAGGCGACTGCATCTGCACGCATGGTTAGCCAATAGTAGCCTTAGGTATGGGCACTATGGGCCAACGTCCTACCACCTGGATGATTTCCGCATACACCATCATGGAGCTCTACCAATACATATTATCCCTGCTGGTGAGTGAGGCACTTAAGGTAGGGCCCGTCCAAGGACCGTTTATGTAGATGATCGTTCACGAGGGAGAACCAAGCCGCCTGGAGTTGGATCTTATAGGCTTTGGCTTTGCTATCCGGTAGTTCTCCTGAGCCTAAATAGCGAATTATTGGATTCATCCAAGAAGGGCATGCTTCGGCTCATTTCGCTTGATCCTAGCTGATAGTAATAAACGACTCCTCGGGCCGGGTAGTAGACTCAAGGTGAAATCACCGTTTCTTTATAGGTAGGGACACGGCCACGACCACAAAGCGCCCCGCTCTTTTGTTTGAATCTCTTGGGATGTGATCCAGCCGCTAAGCTACAAAGCTTCCTAGTCGTAGGTTGACCAGACTTACATACTTGGTAATGCGCTAGTCTCTTGTTTCATATTTTCTATTCACCTGCCTACCACCAGTTGAGAGTCGCTTCTTATGATAACTTTGTCTGAGGAAACTGAGATTCCAAGGTCAATCCCAGCTAGGATTTCTTCGTATTCGGCCTTGTTATTGGAAGCGAGGAAATCTAAATGTATGGCCTGCTATATTATTTCCCCGATTAGGGCTTTAAGTTGTAGTCCCAGTCCGGCTTCTATCTGTCATGAAGCACCATCTACATTTAGGATCCACCAACCGAAGCTGTCTAATTTTGTTACTGTTGAGGAAATTTCTACTAAGAAGTCAGCGAGTATCTGCCTCTTTAACGCCAAGCGAGGTTGATATTGAATACCGAACTCAATCAACTCAACCGCCCACCGTGCCATCCGTCCCGAAAAATCGCTTTTATGTATGTTGTTTCTGTAGGGAGGTTAGTGAGCACAATGATAGCGTGCTGAAGTAGGATCTAAGTTTTTTAGCCAGCCTACTCTGAGCGTTAGTGCCGCTTGCTTGGGGACAGATATTCGTTTCGCCGACAAAGGACTTGCTTATGAAGAATATGCCCGTTTCGATTGCCATCTTTGAACAATGCTGCACTCATTGAGATTTTAGAGACTACCAAGTAAAAATAGAGTGTGTCACCGGCTTCATGGCTAACAAGAACAGGTGGTTCGGTGAGATATTGTTTGATTGGTGTAGGAGCCTGGTCGCATTCCTGATTCCAACCGACCTGCTAGGCTCCCTTTAGGGTGGCAAATAACGGCTTCAAACAATATGTGAAGTGAGATTTGAATCGCCTAAGGGCCGCTAACTGGCCAGTTAGTTGTTGTACCCATTTTCTGGAAGCGGGAGTTTGAGAGTCCATTATGGCCTTAAGCTGGATGGGATTAGCCTCTATCCCCCTCTGCGTTACCATGAAGCCCATAAATTTTCCCGAGCTGACACCGAATGTGCACTTTAAAGGGTTAAGCTTCATGTTGTGTCTTCGCAACAACTCAAAGGTTTTTTGTAGATTCTTTGAGTGATCGGGGCGTTCTTTGGATTTGACGAGCATATTATCGATATAAACCTCCATGGTTTTACTTATCAGTGGTTGGAATATCTTGGTCACCATCCTTTGATAAGTCGCCCTTGCGTTTTTCAGGCCAAAAGGAATTACGTTGTAGTAGTACAATCCGTGTGGTGTGATGAATTTTCTCTACATCAGGCGGATGCATAAGAATATGATGGTACCTAGAGAAGGCGTCTAGAAACGATAGAATGCCATGCCCGGCGTTGCATCCATGATTTGATTCATACGCGCAAGGGGAAGTCAGCCCTAGACATGCCCCATTGAGAGATCAAGCAGGGGCTTTTACACATACGCATCACTTACCACCACCACATCAGTTTCAGCCATTCTATGGCTTTACCTCCTTACAAAACCCGTTGCTAGAAGGATTGTCTATCATCTTCCGACCAATTATCTGCGCCGATCCGGAATCGCCTTACCTTTGCCTTATCGGGCTTCGAAGTGGGAGTGATCGTTCACTGGTGAGAGAAGCCACGTCAGATTTGATCCCAATCATATCGTGAGTGTCTTCAAGCAAATACATCAATGTCGCACAAGAAATACAGTCAGAATCGCTCCCTTTCTTCATGACGTGGGCGGAGTTAACATAAGTTAACTTCTCTAGTCCGTCTAACTCTACTTCTTCTAGTGGATCCACAGTCAGCAGGTCCTTTCCTTCCTCCTTGATTTAGGCAGCATACCATGATTGCTATGCGAGGGTCTGATCGTTTAGGGGAGGCTTTTCGGAATTGCACTTTCCTATCTGCTCCCGCATGGACAGTTGATAGCACTATCGTGTAGCCAGTTGGCTGCTTAAAAGGTCAACCTGCCCAACGCTCATCAAATAGCTTACCATTTTGTGGTACGTTGATGGCACAACCTTCATGGAGTGCAGCCAAGTCCCAAGTCCTCGACGATTGAGAACAAAACCCGTTGAGTGACTAGCCTGGCTTTCACAGGAAGTGTAACATCTCCCAGCGTCGTTGTAGTTGCTCCGTTTAAACTAGAGAGGATTCGCCCAACTGAATTTAGCATGTCAGAAGGAAGCTTCATCTGCGTGAAGGCTGGAAGTTGTAGTAAGTCTGCTGCACTGCCCATATCCACTAGCACCCTATGCACATCAAAACCATTAATACGCAGGACGCAGCACTAGGCATCATGAGGCATAATGACCTTGCTCGCTTAATCGAGAAAAGGATATCGAGCCATCTACTCCGGGCCATGCTTCTCGAACGCTTCGCGGTGGGATGGCATTCACCCTGGCTTTAACCGTAGTCGCCCTGATGAGTTTCTTTTGTTGGTGCTTTGATTTATACTAGTCATCCGCCGGGCCGCCCAGTGTATAGTTTATGGTTAGTCCGGGCTTCGGCTAGGACTCCTGACCGACTTAATTCTCGCATGTGGGTCGCCCTAGCCCAATCCCCGCCCATTTCTTCTCGAGGTACTCCTCAAGTGTCCTACCCACCATCTTTTCTACTTTCAGAACTTTAGACTTTGGCACCAGTCGGTTTCGTGTTCATGGTCCCTGTGATAATCGCATCGCAAGGATTCGTTTCTCTAAATGGGATCCGTCTGGATGGGTGCAGGCCATTTGAAATCTAGTAGGTCAAAGAATGAGAGGCAACAACCTTCCGTACGAGATATTTAGAGGGGTGAATTATTGCTGGCTCTCTCCCTTAGATCAACCGGGCGCTTCGATCCCCATTCTGACCTTTGTTGGACGCGGGCGGCTTTTTTCCTACCGACTTATCTTTCTCAGTCGAATGATTTATGATCATGACCGGTTCGGGTTTGCCGTCAATATTGTCCTCCAAATGTTGAGTATCCGTCTACCGCCTGTACAACTCTTCCATCGCTGCAGCTGCCCAGTGGGACAACGAAAGTGGAAGAAGGAGTCGATGGCTCTCTCAAGCTTCTCCTCGGTTATGAAGGACAACATCCATGCTGTAAAATTCTATTTGTTGGGTGACTAGCTTGAACCTCCTTGTAAAGTCTAGTATGGACTCTTCTTCGTGTTTCAAAATAGTTTGTAAAGAACTAATATTCCTTTTTTGACGCACTGAGCATAAGTTATGTGAGATGAACGCTCCCTAAAGTTCATGAAACGTATTTATCGAGCCTTTCCTCGCAGCTTCGAAACCAAAGGCAGGCCTTGCAAATAGCCAGAAAACTTTGCATCGAGAACACATTGCCTAAGATTCAAAGCCATCATCGATCAGAATGGAGCATATGATCATATGTGGCCTGTGAGTCGCTAAACATAGTGAAAGTTGGTATGAAAAACCCATGGGGCAACTCGTAGTCGAGAATGTGTCGCCTTAGGGGCGAGGAGAATATGTCGTCGGGACTCGGATCGTTAGTCGCAGCAGACGCAGCATAGGTCCCGCATCAAGGCGGGTATACCGCGCCATGTGTGGCACTGTTACGTGGGTAATGCACGATTCTGCACCTTGCTTCGGCTGGTTCGCCCCGCCTCCGCCGCCTTCTCTTCTCGCCTGAATACGCCATTATCGCCGTTGCTGAATGCGTATTGATGCGGAAAGTGTCTTCTGCGTTGCTTCGCCTTACTTCACGCTTTGCTAGTGGAGAGGTGTTTCGTGAGCCGACGAGGACAACTCATCATCCGTCGGGGTATCTACATCGCCGTGATGATGGGCCTTTCTTTATCGCGAGTGATCGTGCCTTACTTAACCGCTCTTTCAGACGCTCCTTTCACCAAGATCACGCCTTTTCTATCGCCCGTAAACAATCGCTTTCTCGTGCCGTAGATGTTCAACGTCATTCTACAATTCCCTCATCCGCGCCTCGCTACCCTCCCGTCTCTTCTCCATGTCTTGATGCTACGAAGAAATTGATCTTCGTAACTAGGATCACTAGGTCATTGGTCATTACAACTGCCGACGAATCGATGCGGAAAAGTGGGGAACCATCTGAAGCTACTAGCGGAAGAGCTATCGAGTCAGCCTTCGTGAGCTAAAGCTCGCACGTCGTCTAAGTGAGACTTTTTGTTCGATTCCCACTGAAGGTGTCAATTGTCAGCATTTGATTGGTTCGATCTGAGTATCAAATGACGTGATGTAAACTTGCAAAAAAAGGGGGGCCCGGCCTCGATGTGCCAACCGCCTCTCCGATGATTAAATAAAAAACAGGATGGAGAAGAGAAAGAAAGGAGTTAGCGCGGTCGGAATTTTCCTACCTTTCCCTCAAGGGGAGTCTTTGTTTTATACTCGAATTTCTCCTTTATTTTAGGAAAGATAATCTCATGATTTTGGTGATAAGATATCTATTTCCTTATCAAGGACTAGTTCTTCCTTATTAAGGATTATTGTTTTTTGAGACGTTTGAGATTTGGATACTGGGAGATCCGTGGATAAATATCCTGCATGTGATTTCCTTCCTAATATAGTTATCCATAACACACTTTCCATGTGAGGTAGGATGGCCAGCTGGGGGACTTGGGATCCCATATGGGTTCTAGGATTCTACAATCTGGTTGGTTCTAGTGTGGTTTTAATATGGTGGGCCATCTTGGGCCGCTTCATAAGGAGGGCTAGGCGGTGGGCCCATGTGGACGTTGGGCCTATTGAGTAGTGGGTCTGGGCCTAAAGGCTGTAGTACTCAAATTTTTTTCTCAGATCAAGTTACCATTGGAAATGGGCAGTTCTTCCTATCAGTCATATAGGTAACAAAACCTTTATTGCTTCTTCTAATCAGTTTCAACTTCGACTAGTTTTTCATGTCCCCAATCTCTCCACTAATCTCATTAGTGTGTCCAAATTTTTTTTTGATATCCATTTGCTAAAAATTTTGTTGCAGTTCATCTCCTATCTATGAATTTCATTCATGATCCAAAGCCACGCCTTGTGCCTCCCCCGTTGGGCACTTATTTTCGCATCTGCTTCAGAATCAGTTTCTTATGAAGTGTTTTCTATGTTTCTCCATTTCACATGGAAGCAGATTTAAGAATTTCATATCTTTACCAAATTTCAAACTTATTCACAGATTTCATCTCTCAATTTTACTTGCCTTTATTATCAGTTTTCGCATCATTACAGCATTTGTCTCGTTTCTCATGGAACAATGATATGGATTTCAAAGCTTAACTTAGCATCGTAGTAGCAGGAGAAATGAAATTTTTTCTTTTAAACATGCTTGATCAATGCTTAGATTAAGATACTTGTAGCAGATAGATTTTTGAGATTAAAAAAAAAAGTTGATTTATCTAAAAATGAGGTTATGTTCATTATTCTGCCACAGGCAGATCCTGGGTCCATGTACTGAGATCTTGTTCCTCCACTCATTTAGTTTGCCACTCCATGATATATTCAGAGTGGCTCCAATTATGATGTTTCTTGTACAATGAGTTTGCAATGAAACAAAATACAGAATTTCACTTGATTTAAGAACTAAAACAAAGGCTGTGGGAGATAATGTTGTTGTAAACTAAAATGGTAATAAAAGAAAATGCAAAAGAAGCTCCCAAGTATTCGCGTTTCATCGATCTGCCTGTTCACTGAGGGGTCCTCGGTTCATTTCCTTTCGCGATGGGGAAAATGACCTATAGTCACTCGAACCTGATCTTCATTTAGCTTTTTAAAAACTAAACCCTATGATTTTCCCTTTTGAAAACAGCATTTATCGAGCCTTAATGTTCCTTAAAATGAAAACTGCCTCCCCGATCCACCACAAAGGACAAACAGGGAAGCAACGAATAATCCTGGATCTAGCAAGCATCCACGAACCCTAAAGATTGCTAAATACTCCATCAATGAAGGCATATCAAATGAGTTTAACTTGTGAGTGAGAAATAGAACATAAATGCCAATAAAACTTGCTAAAAAATGTGGAACCGTTAGTTACCTCCAAACCCTAGCCAGCAACCCTCCTCTTCAAGGAGAAAAACGACCTAGCCAACCATCCCCTGAGTTGTCATCCTCAGAGATGTGTTTGGAAGCCGAGAAAAGGAGGGAAAATGGAAAACTGGAGAAAAACGGGCCGAAAGCTGGCTCTAAAATTTATTGCTTTTTTTAACAAAGGTTGGCTTGGGGATTTTGTAGCCAACCCTTACTATATTACAAAATAACCTCCCAAATATTCTTACAAACTGGGCAAAAAAGCGAAGAAAACAAAAGAGACCAAAAGCAAAACACACGGCAATGTGGAATTGTATATGTGAACAAGGCGCAGTGAGGAAATTTCCCAGTGCTCCAATTTCCTTGTAGCTCCACTTTTGCATTTTCTGCTCTTTCTTTCCTCGTATCCGATCCGTAATGCCGAGTTTGACTCGAATTCTTCGTGCCTTATCGACCAACAATTTTTGGCACGATTAGCTCCGCAAAATCTGCAAAATTTGCCACAAAATGTGATCAGTAGAATAGTAGGGACCTTAATGTGCAAACCGGGTTAATTAGAATGATTAATACACAAAAAGCACTCAAAACCTATAATAAATAGGGTTCAAAATAGCACTTTTTGGGCACTAATCAGTCATGTCATCATAACAAATATTGTAAATAAAGCTGCTTTGAATCCTTTTCAATTGCTTTATTCCTGCACTTCTTTTATGTTGCCATGTAGACAGCAGGGCATAGTTCTTGATTCCCCAATCAGTGAAATCTAAGAAACTTTCTGCTCCACTAGTTACGCACAACATCAAAATCTCTAGTTATTTAGCTCTACCTCAAATTTTACAGAGAAATTGCCATGGTTTTGTTACAAAAAATGACAAACCAACCACTACAAACACACATTCAAATGGTTTAACGCATTTGGAGATCACAACATTGGGAGTCATGGGAATAGGGGCAGGTTGACAAGTCAAGAAATTAGTGTCTTCCAAGAGTTGAAGAGTGTATTGTCGTTGAGAGAGGACAATCCCTTGTGGTGAGAAAGCTATTTCCAAACCCAAGTATTTGAGAGATCCCAAATCCTTGATTATAAACATACCAGCCAATGAGATTTTAAGAGTATTAATCGGTTGCAAGTCCGGACCAGTAATAACTATGTCATCAACGTAAACCAATAACGCAATGAAATTAGATCTAACACCTTTAGTGAAAAGAGAATAATCACACTTGGATTGAATAAAACCAAGGCAAGCAAAGCTTGTGAAAACTTAAGAGTATCACTATCGAGAGGCTTATTTTAAGCCATAAAGTGATTTATTTAGCGAAAACAAGCTTGGATCCAGTAGAAGAAAGCGCCCCCTGTTGATGATAACCAAGAGGAATGTCCTTAGATACCTTTTCAAAAAGGTCCCCATAAAGAAAGGTATTATTCTCATCAAGTTGAATAATGTGCCAGTTGTGAGCAGAAGCAAGAGCAAGCAAAATTTTAACAGTAACCAATTTTGCAACGGGGGAAAATGTTTCAAAAAATATCCAAACCCTTTCTTTGACTATACCCCTTAGCTACAAAGCGAGCTTTATGCCTTTCTATGGTTCCATATGATTTATACTTGACTTTATAAACCCATTTGTAGTCTATTGCACGCTTTGCAGGAGGTAAGGGAACTACAGTCCACTAGTTATTTTCTTAAAGGGCATCAAGTTTAGTTTGCATAGCTTCATGCTACTGAGGAAATTTGACAGCTTAATGATAAAATTGTGGCTCAAAATGAGCTGATATTCAGGACAAGGTGTTGATAAGTAGGAGAGAGACATTGATAAGAAACAATAGAGGATGGAGGATATTTAGTAGGGCAGGATGGGAGAGCTTTGAAGGGGGTTGATGAGGTCGAGTAGAATGGCGTAAAATTCTGGTATGGGAATGTAAGGGAATGTAATGTCAGAGCGCATCGACTGTAAGGAAACATGGAGAATGTGTGGGGAAGATGATGTGGAAGGTTGAATTGAAGGTGGATGGGCAGCAGCACTAGAAGGTGGATATGAAGTTAAATAGGCAGTAGCATAAGGCAAAACCAAATCAGGAAAAGGATCTTCAACTTGAGCAGGTGGAATAATAGTATGAAAGGGAAATAAATCATCATGAAACACCACATCACGAGATATAAATACTGTCGGTACCTGATTCTTCTAACCTTCGGGGCATCAGTAGGACGACATGAACCTGCAAGAAAAAGAGAAAAGGGGTACGGTGTGCCGACCGCCTCTTTGATGCTTAAGTCAACCAAAAGGATGAAGAAGATCAGGAAACCAATTGGTGTTGACATAATTGCACTCCTTTTTTTGTGGGAGTTTTTTTGTTTATACTTGAATTTCTCCTTGATTTTTGGAAAGATAATTCTGTCATGTCAGCGATAGAATCTCTCCTTCCTTATTATAGACCAATTCTCCGTTATTTTTGGAGGGATTATACCGATGTACCTGACTTTCCTTAATAAAGACCAATTCCCTTATTTAGATTATCAAGCTGAGAAGAATAATTAAGAGATCCGCAGACAAGTAGCATACCTGGCCAACCAGCTTCGGGATTCAGGGCAAGGACTTTTCCGTCTAAGCAAACTCCACATGATTTGAGTGCAACAAGTCATTGGGCCATGTTGGGTTTGAATCAGGCAATGGGCCCGTGCAAACGCTGGGCCTATTGGATAGTGTGATTTGGGCCTAAAAGCCTTGGTACTCACAATGCCCCCCTTTTTTCCATCTAGAATATCATGGTCTTCTAGGCGAGGAAAATATTTGTTTGTTAGGCCCCAATGTATGGGAAACTGGAAGTGATAAATGTGAATTAAATTCCGAGGCGATGTTACTAGGAGTCATCAGGTTCTAATGATGCATTTATCGCTCTACGTGACCAACCCTATATATATGATGAAGAGGTTAGCAATATATATAAGATTCCTAATGGATTTGTCTTCCATTAGCTCATCCCCCTATTGAGAGTTCCTCTCTAAGAAAACAAAGGTGGAACGATGATGGGTGGAGATTTCCAGAAGCCTCTGCAACTGCTTGCCGCTTATGTATATTGTGCATTTGAAGACGACGTCTGTGTCAACCCATCGGACGCCCCATATGGGAGGCATACCTATGCCAATATCACCTTTTCAGAATTCTTTGTTGGGCCTTGCGTAGATTGGCTGGAAGTCGTGGATGAGGGGCCTGATTATGCCACTGCCCCTATTTTTTGAGTTCTATGCTGGGGCTACGTGCCTCCCCTACTCTAGCGTCCTCGACGGCCGAGGTGTGAAGTTGAGAGGAGGGGAAATTTCAAGTGGGTTAATGCAGATTCTTTCTCTGTCTTTTATTTTCCCCTCTTCCTCTTCGCCTTTTCTGATTTTCCTTTTGGCCTTTTTTTATTCTCCTTTTTCTGATTGTAAGAAGCCTAGTACATTTGTCTGGATATATTTGTAGGGGATCCACCAAGGTTGTTCGGATATGTTTGTCTTGGTTGCGATGTAGCTATTTGGCATACTTTAATAAAATTGGATTTTTGGACATACCGTTGCGTTGAATTTTAATTTCCCATTATGTTTTTGTGTCCCTACAGAGGAGCCTAAGCATTCGTGACTCGAGAAGCCGCTAACGGTTCATGGAGATGATCTACGTGACTCTAATGGGCTGATCATCGGGTTTTGCTGTCAGATGTGCCCCAAGCCTCATGAATAAGCCCATGGGCTTGCCAATCGACTCGCGCCTCGGGCCCACGTGTCTTACTTGTTTTGTTTTGTGTCCTAGAAGGCGAAGTGTTTTGCGAATACGAAACGTTGGGGGGGACGACATAAGTCTTCCAATATTGCGGCTGATCCACCGGTGCCATTAATGCCCCTGTTCATGCATTACCCTATTTAAGAGTAGGGGCTCGAAAGGCAGCTTCTTTGCTTCTGCTCTGTTTGTTCGAAAGTATTCCACTTTTCTATAACACCCCTAAATTTTTTGGTGAAGGAGCTACTTAGAGGATCCTGATCGCTTTTGGTCTTCTGGTGGGTTTTTTTACTTGCTATGCTTTCAATTTTGCGTGGATTGTTTGATAATTATGTTTCGTTTACGCGCGCCTTTCAGCCGCCGATAGGTTTCTGGGGACTGATTTGCACGTGGAGCTTTAAGATGCACCCGAGCCTGGGGTTTTCTCAATAGGCCTTATAAAGCTTCGAGCCTTCTAGTCATGTGATAATTTTGGTAGGTTATTGTCGAGTTGACCTCCCCCTCCCCCATTTTTTTTATTGTCAGCTTGTAGAATGGCAAGATATCAAGGGGAGACTTCCACTAGTCAGGCTGGGCATAGGAAAGGGCCTGGCCGGGATCAGCCTTTTGTAAACAGCTTGGTTTCTTCCATGTCCATGGAGGAATTAAGATCCTTCTTCCATATCCCTGACAACATTAGTTTAGAAGTGTCAAACGACCCGACTGTTTCGATGGTAGGAGAAGCGGATAGCACCGTCTATTTTACCCGGGAGCAGTTTGTTAGAGAAGTGCTCTAAAAGCAATCGCCATTAGCACTTATTATATGCGCAACATATTATTTAATATGTAAGACTTCTTCATTAATTCGGTATTCATACGTTGAATTGATAACAGATCTTTAATCGAATTAATGAAGTCCATGATACATGACATAGCATGAAGGAAATCATGATGGGATCATGATAATAAGATTCTTATCATGTGCAATTATGTTTGTGTCTAAATTATCCTTAGTCATAGGATCAACAAAACTTGGACATTGTTGATCGGACAAAGCCCCAGAACATGTCGCCTTCGCGGTTGGATCAAGCGTAGATCTTATAAGCGTGATCAGAGTTGATCGGAGTTGGCGTGTGGATGCTTGCTAAGGTAGCTAAGTACATTGGAGACTATGTGGGACAATCATATGGATCATCTATTTAAATGTAGATGATTGTCTCATCATAGAAATGGTGCAAGTATCCTTAGACTTGAGGTGCTCAAGGATATCTTGGATGTTGATCCTGTACTTTGACCTTAATCCACGTTGCCTCTTTGGGGTCGCTCATTGGATGAGGATTGGGTATAGTTTGAGATGTTCGGAGGTAATTGAGTAGCGATAAAGTTAAGTCTCCCGATAAAGGGAGGAGAGTATGCTAAGGCCTCTTGTCGGAATCATTACTGGGAATCTCACGGCCATAGCCCGAAAATGTCTTGAGAGTAATCTTCAAATTCACTAAGGTTCAGTGATGAATGCGGGGACAAGATAAATATCACTTAGGCTAGGTGTGGCATAGCAAGTCTAGTGGGAGCTACACAATTGTCCATGCTTTGAACCAAGTAGGGTATAAAGTTTGGTGAAAGGACGAATTGCACGGTATTTTGTCTATGGGAAGGGTATATCTGATCCGGACCGTGACTCTCGGTCAATTGGGGTCCTTGATGTGTTGCTAGATACCAATCTTGACTTGCTTAATTCAATAGTTGAATTAAGTGGTCAACCTCTTAGAGGAACTAATGGGTCACACACTTAGAAGAGTGTGGGGCTTAAATGAAACGGATTTGGATGTGATCCAAATATGAGGGAGTTAATTCTCATGAATGAAATGTCACGGGATTAGTGGAATCCCGGGTTCGAAAGCCATCACTTAAAGAGATAATAGGTTTGGGCTTGTTCCTCGGCTTTGGGTCGTGTGGGAACTCGCCATAACGCATTGGGATCCGTGTTTTCTATCATCACTTAGAGTGAGGGGCATTTTGGTCATTAGACATGATGGGGGGTTTTCCTATAAATAGAATACTATGGAAAACCCTAAAGAATGATGCTCCTTTTGAGAGAAAAGTAAGTTCATAAGAAAGAGGCCAAGTGTGTTCTCTCATCTAAAAAAGAAAGTGTTAAGTTGAGGCCGGGTTTGGCTTCCTCTTCGGATCGGGACTTAGCTAGTCTGGGACCGGTGAGACCGTTGCCTTGGGAGGTTGTCGGCTTCACTCTTCATGTGGATACCGTTGGAGGCGGAACTGGGACTTGGTTAAGCCCCGATCTAAAGGCGCCTGAGCCGGCTGGCTGGGTTTTGGAGCAGGCAAGGTAATCCTACACCCTTCTCTTTGTTATAGGCGGTTTTTGATGCTACTTGGGGGTCCTTGGATGGGTTTTGTTGGAATTTATTTTGTATTTCCACTAGCTGCTAGCAGTGTTGCCTCCTGTGAAACCCTTCCGCGAGTTTGCGGTGGACTTAGCTTCCCAGGTATTCGATAGTGAAGCAGTTTCTACATGTTTCTGGGCACCTTGCGGCTTATCCATCGAGCGTTATTCGGATCGATGGACCTTAGTGTGCTCAACCTTCTATATCGGCTGGATATCTCATTGGTGGAGATTTTCTTTATTTATATGTTGAAGCTCGGGGCGGGGCACTGTGTCGATGTCACCCATGTCAAAACTTCGAGTTTGTAACGAGCTCCTGATTCCCCCAAAACTGAGGCAAAGGGGGTTGTCTTGGTTAGGGGCCCTTAGTATGAGATGCCCGGCTCTGTCGGGCTTCCCTTCAGCATGAATTAGTCCCTGGTGTTCTCAGGTTTATTTTAGCTAGGTTGCTACTTACGTTCTGTTAGTTGGATTATGTACTGACATACCTTTGTTTCCTTGATGTCGTTGAACAAGGCGTAGAGGGCGATTAGTAAAAACTAGTTCAGGAAAATTTGGTTTGGAGAACATTAGGCAGTTTCTTGAGATAACGGAGGCAGAGAGCAATCATGAGCTTCTATCGATGAAGAATTTGCGAGAGTTGGGTAGTAGCCCTTTTCCTTACATTATCCTAATTGTCCCCCGCTCGTCGCCCACAGAGGTCATTGAGGAGGAGCACTTTGTTCTCGCCGATCTCCTGAAGTTGGTCCCGAGCAGCTCCTCTTAACCGAGTCCTGCTCAATAGAACCAAATAGAGGTTGTTGCAAGGACCTTAGTGAGGTATGCCGGGTGTTAGTCGACTCGAGTCCACAGAGGCTACCCCTACGACTTGCGAAGAGACCAGGGCGAGGCATGGCGAGATAAAGCGGCCGACCCAGTAGAAGATTTCTAGATTGAATGAGGTAGCCGATGTGAACTGTCGAGGAGGAAGAAATGTTTAGCCTTGCCACCGGGTTTGCTACTCGAAAACGTAAACGGTCTGTGACCCTTGAGGGTGCAGACACCTCTAGTTCTAGGGAGAAGCGACCTAGGCGGTCTCCCTCAGAGGAGGAGGCTCTGTAAGACGGGGCCATAATTCTAGTGGGATCCGGATCAGCCTCGATATTGTTGGTCACGGGGTCTTCACGAGCAATATACATGGAGGAGGTTCCGGCTGTGAGTCCTTCAAATGTTGAAGAGGTTAGAATAGGTGTCCCATCAGGGGTAGTTATTGCTCCAACATCCCTGCCCAGACGTCCAAGCATAAGGTGTCTTCCTTTCATGCCCAAGCAAGTAAGGACAGGGAAGACATGGCGGTGGATTACCACGGGTCTCTGGATCTTATCTTTGCCTATGGCTATGGGTGTTGTGAGTTCAAAAACAACACCTGTGGGGATCGACCAGACAACATGCCTGACTCCTCTAACCCACTTCCTCCAGAGTTCTTTGACAGCCTGGAGTGCCCAGGTCGACGTGGGTAAGGCCTTAGATGTTGAAGTAGTGAGGCGGGACAGAGACTCGGCCCGAGGGGGAGAAGAGAGGCTCGTTACTAAGGAATATGCCCTTTTTTTTGTGAGTTATCTTTGGTTATGTTGGAAAACTTTACAAGTGGCACCGCTTTGGCCGCACATAAACTTTATTTGTAATTTCTAGTGACCCTTTACGTATTTTAATGAATTTTGAAAAGGTCAACCAGATGTAGAATTTTTTGTTAAGAACTCCAGCAAGATAGCAACCATGCCTAGGATACGCGGTGAAGCGATGCTCTGGATTGTTAGATGCGATTGGAATAACAAGCGTATCACGGGCTTAGATGCCAATCGGGCGCGACCATATCACGGACTTTTATATGTGATTCGGACGACAATAGGTATCTGGACTTTTAGATGCCAACCGGACAACAACCGTATATGGAATTTTAGATGCCAACCGGACAGCAAACGCATTTGGACTTTTAGATGCTAGCCGAGCAACAACCGTATCTGGACTTTTAGATGTCAGCCGAACAACAACCGTATCTGGACTTTTAGATGCCAGCCGGACAACAACCGTATCTAGACTTTTAGATGCCAACCGGACAACTATCGTATCTAGACTATTAGAAACAAGTGATAGTATGTTTTAAGAGGAAATGCGCAAATGATACTTTTTTATTGATGATAACTTCCTTAATAAATACACTACTGATAATATTTCTTAAGGTGCATGGCATTCCACATTCTAGAATAAGCGAGTCCCATCCCCGAATGCATTTAATGCGTGGGAGCACGCTAGCCTACTCGGACCCACGATGTATGGTCGGCACCTAGTTGGGTTGGAACTTCTGTCCCGGATTGGGTTAAGGCGTGTTTTCTAAAACCCTTCCTCGGACCTCTGGATTTGAATGTATGCGGCTTTACACGCCGGTTGTGCCAACTTGCTAACCTCCGGTGGTATGAAGCTATGTGTATGGATGCTGCTTCCCGAAGTTTGTCAGTCGTGTCCAGGTCTTTGATTATGGCTTCAATGCTTGTTTCTTTAGGAATTCCTGTTCGAATAATGGGCATCCCGATTTCTGTGGGGATGATAGCCTCCATCCCGTATGTGAGGGCGAATGGTGATTCTCCTGTTGGCTTCTAGATGGTCGTTCTGTAGGCCCATAACACTCCTGGTAACTCCTTTACCCATTTTCCTTTAGCTGAATATAGGCGTTTTTTCAGTGCCGTCAGGAGTGTTTTGTTATACGCTTATGCCTGACCATTGCTTTGGGGGTACCGCGGGGTGGAGCATAGGTTTTTTATCTTCAATTCACTGCAGAAGTTCCTATATACCCGGCTATTGAACTGTGGCCCATTGTTTATTTGGAGTGGTAAAGGTATCGAACCTACACATAATGTTTTCCACACGAGCTGAATGACCTCCTTATCTTTGATGAATGTGAAACCCCGACCTTACTCTATCGGATTAGGCTGAGTAGTCGGTGTGACTAACCATGGCTTCTTCTAATGGCCGTCTGATGAGTGCCCAACTATGTCGATACCCCATTGAGTGAAAGGCCAAGGGCTTGTTATGGTAGTCAATTCTTGGGCCAGGAGTCTTGATATGGGAGCTTGTCATTGACATCGATCACATTTTCTAACGTAGGCAGCGACATCTGTCCGCATGGTCGGTGTTAAGACCAAATTATATATAAACACAAATTAATAACACTATTATCAAAGGACTATTAACTAATCCCCGACAACGACGCCAAAAAGTTATTGTAGCTAAACTGTATGATGCTAGTTGTGTATGCCAAATTTAAGTACTACCGCTCGAGAACTATTAGTCTGCGATAACGCGAAAACTTGTTAAGCTTGGATGCTTATGTAGATGAAAAGAGTGATTAGCTCATTTTGTAAAATATATTCATTAAAAATTGAGTTGGTCTTGATTATTGCAAGTGCACAGGTCGTACAAGTAATAAAAGTGGATATTTAAAGTCCAGATATCGTTCCCATGAGGAATGATGATAAATCAAAAGACTAACTACCCAAACTACTCAAGATCATTACTATTTGAACTCTACTGTTATGATAATGAGATGGCCAAAAAAATTTTAGTCCTAGCTAGTCCTTAATATGCATCAAAATAATTTTTAATGAAAATGGGCTTGAGAATTTGCTAAGTAAGACAAAAGCTGAATTTAAGATCCAATGGTAATGTCAAATTTACGCATCTTATCGATTCATAGCTCAGCCATAAATTAGAAAACTAAGTTTGTCAAAGATGCATGGTAATATAGTTTGGATTTCTCCCTTAACCATACTTTTCACTAATTAAAGGTTCATATTCATTTTTGAGACACGATTCTAATCAGTTACTTGTAATTTGTAACCCTCTTTCTAAGATGTTAGTATTTTTCCTTTCCAGTACTTCATACCCATATCGTAGGACTAGAGAATTCTTGCCCCCAAAGACAGGATATTGCAAGCCTTCTCCAATTTGATTGACACCTCATCCTTCATTTATGATGAAAATTTCCATCTCATTGATTAGATCTTTGCTAACACAGGATCAGAATCAATTCAGCAGAAAGAGAAGAGACATCTAAGTGATTAAACTGATACTTCATTCAACTATCCTCCATTATGAGTAAGTTGGTGATTTATTTGAGTAACCCATCAGAGTTCATTAGTTCCTTCGTATTAGTCTACCATACCCATAAAGAAAAGCTCTATACTCTCATGATTCTCCATCTCTATGTCATGCAGAGGGCCTCTTGGAAATCAGAGTAAGATATAGGACCTTGCTTGGGTACACGGTACTAGTACTGGGAACAAATAAATTCAAGAACAATAACAATCAAAAAAATTCAAGAATTCTAATTAAGGCGTTCTTCCACCTTATGCATAAAAATGAATATCATCATTGACCCATTTCTAGAGAGCTCAACTTTTCAAAACTGGTTCACTCATATCAGTGACTAAGCGATAAAAATTCAGCAAATCATGATGGCCGAAGTAAATAGGCGTATAAACCTTCCATCCTCCATTTGAAATCAAACAGTAATGAGAAAGATGATTTTACAATAAAATTCCAACTCGAAGCTGCAATTCAGTTCAATGCCCAAATCCAGAAATATAAAAGAATACCAATTAAAATCTACATTAAAACTCTATTAAAAAGAAAAGAAAAATAAAAAATAAAGAAAATAAAATATACAGAGTCTTCAACTACCTAAATGTCTGGAGTTACGATTTGCCTTTGTGCCTAGATTCGTCTATTCATAGATTTCCCAATGTTAGGCCGCACTTCATTAATTGCGTTGTGGATCCCCAAAATTCTGGCCCAAATTGGTCACTATGTCGCGACACAGAAAGTTCTATCACGACGGAGTTTTCAGTCATAGCCGTTGGCCTCTATCGTAGCAAGCAGTCTTTTGTTGCGACTTGTTCTCTAAGCTTTTTCTTGAATTCTGTCGCGGCAGACTTTGATAATGTCGTGTAGAAGTCTTGTTCTTATCGCAATAGGGATGTATTGTGTCGCAACACCAAATCTGTTTGCAACCAGCTTCTCATGTTCTTCTGCTTCTGAAATCTGTCACGACATAATTTTCCTTGTTGCAACAAACATTTTCCTTTTCAACCTGTCAACTCTGTCACGACAGAGTTTTCTCTGTCGCGATAGGATTTCTTTGAGGCCTTAGCAATTTCTGCCGCGACATAATTTTCCTTAGTCGCGACAGACTTTTCTTTTCTAATTCCCGTCGCTTGCTAAGTTGTGTGTTGTGATATAGAAATCTTTATTACGACACATATTTCCTTGGCCAATTTCAGTTCTTTTTCCATTTCTGTCACGACCTAATTTTATTCTGTTGCGACATAATTCTCTTATTTCAAAGCTTTTATTGTCGCGACAGAAAATTTCTTTGTCGCGGCATGGGTCTCCTTGATTCTTCATTATGTCGCAACATGAATTTCTTTGTCGCCCTCCTCTTGTTTTGCTCTTCGACTCATTGTCGCTGACGGAGAATTCACCCCTCCTTCATGTTTTGTTTGTCATGACAGAAATAATCTTTGTCGTGACAAATATTTTGTTGTTCTTAGTTGTGAATTCTGAATGTTATGTCGCGACATAATTTTCTTTGTTGCGACAGAAATTCCTCCTTGAGCTGGCTTGGTTCTGAAAACTTTGTCGCAACATAAAAACACTTGTCTCATATGACTTGTGTTGTAGTCTTAGCATTTTCTGTCGCGACATAATTGTCTTTTGTGACAAAGTTCATCTATTAGTCTTCAGCTTTTTATGTTGCGACAGAGGAAATATTGTCGCGACACAGCTCCTTTGCTCTCTGCCTTGATCATTGTCGCGATGAAAGTTAAGGGTATCCTTGAGTTTTCTTGAAAATCTTCTTCAATAATGTCGCGACAGAAAAACTCTTTGTCGAGACAAAACAACTATTTCAGCCTTGATTTATGCCTGAGCTTTGTTGAACCATTTAGTTGCTGGCTACGACATAGTTCTTTTGGCCTGCTTGAAATTGTGTCATGACATACAAAAACTATGTCGCGACAAAGATTGCTGAAATTTTCATTTTTTCGATTCTTTTTTACCTCTTTTCTCTCATTTTTCAATTAACACCTGCAAAACAAAAAGTTGGTGAATGTTCCATAATTTGACATACAAATAGAGTGGCTATTAAACATGCCCAGGAAAAATGGATTAAAAATAGATGAGTTTAGACTCGTCAAATTCCCCCCCAATGCAGTTTTGATTGTCTGAGCAAAGAAAAGAAAGTTTTGTTTGTCCTCAAACAATTTAGCTTTGATTTTTAAGGAAAAATTTCTATTTAAAGCTCACTTGGGTAGGAACCATAAGTCAGTTTTAAAATTACTTTTAAATATGTTTCCAATCATAGATTCAAGAATATTTGCAATTAAGTTCACTGAACCAACAAATAATTCATATGGTGTAAACAATTTAATCATTAAATCTTGATTTTTGTGTGTCTTTGGTCATCTTATGCCTCCGATTAGATTGGTCTAGGATAATACTCAGTTGGCATACTCTCTTTCATTTTTAAAATCCCATATGCTTGTTCATCATATTACTCTCCACTAATGTAGGCATAATACCACTTTCAAGATCAAATAGGTCTTTTAGGCTTGTAATGTGTGGCTTGGGTAATTAGGTAGAATAATGGATAATTTAGGCTCGGTACAACCAAATTTCGAAAACTCCTGCTTATTGCCTTATTGATACATCACTTGATTTCTCTTGATTGTAAGTTTCTAACCTTCATCGGGTTTGTGCATCTTCCATATTCTTCATTATGGTATCTTTTTCTCTTTCCTTTCACACACATAAGATAACTTCCCTTCATATTTTATGATTTCCCTCTTTTATCTCTCACCAAGTTTTATGGAATGAATTGCCTGTGTTGGTGTCTTTCTGCTTTCTACCACTCTTAGCCGAACTTTCTCTAGTTATTACTCCCATGCGGTGATGACATTTAGGGTACTAGGTGTTGAACCCTCACCCTTAAGAAATTAATTATTCGAGGAAGGCTATAAGATATCGCTCATTCCTCCTTGATGTTTCTCTTTTCACGACTTCTTTCATAATTCTCTTCATCTCTTCTTATCTCTGCATTTCCTTGTATTCCCTTTTTATCCTTCTCGATAACTTGAAATAATATTCCCCAAACTTGTCATTTTTATATTGATGTGGTTGTATGTATGATCAATCTGGGCAAATAAGGGTTCATTTGCTGTAAGATTATGTTTAGGAGAAATTAGCTTCTCATTTCTTGATTTGATGATGAGATTATATTTATAGGCTCAAAATAGGAACTAGTGTATATGCCTATGCATATCATAGGGTAGGTTTTAAGGCTCGAAACTTCTAGGATGGCCTAAATAGTCTCACAATCAATGGTATTGCCTGGGATTTTGCCTTGGCGATAATCCCAATATAGTTAGGATAATCAGATGAATTACTATGATGGATCTGGGAGATGTTCTAATCATAGCACAATTTGTTTCAAGAGTCTGTGCGATCTTTGTGTAGAGTTTATCGGGATTTCATGCTCAAGGCTGTTTTACAGCATAAGTCCTCAGGTTCTTATCACATTCTATATCAGTTTATTAAAGTCTTCCTTCTTCTTGAAGTCCAACACATTCATTTGTAACCTTACAACCTTCCAATTCCATTTATTTTGTCCTACCCCAATGCATCTATCAGATTTTTTTGTTTGGTTATGAGATTTGTTGTTGTGTTGTTTAACCAGTCAAGAGGTTCATTTTAATCATGCTTTCAGCTCCAAACAATCCAACACAACCACAATTTCATTCTTTAATCAATTCCAATCAACCAAACATGCTACATCCATTTGACACTTAGATCGGAGTAATTTGAACTCTGTTCCCATCCGCTAATTTATTGATTCAAATAACGATCTACAACCTCATTTAATGAAGGGAAAGAACATGTAGACAAAACAAACAAGAAATGAGAAAAATCAAATAAAAGTGAACACTAAGCTTGCAAAGAATTTTCTATTTCATTGAATTGGTCAAATGTGGACTTTAGATACAGGGAGGGTGAAGATATGGAAAGTAAGACAATGTTCATTTTTTACTCTTTGCAGCCTTTTCCTTAGCAACTTCCACTCTTAAGTATTTTTCCACCTCCTCTACTGGTGTTAGTTCTTTCTTTCCTGATGCACTAGGGGCTTTATTTTAAACTGGTTCCTTACAGGGTTCAGAAGGTCTTTCTTCATCTAGATTTGGGTTAAAGAAGGGTATTGGTGGGTTTGTGACACCCTAAGGGACTACTGTGTAAGGCACACAGTGTGAAATCCTGATTTATGGAAGTGGCATATCTTTCTTCCAGCGATTCAAGGTCTTTCTTCATAGCCCGATGCAAAATCTTTGCATTGCGTTATCGGTTCTCGGCGCACATCTCATTTAATGACTCCCTAAAGTCAATCTGCATTGATTTGCTTATGGGTCATCGGGCGAAAACTCTATCATGCGATTGTGCATACTATTCAACCGATCTTTGGTTTTATTTTTCAATTCAACACTCCATTGTTCATCTCTTTGCTTCGAGGCATCCTCCAGATTTTGGTCCCTTCTTATGAGCTCTGCCTCCATGTATACTTTCATCCACTGAAAGTTATAATTGGAGCTTATTTGATCATCCCTTTCTTTCATCTCTGTTTCATGGATTTTATGTCCTCCATCAGTTATGTATTATTGTCGGTGCCTGAACCTTGACTTATTCGATGGGTTTTATCTGAGTCATCAGGATGCATTCCAAGAGACTAAACTCTCTTTAAAATCTTGTTGTCTGAGAGTGACTTTCCCGCTATCTTTGTGGCACGCATAATTCCTCTCTTTCTTTCAACTCGACCTCTTTCTCTCTCTCACCCTCCTTCCTGCAGTATGGACATCTGGTCGCTCTGTCCAGGCAGGTCGGAGGATGCCTTGAGAATGCCGTTTCAATCTCAACTTTGTCACGTAGCCACGAGAGGTAATGTTCAGGATTCAATGTCTCACAGGTGTGAGTCCCACATAATTGCTTGCAGGTAGCAAGATAGATTTTCAAATATCACATTCTGTTTTGTACCCCTTCGGCAATGCATAGAGATGATTGCTTCATTCCTTCTCCTTGTCTTTGAGAGTCAACTCACATTGCCATGAGACAGAGTGATGAAATATAGTCATCACTTAGCCTCTTTCAGTGGTCTTCTCCTTCAGTAGTTTCTCATCTGGTGGTTTTTCTTTGTCCCCTTCATTTTCCCTTCTAAGTTGTCAATCAGGTCTCTGCCTTTTGATACTCTATACATGTATCTTTAATGGAACCCAGCATGGAAGTTTTTCGAACTGCAAATATATGTACATCTCAGATTGATCTGTGTATTTATGTCTTTCTCTTTGCTAAAGGTATCCATTGTCTGCACCCTCTCTTAAACTTCTTTCTCTCAGCGCCTCAGTTGCTTAAAAAAGTCCCAATACTCTCTGCTTAGGCACAACCGGTTTCTTTATGCTACTTCAATGGATCATCGCATTCTCAACGTATTATTTCTCTCATGCAGAGATAAGCGATCTGCCTCTATCATGTGGCCCTTATTTTTCATATTTTTCTCCATTAGAGTAGTTGCTTTGTCTAAGATCAAGCTCTTCTTCTCCCTCCTTTCTTCTCTCCTCGATGTCTATCAAACATCTCTCTTCCTTTTCTTGATTCAATATCTGCTCGGCCCAACTCTCCTATATCTTGTCTTCCTTGGCTTGCATTTCCCACCTTGAGTTTCTTCGGCGGTCTCGCCATCACTTTTGTCTGTATGCTTCATCATCTCGTTGAGTTTGGAATTATTGATATTACCTTGATTCAGTTTCATATGGTCATATCTGTGAGGGTTTTGGTAACTCAAAGGTTTTGATTATAATGACGAGGAGAGGTTAATGTGGTTTATGAGATGACGTGCTTCCAATTCTCAGTGATACCCCCATTTCATTCTCACATATAGCCAGTGTTACATTCCTTCCATTCATCATACGTCCTGCCTCAATAAACGCTTGTGTACAAAGGTCGGTCAAATGTTCGCGACATTGCAAGGAATGTTGCGAAATTCTTTAGTGCTCTTTGGGCTCTATGTTGCGACAGTAATGAAAATGTGTCAATCGACATCAAGCCTTTCCTTTCAAATTGAGTCACAATCGATTATCATCGCGACCTCCAGAAAGATTATGTCGAACACTATTAGGCTAAAATTTAAGTGGTGCGTCCTCTGCATTTCTCTCTCAAAACATCTTTCAAACAAGGTGTATTCACTCATACCTAATAAGACATACTAGTGAAAACTCATTTAATCATCAAAGACACTCAATTCAAGTACGAACAATAATAACATTTCATTTCTTTATTCAATAAAATTGCATGTGATGTTGTAACTAAATCAAATCAAATTCCCCGAACTTCAATTATACGTATCATTAAAATGATGGAGGAAATAGAAATACTCCCTCTTGTAGCTATCTCTTTCTACATATTTCGATTTGACAGTGTGCTTCATAATAAAATTCCATCTTTATCATGTATACCTTGTTCTCTTTTGAAAAATCAACAACGACTAAAAATAAAACTTCTAACCTAGTGCAAACTAAACAAAAACACCTCAAATATAACCAAATTATCCTTCTCATCAATGATCTAATTCTACAGTTTCAGGTTGCCTCCCGAAAGTTGATAAATTTTATGTCTTTAGCCTCAGACATGTGTTTGCATAATGTTTCTATCGTCTCACCATGTATCTCGCCCATCTCCTCGGTCCCCAGATTTGTTCTTTCTCATTTCTTTCCAATACTGTTTCATCCTATCTTCTTGTTTTTACGGCAATTCATCTGTCACCTCTCAATGAAGTAGGTGTCAAGTAAATCTTTTAGGTGGATGTTATCTCTGTCTTACTAGGAAATGCATTCCTTGATTGGTTTCATATCAAGGAAAGGGCTAGCTCCTCCTACTTGAGTTTCAAGTTCCTTAATGAAGCACATTATTATATTTATGCGAAACACCAATTGTGTTGCTTGGAAATTTTCCAATTCAAAAAATATTTTCTCATGCAAATTCCATCAAAGTGAATTTTCTTGTTTTCGAGCATAGAAATGCATCATCCCCGATCTTCAAATGATTGAGGTGTCGCTTTTCGACCGATATTCTCCTCCCTTGTCCTCCACTTACATTTGTTCTTAAAACTGGGCTGAGCATGAGCACGATGGTAATTATGTCTGTCAGGGCATATTGTACTCCTCCACCATGAAAAGTTTTCATGGATCCTCGATCTTTGGTGTATAGTGTGTGGAAGCTCGGGTTAGGGATAGGAACTTAAAATTAAGCTCTGTTATCGTCGAGTTACCTTCTCCTCAACCTAGTAAGAACCTTCATGGTTTGGTCCTTCTTAAGCACTCTTTCTTCTTTCTCCTTCATCTACTGCTCACACTTCATGTGCAGTATGCATTCTTCTTTCATTGTTTCCTAATTTGTTCATTATTGCATCCATCTTTGGTTCTATAGCCGGTCATACTGTCATCGATCAAACCACTTCCCTCGGTTTCTTCTTTGCTCACTACTGTTCAAATGGAATGAACTATGATGCATTTGGCAAGGTCTTCAATCAACTTCCTTGCCTCATCTTACTTCTTCTCTTAAAGGCCCCACGATAATGATGATATCATCAGATACTCTAATTCATAGCATGATAAGAATATATCCATCCCGAGTGGTCGGATCTATTCCATATACATAGAACCTCATCTTTAACAATCTCTTGAATCCTCTCCCATGCATTGTAGAGACTCGTCTTCCCCTATCTTGAAACAATTATTTCTCATCTTATCTCGAAGTAGTTAGAGTGGAGAAGTAATATGCCAATATAGGCTATGCTCTTCCCGATTGTTTGATCATCATTAGATAAAACCATGTTTCTTTGCCACATCTCTCTCAATGAAAAGGGGAAGAGCTACAACTTTATTACTTCTTGTCTCACCCCATTCAACTTGACTGTGTTGGCCATCCTCATGAATCTTCTCATATGCTCATTGGGATGCTTGAGGAGGGATGACCTTCGTCAGGCTGATATTTCTTTTCCATAATGTCAATCATCATTCAAATCAGTATATGAAAATTGTTGGCCTTCTAATTGCGGGTTGTCTCGCGTGAATACTCTTCTTGGATAATGGGCGCAGCAGTCTCACATGTGTGCCAGGCCCTCTCTGATCATTATGCTTCTTCTTCTTCTTCTGGAATAGCCTGCAATCTTTCTCTTTGATTTTCCATACTTCAGGAATCTGCATTTGTGATTTGCCTCGAATTCTTGGTGTTCTCTGTTTCGGTGTCTGAGATAAATGCAAATCTCTTCTATTTGGATCTCTCATATCATTTAAAATCTTCCTAAAATAGAAACACCAGATCATGTGGGATCTAATGTGGAGTATGTGAGTTATCTCTATTTAAGCTCATAGAAAAATTTGGTAGCTTCTTGACTCGCCGTCAAACTATTTTGTGATCTGGGATTTCATATCAATAAGTAATATAGTCAGTCGATCCGCCTCTCGAAGATCAGAATATTGATCTTTCCAATTCATCCTAATTCGATTTCCACGACCAGCGGCATATCAAAGCTTTGATCATGACAGTTATAAATAAACACAAATTAATAACATCTATTACCCAGTTATTAGCTAATCCTATCAAGCAGCGGCGCAAAACTTGTTGCGGACCAAAAATGTATGATGCTAGTTGTATGCCAAATTTAAGTACTTTGCCACTCAGGAACTATTCGATCCCGGCAACAACGCGAAAACTGTTGGCGGATACTTGTGTAGATGAAAAGAGTGATTATCGCTCCTTTTACCCAAAATGTATTCATTAAAAAATTCAGGTTGGTCGCGATTCTTTGCGATTGCATGGGTCGTGCAGTAATGTGGATATTTGTAGTGATGAGATATCGTTCCCTAACGAGGAATATTGATAAATCAAAAGACGTAACTACAATATGCTCCAAGATCATTATTGTTGAACTCTGTGATATTGAGATGACTAAAAGAATTTTTAGTCCTACCTTCAATTCCTTAATATACATAAGTATTTTTAATGAAAATGGAGTTCTAATTTCTTGTCATTGAGACAAGCGTTCTAGATCAATGAATGATATCAGTCACATATGTCTTATATCGATTCGTAGCTGCCGTAAGTGAATGAGTTTTTCAGATGTAATGTATGGTTTTGGATTTCTCCCCTCTTCATATGCCTCTGGCGATTAGAGTTCATGATATTCATTTCAGGACAAGGTTCTAATCAGTACTTGTAATTTGTAACCCTCTTTAAGATGTTAGTATTTTTCCTTTCGATTGCTTCATACCTCATCTTGGGAGTGGGGAATTCTTGCTTCCCCATAGACGAGGATATTTATCTGACCTTCTCCAATTTGATTAACACCTCATCCTTCATTTTTGATAAAAATTTCCATCTCCTTGACTAGATCTTTGCTAACACGGGATTATAATCAATTCAGTAGAAAAAGAAAAGACCTCTAAGTGATTAAACTGATACTTCATTCAACTATCCTCAATTACGAGTAAGTTGAGTAGTCTATTTGGAAGGTAACCCATATAAGAGTTCATTAGTTCCTTCATATTAGTCTACCATACCTGAAAAGCTCTATACTCTCACGGATTCTCCATCTCGGAGTGTCACGCGAGCCTCCTTGAAATCGAGTAAGATCTGAGGCCTTGCTTGGGTACACGGTACTAAAATGCGGGAACAAATAAATTCCATGAACAATACCAATCAAATAAATTCAAAATTCTAATTAAGGCGTTCTTTCACCTTATGCATAAAATTAATATCATCATTGATCCGATCCGAGGAGGCTCGACTTTCAAAGTAGTTCCTCATATCGATGTTGACTAACTAATCGGAAAATTCACTTTAAATCATGAACAAACTGCGTAAATGAACTCCAGAAGCCTCCATCCCTCCATTTGAAATCAGGCAGTAATGAGAAAGATGATTTTACAAACAAATTCTAGCTGAGTTGCACTTCCAATTCAATACCGTCAAAAATCTAAGAATACCAATTAAAATCACACATTAACTACACTAAATATTAACTCTACTAAAAAGAAAATAAAAGAAAAATAAAATATACAAGAGTCTTCAACTACCTAGACGTCCTGGAGTTGCGGAAGATGTGCACAGTTCCCTAGATGCGTCTATTTATAGACTTCCCAATGTTAGGCCGCACTTCATTAATTGCGTTGTGGATCCCCAAAATTATGGCCCAAATTGGTCACTATCGTGCGTGAGAGTTTTCCGATCTTTATCGTGGCTCTATCGTAGCATGCGGTCTTTGTCAGCCTCAGATCATAGTGCGTCAGTTCTTTCATGACAGACTTTGATAACGTCAGCGTGAGTACAGTGTACTTGATCTTGTTCTTATCCCTTGATGGGTTGTATCCTGACACGAATCTTTTTGCAACCAGCTTATCATGTTCTTTTGTTTCTGGAATCTGTCAAGACATAATTTTCCTTGTTGCGACAAACATTTCATCTTCACCCGGCTGTCGGCTCTAACCTGACGAGGTTTTCTCTATCGCGACGAGTTCTGGCACGAGTCCTTAGCGATTACGTCACGACATAATTTTCCTTCAGTCACACCTGACGGACTCTTCGTACAATCCGTCAACTTCTGCTAAGCTATGTGTTGCGATATAGAAATCTTTGTTACGACACATATTTCCTTGTCCAATTTCAGTTCTTCTTCAATTTCTGTCGCAACCTAATTTTATTCTATCGCGACATAATTCTCTTATTTCAAAGCTTTTATTGTCGTGACAGAAAATTTCTTTGTCGCAACGTAGATTCTTCCTTCAATTCTTCACTATCGTCGCGGCATGGGTATTTCTTTGTCACCACTCTCTTGTTTTCTCTTCAACTCCCTTGTCACGATAGAGAAATCACCTCCTTCATGATACTGACATACCTGATCTCAAGTAAATGCTCACAGCCGTGCAAATATTTTGTTGTTCTTGGTTATCAATTACGAATGCAATGCAACATAATTTTTCTTTGTTCATCGAAATTTATCCTTCAGTGGCTTGGATTACGAAAGCTATCTTTTTGCCATATGCATAAAAACACTTGTCTCGAGTTGACTTGTATTTGCGGTCTTGCTTATTTTCTATTGCGACATAATTGTCTTGTCGTGATACGATCCTCATCCCAAATCAGTCTTCAATGCCTCATGTTGCTCACGGAGAAATATTGCCATAACCACAGCTCCTTTGCTCTGCGCCCGATCATTGTCCGCAGCGAGTTAGGATTGTTACCTTGATTTCTTCACAATCTTCTTTAATATTGTCGCGACAGAAAAACTCTTTGTCACAACAAAACTACTCTTTCAGCCTTGAGTTATTCCTGAGCTTTGTTGAGACATTTAGTTGCTAGCTGCGACATAGTTCTTTTGGCCTGCTTGAAATTGTGTCATGACATACAAAAACTATGTCGCGACAACGACTCTTTGCAATTTCATTTTTGCTTCTTTTTTGCTTATTTTTCTGCCATCTTCTCTCGTCTGCCTCATCCAGCCACCTCAAATATACAAAGTTGGTGAATGTTCCATAATTTGGCATACAAATAGAGCTGAAACTATTAAAAACATGCCATAAAAATGGATTAAAAATAGATGAGTTTAAAGCTCATCAGTCGACCAGTATTATCCTTGGGTATGGGTACTGTATTGCAATGTCCTGCCACACAGGTGATTTTTTATCATATCCTATCCTATCATGAGTTAGTCATTATGCTCTTTGTCCTGTTGTTGAGTAAGGCATTTAAGATATGTGTCGTGAGGATCCTTCAACTCCTATTTAACATTTGTTAACGAGGAGAAATTGTCTTGCACGGACTGGGTCTTGTGGGCCTCGGCTTTATCATCCGGATCTGAACTTAAATAGAAAGTATCGAAGTCATCCTTGAAGAATATTGCTTCATGTAATTTACCTTGTTGGTAGTGATTGGCGACTGATTGATAGTATGTCTCAATGGGGAGAACATCTCTATCTCATTGGTAAGGGACGGCTACGTACGACCCAGTGTCATCTTCTATTAGAAGCTGCTCAGGATGGCTTTGCCGCCCGACTACAAGACTTCTGTTGTGGGTTGTCAGCTCACGTACTTGGCGTATGTCGATCTCATCCTTCGCCTCTCAGTTTATCTTCGGAGCCACCGGTTGAAGTCGCTTTGTATGTAGGTACCGCCCAGGACACCGGGAGTTACTGAGGTCGAGCCCGTTGCCAATCAAGCCGTGTCGGCTTCGTTGTTTAGAAGCGAGAGAAATTGAGACGTATGGCATTTCACATGACCTCTCAGGTTGGGCGCTTTGGTTGTAACCCTAAAGCGGCTCCGTGCATGCATTAAGCACCATCCATTCGGGTCTACCCGGTCGGGTAGTCGCTCGCCTCGCTGATGAGAATCTACGCTCCGTAGTGATCAACGTCAGCTACGTCTACTTCAATGCTAGGCGTGGCTTAAGCCTTCATCTTCGAACTTCATGCTTCGATTTCCCCTTCGATCGTCTGTCTACGTAATTGATAATATATATATAGTGCTTCTCAAGGGAGGTTAGTGAGCACGTTGACCAAGTGCGTATCAGGTAGGCGGCGGAGTATTTTGCGACCTACCGAGGCGGCCTTCTTTCGAGATTGTATGTCCAGTTTCTACCTCGTATAGGCATTTGCTTGCCAGGAATACGGTGGACTCACTACGCTATTAGTGCTCGTCTTCCTTGAATAAAGTTGCACTTATTGAAACATCAAACACAACTAAGTAAAGGTAGAGTGTTTCACCTATTTCAGGGCTAGCCAGAATGGGCGGTTCGGTGAGGTATTGTTTTATTGCTATAAGGGCACAGTGCGTTCTCTGCCATTCTGTCCCAAGCTGCATTCATTCGGGGTGGTGAAAATGGCTTTGTCGGTGCGTAAGAGATGAGGCCGCCTTGGCGGTCAACTGTGCACTCCTTTTCAAGTGGTAAGGAATTCAGAGATTCCATAATGGATCACGGTTGAATGGGATTGGCTTCAATCCTATGTCACCATGAAGCTTGGGACGCCTAAGTGACTCAGAATCCTTTCTTTAGGATTGAGTTATACCTCATTCATGTTCTTCATCTGCGTCCATGTAGTTTCTTGAAGGTGCTTGTATGATCGGGGCGTTCTGCAGTGTAGCGAGCATGTGCGTGATATGGGCTATCATTGTCCTGCCAGTCAGAGAAGCCTGGAATGTCTGTTCTTTTGGTTCCCTAATGGTATTGGGTTTTATATAAGGTACGTCTTCAGTATCATGTTGCATCGGCGTTGTAGCAGTATAGCCCGTGTGGTGTAATGAAGGTCGTTTTCTCAGCATCAGGTGGGTGCATTGGAATCTGGTGATATCTGGAGAAGGCATCCCAGGCAATGACATTGTGGAGGCATCCATCGCGTCACGATCTATTAGGCAAGAAATATTGTCTTTCGGGCATCTTCATTGGTCAGGTGTGAATCCACACACACCTCATTTATTGCATCTTGGGACGACTATTACATTCGCAAGCCATTTAGGATACTTTACTTCTCTAATAAAACCTACACTTAGCAGGTTGTTCATCTACACATTTGGATAATCACGATGGCGATCTAGGTAAACTTCTTACTTTACGCCTCACTATTTTGTCCATTGGCAGTACATTCAGTTTATGAGAGGAAGTAATAATTAGGTCAATCGACCATGCAGTGGTATTTCACGGGTGAATATATCCTTATTCCCCTGACAATACGTTTCCGCTGTTGCATCTACCTTTGCTTCTTGGTGATGATATAAGAGTGAGTTTTGAACATCAGCCGTCGATTGCTATCTTTGTGGGGATCCCCGCATTCAACGAGATCCCTTTTCTTCCTTCCTTTGCACAGGCGTGACTGTGTTTGCTATCTTGGGAATCACTGTCCCCAAGAAGCGCTTGAATCTTTTTCCTCTCTCTGTTCCCTCATGGATAATTGGTAGCAGCATTGTGGTAGGCCGGCTAATGGTCATCATGTAGATCGGCACGCCCTGCCTTTCAGTTTCATGAATGTATATCACCATTTGATGATATGTTGAAGGGACGACCTTCATTGTGTGGAGCCAGGCCCTGCCTACTATGCAATTATATGGCCTTAGGTCATTGATAACTAAGAATAAAACTCTTGGAGTTCTTGGCCTTTCTTGTATTGGAAGTGTAATGTCTTCTAGTGTCGTAGTTGTTCAGCATCATTGAGCCATGAGATTCGTTCGAATGAATTCAACATTTTGTGAAAGCTTCATCAGCTAAAAGTACGAGGTGACTAGAGCGAATCTGCGGCGCTCCACCCTGAGATCTACTAGCACCATTGCACATCAAGCCATTAATACAAGGGTGATCTGCAGTGGTGCATGTGTGTGGCGCGATTTTTTGCCCCTGTGTGGTTTCTAGCACGGGAGGATGTATGGGGTCTTCAATAGGCGGTCTTTCTTTGCCGACTCTGCTTGTGTGGACGGCGTTCACTGGGCTTTGGCTGTGGCTGCTCACCGGCTCTTCTTTGTTGGTGTTTTAAGCGATATTGATGCGTTAGAGTGGCCTCGATGGAGTAGTTTCCCTTGGCCGTGCCTCAGATTGTGATGCTTGTGCGCTTGTGTGATGCACTATATCTGCAGTGCGGGTTCTTCCTCAGTCAACTTCACGATATATCTCTGAGGTGCCACTTTGTCCAGTCTTTCTATCATGAATTTTAGGCCGACATCTGTTGGTCTCATACCTCTCAGTCTATTCTGATAATCCTATCCATAGATCGAGATCTTTCTCTAAGAATTAAAGTACGGATTAGCGCGGGCGTCATTGAAATCCCGGGCAAGTCGCGAATGAGAGCGGTAGCCCTCGCATAGGTATTCGAGTGAGCTGTGTGAGGCTATCTTCTTTTGCGGTTCGTGTCTCGAGCGCTTTTGATTTTGCTGTCGCTGGTTGGACTCGAGCGGATTTTTTCGCCGGAAGCATCGTTCGGCTATCGGCTTTCTGCGTGATCATGATAGTTTGAGTTGCTGGTTTATCTTCGAGGTTGAATATTTCCACGGCCCGTTTAACAACTCTTCATTTCTAGTTGGGCGGTCACAAAGACAATGGGTGGAAGAAGCGAATAGACCCGGTGCAAAGCTTCTCCTGAAGTTACGCCAAATTGTGTCACGTATTGTAAGTAAACTTCTACCGCATTGGGCGACTTGCGAATCTCTAGTGAAGTCCCATATGGTTTTTTCCTCTTGGTTTATTATGGTATGCAAATATCTGATATTCCTCTTCTACCTCTATATCAGGCAAAGTCTTGGGAGATGAATATGGTCTAGAGCTGTAGCAATTCAGATTACGTGGGAGCTTGTGAAACCCAGTAGAAATTTAGCCAGCAAGAGATAATGCTAACCGGGGAAGACTTTACACAGTAGGTAGCCTTTTCCGGTGTTCAAAGTCATTGCCTGATTGAAGTCAAGCATGTGATCATAAGAAGAATTAGTTGGGTCGGTATCGTTTAATATCAAAGGTCGGCGTGCTGAAGCCCTCGTCAGTCGCTAATACCATTCAAGGATATGTTGGCCTAGGGGGGAAGAAAGTATGTCATTGGGATCTCGGATCGTGTTCCCTCTGCGATGGCGGCATATAAGCGGCCTTGTTCGAAAGCGAGAATGCCAAACTAATTGCCTCGGGTATTGAAACAAGTGGGTGAACAAATACGTTCTCGGGCGCTTGACCCTCGTGGATGTGATTCCGCTCGTTACTCTGGCGAGTATACCCTTGGTGGAATGTCGTTGAATGTAGGGCGTGGTGTCTCGGCACGTTACATCTTTGTTGCTTTTTCTTTTTTATTGGAGAGGATCTTGTAGGTGTGCGTGGATAGCTCGTAGTTTGTCGGGGTTTCCACATCGTTGAGGGTGATAGGCTTCTTTCCTTTATTGTGAACGGCTGGATGCCTCGTGGGACCGCTATCTTGTGCGTCTCTCTCGTCAAGATCATGCTTTTGCTCCATTTGGGCCCATAGACAATCGTTTTCACACTGCAGTTGCTCGGCTCGTTTTTGCAATTCCTTCATTTGTCTCGCCTGTTCCTCATTTTTTTTTCCATATCTTATCGTAATGAAAGTGATCTTCGCGATTAGATCAACAGGTTGCTAGCCATTGCACGATGTCACATGAATCAGCGTCAGGGAGCGGGGGTGGCCGGATCTTCTATGCGGCGAGAGGGTTGTTGGATAGCTAGCGAGCCTGAGCGCCCTTTCACGTCATCGATGAGACTTTTGGTTCGATTCCCGCGAGGCGACGCAAATGTCGGCTGGTTTGTGGCGCCGAGGGCGTCAATGGGTGCGACATGAACCTGCAAGAAAAGTAATGCTGAAGTTGTATGGCGGCGGTGTGCTCATCTCCGATCTTAAGTCGACGAGGATGGAGAAGATCGAAACTGTCGGTGTAGATATAAATTGCGCTACCTCAACTGTTTTTTTCTATGGGGGTTTTCGTTTATGCCAGATCTACTCCATGATTTTGGAAAGATAATCATGTCGATACCGGCAATCAATGAATCTATGCCTTATCAAAGACCAGATCTCCGTTATTTTGGAAGTTAATATCTCACAAATAAAATTTGACTTTCGTATCAGTTAATTCCCTTATTTAGGATTATTGTTTAAGGCGTAAATCAATTAAGAGATCTGTCAGACGGCGATCAGTCGATCCATTTGGGAACTTAGGGCTTGGGCGGAGGCGAGGATTTTCCCGTCTAAGCAACCGCCGCATGATTTACACGAGTGGCTCAAGTTGTTTAGGCCTGTTGGGTTTGAATAATGCAATGGGCCCATGTGTGAATAATGTTGGAGCCTGTGGATGGTGATTTGGGCCGCAGCGCTAGTCATCTGCAGGACCTACTTACTTTGGATGTCATAAAGCTTGTACCCTTTGATCCTAGCAGGATATCCAAGAAAAACACAGATTCTTGCCCTTGGATGAAACTTGGTTCGATGAGCCATCAATGTTGATGCAAATGCTAAACACCCAAATACTCAAAGATGAGATTAGTCAACAGCCTTATGGAATAAAAGCTCATAAGGAGTGCTGTTTTTGAGTAGGGGTGAAGGGGTTCTGTTGATTAGATAAGTGGCAGTAAGCACACATACCAAAATGAGACAGGAACCCAAGAATGGAAAAATAGAGCTCTTGCCTATTAAGAGAAGTGATATTTCCTTTCTACTACTGAATTTTGCTTTGATCTCTTAACACAAAGCTGATGCAAATTGCCTTTCGCATGAAAGCAATCTGTGGGTGCAGTGACTCTTTCAGCATTAATATCGTGGAAGGTTCTCAGTTGTATATGAGATTGGTGGCTGCCTAATTGAAGAAGCAAAGATCAAGAACTGAGGACACACACCATCTGATTTGTGTTTGCTGTCAAATTTTCCCAAGCAAACCTACTAAAATCATCAATCAATGTCAGAAGAAACGATGACCAATATTGTGAATCCATGATATCAGGTGACTACATATATCAACAGTGAACAGATCAAATGCATTATCAGCCGTGTGTGCCGAAGAACAAGGTAATCTTACTCTGTTTGGTTAGAGGCAAGTATCTGAGTGTGGCCTTGTAAGTCCTGAAGACATCTATCACAACATAGCTTCATCTTTCAAGGCAGCCAATCCTAATACTTTAGACAGAGTGACCAAGGCGGTTGTACCACATACGAACTGAAACCAATGTTAACGAAAGAGATGGAAGACCAAAACCAAGTTTAAGTGGTAGAAAAATTCAGCTGCATCCAATAGTATATCGTGTGTGACAAACTGAGAGACGACATCACATCAGCGAATAATCTTGGACCATCTTAGTAAATTATAAGGGAATGAATTAGCCAAATGATTGGATCAAAATCAAGCTCATGAGGTTGCTGGTACTGTCAAATTCAGACTATTTTAGAAGTTGCCAACATTATTCTGAGGATGTTGTATAAATTATCAGTTCAGTAGTAAAATCAGCTTTATTAGAGACCGTCTTGATTGGCTGAAACGGTGAGGTTGCGCAGGAGGTGCTCCCTCGTGGCGCTGATATCTGGGGGTAGCCACGCGGTTCATCAGCACCGATCAATAGTATGTCCGCCAGGTTTCGACGATCAGGTCAGAAAGGCCTTTCCTTCTTCTCATAAATTGCCAGAGTTTCCTCAATGCTAGTGTGTAGAAGAATTAGTGTAATTTCCTCTTCGATTGAATTTGGATGAGAACTTTTAGGCATATTAGCTCGTACTCGTGGAAGAAGCCAGAAAGTTGGCAGAATCTGTAGAGAAGGAATGCCATCTTTACTCACTTTGGTGCTCATCTTGTCAAATGTAGGCAAAGACTTTGTTAATGGGAGAATATGGATCCTATCAGCAATGTTGGCTTGAGATATGAGAATGAATCATGTAGTCACATGAGAAAAAAACATGATGTATTCATCCCAGTAGTAGAGTTGGCGAGTTTGTACACCTCCACTTAGAACATTTCCCATGCCATCAATGCAGACTGATTATAGACATTTAACTCCTCCAGATCTCATGGGCGGGTCAGGAATAGAGAATATTCTGTAATCTCGCCCAGAAACAGTATTCAAAATCCATGAAATAACCACTTGCCCCATTGTTTCAAAATTCACATGAATTATGTCAATCATTACGTCGTTTGGCATTGATCCATCGATGAACCTTAATTCGTTTATCTGCGCAGAACAAATGCTCAAATGTCGCATGGCTCCAAGAGGCATGGCTATCTCGCCGGTAGGCTTGTGTAATAAAAGCTCGATGAATGGGACTATCGAATGATGAACCTAATATGGGCTGAAGATTTGTCAATGATTTTGGAGAAAGTGCTGATCTCAGTCAGACGACATAGTGGTTATTAATCTTTGAGTAATAGATGAAGATAAATACAAATGTTAGCTCGAGAATGGAAGACGTACTCTACCATGCGTAATAGTTCTACGACAAAAATTTGTTGCAACATTTCGAGTCAGGATAAATAATATCTAAGCATACAGGTATATATATATATATATATATATATATATATATATATATATATATATGTGTGTGTGTGTGTGTCAATGTATATTGTGTGTGTGTGTATGTATGTATATAATCCAAGATGAGAGTTAGTTAACCAGCAAGCATAAAGTGAAGTTACAAAATAAACTAGTGGGTTTAACAAATATCGTCAGTGTTTGATTTCTTTTACCAAGAAAGATCTTACAGAGCGATATTTATCCGTTAAGAACCTTGATTATAGTCATTGAACAACACTTGGAGCTTTCTTGATTTTCAGAGGGCCATGTACTAAAAAACTGGAGGTCTTTCGGATCAACCATCATAAGAGACATCACATCCGATCATCTGGCATCAAGACACCAAGGTCACCGCGTGTTTGATCTACCCCACCCACCAACACAAAGAAGTACCCATCCATGCAAGCAAGATCTGCACACTCAAACACACTATTGGAGCTTTTTTGAATAAACTCAAACTCATCAGAGAATAAGCCAGAATCCAAAGGTGGCCCGAGGCAATTCACAGGGCCTTGGCCTTTGCATCAGAATGGCAGTGAATCATGAACCTCCAGGCCTCGCCCATATATATTTACCTCTATCAACAGCTCTCTTATAGCCCAGGTTTTGGTCTTCTAACTTCGAGAATGCATCTTACTCCATGCTTTCAATCCCATACAGCTGCAGAAAATATGTGATCTTTTCGTCTGCATTATATCTTTCCATGGCTCTCTCTTGTTGTGTTATGGACGCATTCTGAACTTCAAAAAAGTGACTTTCATCAACTCAATATATTCTTTTAATTCGAATGATCCGGATGAAGAAGTTACGGCCTTAAATAGATGAGTGAATCTGCATATGTTGCGATCGCTTGTTGCTCATAAAATCCATCAAAGAAAGTGAAATTCACGCTACAACATGGATTCTCCGTTGACATGGGTCCACTCACTACCAGCATCGTGGCTCATCTTTTAGCGTGAGCATCGTACTCACAACGTGATTTGTATGAACCCATCAGTGTCTCCGCCTCTCTTTTTACGCCGTAGAGTCGATCTGTCACGCTACAGCATGGATGCCGGGGCTCTCTTGGTTTTGGCATTTAAATAGAACAAAATTAGGGCTTTTGAAAGGGGGAGTTCATGGAGGGAAAGAGGGAGGTTTCCTTGGGTGGAAACACCCTAGGGCAAAATCTATTAAGGGAAGTAGTCTTGTAGAATGAAAGGAAGATTGGAAGAGAGGAAAGATGATCTTCAATCCAAATCTAGTTTATTTCTTCTTCTCTTTTCCTTTTCCTCATTTATTATAGTTTGTGACTCTATCTCATGAATCAATCTCATTCTCTAGGGTTTTTCAATGTGAAATTAACAGAATCATGGTATTTAGCTTTGATTTGTAATCTTTGATGTTTGGATTTATATAATCCAAATGTTCTATTCATGCAGCGATTTGTTGATGATTGATCACCATTAACATGATTTGTGACCTAATTTGAGGCTGAGAAACAATAATTACGTTAGACCATGAATGGAATGTCGTGTTTCACCATAGAATAGAAATATTTGTGGGTTACATGTGGCTTGTTGGATTTCAATTACTTAATGCATCCTTGGTTATGAAGGTTTGATGTAGAGATATACTATAACCTTTTCCAATGGTAGATTGATGTTTCTTGAGAATAGCAAGTGCCTAGGTGAAATCCGCCATTAATATATAATTTAGGCATCATTGGGACCATTTTGAATATCACCATGGGAATTTGTTAGATGAAATCAAAACCCTAGGCTTTCTTGTAATTTCATCTTTCTCACTTTGCATGTTAGTGACCTTCTAGTTTCGGATCTATTTAGTTTAGTTTGATCTGGTATATCTTCACCTTTAATCAATCAGTCAAAATCAAGTCAGGGACTATTCTAGTCATTAATTATTAACCTAATCCTCATGGAGACGACACTCCCATTTATCACTTTGTATTTCGGGGCAACCTTGCGTGCACTTGCGGCATGGCGATACACACATTTTTGTAACACATTTCAAACCATTGTTGAGATTGATTGCTTTTTTATCTGTCGATACCAAGTAGTCCTTCTTTTAGCACGGATCTTTCTTTTGTTTTTCTTGTTTTATTTCATCGTGATTTGTTTCATATCTGTCTTTTCCTTTTTTCCATTTTATTTTGAGTTTTGTGTGATTTCACATTTTGTAGGAGTTAAACCACAATGGATTCTTTCATGGGAATTATGTTTTTGAATTGAAATATATATAAACTCAGCAACCGGCGCATATCGGTTGGCATCAAAGGGTGAGAAGCCAAGTTCGGAACCCATGCATTTCAATGGATCAAGTTCAACATGGGGGTCACCCATACTTCATCACATACAATGGTCGCCACTTGGCTAATTCAAGCAATCAGCTGAATTTTCCATGGCTCAAAAACTGAATCCTAAAGAACATCAGCGTATGGACAATGCCTTCATCAATTAGTTTACTAAGTTTCATGACTAAAATGAGATGAATCTACCTCCACAAGAGAAAATGACAAACCTAGAGGCAACCATGGCTGAATGGAGAAGAGTCCAAGCTGAATTGGCCAAGTCTGTAACTAAATTATTCATGGAAGAGACAAAGGCCAATGTCGATTTAGGTCCGCCTCATCAGTGTTCAAAAGAGATAATGAATCCGAGGCGCTACCATTGCTCAAGGCTGGCCGAGATAGAACAACATCCACATATGAAGGATATGAGTATAAAAGAGCTAATGCCCAACACATGAATGAGGGACAAAAAAGGAGCTTGCCTAACATTCTTGAGGTGAAGCCGGAAAAAGAGGATATGGATAACAAAGAAGCTATCACCTTGATGAGTTGTGGAGAACTTGAGGAACTTATAAGAGAAGAGGTTGATGCAAATGAGTTAAAAATGGATCCTTTAAAGAAGATGAATAACTGCTTTGGGCAAAAAAGGAAGGAAGCGTGAACTTTTAGAATGACTACATGGGTGAAATGAATTGTATAGGTGGTGAAAAAATGACCCTCGTCTCCGTAGTGGTGGATGATTTTCAATCCCAATTACATTGAACAATCCAGATTGAAATAATCGTAGTGAATAAAAAAAACCTAATGATTGTGGAAGATTATGTTACTTCAAGTTACTAGTCAGGCAAAACTATCGGTTCTTAGGAACTGATGGAGGAGGAATCATCATTTTTTCCGTAGTTTGATATCAGTCAAGTTCTCTAGGAAATATCAGTGGCGGCTTCTTAGGAGGCAACCAACTATCAGTAATGCTTTCTTTACATTTATCTTCCATTCTTATTTAGTCTTGAGTTCATTTTGATTAATTTTCTAGTTTGATCTTGTTTGTCTTGTTTTTAGATTTGTAATTTTTTCAGGTTTGTGAGATCTTATAGTTCGTTCGAGACAAGAGAAATTGGATGATCTCAACGATCATCTTTGAGAATATCTGCTCTCATATCTTTTGATCGTAGCTCTCTTCATTATGATGTTTTGTTTCAATTTTGGGGGTCAATTTGTGGTAGAATTAGCCTTGGATTTCTTTGCGTATCTTGTGTTGCATGTTTGTGTTTGTGTTTTTGTTTCCTGTATGACGGAGTTGGTTAGGTTCAACAGCATTTGTTTGGAGAATGCTTTGACATTGTGCTTTAAAGTTTCTGTTTTATTTAGCCAAGGCTTGGGATATGTACATCTGTAGTCTAAGTTTAGTGTCTAGTAGTTTGTAGAATGACTTGGTTGTAGAGGCCTTCGTGTTTTTCAGGAACCACTTCTTAATGGAACTTCGTGCACACACTGATCTCATTTGTACACCGAGGTTATGGCTACTCTCTTCTCAAACCAGCCTCCTCACCTTAGTAGGATCTTTATCTACATAGTGTTGGGACTGTAAAGGGCCAATGAGCCCCACAATTGCAAAAAAATAAAAGAAAAGGAGAAAAGAAAGAAAAAGAAGTAGTAAAGCAAAAAATTGTAATATGAGAAATAAAGCCGTATCAAGTCAGTTTGTTCGTAGAGTCTGTGACTGAGGGTCTTTTAAAAACCCTAATGCCCTAAGCCAACTTACTGAGAGTTATTGACTTCATTTTCCATTACATGGGACAGAGGATGGACATCATCTGCAAGTAGGTGCTTAAAGTTTTTGGTCAATGATCCCAGGGTGAAGTTCGTGGGAACTTGTTATCTGATCTCACCTAACCAATTGGTGGGAGTCACCCTATCGCGGATCCCGCTACATGGACACTTTTATGAGTGCCTTAGCATTTGCATCCTGCTTTCTAATTTTGAAAGTATTGAATAAAGTGTTCTCAACCTAGCTACTCATTAATCTAGCAAATGAGTGGGTTGGGGATCTCGAAAAGGGTCTTAGAACCTCTATCTAAATTTGAGATTTAGCATACCATTTTCATCGAGTTTCTTTAGGAAGGATTCATTAGCTCAATTAAGGGCAAGTTGCCTTGATCACGCCTTGTAGATGTCTTGTCTTTAAAGATTTTAAATGTGTTTGGGATCATGTAGGCTATATTGTTTCCATGAGGGCCTCATGGTATTCTCTCAAGTTTGTTGCTAGCACCATTCTTTCATCCATATCAATTAGTATTTTGTATATATGTGTTTTCCTTTCAATAAGGGTGACGAGATTTATCAGTTTATGAGTCTTCAAATATAAACATCCCATGTTTTTCTTATGTTTTAGTACTTTTATGAGATAAATAAATTGTCTAATGTTCTCTTTTCTCTAATTTTGTAATTGAGCTTGTCATTGAGCGGAATTAGGCAAGTGAAGAAAGTCGTGGCATGTCATCATGCATCTGTTTGCCAGAGCATGTGATGCTTTTCGTCATGATCAATAACTCCATGACCCTTGTTTTGGTATCAGGTGCATTCTAGACTTCAAGTACTTTCATGAAGCAGGCACCATGTGAATCCTTTTGGTCGAGTCCAAGCCAGCGTCGATCGATGCGATGGCCTCGGCGGTCGAGCGTGAAAGAGCAACGATCGACCCGGTTGCCTGGCGGTGAACTGTTGCTCGAAGTCGTCATCAAAATGAGAGTGAAATTTTAACGTGGCGTGTAGATTCTCACGTTGGCGTGACACTCATGGCGTAAGCGTGTTTTGGCTCGAACAACTCCGGTGTTGTTGTTTCCATGCGCCCCAATGTCACGATCTATCCTGATGCGTCGGATGTTGGGGCTCTATTGGTTTTGGCCTTTAAATAGAACGAAATTAGTGCTTTTGAAATGAGGAGTTCATGGGGCGGGGAGATTTATATTGTGGCTGCCTTAGAGCCCAAAATCTCTCTTATCTGTTCTGAAGATCTCTGAGGAAGATATTGGAGGAAGTGGAGCGAATAAGGGCTTCAATCCAAATCCTATCAATTTATTTCTTCTCTATTTTCCTACTTTTCCTCATTTAATCGTTTGTATTCTCCTCATGACCTAATCCATTTCTTGAAATGTTTTTTGATGTAGCCTAAACAATATCTTATGGTGACTCATCGATTTCATAATATTTGATAACAGATCATATGTATTAAAATGTTCTGTTCGGGCATGCGATTTGTTGATGATTGATCACCGCTCTTTTGAATCTTCACCATGTTTGTTGGGTAAATCAAAACCCTGACTTCTTGTAGTATGCCATTTGCATATTTAGTGACCTTAGTTCCGGATTTATTTAGTTTGGTTTCGCCATTTCAACTGCATCTGCCTTCATCAGTGCAAATAAAGTTGAGATCCTGTTGCATCGCGCGCAATCACCATTATCGGGCGACCACTGGCATCGCTCAGCGAGGCTATGGCGCATGTATACCTCCATAGCATCTTACATAGCACATTTCGCCTCAAAGTCATCTTACTTGAAGCTGTATGCGCAACTATCGGTTATAGCTATCATACTGATTCACACTTTCTTGCTCAAGGGTTGGAAAATGTCCCAGGCGTCAATCTCCAGTTTTGAATCAGGTGTTATAGTGGTAAATCTGTGTTGAACCACGAAGTAAATTTATCATATGATTAGAGAGAAAGTTTGTGTGCTGATGAAGGCTCTATGGCTTATGACAAGCTCCTGGGCATGGTTCAGTGATGGATAGTGAATCGTTGAGCTTGAAGCTAAGAAAAGCCTATGAGTCCCACCTCCCCCTTATCATGATCTTAAAAGAGATTTGAATTTGACTTGAGATTTGTGTATCTTGATGTGGATGATTTGCTGGCCACTTGAAATGAGTAAAGTCTTAGATAATTTTTGCGTTCAAGCATAATATGATGAAAGATGTTCAAAATAGTGATTTAGGTGAAATATCTCACTTGGGATGCCAATCAGTCAAAAGCAAATGAACCACCCAAAAGGTGATCTTCGCTGTCAAAAATGTTACTCGAAGGAAGTCGATCTTGAAAATGAGTTTGGTATATGTTGGGGTGCAGAAGTGGCGTGCTCCCGATTGGTAAGAAAGAAAAGTTTGCATAAGTATGATGTGTATATTTTCTGAATGAAGAATGCTCAAAGAGCTTCATTGGTTGCTAATATGCTACTTGAACCAGATCAAAGCATGTGTTTCCTCATATCTCGTTATGATCAAGCTCGTACCTCGCCTATCAGGTTGCATATATGTTGGGCATCTTTGAAAGATTGTTGATTATGAAGAATTTCTTTCTCATATGGGATTGTTGTGCAAGTTCGAGGCTAAGTTTCGGGAGTTCATTTTCCTCTGTTGGTGAGCTGGATCAATGGAAACCTCAGAGAAGCACTGGGTGTTGCCGCGTCTTTAGATCAGTGAACACATCTTGGTGTTAAAAAGTAGAGATGGTAGCTCAGTGTTGCATAAATTGATTTCATTCCGCATTTGCAAAAATCAGCAACATGGTTAGTGAAGAAGTCAATGGATCAATACGCTGTGCATCAAAAGGACACCATGAATCTTTGTGGACGCTGGCTACTATGGCCATTTCACGTCAATGCTTAAGCTGGAAGAGCAAAAGCATTTCCTATCAGTCAGTATCAAAAGTGGTGATCTGTAATCAGATGATAGGCGTAGGCGGTGTATTTTGAATTCCATATAAATCAACATCAAGACCATCTGTGTTTGCAAAGTCATCATTTTTGGTGTTTTGCTGACCCTTGAGACCAAGTTGGGTGTCAATGAACGAGCAGAGATGTTTGTAATTAGAGATTGTTATTGCTCATTTGAGTCACCTCAATTCAGCCATCAAAGCTAGTCTTTGGCTTTTAATTTATTATCTTTTATTTTTGCCATTAGTAAAATTGTTTTAAATCCAATAATTTGCTTGTAATATCAGTGAAATTTGTAGAGCTTAAGAATTTAATTTCAGCAGAAGTAGCCAGTACCTCCATAGTGCTTTGAGCCACTGCCTCCTGTAGGCACAAATCGGCTGGCACGGCCTGTATATGAAACATGCCTGGCCTCTCAGCCACCGCATTACCTGCTATCTTGAAATCATTTACCTAGGCGGGAGGTAAATGCAAAAGAGAAATCTGGTGTGTCTGTGGACTGCTCACCTCAGGGTGGCCCATCTACAGAATTTTAAGTCATCAGGCCATCCCTCGCGTTGGGAAGTTGGGTGTCAATCCTTGGTAGTGGGTAGTGTTATCGGCGGAGTCTCTCAGATTTATGATCCGTATTTCTCATGTGAATTAATGCACAAATCAGGAAGAATTGAAAATCCTTGATATATTAATTGTTCTTGATCTATGGAAGAAGTTTTATCCTAAGATTAAATTTTCTTTCCTAAAATCAAGAATGAGTCCAAGTAGACACTTTCTATAGATTAGATCCCCATGAGGAAAGTAAGAAATTCCTTCCGCACCTCTCTTCTTCTTTTTCTCCATGTATCGTGGTGACGGCTTTCGCCGCGTGCATTAAGTATCACGCTTTGGGGTTCGCGGCTATAGATGTCCGGAGGATTCAAGCGATCAGGAGCGCAACGGTCCAGGCTCATTCGGTATTTGGGAATCGAGCGTAAAAATGATCGTCCAAGTGAGTGGCGGATCGTATGTTGTCTAGCGCCTCCGCACAATGAACTCAATGATTCCTCATCACGCCGATTCATCATCCGGGAAGAAGTAGCGTAATCATCAATCTGACGGTGAAGATCCAATTGCCTCATTGGGTGTCTAGGGATGCAGTGGGACGAGAGGGCATCGCCGAAGCGGATGAAGGCTGCCAGTCCGCATGGCACTCTACTCGGCGTGATGGCGGTTATAGGCGAATCAGAAAGCCGTGCGTTGGTGATGATACTCACGGGTAGCCTATCGAAGTTGCGCGTTGATCCGCTCGCGTGAGAGCTATCGACCCATTATCATAAACCCGTTAGCCGATATTACCTCGTGGCGGCGATAAACTGTACCGGTAGATTCCCCATCTGAGGTGTCTCCGATAAAGAGTAATGCCGGGAAATGGCGTATATGAGTCAAGTCTATACGCCTCATGAGCCTCTTCTCATCTCTCCATAACCGGCGTCTTTATTGTGCGTATGAAGCGAGAATGGAGGCAAGCATATGGGCAAAGCCCGGCCAGTGATTTCTAGAGCCTGTCGGTATTGCGGCAACTCGTGCACGGTATTTCGCCCGTAGCGCTGATATATCAATGTCATTTGTACATCACGCGCTGGTGGCAGGCCTAAACGTTGCATGCGCATCGCGGCCTCAATTTCGAGCCCGATGACGTGCCTGCCTGCGAGGCAGCACATTGCGACTGAGCGCCGTGGAGTTTTGATCATCTTTCGGCTTTGCCCTCGTTACCGTGGTGCAGCGCCTCACTATCATATATATCCGGCATTGTATCGGGCGTTGATCTCCGTCTCAGGCATCAGTGAAATGCATTGTGCAAGGTGTTCGGCCCCAATGTATCAATGTGAAGTACTGTGCTTTGGTTCCACAAGCTACCTCATCTTTCAATAAACTTGTTCTCCATGGGTATGGCGTGGCCCATCACGATGTGCAGTCTGATCAGATATCTGAGGAACATCAACTCCTTATAGACTATTCTCAGCGGAGAAGAAATTACATCGTGTTTGTGTAAGGTGGTTCGACAGCGTCAGCAGATAAGTGCGTAGCATGGATATGATCCTCCATCTTTGGGAATGATCAGGCCATCTATCAACACTGTCACTATCCTTGCACCCCTCACTTCGTTAATACGTAATTAATTGCCGTATGGGCGGGCTGATGGGCTCAGCGGCGATGGACAATGTTTGTGCGGCGGCCGGGCGGTCGTGATTGCAGGCCGTCAAAATCGAGGAAATGGCGCTCAAAGTGATGCGTGGGTCTAAGGAAGTGAAGGTCATCGAGTGGAGACCCCAGCATGTCAATCACGGAAAGAAACCGCCATTCACTCCGCACAGATAGCGTGAAGGCTGTTGCCCATCATTCGTGACTTGCCGGGTTTCAAATGGGTGGCACGATCGTGGATCCTGAGCCTCAGGGTTTCAATATGGTCGTAGGCATGGCGACATCGTAGCCCTCGAAGCGCTCAAAGAGTTTTCAGTGAAGCCAAGCTTCATGTGGCGGTGATTGTCAAGGAATGCATCCGTGTTGACCGCGGGGGCGCCATCGAGGATAAATTCTGCGTGGCCGTGTTGATGCAGCCGGCGCGGGCGGCATCCGCTGCCGCCGAACGTCAATCAGCGCAGCTCGGCCTGTTATCGGTCCTCAGTGCACACGAAGCGATCTGCCCGAGAGCACCCTCGATTTGAAACTCGGTGGGTAAAGTATCATCACACGGAAGGCAAGCATGAAGAAACCAGAAGCGCCAGGTAGCCACGCGTATGCATCGCGACGAGTTGCCCCATTATCGCTAGGTAACCATTTTCCTCTCTCTTTGTGTTCACGTTTTGATATAAAGGTGTGCGATCACAACGTCGGCGAGACTTGTTGCAACTACGCCTCTCATGGCGGTGAAGCTTTCTGGTGTAGTGAGCTCGGCGGCCAAATCTCTACGGTTTGGCGTGCGCAACAGAAGTCATCAACCTGCTCAGGTGACGACCATTGGCAGTCTTTGTTTCACCGATAAACCGAACTTGGGGCCTTACAACGCCGCCATTATAAATGGTGTGGCTGCGCCGATGAGATCCGTAATACCTGATCGCTCAAGCATTCGGCTATTTGACTATCAGTTTGACATGTTTGACCGCATTGATTCCATCGCCTACGGGAGTTATCAACTATATAAAGGAACAAAGAGTGAAATAGCAAAAAATCCTCACAGAAGATCAAACCCCCACTCAGCAATCATAGTTCATCACCTAGATCATGGCGGAGAAATGTTCTGGATCCTTTGGAAAAATGGCATTGAAGCGAGCGAAGGATCCGCCGCCTCAACTCTCTCACGATCCCAGGTGAAAATGAAGAGCGTTGCAACGTGTGTTGAATAATGTAGATTTGTTATCTGAGCCGCTCTAGGATATGGTTGGGATTAACCGGTGGGTACACAGGATGTGGTGCTGTATAAATGCTTAAGAGGTATTATCAATGAAATTGATTTAATGTATTTTCCTTGAAGTTCTAGAAATGTTATAATCAAATTTTCTTTAAAGGTATTGCTCGATAAAATGTCCTTGAATGTGTATCGTTCCACCTCAGAATCAATCCTATATCCAAAGGCAGATGTGGCTCATAGCCTGTTGGCACTTTCAAAAGACCAGATGTGGCTCACAGCTTGCTAGCACTTTCAAAAGACCAAATGTGGTTCATAGCCTGTTGGCACTTTCAAAAGACTAAACGTGGCTCTTAGCCTGTTGGCACATGCCTAAGCGCAGTAGTGGCTCTTAGCCCGTTGGTTAGAGCCAAGGCCTGAATATGGTGCCTTTCCTGATGGCCTATGTGCAAAGCTTATCGTGGCTTCTGGCCAACTATCTCTAAAGCTCTTAACTATCGTCGAAGATTCATGAAGATCCCCCAGTGAAATCAATAGTATAAGTAAACGAAAAATTGTATTTGTAAATGCGCTGCGGCGTCGAGGAAAATCCATATAAGTCAAGGCGGCCCAGGCAGGTGGGTGCAAAAATATCAAAAATAAAATAAAAGGGGAGAATGATGACTGAATGTTGCAAAAAATGATTTCCTCGCCGGGGAAGCTCCTCTGCAGTTTCACTTCCAGCCTGCTTTTCTTCCGTTTTCTCGCCTCTCGGTTGATGCTACAGTCAGGAAGGCGGAATTGGGAGGGAGTGCCAGATGTCCATCCCCGAACGCTGTTGATCTCTCTCTGGTGTTTGTGTTTAACGCACAACATCCATGGCAGAGTATGCAGGTCAAACTCCGGGGCGCCAGTGAGTCGTATAACCTCTTTATCCTTGCCGCTTTTTGTGAGTAGAGAAAACCACCTCATCTGAGTAGTCCGACCTCCCGGTAGGAGTAAATTCGCTTTACCTACGAATCAGGAAGCCTCAGGCTTTCGCCTAGCCTCCTCCGCCTCTTTGTCAAGGCATGTGGACCTGCATGCCGCCACGGTGCCTTCGCGTCACTCCTGCCATTGCGACCAGCCATCTTGTGGTTGGCATCACTTTGACCCATCCCTCCTCTTCTCCCTCTTCACGGCACCTGCATCACTGGTGCCCGCACCTCAGCTCCTAGTACTTCAGGCCGAGCTTTGGCCTTGTGTAGTGATCTGAGCTTAGTTCTGCCAAGCGTAAAATCAGTGACCTGTGTGTTCGTAGCTACTCGGCATCGGCCTATGGCTCCTTGTATTTGGCGGGGCCTCATAACATGTTTCCCCAGAATAGCGGTGATATCTGCCATGAGAAGGTGTCAGAGGGAGTCATGTCATAGAAACCCAGCTCCAAATGGTGAGTCACATACCTGATCTGATCTCATCAATGATCAGTAGTTTGCGAATAGACATCCACAAATCTTGGCACCTAGTAGTTTCTTGTCCATTTAGGCTGGGGAAGGAATGGAATGCGATGAATGTCGAATAATCTATGTTTTGAGTTCATTTCACATGCTATTTATAAAATTTTATATCCTATATAAATGTGAAACTCATAACATTTCCTCAAAGCTTGGTTTCACGGGATTCTTGATGGAAACTTGATGGTTTGTATCAATATTGCCATGTCTACCCATGAAAGATAGTTAACGGATGTCTCATGGCTGGTCATTGGGCGATTATGATGTTTTTATGTATCATTTAGATATCAAATGGATTTCGGCTACACCCATGGTTGCATTATTCGAAGATAATCTCGATGACAGCACCTCCTGCGCTCGAATTTTGAGTTAAAATGAAGAAGTTAGAAATCATCTCGACAGAGTTGGAAGTGATGAAAACAAGTTGCTAAGCGAGAAAACTTTACATTTCGAGCAAATATCTCAATTATGTTGTGAGCAAGTGTATGATGACGTGCGTTCTGTCGTGCAGTATGCTAAATCAAATGATATCCTCTGTGATCATCTGCCTCTATGATGCATGTCACAACTCCCGGAATGTCGATGTGATGATCATGTAGTGATATCTGGCGATCAGATTCTGTATCTTTCCAATATAAGTCCTACTATTTTGGCACGTTTTCAAGCTCTGTTTACTAGGCGTAAATACTCATTTTTAGATTTTTAGGGTAACAGTGGAGGTGAGAGAAAACCTCTCATTAGGGTTTCTCTCTTTAAAACCTTCCCATTTTTCAGTTTAGCTTAGGGTTTTGATTTTTAGTAGATCATAGAGTAGTTTTAGAGCAGATGTTTATTTGTATTGAAGAGATTTCGGTGCTAGACTCAGATATTCAGATTTCATTACTATTGAGATGAAGATTGAAGCTCAAATCACAATTTATTCTCTCACTCCTTATCTCTTGATTTCTTTCTTCATTTTTCTGCTTGTTGCTTGATTGGTGATGATTGGAATCCAATAATGGAACTGTTAAATCTGGGGTGGGGATTAGTGTTGAACGTTGAACATTTAAATTTGTAGATTTATAGTTTATTTTGTGGGTTTGAAAACTAAATTTATACAATGGGGTTGTTCTTGTACAATGTTGTTCTGAATATCAGTATTTTATACCCAAAAAGAGCTATATATGTGCTTTGATTTCCAGTGAGACCCTTTCGAGTGATTACGTAGAGATTCCCGAGAGCATAGAGCAAAGAGTACTGGGAAAGTGACTGGGGTAAGGCCGACTGATATTGTTAGAAGTAATGAACTTTAAATATCACTTAGATAAATCACTGGTGATGTTCTCACCTCTGTAAGACCACCTACTTATCTATTAGTTTAATGTTTAAAGGTTTCATCTCAATATGGAAAAATAATCTTGATCCTGTGTTAGCTTAAATTCTAATCAAGGAGATAGAGCATTATAATGAATTTCAGATTGAGGTACCAATTGCATTGGAAAAGGCTTGTATTATCCTGTCTATGAGGGCAAGCGCTTTCAATCAATGGTCGCTGCTTATCGGGTTTAGAAAATTAACCAAATCTTAAAGAAGATCAATCCTAAAAGTAGCTATTTAGATCCACCGACTGCTTAGAACAAAATATTCAAATAGTGAAATGTATAGAGTGTCACAGGCATTCCAAGGCTATACTACATCGTTTCGGACAAATCCAAAGATTCAATTCACAAATGTCGCGCTTTCAAAGAAAAATGAAGATTGATTGTTAAATAATTATCCCCATTCCTATGCTTCTTCATACTTTAAACATATAGTCGCTTGTTTTAGGATTTCCTAGAATTAGTTTTAATCAGTTTTTATTTCACTAAATTGATTTTAATCCACGTCCTATTTGGTTGCTTAAATAGTGAAGAACCCTTGTAATCGAGGTGCTCAAATTCCAATTGTAGAGAACTCCTCCAATCTGGGTATATCCCGACTTCTAGAATCCACTTTGATGTTTGCATATTCATGCATCATGAAAGGATGAGTGTTGGTAATACTTTTCATTTCTAGCTTTTGAGTATATTTACTTTTTCAACCGCTTGAGTATTTACCACATTCACTTCCTTTGGCCATATTTTCATATATATCATTTAGTCATCAACAAATACTCTTAATGAGCCACCATCGATATTCTAGGAGATCGGGGTGTAGTTAGGTGCATATGTGCGATGTAAGAGTCTCTCTTGTTAACTGGTTCCAAGTGGTCAATAATCGACCGGCTTCATCTCGACCAGAGCCCGAGGGTCCATCGAAGGACTACTTCCACTCCACGGCCATTCATATACGAGCCCGCACTGCATTGTCTGGGCAAATCTCGCTTCAGCCGCCTAGTCTATGGTGGACCAATAGTCGCCTCCGCAGCAGGGGCCTCGCTTGTGTCGATCAAAGGTGTGGAAGTCCCCGATGCGTACCTCCCCATCTTCCAGCAAATGCATGTCTCCCAAGAACGCCCCAGGCTGCACCTCCAAAGCCTAAGAGGGCACAGGAGGCTCATTCCCAGAGATCTGTACAAGAATCCACCGTTAGACTCTTCAGCCTCTTCATCAAGACCGCATCCATCTAGAAAGCTCCGCCAAATAACTGTAGTACGGTAGTCTCCTCTCGAGAGCTCACAGTTGTTTTTGCGCATTTGAGCAAGTAAAATCCGAAGATTAAGACTAGACATATCGTCCTCTCTTCCTCGCTGGATCACTTTATCGATTAATCCACCCACTCCACAAAGCCTTCCAACCCACGCTATGTACTCGATCTTCCCCTTCTTCTTCATTGGTCAGGGCATGTTTTGATCTCAGACGCTAAAGGTGATTGGTCCAACGACAAAGCTTACTGGCTCCTCCATGATCTCGCTTCGAGGCTCTGAGCCTAACCCGCCTATGAAGAGCTACCCGGATCGACTGGGATGGCCTAAAGAAGAACAAAATGTTCACCTTGACGAGCTCCTCTAGAAACGGACTGGGAGGACAGAAATTAATGTAAGGAAAGGATCGGTGCTCAACTCCCAGTGTTTTATGCATAAGAGAAGCTTCAGATCGTGTTACCTTTCAATGATCTCGAGCGCCGTCTCGATGCGATCCAAATTTCAGCCTTTTCTAACTACCAATTAATCGCCTCGTCAGACTTACCTACACAAAGAGATAAGGCATATCAAAATATGGACGGACGACCTAGAAAAGAAAAATCTCCAGCAAGCTAAGACAAACCAAGGAATGACAGTGACTAATTCAGGTCAAATGGGAGCCCTAAAGAGCCTGATGTCTCATACCACGGACCTTTCACTAAAGCACCCTTTACTCAGTCTTAGGAGCTCGGGAGCCCTACTACAATCGCAGTCTGGGTCAGGCCGACATAGACACCGAATTCTCAACCCTAAGCTTCATGTAAATAAAAAAATCTCTACCAAATTTAAATATCCAACCAAAAGAGAGAAATAGCACACTACAACCTATCAAAATTCGAAAGACATTCAGATGTATGAGTGCAGGAGGTGCCCTGGTGAAGTGCAGAAACTGCTTCACCAACGATGGATATGGCAAGTCTCACAAAGAACCGCTTCTTGGGTAAAGTAGAAGGCATTATCTCCGCCTCCCGCAGCGTTGGGACAGCCAGGTGTCGCTTCCAACAACTCAAGATTAATGCCAGTAGGAACTTCTGATTGAAAGATCTCAAATCCTTCAGACATAAGAATATCAGGGCTCGCCATGAAGAGACATTTCGAGGGGATCCCTCTCTCTGCTCAACCCGACCGGGTAAGAAGTCTCTCCTAACCCTCTCGCCATCCTATAGACAAACAAAAACAAGAAAGAGAATCATCTTAAGGATCTTGCCGGTGAAGGTGACGCACCCTTGAAATACAAAAAGAAACTCTCGGAGGTTCAGATAACCCACGAAACCTAAGAACCCTCAATAGAAAGCTTTATGACCAATGGATGACCCAAAACCCAAGAGTATCCTAGAAACCACCTACAACTTCGCTTCCTATTGACGAAAAATGACGCACCTCAAAAGAAAACTTTCTTAACCCAAAAATACTCCATAAACTGAGACAAAAACACAACAAGGACAATACAAACAAAGCTGAAAAACTCAATCGAAAACTAAAAGTAGTCGAGGACTGATGATTCCCTTTGAAAGAAAAAGTTTGTAGAAGCTCGCAGAAAACTAAATCGTGAATCGGCTAAAGACTTTGTGAAATAGTAAAAGAGGCAGCACTAGGAGCCCAACCCCTATAAATAGGGGTGGAACATCAACATGCCCATTAAATGTGCCGTCAGAACATCATGCGCCGCAGACATATTAGGAAACGTGCGCTTCCCACATGCTTTGCATCCAAACACGCTTCACCTTCCGGTGCGTTCGATGTGTGCATTGACTTTCCCAATCCTTTCAACTTTCCGCACCTGTGGTTTGTGCTACGATTTTCCCCCAACTAAAAAGAAAGAAATTCCAATGAGGAAAAGGGTCATCGGTGGGTACTATGGTCTTTAGACCCACTACTCAATGGGCCTAAGGCCTATCTATAGACCCACTACTTAATAGGCCCAAGGCCCGCTTAGCCGTGTGGCCCATGTTTTGAAACGACCCAAGCCCACTTACCATATTAAAACCATGGAGCACCACCCAGACGAGAGAATCCTAAAGAGAGCCAAGATGTCTTCCTATGGACTAGCTCTAGGGCGGCCCGTCTAGAATTTTATGTCCCCCAATCGGCCATCCTACCGCCTATGGGAAGTTCATTATAAATAATTATATGAAGACGAAAAATACGCAAAAGGTATTTATCAGCGAATTTCCTAGTTTCCAAATCCCTTATTTTCCGCATTAATCCTCGATAACAAAAAATTAATCCTTGATAAGTAAATAATTAACTTTGATATGGAAGAGGAGATTTTATCCCTAAGATTAAGAGATTTTCTTTCCTAAAATCAAAGAAAGGATCTCAGGAACCACTTTCTATAATACCAGAGACTTCGAGGGGAAGGTAAGTACTCAACGGCTCGCACTTCTTATTCTTTTCTCCATCTTTGTTGACTTAATCATTGAGAGTATGTCGCTCCACCATCACCGGATCACCCTTTGTGAAGTTCATATGCCAGCAGATGCTCAGAGGTTCAGACGATCAAGGTAACAACAATGAGTCTTTGTGGGTTGTTGATTCGTCTGATCGGACAATCTATAAAAATGGTTAGCCGACGAGTTCGAGACCAAGTGCTAGCTCATTTAATTGGTGTTGGTTAAGAATGTTATGCTGCCAAAGGCAATATATATGACTGATCCAACAGGTTGTTGATGGAGCCAACTAATGAAAATTGAATCCTCAAGTCGGAAGTTTCCAGTATAGTGATTCAGATGATTACTTGTAAGAAGCAAATGGCCAATTGGTAATATGTTGGGAAACAATTCACAAGCATACGAGTCAAGTCTATAAATCGTAGTTGCAAGAATCGACTTGGAAAAATCCATAGTTTTAATAATTGAAAGATCTATTCGAAACCGCTTGTACTGATAACTTAGGCAACCTGTGGCAATCTTTTGGCTTTAAGATCATGATTTCTTGACACGTAGACAACTCATCATTAAGAGTAGATCCTCGTAAACATATTTGAATTCATCAAATTAATATAATTTAGAAATATGAGATAAATTTTAAAAAGTTGGAAGCCCCAATGCCATACATACCATCAGTAATATTTATGAATCCGACCTCAATTAGCTTAGGAATGTGAAGTGCCCAAGCTAAGTTTCGGTCCCATAGGAAAATGGGAACTCCATGGAGTCTGCATATTCGACCACCTTTATTGGCCACCGCCCCATTGATATGTTAGCAATAACATAAGTTATCTGGCCATGTTTCGTCCATTTGATAGTCGGTAGTTGATAATCAAAAGCACAGCTAAGAAATTCGATTATAAATACCACACAAAGCTAATACCGGTGTACTGAACAAGGAACCACCTATAGACATGATAAAAGATATAAAAACAATGAACATATATAATAGTGATAGTCGGTGCCGAGTCGAGAAGTTGACTATTGTTTTGGCAAGGATCTTGGCGAGAGTGGTAGAGATGGACAAGAAAAGAAGAAGTAGCCAAAATCTCACTCAAAACCATGCAAATATACAAGTAAAGACTTAAGTGGGATTCTCGAATTTTGTTAGAGAAAAATAACGTAAGACCACACCCTATATAGGTTAAAAAAATCTTTCTTTTCTATCTATAACTCGCACTTTATTCACTATCGATTTCTGCCTCTTTATATTTTTATCGTGACCAAAACAGAATTAATAAAACTAAAGTACAATAAAAACTCTAATTGCATATCCAATAAATTGTTTCATTAAATAATCAAAGATCTATTTTTTTAATTATAATGTTACATATTAATAATCGTGTTATGAGTTTATTAAATATATAATTGGTGATAATAAAATTAGCTGTAATATATAAGAATAGTTAATTATTTTCTATGCTTAGATAATCATTTTTAACATCAAAAAATAGTTAAAAAAAAAATCTAAAAACGTCTTTTTATTAGTAAGAGTAGAAAATATAAAATAAATTTTCTATGATCAAACAATATTTTTCTATTTTTATTTTTAAGAATAAAATTATTATTCAAAACAATTACCAAATAGGTAATACTAATTACAAAAAAATTGTGAAACTAATTTTTTAAAAGGATTTTTTCCATATAACCAATTTCAAAGATATAACCAATTTTTTAAAAGATTTATGGAGATAAGGAAAGAAGGATAAAAATAGAAAATATGCATTTAAGAAAAAACTACAATTTGTAGCTTTTTCAAATATGAGCTTTTTAATCCTAATCGGTTATCATTAGCTGATTAGGTGTCTTTATCAAACACCCTAAAAGAGCTGATTAGGGTGAATCAATTATCAATTCCTAATAGCTTCAATCACCAACTAAGCAGCGCTAACTTCTCATTCTCATCATCATGAGTTAATGTTAACATTCTCAATCAAATCCTTCAAATGACCCGACATGACTCTTGTAATACTTTCATTACCTTGACTAGATCTTTCCCTCCTCACATCCGCACTACATCTAGAAAAGAGAGACTACAACCGTGATTCTACCAAGCCGCCACCTCATTTCCAGACGCAGCCCCCACTTTTCCATGTATAAAGTGGGAGTTGAGAAAGGTGACCATAATCCCATGATCGGAAATCCGATGTGTGTGAATACCACAACCTTTAAGACCCGTTGCTCAATGGACTATTTAACGAAATGGACTAATCCCAATTACTGCATCGAAACCAGGCAGACACTTCCCAGACGGGATGATCTAAAAAGACCATTTGGGAAAGCCAAGGCAACTTTCCCAAGGCTTGCTTCCGATTGTCCGTCTAGGGTTTCAAGTCCCCCAGTCGATCATCCTACCATACGCGGGAAGTCCGTTGTGGGTAAATATATTTGGACGGAAAGTACGCATAGAATATTTATCCACGAATCTCCCAGTTTCTAAACCCCACACGTATCGAAAACATTAATCCTAGATAAGGGAGAATTAATACTAGATAAGGAGGAATGGATCCTGAGTATGGGAATAAGAGATTTCTATCGTTAAAACGTGAGATTTTATTTCCTAAAATCGAGGAGAGATTCGTAGAGCAAATGAGTACTCTTACGAGGAAGATAAGCACCCAACTACGCATATTCTCTTCTCTCTCCATATTGACTTAATCATTGGAGAGGCGGCCGACCCACCATAGCCTGACGCCCTCGCAGGTCTATATTACGCCGCGATGCCCAGAGGTTAGATGATCAAGGTAACAACAATTGGCGCCGTCTGTGGAATCGAACAAAAGTCTCACTACAAGCCGCGGGTTGGCTTCACGCCATCTGAAGAGCCCTTCGTCACCCATAGCTTTCGCTTAATTCCCTCCCATGTCCGATTCATTCGAGGTACACGTCGAACAATCTGATGATCCAATCACCAGAAGATCAGTTCCTCTGTTAGCTTTAAGACATGGAGAAGAAACAAGAGGAGTATGCGAGATAGATACAAGAGTTGCAAGGTCGCGTTGAACGCTTGCAATGCGAGAATGACCAGTTGTGGGCCTAGGTAGAAAAAAACCGCTAACTTGGAAGGGATGTACAAGATGATGATCGTGCTGAATATCTAATCACTTGCAATAAAAGAAAAGAGCCCATTGTTCCCGACGACGTCAATGCCCTGGTAGATGATGAATTGTCCTCAAGCAGATCCCCATCCGTGAGTCCCCCGCCATGAAGAAATGCTCGGGTAGCACAAGGGCTAAATCAGGAAGGAAACACTAGCACCACTCTGCCTTTAATGATCCCACGGCGCATCCGTAAAGGGAAAGGAGGAGGCTAACAAGAAGGTGAATCCACCGAACAGCCCTGCTGAACGATCAATGTTACTCCACCGGACGATACCGGTGTCACTTCATCCTTACCTTTTCAATACAAGGCCGACGGCTCTACATGCCCATAACCCTGACCTCGTGGACTTCCACCACATGCTCTCTTCGCCTCTGGGCAACACATTCTTTCACTACAAGCCGCCACGCGACCCTTGTCATATCTACTTTTTACTATGTTTGATGGTTCACGACCCTTATGATCACATGCTCCATTACAACTAAAGTATGACATTAAATGCTGTAAAGAATGACTGTCATATAAGGTATTCCAAGACTAGTTTGTGGGTCATACCTCGGCTCCACAAGCTCCCACGTTTCGGCTAGGGATTCGTTTAATGAACTCGTGTACCATCTCGCATCTTTTCTGGCGGCATCAAAAAGATGAACATCACCCCACAAACTATTCTAAAGTAGAAGAGGAATCTATAACAGACTTCACAAGAAGGTTCAGCAAGCCACTAGTTAAAGTAGAGTTGTATAAAGATGGACGCTGGCCACTGTACCAAAACTTCGTGGAGGAGCCGACCATCAACTCCTTTCTTCCACTCACCGTCACTAGACCCGGCAATAACAATGGAAGAATTATACAGACGAGTTGATAAGTACTCCACGTTGGAGGACATTATCCGCACAATAGCCTGCAGACCACATGATACAAACTAGTCAATCGAGGAAAAGGCTGTTTATTTAGTAAGAAGCTATCCGAAGCAAGGAAGGTCAACGCAAGGACCGAAGCGACTGACGCCATAGAAAAGAGGGAGCCCCCATAATTCACCCCCTTAAATGTCCTGTATGAGAGGTTATTGCTTCTTATTCGAAACTTGCCGGAGTTTAAATGGCCTACACCTATCTAGACATATCCTTCCTAAAGAAATAGATCCTTATGGTGCAATTATCATAGAGATCATGGGCATGAGATCGACAAGTGCTGAAGTCTAAAGTTCTTGGTGGAAAAGCATATAAAAGAAAGGCACCTCAAGAGGTACATCGTGTGAAATTAACCATAAAATCAAGGCAAGCTTTAAATAGAATTACATACCAAGGTGGTAGCCCACTCAGGACCCGCACTTCACCCATAAACTATATAATCAAGTGGACCATACAACACTTTCAAAAGACCATATGTGGCTCATACCCCGTTGGCACTTTCAAAAGACCAAATGTGACTCTTAGCTTACTAGCACTATCAAAAGATCAAATGTGGCTCTTACCACAGCACTTCTCTTCTTAAAACCTAGATACGGCTCAGCATTTTTTCAACACTTCTTCAAAAAAAGACCAAATGTGGCTCTTAGCTTGCTAGCACTTTCAAAAGACCAGATGTGTCTCTTAGCCTATTGGCACTATCAAAAGATCAGATGTGGCTCTTAGTCTGCTAGCACTTTCAAAAGACCAGATGTGGCTCTTAGCTTGTCGACCATCGTGCCACAAGATGTGACTCTTGAAATTGGGTCAGGGCACTTTCAAAGACTAGATGTGCCTTTAGCCCACCGACACACTTTCAAAAGATCATATGTGGCTCTTAACCTACTGGCACTATCAAAAGACCAAATGTGGCTCTTAGCCTGCTAGCACTTTCAAAAGACCAAATTTAGCTCTTAGTCTGCTGGCACTTTGAAAAGACCAGATGTGGCTCTTAGCCTGCTGGCACTATCAAAAGACTAGATGTGGCTCTTAGCTTACTGGAACTTTCAAAAGACAAAATCTGGCTCTTAGCCTACTAGCACTGTCAAACAAAAAAAAAAAACCAGATGTGGCTATTATCCTTCTAGCACTTTATAAACGATTGGAGAGGGCTTCCACTTACAAGATACGACCAAGCCAAGCCCCACAGTAGCTCCTCACTATTGCCAGAACCAAGACTCAAAATAGTGTTCTCGCCTATCGCTTGTCCCGAACCCTACCCAACTCTAACTTAATATTGATACCCCGAAGCAACTAACCTAGCTAAGCTTTGTGGAAAGGAATTCTCAATAGCTTAAGTAAACTGAGAATTATATTTCATAAGTATGCCAATGGCTTTGGAATGAGAAATAAAAAATGCAATAGAATAAATAAGTCGAAAATGGTATTTTATTAAAGCGTTAATGGCGCTGTGCATACACAAGTCCCGGCAAACAACAAGGCCTTTACAAAAAAAAAAAAAAAAATGGAGAAGGAAAAAAGAGGGATTGGAATCAGCTCTACTCCCTACTTTAAGCATTCTCCTTAGGTTCCGACTCGTGCGCCTCAACTACTATGTCCCCGCAGCCACCTGGACTGGGAGGCACCTGGGGTTCACAAAGAACTCAAGAGGCAACAGTTGGAAGAGCTCAAGATATCGCTTGGGACTAGACGGTCCTCTACGTATATTGTGTTTAAACGCACAATACTCGTAGCCGTAGGTGAAGATCACCTCCAAGGCCTTCTGGTAGTCCTCCTTTATGGCTTCCTTATCCTTGTCGGCCTAGGATTGAAGGGAGCACACCTCATCCTTAGTCGCCTTCATCTCCAACAGGAGGGACATTCGCTCTCAACCTCCAAAGGCGGTCTTGGGCCTTTAGCCTCATGGGCCAGCCTCCTCGCCGCCGCCAAGGCGCCCTAGCCTGTACCTGCTGTCCTCCGCCCATGCCTGTGTCACCCGCAGCTGACTCAGCCCGCCCAGCAACCTAAGCTTCCCCACTCATTGTCTTCCCATTCTTAGCACTCAGATCCTCTCCATGCCTTACTTTACCTTCTTTTCCAATACTTGATCTAACTTGGCCTCATTTAAGGCATGGTTCCCTTTGAGGTAGCCAACTAGGCATGGGACTCGCCATTTTTCCTGCAGATCTTCTAAATTTATAAGATTTTTGTGTCAAGACCATGTTCAGAAGGACAGTTGCAAAAAAAAAAAAAGAGTTAGAAGAAAATCATAACCTGAAGCCAATATTCAAAACTATTGTGGTTCAACCATACCACACCACTGGCCTCATTAAGTCATGGTCATGATGTATCCCATCTTCACCCACGCTACCGAAGGACTTTCTATCCATGGCTAGGTAAGGAGATAGAGTACCCTCGCATGAGCCACCACTAACACTCTGGGAGGAGGAGGTGGGAGGATCAAGATGTGGCACAACATAGAGTCCCTCTGCAGCAGCCTAACATTCGATAATCCCACCAGCGGTCGGGGACCTGGCCTGGGTGTCCACCGATGGATCGGCCCCATTCCACAGCGAACATAAGAGCTCAACACAAGCCTGTCAAGTAACATCTCAGCCCGCGCGGCCGGCCCCAGCAAGCCTGCCAATGCCTGGGTAAGCAAATTGGCCGGCTGAGGAGCCTCCGCCCCACAACTTGGTCATGAGCAAGAGATCCCCACGGAGCTTCGTCCTCCAAATGCTGCTCGTTTCCCTCCCAGAGCCCCTGGCGGCGCCCTTCAAAGCCGCATGCCGTCTGAGCTTTGCTTTAAGAGAATTCATGGAAATTGTTGCTCGCTCTTCTAACTTTGACGTCAGCCTCGGACCCCCAGAGTCGTGGTTAGTCTCACCCTTGCCGCCAGAACCCACTACACATCCGAAATGCGAATCTACGACGAGGCTATACATGCTCGCCCTTCTTCTTCGTCACCACACGTTGGTTCACCCCGCCATCAAACCCTCCAAGCTCAGGTCGCTCTTTACTTGCCCGACCTTCTTCTTCCTTCTTCTTTCCTCCTTCACTGTGGGGGTAGCTTAGGATCTCGCGCCATGGTAGGTAGTCCGCCAAACAAGTGGTTCCCAGAGCGTAATCCCCTGCAGCATTCTCAGATAGCCAGATCTGTGAGGACAGTGCTCACCCGACAAGCTCAGCAAGTGCTGACGAGGAAGAATAGGCACTATGTACGATAAAGGATCGGCGCCTGTACCTCCTACAGATTCTCTGTAATAAAAGGATCGGCTCGCGCTCTCTCCTGCGGATTCAAGTAGTTGTCCTGATGTGGTCCAAATTTCTGCCTTCCACCCAACTGACTGACCTGGCCTCGCTCACGCCTCACCTATAAGTCACCAAGAAAACAAAGGCATGTCATCAGAGAAGACCACCTAGGAAAATATGAGCTACATCAAAACTAAGCACAAACGTGGGAACGAGAGGGAATCGACTGTATCAAAAATGAAGCCCTAGAGAGCTAGGCGTCATGTGCCACGAGCCCCTAACCAAGACAACCCCTTTTGCCTCCGTTTTGGGGAGTCAAGGAGCCCGGTTTCAAATTGCAACCGAGGACCGGTGGCCGACATGCATGTGTGGCCCCCAATTCCAAGCTTCAAAGTGTATAGCACATCTCACCAAATGATGCCCTACCGTAGAGAGAGCTCCAAAGACATTGCACCTCGATAAGAATTCAAAAACATTCGAATCGCATGAGTCATAGAGGTGCTCTGCAAATGCAAAACTGAAATAAATTGTTGCGCCCCCCTGACCCAACCCGACTTGACCTAATGGCTGGAATGGACTCGAGGACGCAAACCACTAAATCCATTTATTTGTAAAACACATTTCATATACTTATTTTCGACGGGATATTTAATATCCATTTAAATCATATTTATGTATGTATGAAAATATGATCTCATTACTAATACACATTATATATATAAAAATATACATCAATCATGGTAGAGAGCCCATCATTTGCTCAATTCCCACATTCATACAAAACGACATTTCTTGCCCTTTTTAAATCATTTATAAAACATTGTAGTTCATGTCTAAACCTAAGTCAAAATATACTCTTCCCATGAAGATTTATACATCTTTGTTTGCAATGCAAAACAATTACATGATTTTTATTTTTTTTTTGAAATGAAATGTATGTAACAGACGAGCATTTATCGCTTATATCACACAATTCGACGATGACTCCGGCTCTACGTCTTTTTGGATTCGTCTCTCTATTCAATTCTACTTACGCTGTATAAAATGAACGTGCTAAGCATTTTCATGCTTAGTGGTTCTATGCATTTTTATTCTTTTTCAATCAAACACAAAATATGTATATTTTTCGAAAAACAAATATTTTGGCTCATTTTCAATGGTCAATGCACAAACAATATATGTTAATTTTTCATTCAAAACTCAAATTACGATTTCACACATTTACTTATAAGTTTTCCTAAATGAATTTAACCATGACTTTCAGCCAGATAGGATAACGTAATCACCGACACGTCCATGGGCTGCGTGTCGATATAAAACATTTAATAACACAAGACGGCCTTCGCTGGCCACGATTGCTATTTACAAATTCATTTTGTGTACACTACCGACACGCTCGCTGGGTTACGGACGGTGATGCCAATTATAAATCATTTCGCTCGTAGTGATCGCTACATCGACCCTTATCGTATACTCAATCTATCCTTAACTCCTAATATGACTCGATAATGATTCTAAGGGGGCATTAATACTCAATCATAGTAAATTATAATATTGTATATACATATACCCCAATAAACACATTTTGATCGTCATGGGTTTTCAGTTAATCCATCGGTAATCACTTCCCATTCACTTAAGACAAATTTAAGCTATGGTTAAAAACAGCACACATGCGCTTCCCATGTAAATCATTTTGGTTTTTTTTTTTTTTTTTTACAGTCCAATACAAAGTCAAGAATAAGAAAATAAATGAGAACAACAACAAAACCAAAAAGGTTGCCACTCCGACTTTTATCCTTAGAATCCCGATCTTACTTAGGTTTCCTAGTCACCAACCCCTAGTCCATCACAAACGTAGAAAACAGGTCGTACATGCTAGTGTTTTTTGTTAGATTGATTTCTACCAATACACATTCACTTGTAAAATTTTCTCGGGAACAATGTGAGCCATATTTACCCAACTTCCTTCAAGTTCATGCTCCTCTATAAATCTATTTTATTCAAAAATCGAATCATCCACTCGTGAGCACCGGGAATTCAAGATATGTTCTAAAACAACCAGACTACTCTATTTTCAAACATAACTAGAATTTTCCTCAGAATGTAGCTCCCTAGATCTTAATTCACAACGCATTCCAAATTAATACACTTATTTCACAAATTTGTTCTCCCGAAGTTTATTTTTCCCAGAAATTTGAATCACTCAATGTGGATAAGGGAAACTCAACTTATGTGGCCAAATAATTAAACCGGTACTAAAACACCAAACAAGTACTCAAAATCGTAACTCGTAATTTGCTCGAAAATAGACCTTCACTTTGGCGAATTTCTAGGTCCAATGGGATTGAAATTTGAATACATTTAATTCTAGAAATTTTGTTTCCTTAGAAGTCTAGTTGGTCCAGAAATTAAATAAATCTATTTGGATGAGTAACGACCAAGTTATGGCCAAAACAAAACATAGGTTTTGGAAAACATTTGACAAATATGTTCCCTAAACCCCAACATTTCCCTTTATATGCAAATTTCAAACCAATCTTAATCAAAGAAAAAAGGCTGCTTGAACTCTAACTCAAACATATATATACAAAAGTAGGGTTTTACCAAACACAAACACAATCAAAGAGGGAGTTAGGAGGGTTCATAACCTTGATCTTCGCTAGCTTTCTCTTCTTCCTTCTTTCTCTTCCTTCGACATCACATAGAACCTTAAACAAAATGGAGTAAATCAAACCAAATTTGGCTTCATCCCCCACAAGAATTGTAGCCCTAAGCTCTCTCAAAACCAAAATGTGTTCTTCCCCCTTGACAAGTCAAGATTTGGTCTTATATCCTTTTCATGTACAAAGCCATGTTTGGCTAAAGGCAACTTTGACTTAATTTCCCATTTTTGCATTAAAGCCCTTCATTTCTATTTCATTTGCACAACAATTTATCACATTTATACTTTGGCATATACTCTTCTTTATTTATAACTTTTGGGTCCTCATTTGACAATTATTACATATTATTATTATTATTATTATTATTATTATTATTATTTTTTTACTTGGCATTTAAATTTAAAAATTCAAATTTAACTTGTGTTATACCCTAAACATATCATTAAACTACTATGGCTTAATTTAAAAGACTAACTAATTATACGAATTCTCACTTTAAAAAACCTTTATTTTACCACTTAAAACCAATAAAATATTTAATAAATAAAATAAAATTTATAATAGCGTAAATGTTATAAAGTAAAATAATAAAACGAAAAGGCTATTTTGGGACATTGCACTTCACCAATCTATGAGGAGAAAGGCAAACCCACCAAGAACTGCTCTCGGGTGAAGTAGATGACATTATCTGCCTCCCTTACAGTTAAGGCAACCGAGCCACCCGGGACATCTCCGTGACCGATTCAAAGGAACCTGGCCGTACAATCTCAGCTCCTATACGCATAGCAAAAGAACCAGCTTCAGAGTAGGCGTTTCCTAAGGAGTCCCCCTCCGACGCCCAACCCGATCAAGAACCTCTTCGTAACCTCTTGCCATTCTACAGGCAAACAAAAAGAGGGGGACAAGAGGGGGTCAGCTTAAGGTCCATTAAGCGAGGATGGAAACAAAACCCTCAAAAGATAAAAGAAATCCCCCCTGGAGGTTTTACACCCCACCAGTGACAACCTAAGAAATGCCTAATAGGATGTCCCCTAACCACCAAAACACCCAAACAAACCAATGATAAAAAGAAAGTCTGAGATGCGAACAATCATCATAAAATCGAAAGTCATTGAAGAGTCAAGAGTCTCCGATGGCTCCTTTGAAAGGAAAGTTCGCAGAAGCACAGAAAAGATAAAATTGCAGGAGTCAGAAAACTTTCAGAAAATATAAAAGAAACTACTATTGAAACCCTTACCCCTATTTGTAGAGGCAAGGCGTCGAAAGGCCTATTAAATGCTCCGTCATAGCAAGATGCGTCGTATATGTATTGGGAAGTGTGCACGCTTTAAACCCATGAGAGCATCGCCTCAATGCATTCAACTCTCCACATTCAATATTTAATACCATAGTATTTTCCCTCGTCAGGAAAATCAATAACTCCAATCAGGAAAAGGAGGCATTATGAGCAACCATAACCTTAAGACCACAAGCCAATGGGGCCCAAGGCCCGCTTGTCCTATTTAACGAATGGCTCCAACCCCAATTACCATCGAAACCGCGTAACACTTCCTGACAAGAGGATCTAAATGACCATCCGAAAGCCAGGCAACTCTTCCCAAGGCTTGCTTCTTTCAAGTCCCCAACCGGGCCATCCTACCATATGCGGAAGTTCGCTAGGTAAATATATCAGGTGAAAGTACAATATAGAATATTTATCCATGGATCTCCCAGGTTCTTGAATAATACCAATTATATAAATTCAGTATTCAAACCCACAAAATAACTAAGAAACTGCAAATCTGAATGTTCAACAATTAATCCCCACCACTAGAGGGTGTTTAATATTCCATTACTAGATTCCAATCATCACCAGTCAACAAAAAGTAAGAAAATGAAGAAAGAAATGAGTGAGAGAAAAAAATTCAGATTTTAGCTTCAATCTTTGTCTGAACAGTAATGAAATCTGAATCTCTGATGTACAGCACCGAAATCTCTTCAATACAAAGAAAATATGCTAAAAAATTACTCTAAGATCTACTAAAAAATCAAAATCTACAGAAAACTGAAAAAATGGTCAGCTTAGAGAGAGAAACCCCATGAGAGAGGTTCTCTAATCTTCCCGTTGCCCTCTTTACCTAAAAAACAAGTATATATATAGTCATAGGGTGAAATGGGCTTGAAAATAGGCCAAAATATCAATTTTCACTCTTTATTTTTATTTTTCACGCTTTTGGTCACGACAGCTTGCTTGGTTAAGTGACACGCTCGTCGTGACACGCTTGCTTGGTCGTGACACGCCGCTGTCGTGACATAACTTGCTTGGTCGCGATGACAGGCTGGGATTGTACCGCTGTTTTCTTTCTCCAACTTGCTCCGGGCCATAACTTCTTCGCTTTCTTTGACTCTGACAATGTGTGAGGTGTCATTAGAAAGCTCTTTGAATTTAGAATGTAACCATGATGAAATTTGAAACCACTTTGATGTTCCAGATGGTACATAAAAAATTTATCTTCCCAGTGGCTACATGTAGACTCCGTTGACTCTTCTTTAAATATATTGCTCATTTCCTTCCAAATCACTTGTTTTTCATCACTAACTTACAAAACCAAGTTTAGAGGAAATGTTATGAGTTTTACATGAATATATATGTAAATGCACAAAATAGCATGTGAAATGAACTCAAAACATAGATGAGTTTTGCACTCATCAAACACCCCCAAACTTAAAGTTTTGCTTGTCCTCAAGCAAAGAAAAGAAATAAGTTTCTTGTCCGCAAGAAAATGAAAGAGAAGAGTTCATTTCACCCTTTTTATTTAACCAAAACCGAGTAATCAAGCTTTCCAACGGGTATGTGATATGTGTCTCAAGAATTACCCTTACAAGGAATATAGAGAATATGATCAAGATAATTTATTCATTTTAATAGTGAATTAATCTCATAATAGGAAAATTTAGATCATGGCTCTCACTAGTGTGTGTGTGGTCTTCCCCTATCCAAACAATTGCAAGCTAGATGAGTTTATGAGAATTGAGATAAGTGCGCGGATCTCCTGAGATAATTTATTTAGGTTCCATAGGCTCATATTCCTATCACTCCACTAATGTAGGCACACACAACTCTCAAGATCAAGTAGGTCTTTATAAGCTTGTAATGTAAGGCTTGAGTAAGGGGTAGTTGAGTAGTCATTTTAGGCTAAAACTTACCTAAACATACATATTTTTCTGCATTGACAGCTCCTACTCCGTCCTGATTCTTACCATCAGCACAATGACACTCTCAAGTACCCCCAAAATCTGTTTAGGTGTATCATTCCATACTCCTCATAACACCTTTCTAAAAAAATTCTGCATTCTTTCAGCAAACACCAAGAAGCCTTTTTCTTTAAGACAAGGTTATTAGAGTGGTGCAATGTCAAAACCCCCTTAAACTTTCTACCAACCCTTAGCAAGCTTTAAATCAATAGCTCCTAGACCAATTGGCCTTAGGGTACTAGGTGTTGAGACACCCCTTAGGATTTACTTGCTCTAGGGAAGGAAGGCTACGAGGCTAGACTCACTCCTCCTTGACTTTTTATTGTATTTTTTCTTCTTTTACACTTGATATTTTTCTGTTTTTTTTTTTCCTCCTTCCTTTTTACCAACCTCTTTTGATTTTCAACTCTAACTCCTTTTCATCCAATTTGGAGTTATTTTCCTATGAAAATAACTCCCCAAACTTTCTCCTCACCACATTTCAATTATGTTCAAATTCTCATAAGCAGGGTGAGTTTATTCTTTAATGAGGGATAGTGATGTATAAGAAGGTTATTGGCTTCAAACTTGGTTCTTATAAATGTAATTTTGGCTCTTTAAGGCTCAACATTCTAAGATTAGAGGAATATGCATATGCATATTAATAGTGGTTACTTGAAAGGCACAAATCTTTCCAAGGATGGCCTATATCATTTCTCAATCGTTGTGTTGCTCAGATTTCTCGCTCTCAGTTTACACAGGAACAAGTTCTAGAACCTACAAGAGATCAAAATTAGATGGATTCTCATAAACCTTCTCTAACCCAAGCAAAATCAAGTCAAGGGTACTTAGTGACCAAGTGTATGGATTTTGGAGAAACCAATGACTTAAATAGCCTATTAGAGAGATAACTCATTAAGCATTAAGTCCTATTATCTTGAATATTGTCCATATCTCAAGGGTTCAATTATGATCTTCATTGACATCACAACTACTCCAAACAAAACTCAATTAACTCAAAAACTCTAACTAACAAAATAAACCAAAAGTAAGATGTGTTAGAAAGCATCAAACAAAGTCATTATCCATAAGCACCATGTACCCTCATCCTCAAAGTATCATGTGCAAATATGTGGGTGTGACATGATAAACCAACCAAAATAAACACCCTCAAACTTTAGGATGAACTTTGTCCTAAATGTCTAGCAATGAGCAAAAGGAAGCAATAAAGTAAAAGGGCAATAGAGAGAGTTGGGAAAAGTGAACTTCCCTTTGTAGTCTCGGCCACTTTAAGGAAGCTTGAGGATTTTTAGACCTTGACAATGGTGTACTACCCCTTTCTACACTCTTTGCTTTAAACCATGAAAGTGGCTTTGGCATTTTCAAACACTTGGTGTGCACCAACTTCCTTCACCTCAAATGAGTGGAGTTTTGATTCTTCAAAAGCTCTTCAATACATGCAAATCACTCCACAATCAACAATGATCCATTGAAGAACCAAAAACAAACAACAAAGCACAAATTTTTTTTTCATTGTAACTCTTCTTGATGCCCTAATGATGGATGGAAAATCAGGTTCAACAAAGGTAAGTTTGTGCGTTTGTGATGGGTTCAAGCTGTGTAGATGATGGAGACGGGCTAGGATGATGGGATTGAGGATTTGAATGGATGAGAGATGTGACGAAAGTGGTTAGAAGTCGCAATGGTCAAGGGAAGTTATATATCCGATAGAGTATAAAGTAGGAAGAAGAAAAATGGGTCTTAAGGAGTTTTGGAGTCTCTGTTTTCGTGACTGTGATGCTGGTCACGTCAGCAATTCTGCTCAGCACCCCTGTTCTTCCTCTAACTTATTATACTCATTTCTCCTTCATTTTAGCTCGGAATTGGATGTGTAAGGACTCGTTGGAAAGCTCTTTCAATGTAGAATGTGCTCATGGGATGAGGTGAACCATTTGGACCCTTAATCAATACAGAAAAATCAGAATTTTCAATTATGTCTAGTGTGATGATTTCTTAACTCATTAGGTTCTCCTTGCTTTTTCTTTTGCCTTATGTCACTTACTATCCTTCATAAGTCCTTCATACTTACATATATTCTCTCAAAATTCGCCCAATAGCAAACCCTAATGCTTTCATTCATGTTTAAACTCACCTCTTGTCTTCAATTCTTGTCAAGCATGATCATGAACCTTCCAAATTTATATTTCAGGTCAATTTGGTTCATTCCATCTCTAAAACATCACATTTTCTCAACATCTCGACTCCATAATTTTCACACTTCAAGCACTATAAGTATATCAATCACTTTCCAACTCCTTGCCTTTGCTCTTGCAAACTTGTCATGACAACATGTTGAGCTTCAAACCTACTTTATTCGAAATATTTAACAAACAAAGAAACACCGGCTGGAATTTTCATCCCAAAGCAGCAAAAAACAACAACAAATAGCAATTGAAGGCCAGACAAAGGAAAAGAGAAAAGAGGATATAATCTTTATTTCTTAGCCTCAAAGCTGGCCTCCCAAGAAGTCGCTCCGTTTTTAGAGTCCAAATAGACCTATCGAAAAGTATTAGTGCTTCCAATTGACCAATCATCCATCTTGGACAACAATTTCTTTTTATAACCATTCAGATCAAGGATGATTTCTTCCAGATTTTTAAGAGGGGAAAGAAACTCAAAATCCCCTTTAATTATGGCTGGTGGTGGTTCAACCATAATTTCTTCAAAACAGTCCCCTCTATGTGATGTAGATGTAAACACATTTATGCTTAAGGAGACCGCTCAAACACGCTACCTTTTATCGCTGTCGCTGCACTTTCTCGCACACGACTTTTCGTCTGGCCAAAGGTAATACTGGTGAAGATTGAACTTGCTTTCTCCTCACCCACAAGCAAGGTGAGCTCCCCCTTGTTGATGTCAATCCATGCTTGGCTTCGAGGAAAGAAGTGGTCTTCTTTAGTATGAGAATTTTGCATCCTTCACGTCCCAAGTCACAAATGCGCCAATCTTCACCAAATGTTTTCAATAGCCATTACTGACTTACTTCTTTAAATTTCTCGTTTATCCAATAATGACTCTTCATCATCTAAGTTGTTTTAGAGTGTCTTGTTTCAATTTCAAATTTCATTTTCACCTTCTTCCACATATTTCATGATAGGAAATTTCTGCACATTGTTCAAAGGAGCATCCATGCATTCAATGGGATTTTTCGAAGTATTACTAGGAGAGGTCCTAGAAAATTGATCCTTGAATGCTTGGACTAAGTGTCCAATTTGAGCTTCTATTTTTTCATTGCGCACTAGTGTTGACTTTGAAGGTATCTAAATCTGGGAATTTCTGCTCATGAAGACTACTCATCTTCTTGTTCTCATCCATATCGGTAAAATTATGCTCCTTAGTAGGAAACAACTCTTCTTCTTTTTTAAATGTGGGGGTTGAACTCCCTTGATAAGACAATACTCCTTGTTCCATGAGTGAGTCATTCTGAATTCTTTGATTCAAATGATGAATAAAGAAGTCAAGCTTGGCTTCTATGGAGGCAATTCCATCTTCACTTGCCTTGATAAGGGATAATTAATCCTAGATAATTCAGGAACGTAGCCTCTTGATAAAGAATGAGAGATTTTATTGTTAAATCATAGCATTTTCTTCCTAAAATCGAGGAGAGATTCTTGTATAAAATAGAGCACCCCCACAAGGGGAAGGTAAGCAATTCCAATCACGTATTCTCTCTTCCTCGTCCACATTACGACTTAATCATCTGAGAGGAGGCCACCACTGCCGCTGACGCTCATAAGGCGCGACGCCATACGCCCACGCCTGGGAAGACAGACAATCATGTAACAACAATGCTAATCTCATAGCGAGCGAGTCATCGCCATCTAGTTTCCATCCCTTTCGCTTTGGATTTCAAGCTTCCATGCATTGATTCTCGCGATTAGCTCAGCTCTCCCCTACTGGATTTCATACACTATCCCGTGCCTCATTTGCTCTTTTTCTCGCTCTTTTCCATGCCTGCTCATAGTCTCTTGACCCCTTCAATACCCATTTGTTGAACATTTAGTCGCAGTTATTCATCTCCTATTTATGAATTCCATTCAAGCCAGAGTGTTATGGCTCCCCTGCTTTTGCACTTACTTTTGGATGAATTTCCTCTGTAAGTGTCTTTATGGATTGTCTTCTATGTCTCCATTTTCACATGGAAGCAGATTCAAGAGTTCCGAATCTTTACCAGCAAACTTATTTATTTTGCATTTAATCTCTCAATTTCACATCATTAGAGACAAATACGTTTTATCGTCTTGAATTGCCATTCTTCAACCAAATAAATACTTAAAATGTCATTTTCAAGTAGCATTAGAAAAGTTTCTGAAATTTGAAGGTTCTTGGGAATGCAATTTCGGAACTGTCCAACCGATCCTAAAGATCTTTAGTTGAACTCAAATGAAATGTTGAATTACAACCTCTTATGTAGCTTTCTGTCAAAAAAGCTTATATTGATATTGAGCCTGATGCTAGTAGCAGGAGAAATGAAATTTTTTCTGTTACAAATTGCTTGCTCCATGCTTAGATTAAGATACTTGTAGCAGAAAAATGAGCAACAGATGGATTCTTGAGATACAAAAATAATGTTTTTTTCTCCAAAAGAAGGTTTTTCATCATAAACAAATGGATTTTTATGTAAGCCTAAATAAACCTGCTTTCAATCCCATTCAACTGCTCTGTTCCTGCACTTGTTTTATGTTGCCATGTAGACAACAGGGCGTAGTTCTTGATCCCCCAATCAGTGAAAGCTAAGAAACTTTCTGCTTCGCTACTAAACCTATTTAGCTCTACCACACAAATTTTACAGAGAAATTGCCATGGTTTTGTTAAGTACAAATGACAAACCAACCACTATAAACATATTCTAAATGGTTTACACATTTGAGCTAGCAACATTGGAAAATATCTTCAGTGTTTGATTGCTTCAATAAAGGTTCTGAAATTGTTGTAAGAAGATCCACTTCACTCACACTGTTCTAGCCATATTTCCTTTCAACATCATTGAATTTGCTTTTATACCATCATCTAAAACCAATTCTTCGATCTTCTCCTTAATTTCATGCCTTGATATGAATCCATTCTCATCTGGGTCCAACCCCAAGCCCACCTTCCATTTGTTGCTGATGTAACTCTGGTTGAGGAATTGATCTCCAAAGTAGGGCCAACATAGGATGGGGACTCCCGTGGCTAAGCCGTCCAAGGTTGAGTTCCATCCACAATGGGATAAGAAACAAGCCACAGAAGGGTGTGTTAAAACCTCTTCTTGGGGTGCCCATGAAACAATCTTTCCCTGCTCAGCTACTCTTTTTGTATGAAACCATCTGGGAATTCATAGCTGATCCGTCTGATCGAACAACCCACAAAATGGCCGGCCGATGCCTGAGACCAGCTAGTTCATTGACCAGCTGGGTTAAGATGCATAGCTTCCGAAGGCAACATAAATAACTGAGGCAGCAGGGTTGCTGATTTATTTCTGCAGGTGATGCAAGTTGAATCCAGGCCAAAGGTTTGCAGCATAATGACTCAAGATGATTGCCAGGCAACGGGCCAATTGGTAATATGTTTGGAATCAACTCACAAGAAGATGAGTCAAGTTCGTAAAAGGAGTTGCAGAGCACCCACTTTGAAAAGTCCATAATTTGAACAGTTGTGAATAACATGCGGAAAGTAGTCCCTTGTAGCCTTGCATCATCTGGGAAGCTCCAGGGCAATCTGTTGCTATTCAACACTGGGATTTCCTTTGACACACACTCCAACTCATCATTCAGAGGAGATCCTGCAGTTGCAGAGATATTCAATTTCTTTCCCATCAAAACCAAAGTCCAAACCAAGAAATTTCTCAGAAATATACTTCCCTGGTACCTTAATACCTACCATCGGTACTATTTAAAATTCTGGCCTCAATTAGCTTTGGAATATGAAGTAGTAAAGCCAGGATTCCTGGTCCAAAAGGACAAAACGGAACCCACTGTATTCCCATCTTCTCTGCTACCTCCAATGGCCATCGCCCAAGTGTTATGTCAGCAATAACACAAGTGATCTGCTCATTATCATTCGAGCTGTTAACCTTCTCAATCAAACTTTGAAATGACCCGGCATGACTCTTTCAATACTTTCCATTAATTGAGCGTATATCTTCCGCTCCTCCTGACGACCCGGCAGCGCAGCCACCACTTTTCCATGTATGAAGTCGGAGTTTACACAAATGACCTTGATGCCATTATTAGCAATCCGGTGTGCAAACTTCATAAGGGGAGCAACATGTCCTTGTCCTGGGGATGCTATCATCAGAACATGAGGCTGCATGCCCATGCTGGTTTCTAACTTGTCAACTGGCAACACTTCCACCCTTCCCTTTCCTCTGATCCCAAGCTTCACTGCTACTGGTTCCTGTTTATTAGCCTGAGCCCTCTATTCTATTCCACTCATAAATTATCCAGAAGCTAAAAGCTGTGGCTCATGTGCTTGGGCACTTTTTCAAAATAAACATCATTGGACATCCTTTTCCTTTAACTTTCTTTTGATTTTTAGTTTTTAAAATTAATTCTATAATTTTAAAAACAGAAAAGAAAGTATAAAAGCACTTTTATAAATATAAATAATTATTTTTCTTAAAAAAGAATATGTAATGTTACCGTTGTTTTTTCATGAATAAAAAATAATATTGTATTTCTTTCACTTATTACTTCATCTATCAATTATATTCTTTCCATTTTTAATTTTCTTTTTATTATTATTATTTTGTCCATCTTGTTATTTGTTGCTTTTCGTGCTTCCTTTTCCATGCTCTGTTCATGCTTTTTGACCCTTTCCATACCCGTTTGCTAAACTTTTAGCTAAAGCTCATCTCCTATTTATGAATTCCATTCAAGCCAGAGTTTATGGATCCCCTGCTTTGACACTTACTTTTTGGCAGAATTTCCTTTGTAATTGTGATAGGCGCAAATGGTGCTTATAAAATATGTGTCTAGTGTGTAAGTGCATATGTCATCTCAAGTAATATAATAAAAAATAGAGTATCGTCCCATGATGATTAGGATACTAAATATTGAAATTATAATAGCCCTAGCTTTATCTAAATTAACACAAAGGTAAAATTGAATGGAAAAACAAACTAAACAATTAAACCCTAAATTAGAATTTCTAACAATCAATTAGGTAAAATATGAATGAGATGAAAGCCTAGGGTTTTGACTTCACTTAGCCAATCCCTATAAAGAAGGTTCAATTTAGCCCCCAATGATGTCTAAATCACCTATTAATGATAGGTTTCAGCTAAATGTATATGTAAATCTTCAAGTATCCACATATCACCCTTAGAAACAAGTCATCTTGCTTCTCTTACTCAAACCCCAAAATTAAAGGATGCAAAAACCCTAAACCCAAAATATCACATATAACTCATGAATATATTATCCATGATCAATACATAATGCTATTCAATATCCCATATGTTCACTACTGTTTCAAAACAAATGTAAAATCATGCTATTGGTGATCAAGTACTAGCAAGCATTAAGAACTGAATAAAACAATTAATAGAAAAGGATTCAAATATCAAAAGGAATTCAAAATAAATTCAACATCTGCTTCATAATTCATGACTAAACTACATCAAAAACCCTAGAAAATTGATTTAGATCATATTAAGAAGAAATACAACCATAGAGATAAGGAGAAGCATGAAAAGAGGGAAAGAAAGTAAACTATGTGGAGATGGAAGCCCATTCTTCTCTTCAATCTTCTTCTCATTCTTCAATCCAAGCTAAAATGTGTTTTTCTCCCCTAAAGAGCCTTGCCCTAAGGTGTCTCCACCTGAAAAAACTTATTTTATGAACCCTAAAATGTTTTGTTTATAGTCCTCCACTGAAAAGGGCTTGAAATGGGCCAAATATTAGCAAATCCACAAGTTGGGCCCCGACTCCACGCAAATGCATGAGATTCCACACAGCTGCGTGGTAGAGGGATGCTCTAGGGAAGCTTCTGCCATGCAGGAGCGTGGAATTCACGCAAAGGCGTGGGCTTTATTCACAACATTTCTTTCTTCACCTCTCAAGGGCATATCTCGACCATCCGAACTTTAAATTGAGTAATCTTAGACTCTATGAAAAGCTTGTGAAGTTTAGAATGCATCTATGCTAAGAAGAGAGCCATGGGAAGTTATTATAATAGCCGAAAATCTGCACACTTGTTGCATGTCGTATGTTGAGTTGCCGGATGAACTTTTTCTTCTTTTCGTTCGATTTCGTCGTAGTTATCCAATGATTAACCCGATCAATAAAAGTTACGAACATTTGTGAATATTAACACTTATTTATATTATAAAAAACAACCAATAAATACACAAAACACCGAAAATAAAAAAGAGTATATAAGGTACTCATCAAATTGTCTTCTCCTTCTTCATTTCACATGGAAGTAGATTTAAGAGTTCCAAATCTTACTACCTAAACTTATTTGATTTACTTAATCTCAATGTCAAAGATCACCATTGGAGACAAATATGTTTTATTTCTTGAATTTCCATTCTTAACTAAATAAATATTTAAAATTCATTTTCAAGCCAGACATAAAAAGCTTGCGGGAATTTTGGAGGCTTAAGATTTGGTACTTCAAACCGTCTAACCGATCCTAAAGATCTTTACTTGAACTCATAAATGAAATGTTGAATTACTACCCCATATATACCTTTAAACTTTCACAAGATAACCTCTTATGAAGCTTGCCTCTTGTATAACTCTTCCTTTGCATCACTCGATAGCATGTTCATTTCATCAAATAAATTTATATTGATATCGAGCCCGATGCTATAGTAGAGAATTTTTTTTTTTTTTTTTTTTTTTGAACTTGCTTGCTCCATACCGAGTTTAAGATACTGCGGGTAGAAAAATGAGTAGAGGCCAGAAATTTGAGATACAAAATTAATGTTTTTTTCTCCAAAGAGGGTATTTCATCATTGCTATGATTCGTGCAATAATGGTGATAAAATGGGAGTAAAGAAAAATCAAGAAAACACATAGATTTTATGTGGTTCGGCAGGTGCCTACATATATGGAATCACGATTCAAACCCCTTTCACTATCACCGAAATAAGGTTAAATATGAAGGTATTTATAATAACCTTGGATATGACCAAACATAAAATAATTCCATACCCTAAAGATACACCGCATCGTGGGGTGCCAAATCCCATTTCAACTCCCTCTCCCTCGCCTAACAAAAGAGGATATGCATGAAGGTCAAATGCCCTTACTACTCTCTGCCCCGTGTTGCTTGTTTATTAAACTATGTAATTCTATCCGCAAGTGCAATGTCAAGTAATATAGTGGACTAAGAGTTCGATATCGATCCCACAAGGATTCGCTTGATTTCAGTTAGCCGTTCGTGAGTTACGCTCCGCTTCATCAAGCTACAGGCTCAGGCCTGTTCTGCTTATAGCTAAAACTATGGTCTAACAAGTGTAAGCACACTTTGGATGTTAGGAGCTCTCAAGATAAAACAAGGTCAAGTCAGTAACTACCTAGTTACTAAAAAATTAAGATCTGTGGTTCGACTCCGATCCTCCTATGCCATTTATTTGCCAAGTACAACTAGATATCTGCTTGGCTATTAGTCAAGGGTACTAAGGTCCACATCCTCAAGTCCCTATTTTGATTGGTGATTTCACTTCATTCCCTTTATTCACCTTCTCTCGATCCTTCTAAGGTAATATGAAGTAATATTTATGGTCAAACCCTCATAGGCAATCCGCTTAACACCTCTCTGCTGATCTTTAATGCTCAAGATATGGTGCTAATTATTCACCTCCCGCCCTAATCTCTACAAAGTTATTGATTGCCCTAATTTAAACCTATGTTCCCACATATCATTGAAAGATACACACACATCTCAACCTGCCAATCGAGATGGTCACGATTTAATAAAATTTCAACAAAAATTCGATTAAATAAATATATCCATATATATCAATAATAATGAAACATATGCATAGGAGTTCAAAATCTCAAACCCTAGCTGAAAGCATAGCCAATCATCTCAGAGTATATAACATAAAAAGACATATTCAACATGGTTCAAAAGTAAAGGTAAAGGAGTAAAGAAACAAATGGTGGTCGTGATGAATCCTCCTCCGATCTCTAATCCTCTTGGCTTGGTGTTGATCATCCCTTGCAATCCTCCCCTCGTCTTGCTTCTAGTTTTCTTCGCTTTCTCTCTAAACTCTCTCGTGTGCAATCTCTCTCTCACTTCCCATCTCCACTTGCAATCTAAGGCTTTCCTCCTTGAATCTGATTTGTCATAGGCTCCATTTGGTGGGCTTTGGAGACATCAAGGCATGGTGAATCTCATGGCTTGGCGAGGTGAATCTCACGCCTTGGTGTGAGAAATCTCACTCCTTGACATGAGTTTTGGATGCTTGTCCACGCTACTACGTGGAAGAGGGTGATTCCTCCTCTTTCTTCACTATCCAATTTGGATCTTATTTTGCTCTATATTGCTTCATTTTTCCGTAATTGTTTCGCATATGAAGATCAATGAATAATACAATAGAACCTTTGTTTATAGCATAGATCATCACGTAAAATGCATGAAACATAGTAAAATGAGTACAATTGGGTACTCATCACACCCCCAAACTCGAGTCCTTGATTATCCCCAAGTAAAGGACAAATCAGTATATAGATAGGAACATAATCAATGGACAAACATGAATGAAATAATAATGTTGAAAATCAAATTGACCTATAGCCTTGAGGGTGTCCTAACAAACAAAAAAGTCATATCGAGATCCCGACATATGTCTCTGCCTTTAGGGACAACATCAAGGCAAGGCAGGGTGATCAAAGTGTAATAGCCTCGAGTTCTCGTCGAACATTTCCTATGGAGACTCTACGACCATTTTGATCAAGATTCAAATATACAATGGTTCTCATGCACCTCCAAACTCTCACTCTTTCATTATGATACACCATCACCGGCATAGGTCATGAACACGCTTATTTTATTTCAGCGACAATTTAATTAACCATAGGAAGCAATGCTTAGGGTTTTAGATAAATGTCCATGTAGCAAAGATCCATTGGTGACTCCCCACCAGTTGGTTAAGCGCACTGAGCATTCATTTCCCTACGAACTTCACCTCGACTAGTTGGCTAAAAACCAAAGCATTTACTTGTGAGATTAACCCCTCCTCTATCCCTTATAAGGAGCAAGGAAATTCAACACTTTACTAGCCAAGCTTATAGTGGCATTAGGTTTTTGAGAGGCCCTCAAACTGCAACTAGAGTCCGATTAAGTCACTCACTTTATGCTTTCTTTTTCTTCTTTTGTTTTTGTTTTTTGTTTTTTTTTTCTTCTATTTCTCAAGAGGGGCTAATTTGCCCTCTTTTCAAGGTGTCTCACTCCTATACCAACATGGTTATCTCATGCAAGCAGTGTTCATGAAGAAAATTCCATAACTAAGGTATATCTGGGAGATCTAGTGTGTGTGTGAAGGAGTCTAAAAAAGAAATAGTTTCTTGAGAGATCTGGGGGTCATTTGAGCTAAGTCTCCCCCAACCACAAGGTGTCCCAACTCTTACATCTATGTCAATGTCAATGATCTCGGGTTTGACTAGGCTTTAAGCACAACCACAAAACCAATCTCAAATCATTCGTGTAGCACTACTTTCCACGCATGTTGACACCAAAGAAACATACAACAATAAAAACAAAAGAAATGCATGCAAAAAAAAAATAATAATAATTCAACCTAAGGGATGGAAATCCTTTCTCATTCAAGCATTCTTCGGGTTGAGATACCACATACCTCCATTGATGTATGCATAAAATAAGGGTTAGGCCAGGTTACCTCAATAGTGACAAGTTGTTCCAGATTTTTCCGGCTTTACCTTATGCATGTTTTCACCAAGTTGATGCTTCATGGGTTCCAACCTGAAAATCACTATAGCAAAAGCACCTTCCCTAAAGATCAAATCATGACAAATTGACAATAAACAACGACTAATGTCTAAAAACTAACACACAAACGTTTTTAAAAAAACAAAGCAAAAACTATTGACCTCACCCCCAAATGAATAGTGCCCAAAAATTGCTATTTTGAACCCTATTTATTATAGGTTTTGAGTGCTTTTTGTATACTAATCATTCTAATTAACCCGATTTGCACATTAAGGTCCCTACTATTCTATTGATCGCATTCTTGTGGCAAATTTTACAGCCATGAGCTAATCATGCCAAAATCATGAGTCGATCCAAACATGAAGAATTCGGAAACAAACTCAACATCGATCGAGACCGTATAAGAAGATAAAATAGAAGAAAAATGAAGCAAGGAGCAATGGAACAAAGAGCCAACATCGATAATACGCCAAGAAGGAAAAATTTCGCTTACATAGAGAAAATTTTACCAGAGCTTAAAATGTTCGTCTCGCTTCCATTGCTTTGTCTCCAAACGACCCCGCTTTAAGTTAATTTACTTCTACCCTTGTAATAGCTTTAGTTTTGGTTTGTTTTTGTATTTCCTTGTCCTGAAAGCACTATATAAGCTCGCCTGGGTTCTTCAGAAGATCAATCACTTTAATAAATTTTTCGAGAAGCTTTCACTCTCTCCGCTTCCCCGCTTCTTCTCTCGCTTCATTTTCTTCCCTTTCTTTTTCCATTTTATCTGCCATCAAACACTCCTTTGGAGGATGACAACTCAAAGGATGGTTGGCTAGACCTCTCTCCTTGGAAGAGAGGCTGCCGCTAGATTTGAGGTAACCGACTCGCCCTCTGCTTAACGCACTACTAGTGGGTATTTATGTTCTATTTCACCTTGTGTTAAATCTCCTAGGCACACCCTCACTAACGTGTATTTAGCAAGCTCCTTTGCCATAGGATGCCACTACCAAACTCGTTATCCAGCTGGCTGTTTCATTAGTTACCGTAGGGTAGTTTTTCAGATATGATATCACCGTTAGGAACATTTATGCCTGGGCTTAAATGCTATGTTTCAAAAGGGAAAATCATGTGGTTTAGTTTTTAAAGTTAAATGAAGATCCTAAGACGGGAAATGACTATATGTCATCCTCCCTAACGTGAATGAAAAGACCCGAGGACATGTCAAGCTGCCTTAAACCCTAAAAACCAGTGTCTACACTGGCAGGTTCTATTTTACATTTTTTTACTTGTTTTCGCCGCTTTAAACAATCAACTCCCGTTTTTACCAAAACCCCCAAATCCAAATTAAATTCACCGCTTAAGATCACCTATAGTCATTTGCATGAAGAAAACCCATCCCCGAGTTCGAATTTTCTAGACTACTTGGTATCATAAGAGCTTTTAAAGCACAGAGTAGGAGGAACTTTAGGATTACAAATTTTGTTGATTTTTGCTCAATCTACCGTGGCAATCGAATCACCAAACCAGAAATGGCAAAGATCCTCAATGAAAGTACAAGAGTAAGGAGGGAAGCATATCACTCAAGTGGGGATCATGACCATTCATCACCTTGGTAAGGCGATGGCTCGGGTAATGGGGCAAAAGATTACCCTCCAGCCCTCATGATGGTACTCTCCCTCGAGAGTGTGCACTGTGAGCCTAACAGGCTAATCACTGGGTAGCAAAGAATAGTTAGCCGAGGAAATTCAATTCCATGATATCACATTTCAGCTCAGAGGTCTGGCCGAATTGTCAGTCAGCCCTTTCTGCCATGCCCGGTTCAAATTACAAGAGTTCATCTTTTCCCATACTACATCGAGGGCTCCATAGGTGGTTTAGCACATACGCTCCTAAAGATGGTTCCATGAGTGGTTTGCATAAATTAATCCCAAATAGACGTGCTCACCCTCATTCCTAGCCTACACCATGGTCAGGGCTTCTTATCAAACTCAAGACCGGAGTCATATATTTGCCTGGTTTATCTAAGGTTCTTCGCTCTTCATACATTACTACTTTGAGGTTACAAGCCTTCTTGCCATGTGAACTCTACCCCCCGCATGTTCGTGATAATCAAAGATGTAAGGGGTAGCCCATATTGTTA